>CM055975.1:38305000-39505000 GCA_029531755.1 Holothuria leucospilota
GTTCGGTACGTTTTCGTTGTTCTTCGCAAATAAAGTAATTTGCAATGAGGATTACCCTAAGATTTTCGATGGAATGGTGGGGAAGGTTAAAGTGCTCTGCTACTGGGAATCCAAGAGCATTGTCACGTATTGACTGCTTGTGGTTATTGAATCTTAGACGGAAGGAAGGTCCCAGTTTCACCCACGTAGAGCTTGTCTAGTACATAGATTACAAAGGAAAGTATAAACAACATTACAGGAATCACAATTAAGGTTAGGAGGAATGATCGGAAAATTTATGTGAAGGATGTTGATACGTTCTTCAGTCGTAATATGCTTGCAGATTTGGCAGCGTTTTTTATTGCGTTTTTTATTGCAGTGAGTGTTGCCCTTAGAGAAGTCTGAGGTCAGTAATTTGGAGGAAGTAATAAGTCTCCGAAGGTTAGGGGGCTGGCGCAAATGCGCAATGCTAGGAGAGGGGGTCGGAATAAATGCCCGAAAGGGCTTGAACGTCTTTGAGGGGGGCAAAAGCTTGTTTTAAGGTGCTTGCAAGATTGAGAATTAGGGGATGGTACTTAAGCACAAGGGGTATATACGCATATTGGGGGTTTTAGTTTTAAAGGATAAAAGTTCCTGGCGATTAATTGAAGCAGCTTTAAGTATACCTTGTTTGATAATGTGGATGGGGTTGAAGCCATATAAAACATGATGAAAAACCATGCCAGATATATACACATCAAGTTTTCATGGTCATATAGACACCAGTGATAGACGACCATGCCAGATACACATATCAATTTTCATATGGCTCAAAATTCTAGGCCTACGGCGGGCCATATATGATATGTAAATTTATATCTGGGATATGGGATTTGTATCTTTGGACAGATATAACTTGATATAACATAGACGCCATATATCAGGCGATCTGAGAGTGCACTGGGGAGTGAGCGAGGGGGAACAGGAATAACCAAACGGTCGTGAACTGTGAATAAGGCTTGTGAATAAGGAAAAAGTTGGGGGGGGGGCAAGTGCCCCCGGTAATCCCGCCTATGGTGGCTGCGCTCGACTCACGGCGTGAAAAATGCTTTGAAAAATGTTGAACGAGAAATACATACCTCCAATCTTTTACAAAATGCTTCAAAACTGACAAATATAGCGCTAGTCATGATCCCTCTTGCTGAGGTGCGGTTCTATCAGAATATAGAGATGTAGGCCCTACTTCTCATCCCGGACTAAGTGTTTTGGCCAGAGTAATAGTCGGCAAATTGGAAGTAATAATGTCCTGATATAGAGCCAGAAACATGACGAATGCACGCCGAAATCGTGTGTTGAATATAATTTCTATAGCACAGTTTGGGGATATTTTCTCGGGGGGATATCAAGCGCACTGGATATTTTTTCTTGGGAAATGAACTGTTTCAGCCCTAGAAAACCCCGTATTACCCGAGAAAATTTGTCACCTCTGCCCATGAAGTAGGTTTTGTCTGAGCTCGGGGGGGGGGGTACCTGGGGTTAGCTCCAAGTCAAAATTCAAGTGTGGCGAGGGTTAAAGTATGCTTCCACCCGACTTTTTAAAGGATGACCCCCCCCCCTCCATTTGTTTCCCACGGTGAAATGTATCGAACGTTTTCAATACTTAATCAAATATTTTCAAATCTCAAATGTTTCCAGTTTTGTTCAACAAAGTCCCCTATTTTTTAAAATCCTCTCAATAGAAACCCACAATTTTCAACTTTATTCTTAACTGGAAAACAAAATTTGCCCATTAAAACCCAACATTTTGTCGCTCGTGGTGGCGAAAATTTTGTTCTCCAAGTCCCCTTCACTTCACCTTCCTGCAACCCGTCGCCCACAAATCCTGGTACCACCACTTTTAATGTGATGAAGTATCGCTAGTTCGTCGATGGATGAATGTAGCGCACTTTATACGGCGCACAAACAAAGTGCTCTTTCAGTCACGCAAAACTGGAATTTTACTCTTTGAGGGAATAATGAAGTGTGTTGGATGATTTTTTTGCCTATATGTTATGCTGAAAACTTGATGTTTGTAGAGTTTTTAGCTTCAATTAGAAGTTTTAATGAGGTCGATGCTTTACCTTTCCGCAAGGAAGATGGGGGACAGGGTGTGGGCATGTCCCACCACCCCCCCCCCCTTCTGAATGTGGCGGGATTTACCCAAATCTTTTCCAGAACGCCAATGAAAATTATAAGGCACATTTTTGTTTCTATAGCTTGCAATGTAGCTGCCTGATTGCCTGATTAAATGAAATCAAATTCAGAAATGGTGAATACCCATTTAATGGATTAAAATCGTGAGAAATGCCACAGATGATCTGGCCCCCACATTTTCCATGGTCGTTGAGTGAGCCCCAGATCCTCGCTTCTGGGGCTTTTCAATAGACGAGTTGGGAAATGTTTCCACGCAATGCAATATGGGAATGGGTCAAATGTGAAGTGTACCACGCTTACCGTGTCCCAGCGCGGGTGTTGAATGCATGCCGAGCATGCAGAACTAAACACATTGCCCGTTGTCATGGCGCACTTGCTCTTGTGACCCGACCGGAAGTACCCAATTTCCCAACATGTCTATTCTAGCAATTAAAGTTCTTCTAGTCAAAATCATATTTCCCCTCCCACTTTTAAGAAGCTGTTGATTGAAGCCAACATTTTTCCCCGATACGGAAAACGGACAAAATTCACGAAATCGGTAATAGAACACGGAATTCGCGATTTGACTCACAATGAAAAAAACATTGGAAATGTGAGCAGAAGTTGTAAACTGTCGGTTTTAGAACACTCAAATTGGAGAACAATGGATACTGTTATTGTCTGATATCAAAGTCTAGTAGACTCTACTACTTCTCTTCTACAGCTTAGCAGCGTGAAAAAAGTACACAGTTCATAGTAAAAATTATTTATTGAAAAATGGCCAAAACACGGGGAAAAGCGGGAAAACGGCGGGGATGATCTCGGAAAATGAAAACTTATCGAAACGGAATCCCGCATTTAGAAAACGGAAAACTTTTG
The DNA here is from genome assembly GCA_029531755.1 of Holothuria leucospilota. Lineage (NCBI taxonomy): Eukaryota > Metazoa > Echinodermata > Holothuroidea > Aspidochirotida > Holothuriidae > Holothuria > Holothuria leucospilota. The sequence continues at coordinate 38,308,010 of CM055975.1, forward strand.
GCTTAACTATTGATGCTCTTGTTTTCCGGGTTACTTTGCTCCAAGTATTTCCTTTAATGCCAGACCAACATTTGATAAATTACGATTGAATCTCAAAATTTCCTTTCAAGTGAAAATGCTCAAGGTTTCTTTTTGTACCTAAAAACATTTTGATTTGTTACCATTTAATTGTTAACTTTTGCAATGAGGTAAATATTTGTACAAATTTCTCTAGTAAAATTCAAATATTTATATTTTAAAATTAAAACTTTCTGTTAAATTGACCTTTTACAGCAAAGAAAAATTTTGAATTTTCTTTTTGCTCCAGTGATCACCTAGGTAACTTTGAAAGATGAAAAAAATGGCATGCGAATTTTCCATATTGAATGACAGAATCCTATTCATTGTTGATGGAGGAGTCCCCTTTACATAAAATGTTCCCTATTAATCAGGCAAACTTGTATGGCACAGAAATTTCAAGTACCTCGCTCCTTTCCCCCACCACTGAAAGTAGTCCGGTACCTTCATGAAAGTTTCAAAAACTGTATCTTTGCAAAATGATATTAGTAAGTCTATACCTGGCATATGGATGTTTCTTAAAAGAAAGATAAATGTTTTTGTCATGAGTAGAGGTCAAAGGTCATCTCAGGACAGCACAATTAATTCGCCTTAATAAAGAGTGACAGCACTGGGAATGATTTGTGTAATACCATACAGTAGTATAACGGTAGAAGGAAACATTGGTACAAAATAAAGGATTTTTTTGAGAACTGCACAGAAGTCAATTAAGACTCAATTTTAATTCTGGTGGCTATTTTACTTGTTAAGGAAGGCAGAAAAAAAAGACTATGCAACTAGTTACATATTTTGTTATACAGCATTTGATTTTTTTTCGCAAGGTTACAAGGTTCTTTGAACAAGGTTTCAATATTGCACAACAATCCTCGCACCCTAAAGAGTAAGGCAGAATAAAAAAAATAAATAAAATAGCAAAAACACTTGAAAGATAAAATAGATCCCTGGTAATATGCAGCATAACATCTGTTTCAGTCATTGTTAAAATGGTCCATGCTTCTGAAGGATTGCAGATCCTTCTAATTCTCATCCTGTTTGGTTTGATGATCTTTTCCTTAAACATTCTGCAAGTATGCTTTTCTTGGCCAGATCTTCCTCACAGGGGGACTGTCACTTTTTAAGCAACTTCTCCCAAACTTTTTGAGAAGGTTCACTGACTTTGGGTAATCCCGAGGCCAAGTCTCCAATTTGATTGAGAGAATCCTGAGAGAGATAATTATATTAAGGTTATGGATGATCTAAGAAGAAGCTCATTTCGACATTTGACTTTTGTGTAATGTATTGCTTTAATAATAGAATCGTTACTCTGTGTGATGTAAAATAATGTAATGACACTTGGACCAGACATTTCCATTCTTTCAAGGATTTTCAAGTTACACTTTAATAGGCTTTAACTTTTAAAAGGTATTGACAGAATGTCCAAAAGCTGAGGTGGGCAATTCCTGTCTAGAGGGCCATGTAACAGACATCCTGCACTGCATTCCCCTACATTTACAGTAAATGGTAAAGCAAAAAATATGTAAAGAGGGATGGAAGAAATCTGTTTGTTCAAACACATGGAACGTATATTGGATATGCTTGAGTCTTGAAGTCTAATTTTGTATAAAAAAATACCCTGCAAGTCTGCTTACAAAGTTCATACGACTTTATACATGCTATTATAAATTTATCTAAATTACATAACAGATGTGAGCCAAACAATAAACTAGTTACCATGGTGATGAGGTGTTGTTGCAATCTCCATTCAGTGAGTTGCTTTTTAAGATGTTTAATGTTTTCTGTAAGAAATGTTGTTTCATCAACTCTGCTTTTCCAATTTCTTGATAAAAAAGAAAGTAACAATATATTGACATACACATTAAGATTAATTACTGAAAACATATTAGCCACTTTCAAGGTTTTCAGTCACACAGAAAGATTTGCAAAATAAAGTCCAAACTCTAATGTATGTTGTGACATAGTTGTTAAGCAAATGAATGGAAGTATAGTATTGTACCATGCAGGAGGAATACTTTTCAAATGTGAAATTACCAAGTTTCAATGGAGGACACATTTTTCTGCCAAGAGTTTTGTTATTTATGTTTTTGAAAAGTGAGGAGCACATATCCAAAGTACCCATTCCACTTCTGATGTTGTTACTTTTTATGTTTTGCTCAAAGAAGGGCTTCTGCTACTAATACCTGCAAACCTTGCAATTCTGTATGTCATCAGTATCTTCCTGCTTTGTTGTAACCTGCCATGATGAGACAGAAAAAGGTTTTTAATTTATCTGTGAAAACAATACAATCCACTGTAATTTCAAAAAAAAAAAAAAATGAAGCTGCTTTTACTTCTATAACAACAGTGATACTGATATTTTGAAAGGATGTATAATTTTAAGGAATTGTTTGTTTTTTTTCTTTTCTTAACGATTTCCACATTTAAGCTCATTTTACCTTGCATCTAAGTTACTGAATTTTACACTTTGGGTCTGACAAGTTGCCCCCAAGTCAAAATCGTTATTGGATCATGTTCTACAAACTATTGTATCTTTTTAGCAAAGTACATCATTTCTCAGATTCGCATTACTTAAATGTTAATGACATCAATAGCTACATGGTGAAGTTAAAGGACAAAGACAAAAAATGCAAACACAGATGAAGCAGCTTGCAGTTAACCTCTAAGAAAGTTGAGTTTACAAAATGATTCAAACCTCTCTCATGGCATGCATTAAATTTTCAAATTTCAGTTTTTCAACAACAAGTGGATCCACCAAAGGTGTGGTTTCAGTATGCTTGGTTGGTTTCACTTCTTTCATTTGATGTCCTGTGGGGGATAATATAAATCAAATCAAATGAAGACTTCGAAAACAGTTTCTTTAAAATAAAAGGAAAAGCCATCAATTGACCAGTTTTGAGTGTTTCAAAATAATATTTCAAGCAAATCATACACAGACACATGAAGGCCTATTGAATTTGTTGGTAATAAATAGCTGCAGGGGACTATGTGCAGTAATATGAAAACTACTTCGTGTTTTCTTAAATGCGGAATGGTTATTTGAAACAACTGCTAAATGATTACACAATATTAAATAACTGTAAAATCATTAAAACAGTGAAAAAAGGAATCACGCAAGTACAGTAAAAGCAAACAAATGGCCAACCAAGCATGATGTATAAATTTACCCCAAATTTCCAACAGTAAAAATGAAAAAAAAAATAAATGAAATAGTAACAATGAAAACCAGACACTATACTGTACCAGATTTGATTGCTTTGATACAGTTGATACAAAACTCTGCTTCAAAAGCCTTTTGAGGTGAAGAATCAGATGCTCTCGATGAATGTTTCATACTGTTTTGATTTGCAGCTCTGATGCATCTCTTTAGAAAATATTTACTTGGATCAACTGTCCCCTGATGAAAAATAATACAGTAAAGTTTAAGCACAGACTTGTTAAGAGTGTACTTCAAACAACATATTGAACATATCAAAATACTAAACACTATTACTAGAACCTAATTTTTACAAGTACACACAAACTACCCTATGTAATTTTTAAACTAGGTAAATGGTCACCCATTTCTTCATCACCTGACGAATGCATACAAAACATGGATCCCTACCTGGGTAAACTTTGAAAAAAATTGAGAACATATGACACCCCCCCCCCCCTTCATCAATGCTTGTGAAAATGATTGAAAAAAAAAACTGATAAAAAGGCTAATCCTTACAGGATATAATCATATGATACTGCTTGCAGATACCATGACACCCAGAAGAAACTGATGAAAATCCACAGTACTACTGTAACCAGAAAGCCCGAAGCCTTAGTGATTCCTTGCCAAATGGGGATGTTTTGTTGCACTGAGGTTTATCCTTCAAATATATATTTTTCTTAACTATATATCATTTTATGTTTCAACAATTTGACCTCTGCTGACCTCACATGACCTTTGAACCCCACTGAATATAACAAAAAAGAAAAACGGAAGTGTTTTAAAAGGGATTCGCACTCCAATGGATCTTGGATCTTGAAAATCCTTGGGACATTTTGCTTTTTGGCCTCTGGTGACCTCTGATGACGATTTGGGAATTCTTGGGAAATTTTGCTTTTCGATCTTTAGTGACTCTGATGACAATCTTGGGAATTCTTGCTTTTTGATCCTATCTAGTTATCATAGTTTTACGAAATAATAATTAATCATGATGGAAAAAGTGGAACATGTGTACAGTAAGTACTACTATTTGACATGTGGCATCATGAGACCACTTACATTACTTCATGGAATAAACGGTGTGTGTGTGTGGGGGGGGGGGTGGCCAACATTTGCATAAAATTCAACTAGAAGGGGGTCAGACTGCAAGAACACTTGCACTGCAAATGCTACCCTTTACAATAACAGTGCATCTGACTGACATCAAACCATTGCATCTTTGCATTTCCTTTTCATTGAAAATAGGAATGCCAACACTACAACCGATACAAAACTAGAGTACAGTAGCAGTTTGTGAATATACAGTGCTTTTGCTTTCTGTCACAAACACTTTGAAGTTCATTAAAAATCATATGGACCTCCCCGTTCCTTGAGTCTGAAGATGGTGAAGATGAAACAGATGACGTGTCATGCTCAGGAGTTCCTGAACTGTGACTGTGTCCAGATGACGATGTTACAGTTTCACTGGTTTTACTCTCTAATGTAGATTGCGAGTCTTCAAACTTTTCTCCTCTTGAGCTCACATTATTTCCAGAGGCAGAGGTCTCCTGAGCACTCCTTGAAGACCCAATTGATTTAGAAATGCTTTCCTCAAATTCCTTGATATCTTCTGTTTCAGTTAATGATTGCGACTCAAAGGTCTTGTGAATGCTTGAATCTGACAAGATTTCCATTATGTATCAATAGCCGAACTTAGACAGATAGCATGGCAACATTTTCATTCAAGTTTTCTCGCTGTCTGATTCTGATAATATTATGTTGTTAACCAGTCTTTAGTAGAAGTTCCAGAGTCACCGTCTGGGCCAGGACCTAAAAATCTTTCTCTCTGTCTGATACATAGTGATCCTAGCTGTAATGAAAGACAGCACATGGTAATTTGTAATTGTAAAGAGAACAGTGAATACTGTCCAGAATGTGTCCTGTAAATAGGTACTACAGCTAAAGCTCGTTTAACTAAATAAAATTACATCAGTTCTCCCCATATCTTCATTCCCCATTGTTGGGTATTTATATTGAATAGAGCTGTTGAACGTTAGGAACATCTCGCAGAACCAGTCTCAGTTCAACACTTACCCCTGAACAAGTCGATACAATGAATGTTCGGTATTACTTTACGAAATCCAAGATATTAGTTTTGTACGTGTTTAGAATCGATCCTCACAAACTTGTAAACATCTAATGAACCCCTTTGAAACCTCCACAAACTACTTACAAGTAGCTGTGGATCTTACAAACTTATCAAAAGGGTAAAGTACCATGTCAAAATGTTACTGTCCGGCGAGCGCAATTTTTTTCCCCACGAGGTTATGGGCAAATCGTGCCAATTGACCAATAAGCTTCTGTGAAATAGGCCACACCTCTAATTCCAAAATGACAGCTTTCTGACCCTTTTCTTGTAATTCTGACACCGGATTATGAAAGAACAGGCCAAAAAACCCCAGTCCACGTAACCCTAACCCTAAAAATAACCCCACCACATGATTTTGAAACAAATTTGAAAAATTTTGAAAATCAAATTTGCCCATAACCTCGTGGGAAAAACAATTAGGCGTCCGGCGATATCACAGAAGCCGGTGTAGTTGACGATATCAGCTGATGTATCGTCTACAGCGAGTTATTATGAAAAAAATATGTGGTATGTCTCCCTCTATCTTGATAGCCTTTTATTTTCAAAATGTCTGCGCCCTTGAAAAAAATGCTGGCTGCACGGTTAGTGCGATGAAATCATGAAATGTAAAGCTTCAGAGATGCTTTCACTTTTGACTTGAAGTGTATGTGATTATTTCCAGCAGCAGCTCACAGAACATGAAGTATTATTCAATAAGATTGTGTCGTCATAGACGTATTTTCGTGTCCTTGTTCAGCACCGAAAGTTGTAAAGGAAGTTTATCGCTACCTGCTTTGTGTGGACTGGTTCCGCGAAACTGTGGTGTGTACTTCACTAACAACTCACCAGTTTTCAGTTGCTACACGCGCATCCTACCCACCTTCGCTGCGGCTCTGTTCCGTAAACACAGACAACTTTACAGTCATCCTTTTTTGAAGTTTTCATCAAGTTCCAACCTCTTGCAAAAGGTAGGTTAGGTCAATAGCAGGGTTCGAAATAACGCATGCAGAACATGCACCAAATCACCAATGCATGAAACTTTTTGTAAGTGCATGCAACATTGATTTGCTTACCTGCATGCGTGCATTTAGGTCTAGGACTAATGGTAGTTTAAAGAGAAATGTATTAAAGTTATCGCCACATATTTTCTGCTTGAAAAAACACAAAATTCCATTTTTAACTTTTAAAATTCTGTAAAATTCCATTTCAAGCATAGCCAAATTTTGGAATTTTCATTTGAAGCCTACTGTGTACAGTATGAGCAGCCTGTGCTAACATACTATTGCATAGGCAAATTGCAGCCTACTGTATATCGAGAAAATTTTGACGATTTTCAATAAGTTGCTTCTCCTTTTTGGATCGTACAGTATTTTTGATGGATTTTGATAATTTAAGGGATAAATTGCCATCATTATAGATGGTAAAATGTCTGTGTATCTCTTTCATAAATGCAGGCATTCATTTGATGTGGTTTCGGAGAATAATTGCTCATCTTTTCTATCAAAAAGTTATGTATTTTGAGCTGGATAATTTTTTGCTAAATTCCGTAGACAATTGTCAAAGTTCCGTTTTTTTTGGGGGGGGGGGGGGGGGGGGCATGCATTTCAACTCTGGTCAATAGGCATTGGCAAGGCTGCTAGCCTAGGCCACAGGCACCCCTTAACATTGTATAGTATACCATATACTATGTAGTATATATAGACGGAAAGGTATGTCACAAATCTCCTAGCTCGAACAAACAACTTACATTTCTGGCACAATTACTGCACTTTTCTCGCCAAATTTGTCTGTGTCGAGACTTTTGATCATAAGGTACCTCAAGGCAGCTCTTTTTCCCGAATAATTTCACTTGGCATTGTCTGAAGGATGAAATTTCGATGGAGTAACAGTATGAGGATGGTAGCTGCTGATAGAGAGCATTCAGCACTTCCACACTATATAATACAATACTCCTAAAATATTCTCTAAAGTTCTCTTAACTTTCTGAATTTCTTCCAAAATTTGTCAGTTATGTTTTGCTTTGATTATTACAAATCTTACAGATACATATTAGCATTAATATGCAAGATTTTTGAACACAGAAATTCATAAAATTTGAAAACCTTTTGAAAAGTGGAAGGGCTTGCATTTACTATGAGCATTTGTGGCAGTTGAAGACTGTACAACAGTTACAGTTCAACTGTCACAAGTGCTTGTAGAAAATGCTAGCCCTTCCACTTTTCAAAAGGTTTTCAAATTTTATGAAATTTAATGTTCAAAAATTGTTCATATTGATGCTAATATATATCTGCAAGATTTGCAATAATAAAAAGTGAACCATAATTAAACAAATTTTGGAAGAAATTTAGAAAGTTAAGAGAACTTTAGAGAATATTTTAGGAGTATTTTATTATATAGTGTGGAAGAGCTGAATGCTCTCCTGTCAGCAGCTACCATCCTCATACTGTTACTCCATCGAAATTTCATCCTTCAGACAATGCCAAGTGAAATTATTCGGGAAAAAGAGCTGCCTTGAGGTACCTTATGATCAAAAGTCTCGACACAGACAAATTTGGCGAGAAAAGTGCAGTAATTGTGCCAGAAACGTAAGTTGTTTGTTCGAGCTAGGAGATTTGTGACATACCTTTCCGTCTATATATACTACATAGTATATGGTATACTATACAATGTTAAGGGGCGCCTGTGGCCTAGGCCAGGCTATTGCATTTTCTTGGTATTGCAAGTTAGGCCTACAGTACATGACTGGAGTAAGAGCAAGAACATGGTTTCCACTTTGTGGAAATTGTGCCACATAGCAGGGCTGAAATTTAAGACTCACCCTGTCTTCTGAGATGAGTAAAAATTGCATGAGACAACCTCTTTCACTCTTTGAGCTTGTATCCAACGGACAAGTTATACAGACTTTATTTGTAATTGTAATTGAATAGTTCACTTCATCAGCAAGAAAGCATGTCATGAAAATCCTTATACTGTAAGGAGTGGTATTGAGACAAAGATATGGACTGTCATGCATGATTGAAACAAAAAGGGAAAGATCATTGAAAAACATACAGAATTTATATAATTGAAAATAAATATTTTATTTTACTATGGCAGGGACTTGAAAAACACAATTTTCCATTCTGTGTTTGTCACTTTCATTGAAACAACCAAAAAATACTTCAGACAACCAAAATTTGGCTTCAGGTTGTTTGATGGACAACTTGGAAATTTTCTTAAAAGTCAGGCCTGCATAGATTCATGATCTAGCTATAGGCAACCTGCTCATTCAGGGATACTGCCAGAAACTCAGAAAAAGGGGGGGGGGGGATTTATTACTGCTAAACCATGAGTCTGAATTGGTGCTGTTCTTCCCCAAAATTACAAGTGGGTTCAGGGGGACAGAAGCTTGCTTCAAGGCCCCTATAAGGTGCATTTTGAAGGGTTTTAAAGGCCATTTATTTATGTAAGTCTAAACATTGCTGCAAAAGAGCCCTCCTCTTAAGTAAGAAATGAAGATATTGGCAATACTTTATATTTTTATGGAAATGAAAAGGGGGGATTTTACCCTCCTTCTGGAAAGGTGGGGACAAATCCCCCCCTTTCCCACCCTTGACAGAAATAATAATAATAAATTTATTTTATATACCTGTTTACATTGGACATTTCAAACCATTTCCAAAATATTAACAAAGATAAAACAAAAAACAAGATAAACCATAAATAAACCAAATAAAATCACTGATGAAATTAGATAAAAGAAAGTAAGAAGACAAAATACCTAAAAAAATTAAGCACCAAATAACGACATGAAAATTAAAAGCAAACTAAGCAAAAAAGTTAAACAAAAAATTAACAATTAAAAAAAATTCCCTAAAATGATGAGTTTTCAAATTAACTTTAAAAGTCTTTGCACAATTACAGTTTTTTAAGGACTCTGGAAGTTTGTTCAAGAATAAAATTGTTACCATTACTTTAAAATTTCTTTTCTCATAAAAAACTGTGCCATCATTGATACCCCTGGCATAAGATTTATCAAGGAGAAACTTACTGCAAGATCTTAAAGTGCATATAAGTTGTTAAATTTTCAATAAGTCACTTAAATAGGAGGGAGCTAAGCCATTAATTATCTTGTAAGTCATTAAAAGTACTTAAAATTCGATTCTTTTGTCTATAGGTAACCAGTGCAGCTCCGCTAAAATATTTGAGACACCGTCAAACTTGGATAGATTTACGAGTAACACTTCTTGCAGCCGCATTCTGAATTAACGGGAGAATGCAGTCACCCCAATAAAGAATTATACAGTATAGTAGACTATCCTATTTCCTGAATGACTCTCGAGAATCATATGACAGTATTTTTCTCACTCAATTGTGAAATTTACAAGGAGCAACTGCTTGGTTTACCTTTAATATGCAATATTTATGTCCTAAAAGATTATGAAAGATACTTGGAAGAGAAATACACGTAAGAAGAAATTTGTGACATTTAGCTATTGTTTCAGAATAAGTTTGGGTCATCTGCTTTTGACCTTATATTGCAATTTCTTAAGATCAACGTCATGAACTCCTAGTAGCGAACTACAATAATCAGTTTTGGAGGTAACAAAGGCGTGAATTAGTTTTTTGTGTTGAATTTTGGCCAAGTTATCTGTGGGTTTTTCCAATTTTATACAAAACCTAGGGATGCCATTTGACATAATTTCTTAACATGCTCCCTTAAAATTAGATGATTGTCAAAATATATGCCAAGATTTTTTACACATGATGTATTAACTGTGGAATCACCAATTCTAAGGCTTTCAAGGACAGGGCACTCCGAAAGCCCACCCTGTGAAAAATGCATGCATTAAGCATTGAGAGAGTGATGGGACAGATGATCATTTAAAGTCTTGGCAGCTAATTTCTCAGTACTTTTCAAAAGGATAGGGAGATTGGAAATAGGTCTGTAGTTACCAAGGACGTCTGGATCTGCACTTGGTTTCTTAATGAGGGGTCCGACAACGGCATGTTTAAGTCCATCCAGGACGAGTCCACCTTTGAAAGAAGCATCAAATAACTTTTTGAAGAAAGGTGCTAGTTGATCAATGCATTCGCGTAACATTGGGGGAAACCATGTCATTGGGCTGGGGCATCTCCAGTATTTTTGGGAGTCAGGTAACCCTGCCGCAGCCCAATTAGCCGTGACTCCTACCATGATGTCATAACTTAGGCAGGAACATATAACACATTATGAGCAATAAACTCAGGTTCAGAGTTTAAGTTTCGACTACCAGTTTACCAAAGAGTAATAACACCAGTACAGTGTATTCATACTGTAGGTTTACACTAGTTTACAGGCTTCTCAACTGCTAAGGTGACAGTGTCTAAGAAGTGTAGTGGCAGACTGCATCTGGAGTAAAATTGGTAATGGAATAATACTATAAAAAGAGAAAAGAATTAAAAGAGGGAATGGTCTGATAATACTTCATTAAGACATGCAAAAATTACACAAATGTAAACTTCAAAATATGTTTGTTTACTATATTTTGCATAGTTTTGACAATTAACCAGGAGTCATGATTCCTAGGAAATTAGGCCAAGAGCCATTCTTCAACTCTGTACAGTAGAACTGCAGTACATGTAGGCCTGGAGTCAGGTAATCTGCACAAGCCTTACTATTCATACTGTACTCTGCCCTAATTAGTGACACCCCACTGTTAGAACGCAATGTTGGAGTAGTTGCACAAACGCCATAAGTTTGCATTTAATAAAATGCAATTCTAGTGAACGTTGGTTTTTTTCTAGGGCTGTTTTTCTGCTTTGTCTAAAAGTCTTGAATTTTTCAGTTTTGGAAAACATACAGGGTATTACCTCTTTATTGGGCATTTTTGAGGTTCTTTCAACAAATCTTCCAACAAAAGTGCAATACTGTACCTTTTAATATTTGGCGACTTCAAAAAAGACTTGTATGTATCATGAAAAAATGGTGCCTGGTTGGAACTGCCAAAATTTACAAGAGACATGGAGCCAAAATGTGGATCAGACTGGGACCTGGTCTAAGGCTTGAGTGGTAGTTGTGATACTGGTCTTACTGATGTATTGTATTCAGCCCAAATCTTCCAGTAGAAGTTGAGATGTAAATGATTTCTTATCACTTCTACAGCGTCTGTTTCATGGACAGCGTGAATATATTTGATTTAAAGAATAGTTTGTTCTTTCCAAGTTATATGGTACTGTATATAGGGCATGCTCATTATTCTGGCTTTCTGATAAACTTCCATGTCAAATATATTCACTTTTGTTTCTTTTTGATTATCCAAACAGCAAGATGAGAGCATTGACATGTCAGAATTTCCTGTTTCTAATATCCGCAACTTCAGCATTATTGCTCATGTTGATCATGGCAAGAGTACTCTGGCAGACAGACTATTGGAACTGACAGGTACAGTACAGTATCTGTACACTGACTAGGGGGGCCATCTCTCTGGCTTTTCATGGGATTGCCTGGCTTTTGGGCAGCTTGTCCTCCGTCTGGCATTTCTTGTCACCGGATGTGTATTCGTCCTCTGTTTTGAAGGTCTGCAGGTCAACAATGACAAACCTTATGAAGTTCAAATAGAAAAATTAATCACGAAATAGATTTATTCCTATCATGCACAATATTCAAATTTGAAAAAAAGAAAACTTAATGATATATCTCAAAGTAAAAGCAGTGCCCATCACTCAGCCACATTATATTTGCAGATGACTATATTATACAGTCTTGCACCAGCAGCCAGTTTGATTAGCTAAAAGTGTACAGTGTGCAGTTTGGTGGGCACGTATGGCAGTATCGGTGTATACACACCCCTGGCATGTGACAGTGACCTGACATGGCTGAACACGGTCATGTGGGAATTTGGAAATGGTCACCCTAACGCTGACACACTCTTTAGAGATTTTTTTCATCCTTTGGTCCTGGCTGATGAGATCTGTTAAAAGAAATTATGTGTACAATTTTAAGATGACTTGACATTTCCTCCTTTTTTCTACAACTGGTACAAGTACTGTGTAGCCTGCAGGGTTGGTGAAATTTTTTCATTCTGTGGCAGCATAATGGGGTGGCAGTCCAAGGGTGCCTGGCTGCTAGTGAGCTACCCTGCAGGCTACAACTGGTATGTATCTTCGTTAGTCACATGGCATATTATGCTCTTCATAATTGTATATTTCTGTAGGGGATGTACATTCAATACTGAAAGGGTGATTGACACTGTATGTTGATTACTAACAGTAATTGCCTGTAAAATGTTGGTTGTTTGTGAATTTTCTTGGTGCTTTTTTAAATTTCTCACTCTGTGTAGAATTCAGTGCATTTTATCCATCTCAAAGCAATTATGTGATAAAAATGGTACACAGTGGGCTGTACTAGGGTATTACAGAATATTTAGGAAGTTTTTTTTTTTGTTTTTGTCTTTTTTTTGTTTTTTGTTTTCTTTTAGACTTAAGTATACTGTAAGTTGAAGTTTCCAGCACAAAAGTCAACTAAATGTGTTTCACAGTAACTGCTGTATTATATAATAATTTTGTCTTCATTATAACACTGTGAAATTATTGTTCTGTCTGCATGGAACCTCTTTGCTCAAACTTTGCACTATGCTTTCAGTTAGTCTACAGTAGCAGTCTGTTCCACGAAGATTAACTGGTTTGCATGTAAGGTAGCATTGCTCTACAATCCTATATATTGTAATAGAGGCAAATATATTTCAGCAAAATGATGTGGCTCGAAATGAGAATCTGAAGGGGCAAATGGTAGATTCATTGAAGGGCACCATAACCATTGAGAAAAGCACCATGCAAAACATTAAATAAAATGGGGCACCAATAGCCATTTCAAGAATTTGGCAAACTGTATTTGAGGGAGAAACAAATTATGTATTCTGACTGCTAGGAAAACTTGTTTCACAAAATATTTTTTGTGCTTTTGAAGTCTGTCCTTTATGAATTGAGGCAAAAGGCCTGATTTAAATTTTGTTTTGTAATATTCTTACATACTATAATTTTAGTAGGCCTATGCATCACATTTTGAAATCAAAATAGTCAACTATAGCCCATGAAAAAGGACTTGGTAGCAGTTTAAGCCATCAGTAAATCTTCATTTTCAAGGCACTGGAAATGGCATAAGTGCCATGGCTATCTAAGCCATCAGTTATTTCAAGTCTTAAAATGAAGAGTTTGTATGGAAGAAGTGGTATTATGCCTCAACAGTACAGCATGTTGGCCGGTAGTTGTATACATGCATACCCAGAATCAGTGATTTACCCACTTGGGGTAAGTTTACCCCAGGTGGAGAGCTGTGGGCTAAGTCCATTTTGCAAATGCAGTCACATAAGTTATGGGTAGATACTGATACTGTATTATAGTCCCACTAAATAGATTGCTAACTCTAGTGGAGATTTATTGCCACAAATTTATGAAGTAATTTCATATGGCACAACTTTCTTGACCACATATAGTACAGGATTTGAGATACAGTATTTGCAACATTGAGGAAAGTACAGTATATGTAATTTCATGAAAAACAGAATTGTTTGATTGAAATAATCTCAATTGTAATTCAAAGAGACATCAAGAAAGTGCCTTTCAATGAAATGCTGCCCTCAGGTGGAGGAAATCCAGAAGCAGAAACTTAAATCATTGCAGTTGATCATATTTTCCAGGAACAATTTCCAAAAAAGTGCAGAACAAGCAGGTTCTCGACAAGCTACAGGTTGAAAGGGAACGAGGTATCACAGTGAAGGCTCAGACAGCATCGATGGTTTACCAACACAATGGAGAAAAATACTTATTGAATCTTATTGACACTCCTGTAAGTATCTGGCCTAGTCTCTTCCAACATATTCAGATGTACAGAATCTTTTACAGTGTACTGTACATGCAAAGCCTTGAAAACCCTGAGAGTACTTTATCTGAAAGTGCTTAAAATTTTTCCATTTCTTGTAAAAACACTATAAAAGTAAATGAATCTCATGTATGTAATACATATCTGCATAAGAACATCAAATTGTCTTTTCTACTGTCAACTTATGTATAATTTCTATAGACTTTAGAAACACAGAGATAATTATTGGAAATTCTGTTAAAATGTACATATAAGAGGAAAGTTATTGGTCCTTGAAAAGTTCTGGACAAGTGCTTGATTTTCCTCTTAGAAAGAAGTGTAAACCCTGTGTTTTTTAAAAGTACATGGTGGAATGTCTTAACCATGTATTAAAAAAAAAGGGATTTTGTTTTATCATCTTTTGTGTACCTCCTTGCTTTCGCCATGATTGAAAATCAGGTAGGTCTAATGTATGTAATGGTTTTGCATGAATCACCCTCTGGTGTAACATTTAGCTTTAAGGCACTGGAACCAATGTTTATCTTATGTCCGGAGTCAGAGGTAAACCATCCTTTAGTATACAATTAATGAATGTTTATGGGTGTGAAAGTATGAATAATTTCATGAGTTGAAAGACTGACTGTTCTATTCAAGGAGGTGAAGCCGAGTTGAACAGAACGTTCATCTTCAACGAGTGAAATTATTCATACTATTGCACAAATGAAAAACATTCATTAATTGTATACTAAAGGATGGTTTGTTTTATATAATACCTAACTTTCTAAATAAGCCAGATTTGGGTCAAAATTTGATTCAAGGAGCAGATAGGGCAAAAGAGTTCTTCTGGACTAACATATGATGAATAACACAGGACCATGTGATAGTGCCAAATAACCCATGGCATGTGACCACCAATCCTCCTATCAGATGTAGAGGAGTTAATAAGGTGTTAAATAATACTGGTTAATTTATTCAACATAATTGTCAGGATGATCTAAATGTTTCAAGCCTGCACAGCAATTTAACTTTCCTTTTCCTGTTGCAGGGACATGTTGATTTCAATTATGAGGTTTCCAGATCCCTGGCTGCCTGTCAAGGTGTTCTGCTGGTGGTTGATGCTAACCAAGGTGTTCAAGCACAAACTGTTGCTAACTTCTTCTTGGCTTTTGAGGCTGATCTGAAGATAATACCTGTCATAAACAAGGTGAGTATTGGTGATAATCTGTTCTTCACAGGCCTCGATTTTAAGAAAATTTTATGGTTGGTCATTGGACCACCTGTCTGCCTTTTGTGGTTGTCCAAAAGAAAATTTAGTTTTCCACAAAGAAATTTTGCAGTAACCCAAGGAGTAGTCTGTTATAAACTTGTTGCATGAACTTTGGTTGTCCAATGTCCATTGGACAACCCAAGTTCATGCAACCCACCATTTTGTGGTTGTCTGTCACAAATTTTGGTCGTCACAGGTGATCAGGCAAATGTAAAAATTGAGCCCTGCTTCAGCACCTAGGGCATAGAATAGTTTTTCAAATTCTTGAAAATCCTGAAATTTTGCAGTCAAATTTGTTCTGTAGGCTTGGGAAACTGAGAAATTTATAAGAAAGGCTTGAGTCATGGAAGATTCATGGCCAGGCATCGTTTCTTGTCCATCAGTCTTGACAGTTTTTGTACCAAAGCTGATATGAAGGGACTGTCTACAAGAAATGAACTGCATTATTTTGAAAATGATCCAACATTGAAGGCATTAGGTTCTTCAGTTAAAAGTGGTCTTTGAAGTCTTATTTGAAAAATGTGCAGGAACATCATTGAAAAGAAAGTGATCAGAAATTAGGTCAAGTTGTCAATTGAAATGGATACTTTTCAATTATTTCAAGAGGTGGAAGCAGGTGCTGGAACATAAATGTAAATAAGTGTAGCTTCCTAGCATCAAATTAATTGAGAGTGTGAGGTATATCCACTGTTGTAACTTTGCTCTGCACCCTTGCTTATTTACTCACAGATCGATTTGAAAATTGCCAACCCAGACAATGTAGCCAATCAGATGAAATCAATCTTTGACATTTCCAAGGAGGATATTTTGTTTATATCAGCCAAAAATGGAACTGGTGTGGATGCAGTTCTTCCTACGGTTGTTGATAAGGTACCCTGGTGAGTGTAAATAAAATTTTACATTTTTAATGCATTCAGAAATAGGTAATTTTCGTATTGTTTTAGTGAACAGTTGAAAGGCATTGGGAAATCATTTAAAATATTGGTTGAATAATGTAATGATTTAATCAGTTCATCCATATTTAAGTATTGTCAATAAATCCTTTTTCATATAGCAATTACAAGGGATTATGGGATAGAGTTTTGGTGTCCATCGGTTTTGCAAATGGGATGTTACTGTGGCCAAAAACAAAGCTCACCAAAACTCTATCCCACAATCCTTTGTATGTGCCCTTTCAATTTGGAAAAGGGTCTATGTGCAACAAGACTAGCCAAAACATTGTTTAACAAATATATATAGTGTGGGGCAAATAAATAGTGGTCCCATAGCCATAAGACCAGTGCCCCCATCTCAAATTTATGATGCTCTTCTACCCCCTCCCAGAAATTGTCCCAGTCACTGTATGCCTTTAGTTATAGATGCTGATGATGGATCCATGCAAATGCCTTATAGGTACAAATGTAAACTTTTCCCCCTTCATGGGTGAGTAGCAGGGAAGGGGCCTGATGAGGAGGATTGCTTGTCAAAGATAGAGTTTGTCCATATCAGCAATTTCTTTTCTCTCAGCAAGGAAACATGTCCAAATAGTTGCATGAAAAATTTTCCTTTCATTGTGAAAGGCAAATGGCACAGTAATTTAAGGGAAGCAGACATTATGCTCCTTTGACTGGAATTACTTCCTACTTTGGAAATTCAAACCAAAAGGAGGCTCATTTTCTTCTTTCTTTAATCCACAGCCCTCCAAGTAATCTTCATCAACCTCTGAGAGCTCTTTTGTTTGATTCTTGGTATGATCGTTATAGAGGTGCAATCATCAATATAGCCTTACTCGACGGAAAACTGAAGAAGGGAGACAAACTCCAGTCATCATATTCAGAGAAAGTATATGAAGTTCAGGATTTGGGTATTATGTGTCCTGATAAAAAGTCAACCAAAGAATTGTAAGAATCCATGTGTGATCTTCACTGAAATATGTTTCAAGCATGTGTACAACATTTGACCCTATGTCAACCTTTGTTTGCACTGTTTGTACTGCTGTGTTCTGGAGTATACGCCAGGGTTCTAGCTAGGTCATTTAAACTTTATAATTACATTGTTTAGACTTCCACCATATCTGTAAAAGCACAGTTTGAAAGTTTTCCCCAAGTTTGATTTTGACTTTTACCCAACAATGATGAAGGTCCAGAAAACGAGACCCCAAACTCTTTTTCACACATTTCCTTTTAGTGGCAGGGTTAATGCTAAAAAGCACTACAATTCTCATCACAAACAGTAAAACTGCTCCCTACTAAGTTTACTGCTAGTCCCTCCTCCAATTTAAAAAAACACCTGTCTAGTACACCTCCAAGACAGTCACAGTAGCCTGCACTGAGTTTCAATTCCTCAAAGCCATATTGACACACAACTGTGTGTGAATGTAATTGGGAAGACACCTGACTGTACAAGTCATCATTGACCCACCAGATGGAGCTATTGAATGAATTTCAATCAAAGTGCAGTCACCAATTGTATTTAGAACTAAAGGGCTATTTCTAAATATGTTTAGAGGGATGCCATAGCCCCTTTAAGGTATTTGACATGTTGATTTCCTGATTTGACTAAATTACTTGATAGAGCCGTGGACTCGGTTGAGCTCTCTAAGTTTAACATCTTTAAAGAAAATTTTCTTGCAACACATCTGCTGTGATATCAAATTCCTTTTCACTGAAGAAACAAAAATGTCATGAGGGACTTTTGTTATTACCTGAATTGTCAGTAAAACAGAGGATCTTGATATAACCTGAATCATAAATGAAAGAGTGAAGTCTAATATTACCTAAATCATCCAAAAAAGAGACAATTCTGCTATCACTCGATTCATAAATAATGCAGGAAATTCTGGAAACAGCTCAACCTGGAAGTACTTTTCCTTTATCTCACAACAGACTTGCAGGTCAAGTTGGTTATGTAATTGCAGGTATAAATAATATAAGAGAAGCTAGAGTAGGAGACACTTACCACCAACCAGGAGAGGCAGTGGAACCACTTCCTGGATTCAAAGCTGCTAAACCAATGGTAAGATGTATGGCTTAGTATATGTTTTTGTTCTTGTAAAAGATGACAGAAGTTAAACCAGGGAGTGTTTCAGTAATAGAGAAAGAGAGGCACAAAACATTTGAAATGGGACCTGTCTCTCTCCTCATAACAACATGAGCATGTGAACTGAGGTCTTATGTTGTTGACTGTCAACCTGTGTGAAAGCAACAAACTTGCCTCATAGGTGGGAATTCAAGCATGGTAGTAACTGTTATATTTGTGCAACATTTTTCCTTTCAGAGATTGTGTATGTAGTTTTGTATAACCTGTATCACATTTGTTTTTGTACCTTCGACATTGTGAGGTATCTTTCAGGCTTACATGGAGGGGTTGGGGTGGGTGGGAGGCAGGGTTGGGAAGTAACGAGTTACAAGTAACGCCGTTACTGTAACGAGTTACATTTTGTGTAACGGAACCCTGTAACGAGTTACATTTGCATTTCAGTAACGGAGCAAGTAACTAGTTACAATTCTGTGTAAAAGTAACTGTAACGGCGTTACATTTGGGTCCCGTTACTTTCCCGTTACAAATAGTCAAAATGACCACAAATTGCGAGTACTCGAAGTAGTAACAGAAAATTTTCAAATTGATGACACTTTGGTAGTAAAATTATTTTCGATATATTTATAATCCATCTCTATTATTGACGTCGCCCTCACCGACATCAAATTTTATTCACGTTTAGAATCAGCAGTTGATATTAGATGCACATACTGCAGGCTTAAAGGGTCACTTGATTGCCCACTAAACTAAGTTTAAAATTTGATTTGTGTGTCAATTTACTTATTAGACAGATCAATGCTTATTATCCGTGAGACCGAATCTTTGTGCGATTAGTTGAAAAATACGGAACGGTCCTCTGGCAAACAAAGGCCCAGCTGACTTGTTATAGCCTATTATATATACTAAATGAAGTCAGCTGGGCCTTAGTTTACTCATAGTGTCATTTAGAGGACACATTGGAGATAGTGCACCGTGAGAAACAGGCTGGCCCATAGGCATTCAAATACCAGGCTTACTTTGAAAGTTTAATAATTGGCTTTTGAGACGTTAGGGCTGCTAGTGGACCCGAGTCCACCCAATCTGAGTCGGAGCTAGCTGCCATTCTAGATTCCCTAATCTTTCCGAGCATGGTACGTACCCCTCAAGTTCCGGCGAGTTCTGATACCAATGACACCAATTCGGAGACCAGTTTTTTTGCCAGTGTGTAGCATATCAAACTTACAGATAGTTTTGATGGATTCATTACCATTTCCAACGCTAAAGAGGACTTACTTGGGGGAAAGTGACTGCCACATATGCCTGGTCAGGGCTGCATACAGTGTTCTTGTTGTAGGTGATTGACTTAGTCAATTGCCTGATTCTGGCCAGCGTCTTAATTGATAGTTTTGATGGATTCATGACCATTTCCAACGCTAAAGAGGACTTACTTGGGGGAAAGTGACTGCCACATATGCCTGGTCAGGGCTGCATACAGTGTTCTTGTTGTAGGTGATTGACTTAATCAATTGCCTGATTCTGGCCAGCGTCTGAATTGATAGTTTTGATGGATTCATGACCATTTCCAACGATAAAGAGGACTTACTTGGGGGAAAGTGACTGCCACATATGCCTGGTCAGGGCTGCATACAGTGTTCTTGTTGTAGGTGATTGACTTAGTCAATTGCCTGATTCTGGCCAGCGTCTTAATTGATAGTTTTGATGGATTCATTACCATTTCCAACGCTAAAGAGGACTTACTTGGGGGAAAGTGACTGCCACATATGCCTGGTCAGGGCTGCATACAGTGTTCTTGTTGTAGGTGATTGACTTAGTCAATTGCCTGATTCTGGCCAGCGCCTTAATTGATAGTTTTGATGGATTCATGACCATTTCCAACGCTAAAGAGGACTTACTTGGGGGAAAGTGACTGCCACATATGCCTGGTCAGGGCTGCATACAGTGTTCTTGTTGTAGGTGATTGACTTAGTCAATTGCCTGATTCTGGCCAGCATCTTAATTGATAGTTTTGATGGATTCATGACCATTTCCAACGCTAAAGAGGACTTACTTGGGGGAAAGTGACTGCCACATATGCCTGGTCAGGGCTGCATACAGTGTTCTTGTTGTAGGTGATTGACTTAGTCAATTGCCTGATTCTGGCCAGCAAAACTATCAATTAAGACGCTGGCCAGAATCAGGCAATTGACTAAGTCAATCACCTACAACAAGAACACTGTATGCAGCCCTGACCAGGCATATGTGGCAGTCACTTTCCCCCAAGTAAGTCCTCTTTAGTGTTGGAAATGGTCATGAATCCATCAAAACTATCAATTAAGACGCTGGCCAGAATCAGGCCATTGACTAAGTCAATCACCTACAACAAGAAAACTTACAGATGTTTTAATTCTATTATACATGTCCACCATTAACAAGGTCATCGTTTGTACTCACTTCCATAGCCTGGCCCCTCAGTAATTTAGTTGATCATGTGTGACAATACTTCACATCTGTACATTGTGCACAAATTACAATGGGAGTTTAAACACCTTTAATGTAACTTTCATATTTGAAAACACGGCTGGAATTAGCTCCGAGTGCATGTCCAGTTACATCACACTCCGGAAAAATTTCGATTCCGGAACCCCGGGCAATTTCCTAATCTAGAAAAACGCTCTCGAGACCCGCAGTAAGCTAGTCGAATCAGGACTCGTGCATAGAAGCCCAGTAAATTATACGGTGCCAATTGTCAGCAAACACCGTGCATCCATTTATGTATCAAATTTAAGATGTATGGTATCCTTATTTGATGAATCAAACGTATGAATTTAGGCTATATCATATTCTTTTCAATGTCCGTAACTCCTTACGCTGCATAGAATATAGTAAGGTTCATATAAAAACAGGCGAATATTGAGATGGTCATATGGCGTTAAAAGTATCCTAACAAAGCTAACTGAAAGAGGAGAAAAGTGTCCGACTTAACGCTTCACCTATTTATTGTAAAAAGAAAGGGAATTATGGGTACATGGTCTGCATGTGTAAACTACATAGTCTCACCATTTCTATGCATTGTTTTATATCGACACAATGTGAAACTTGAAATTTATGCCGAAATATCACTTAGCCCAACCTTAGCAGTGAGGTTTTAAAAATTTACCTTTAACAAATATATAGAGAGCATCGTATTACCATATTTATGCCCTTGAGGGGTGAAGACTTTAATTACTGCTTAAACAATGCTTTCCCCCTTTAGGCTAATAGCCGCTAACCTCTCTAAATTGTGATGGGAGTATAAAGATTCCCACCGTCAAAGAAGTATTGTCGTAACTGGAAAAGTTCTGGTTACAACCATATTCGTCTAACAAATAGTTTGCGTAAGCTCCGACAAAGTATCATGATTCGCTGCTTCATTATGAGCGTTAGGAGCGTCTTCCTGAATCCCCGGTGAAGATCAACTGTAATCATTGACTTTCTTTGGGGAATACCTTAGGATAACCGGCACAAATGAGGTTCGGTCCTCTCATGTGCCCATTCTTAATATCTAATTATACCCCCTTCCATTTCAGGTACCGAGGTACCGTATGTTCACCTTAAAGTAACTAGTTACTTTTGAAATGTAGCTAGTTACTTTTCAGTTAAAAGTAACTGTAACTAGTTACTTTTTCAACATTGTAACTAGTAACTGTAACGAGTTACAATTTTATAGAATTAACTGTAACTATAACGAGTTACTTTCAAAGTGTAACGGGAACAACCCTGGTGGGAGGTGAGGGTGGCAGTATTTACTTTTCCAGTGTCAAATTTTGAGAAATGATTATTCATCATTAACATATGTTGTAATATCCATAATTTACAAAGATATTAAAGGAATTATCAACTTCACTTTACTGTGGTTTTATGGCTCTCCAGAAGTTCAGACTTGCTCCAAGTCTGTGGTAAGCCTAATCTTTAAATGCTGATATTTCAAAAACAAAAGACCTTGTTTTGCATTAATGCTATATTAATCATCTGTTACCATTAGAAGCAAATTATCATTTTCAGTTTATTCATCCTTGAATTTTCTTCTACTATCTCCTTTGATTATGATTATCTTATATTTAATCTCTTTTCCCTCTCCAGGTATTTGCAGGTTTATACCCTATTGATCAGTCTGAGTATGTCTCCCTCAAGTCAGCCATTGATAGACTCACTCTGAACGACAGCAGTGTCACTGTTAGTAGAGATAGTAGGTATGTACCACCTACACATTATACATAAGCAATTCAATAGTGTTCAAGAAGAGTTCTTTTCAATCTTTTATTTTGAAAGAGTATCCTTTTCTGATGCTTTGGTGTTCCAACTGTTGGGTAAATGTACATTCAGCCATTTGAGTTAGCTATGAATATGTCACATTTTTTTTTATATAAGTTTAATTTACAATATAGTTTATATATCCTTTTGTGCATTCATGGCATTTTGTTTTACTTTGAGAAGTTCCTGCTGTATGACTTGCTGGACTGCAAATAGATGCAGTAAATTCCCGTTTTGCAAAATCTTTGAACATTTTGTGGCAATCTTGCATTGTAATATTAACAGTTTTTACAGGTATGTTAGCGTCACCGCAAATCCTGTTTTCTTCGTAAGAAATCATTCTCCATTAGCAATCAGCAAAGAAATTTCAGTATCTTGCTCATCCTATGACCACAATAGGAGTATTAAAGGGCAATTTTCATCATCCCAGACAGTTCTAATTCTCCCAACTGTGCAACTTGTAGCTCCTCCCATAATTGTATAAAGCTCATCCTTCTGCAGACACAAACCTATTTTATTGCTTCGTGCCATGTCCTGGTAAGCATACAAGGCTATAATGTGTAATCCTAGCACTCTCTCTGTATTGTATGGAATGTGAGCTACTCTGCATCTTTTGAATTTTCAAACTTGGATGTCAATCAAAAGAGTAGTCACCAACTGAGGATTTTGATGCCCCTACACTAAAAATATACTTTGGGGTGATGAATGTCTGTCTTTAAATTGTTTGTCAATCTGCAAGGTGCCTGGTGTCAGTTCAGTCATCAAGGTCAGTTACTATGGTAACAAAATAGACTTAAGTAAGTTTAGTTGATGATATTTGGAGGAAGGTAGAGTGTTTTCCATAAAACTCCTACAGTTTTCATTAGCATTTCCTTTTTGTAATACAGTAAAACCCTGTTTATCCGAACTAGCCGTCAGATTTTAACAACAATAATAGTCAACACAATTACGGTAGTATCCACCAAGTTTTCAGTGCTTTATAAGGCAAAATTCAATGTAATTTTTTGCAAAAATGCAGTAATTTTTCTCGGGACTTTAAAAGTCATAGAAAGATGTCATGATGGCTTAAACAGCTGACATGTGAACATAGAGAACAATCTGTTATCTTTTTGTCAAATTTGGAAGAAATATCGTACGTATTTGCTTTGAAATTCTAGTTAGGAGCCATGAGTTGGTATAGGCTCAATCTCCTCTTATACAAAAATACGTTAGGCTAGCGTTAAGTCCTAGTTCCACTAAATCTGAAAAGTTAGTAATGTAGTGAGCTTCATACCTAAAAATAAAGTAGACCTTACAAAAACATTGTGAACTGCTGTTTGAGATTCTCCTACACATGTGTCTCTAATGTTTTTGGAAATTTAAGCAGAATTTATACTCTAGATACCTCTCCAGATCATTAACAGCTTTTCTTCAGCCCACACACTCATTCAGTGTACAGGAAGCATTGGTCATTCTAGCCCTTGAACAGGGCTGTGCATTACGTTACATGGCCTAGGCACATTCCACTCATGTGGAGTGGAATGTGCCTAGGCCATGTAACGTAATGCACAGCCCTGTTCAAGGGCTATGGTCATTCAGATGAGTGAAGGCTCAAATTTTAGGAATAAAATGTCTCTGTTTTAGAAGTCTTAAAATTTGTCATATCATTGGTCGCAAAAAAATAGTAACGAAATATTTTGGAGGATTTTGTCTGCAATTTTTAGCCTTTTCGGAATTGTTTTGGAAATGTGTTGGTACACTGTCTTATGAACCCAGTGTACCGTACTTGAGGCAAGAACTTGGAACCTCGTTTATCCGAATTTTTTTGTTATCCGAACAACCTTCGGCCCCGATGTGTTGGGATAAAGGAGGTTTTACTGTGAAAGCATTTGTTATTTTATAAGTTATTGTAATGTCTAAATATTTCCTTCATCTCTGTTTTTCTCAGTCCAGCACTAGGTCAGGGATGGAGACTGGGATTTCTTGGCCTTCTTCATATGGATGTATTCAATCAAAGACTGGAACAAGAATACAATGCTAATGTCATCATCACTGTACCTAGTGTACCCTTTAAGGCCAAACTTAAAGACACCAAAACAAACAAGAAACTGTATGGGGAGGAAGTTATCATACAGAATCCTGCTAATGTAAGTATGTAAGGCAGAACCCTGCATAAGTATGTAAGGCAGAACCCTGCACATGTAAGTATGTAAGACAGAACCCTGCACATGTAAGTATGTAAGGCAGAACCCTGCAAATGTAAGTAATGCAGAGCCCTGCACATTTAGGTATGTAAGGCAGAACCCTGCACATGTAAGTATGTAAGGCAGAACCCTGCAAATGTAAGTAAGGCAGAGCCCTGCACATGTAGGTATGTAAGGCAGAACTCTGCACATGTGAGTATATATGGCAGAACCCTGCACATGTAAGTAAGACAGACCCTGCACATGTAAGTATGTAAGACAGAACCCTGTACATGTATGTAAGACAGAACCCTGCACATGCAACTTTGTAAGGCAAAACCCTGCACAGTAAGTATGTAAGACAGAACCCTACATATGTAAGTATGAAAGGCAGACCCTTGCACGTGTAAGTATGAAAGGCCATTACATATGCCCAGTTGAGTGTTTGAACAGATGGACACAGCCTCCCTTTAATAGTCCTACCATATTTGGGCTTGAGGTGGCAAAACTTTGAAGTTTTTAGCTGCTTGGGTCATGGAAAATGATATCTAAGAAAGAAATTGCAATACACTGTATGCTGTACATCTTATCAATCTTGATTCCATGACATTTAGTGAAATTTCTGGAAACTGTAAGGCTGGTATGAATTTTCTTGAGACTCACAGAAAATCTGTGAGACTTGGTAGGTCTGGGATAGGGAGCAAAATAGCTTGAACTTGGAGCCCAGTGTTCTTTAATGTTAACCTGTTGTAATAGATATGTGGAGAAATAAAGCATGGATGACTCCTTCAATATGAAAGACTATGCAAGTCTTTAAACTCTTCAATGTGTGGCATATCAGTTAAATTTAGAGCAGCGCTTCTCAACCTTTTTTAACTCGAGGACCACTTTGACTCTCAGAATTTTTATGAGGCCCACCTTACAAAAAGTTTATTCTTTTTTCTTTATTTTTTATTTTTTATGGAGGATCTCGTGGCCCACCTGGAAGAGCTTCACGGCCCTCCAGTGGGGCGCGGCCCACCGGTTGAGAAGCGCTGATTTAGAGTATAGTTGGTAAAGCAAAATCAGTTTGTTATGAGTTATTATTACCTTGAATGCTTTTGTGTGTTGTGGATTAGATTCACATAAAATATCACTGGGTTTTGTTTGTGGTCTTGCTTGAAGTCCGTAAAATTTAATCTTGATGTGTCAAAAACCAAGGAACCATTTGTTTGTTTGGTAAGAGGTTTTAAACTGTTCATTAACTTCCTGAATTTGATCTCTACACTGGCTTGTTGCATTCTTGCTTATCTTTTTTACCTTCAGTATTTGAAAAAAACTTGAAATGAAATTTTATTTGACGTAATTATTGTATATCTTTTTTTAGTTCCCAGACCCTCAGCAAGTTGTATGTTTCTATGAGCCTGTTGTTCTGGGAACCATTGTAACTCCTGATCAATATCTTAGAGATGTCATTGCATTATGTACAGTAAGTTTAACTTTCAGTATTGACTTTTTGCAGAAGATAAAATGGCAAGGTGCTACATGCTTTGGAAATTGATTTTTGTACCCTTTCAGATACTGTAGATAAATTATCAAATTTCTTTATTTGTGAAAAGAAACATTTTCCTTTCTTCCATTACATCTGATACACAACAACATGTAATTTATAATAATGAGGCATGAAAGAGCTGTTATTGTTCATTGTTAAAGGGGGCAGTAGACTTATTAGATTTTAAAGGGTATTATTGTAAACAAAAGGTATTTCATACAAGACATGGTTTTTGGTGGAATGAGTTGAATATTTTCAGATATATTTATTATTAAAGAGCATCTGTTAAAAGTCTTGTCAACTTCCTCCTATATAGTTGCCATTTCAGTTGAAAAGTCTCTTTCATTTTGCAGAATAAAAGAGGGGAACAAATTGACCTAACCTACCTGGACAGCAGTCGAGTCTTTCTCAAGTACAAATTGCCATTGAATGAAGTCGTTGTAGATTTCTTTGATGAACTCAAATCTATATCTTCAGGCTATGCAAGGTATGTAATGTTACATGTACATTAAAGTGCTCTGTATAATGCCTGAGTTAGTCATTCAGGGTACATTGTGATATGAGACAGTGTCACTAAATCTCATAGGAGAACTAGGTAAAGGATGGGGGAAGGGGAAA
This sequence comes from Holothuria leucospilota, assembly GCA_029531755.1. Lineage (NCBI taxonomy): Eukaryota > Metazoa > Echinodermata > Holothuroidea > Aspidochirotida > Holothuriidae > Holothuria > Holothuria leucospilota. Next base: position 38,335,050 of record CM055975.1, read on the forward strand.
GATCAAGTGTGTGTGGGGGGGGGGGGGGTAGGGGGTTGCATTGCGCATGAGAATACAACATCATCCTGATCATTTGATTTATGTACATATATGTACTTACTGTCTTTCTCTCAAGTTTCAGTTTTTGTTTAAAGCGGAAACAAAATTTATTTGATTTCTCTACCCCTCACATGTCTCAACAGTCCCTGTGGGAACCTGTTGGTAAGGAAACAGTCATTGATATTGTGGTTGTCACAGTGTCAAATAGTACAGTGAGTGCTGTGGCATTACCATAGCCTCCCATGTATGAGAAGGCAAATGCTGGTCACCTTGCTGTTCACATGCTATGAGAGGACTATGTTTATGGGGAGGGTGCAGGAAAGATTCAGGCTAGTCCATTGTTCAAACCAGAATTGGGTGTTTAAAGTGATTTAATAGGCACAATTAACATACAGAACAATAATTCAAAAATGTTGATATGAGTCATTGGTGAAAATGTCAATATGCATGATAAGAAAAAGATAGTTGATGTAAGTTGATGAAAGTATCGCATACAAGGGTTTTATAAATTTTTGCAAAGCAACTAATCTGGTCAAACCTCCTTGTCACAGGTCTTTTTGAATTATGAGCTACTACTGTTGTGTAGATGGTGTCTGTTGTCGTTTGTATAATAATGCCCTTGCAAACCTCATTCCAGCTTTTACCTTTCCCATTTCAGTTTTGATTATGAAGATAGTGATTACCAAGAGGCAGATCTCATTAAGTTAAGGATTCTTCTCAATGGCAAGGAAGTGGATGAGTTATCCAGTGTAGTGCACAGGAGTAAAGCTAGGGATGCTGGCAAATCAGTTTGTGCTAAACTGAAAGATGCAATACCCAGACAGCTGTTTGAAGTTGCTATACAGGCTGCCATTGGAGGAAAAATTGTTGCCAGGGAGACCATTAAAGCCTTACGAAAGAATGTGTTAGCAAAATGTGTAAGTTATAGTACTTAAAACATGTTCATTATCTTGTGCTAAAATATTGTTGACGGGGACGATGCCTATCCACTAATCCTAAATTTATTCATTGTTAGTCACTGCTTGTCATGTGATCTTTGGTTGGAGGCAGGGGCACAGATCCCTTTGTAAGTGTGGGCACTTGAGCATACATAAACTCTCTACTGATGATGCCCTAGACAGGGTAGCCTAGAAGTGTGCACTTCGAACTACCATGCAGCATCAGAACTGCTTACTGGCAGAAGTTGGTGTTAGATATATTTTGAGAGTGTGTGAAGACAGGGAGGGGGGAATCAGTGGTATAGGAAGGGAAATTGTAGCAATGTGAATGTGCAGCATATTTGGGTGTGTAAGGTTATCAGTTTATATGAATTTATTTTATTTTTTTCAGGAGGGGGGGGGGGCAAAACATGCCCTTATAGCCCTGTCTGGATGGGAATGTATAGACATTTGATGAAATTTTGTTTCAAGTCTGCCACTTCTTAAAAGAGTGAGAGGGGACATATCCCTTCCTGTATGAGTTGTGCCCCTGGTTAAAAGGGTAATTTTGCAATACATGTGAGATATTTTGTATAGTAAAAATTTTATCAGGACTGATTATGACCCAGTTTTAATTATAAACATGTGTTGTTTGGAAGACATGACAGTGTAATGTAGTTTGCCATCACTGGAAAACCTTTTTTTTTTTAATTTTGTCCAATGAGAATTTACTGCAGTTCATAGGAGAAGTGCAGCCACCCTTAGTGACTGACAACCACCACTTGGTCCCTAAGTATTTCTTGTTGGCAGGTCCCTGCCCCTGTGGGTATCTAGGCTTAAACCCAGTCAGCCTTATGGGTAGTATGCCACTGTCATAAGTAGAAAATGTATCCTTAAGATGTTGTCAAACCCAGCAAGAAATTTATTTGTATATAAAATTGAGCATTTTATTAGTCAACTGTTTGTTGTTATAAAAACTTTGAAGCCTTCAAGGGCCATTGTTTTATGATGCTAAGCGACCACAGCCTATATGGCTTATGAATTACAACTTCACGTCAGGTGGCTAACAAACTCAACAATTTAGGTCAAATTTGGTTTCTTTTGAAAACCAATTCAGATGGGAACTGTAGATTGCTCTTGGATGAAAAACCAGTCTTACTTTGACCCGGTTGGGGATCGAACTCTGAACCTCCTATTTGCCAAGCTTCATCACTTCAAATGTCACTACCTTCATCCAGTCAGCCAAAGCACATTGTATGGTGTGAACCATTTGCGTCAGACACAAAGAGAGTTTCTTGTAGAGAAAGGAGATGATTTAATAGACATAATAATACAATTGGTATTTCAAGAAAAGCTTAAAGTGAAAGCATCTGGCATCAGGTTGAGAAAAAAGGGAACACAAATGTAATAGGCATGCTTTGTAAGAAGAATAGCTAGATGAGCTGTATTCATGCATAAAAGTCTACTCTTCTTGCTTGTTCTCGTTTTGTTTCAAACAGTATGGTGGTGACATTACTAGAAAGATGAAACTTCTCAAACGTCAAGCAGAAGGCAAAAAGAAATTGAAGAAATTTGGAAATGTGGAAGTACCAAAGGAAGCTTTCTTGTCAGTGTTGAAAAGGTGATGAATAGCTGCACCTGGAATGAATAAGATGTCAGTGAAATAGAGAAAAATAGTGACTGCATCCAAGTGTAAATCTGGAGCAAGAAGACTATCTAGGGTTCATTAAGAACTGGGACAAGTAAATTGTGGATGAACTCTAGCATGATTCACCTTTCAACTAGTGGAAAGAGGATAATGAAGATGTGGTTCCCAATTAGTTTCAGTCCTGCTGCTTGGATTGTGACTTGATGTCCTTATCTGATAGTTGGGCTAGTTGGGAGAGGGTCGCAGTGGGCTGACTGTGCCATGGACAGATGTAATGCACTCCAGAAAGATCTGAAGCAGAAAGACCTAAGTTGGACAATTATACCTGAGTCACACAACCAGAAACCTCAACCAAGGCAGGTTAGTCCCCAACCAGCTGCTCAGTTTGAGCAAAGGTTTGGCTGCTGAAAAGAAAGACTGTTGTTGGTGCAGTTACGTCTACCATTCAAAGCTGAAATTCTGGCTGAAGCACTTCCCAAAAACTTTATATAAATGACTATGCTTTATATGATGATACAATATGCTAATCTTTACTGTGTTGTGTAGTTTTAAGATCAAACAGTTTCTAAAATTTAGTTGTCTCTACAATTATCTCAAGCACAAAAAAATTGTGGAAACATAATTGCAGGTGTATTTTTTTTAAATAAAGGTATGTGATGCAGTTTTGTTGTTGATTAGTTGCATATAACTTTCATCAGTGGCACCTCAGAGGTCGGAATATGACTGAGCCCATTGACTGTTTAAATCATATTTTTCAACATTTTGAATAATTTATTTGCAATTCTGATTTAGTCACTCTTTGAGGGTTCCTGCTGTTTCAGAAATATTGAAAATATTATGAAAGTACAAAAATACAATACCCTGTACTAGAAAAGTTCCAAAATACTCAAAAGATGGAAATCTAATGAAATTTGTACAAGGAGAGTAAATTCCATAAAGGAGAGGTAATACAGTTCCTTATAAGGCAAATTTCCTTTCAGTTAAACTTGATTTAATTTTGTACTTGTTCAAGTGGTGTGTGCATGATCTTATGGAAAGTTCTCTTAGTGGAATGAGGTATTCTTACATGAGTTTGGAAAATTATGATTGTTTGGGAAATTTGTAGCAATCTTGCCGGCGGTTTCTGTCATAAATCAGTGACCCTATATAGGGCACCATTTGTTTGATTGTATGTGATAGTACAGATAAAAATATAACTTGAATGTCTCGTCTCCTAGTGTGAATTTTATGGATGATTCCCCTAAAGCTGTGATCATTTTAGGGAGACCAGCGCAGGCTACATGATATTTAGGAGTAACATAATCTGTTGTTTTCATGGATCTACTCAAAGAAAAGACCAATGATAACTTGTTTTGGAAAAGTTGTGAATATTCATAAGAATTCCTGTGTGAGGATTTCTACTTCTAAGTCGTATAAGTTCTTGATATAAGTTTGTTATGGGCTTGTGCAAATATGGCAGATGTATATATATATATATATATATATATATATATATATATATATATATATAATATATATATATATATATATATATATATATATATATATATATATATATATATATATATATATATATATATATATATATATATATATATATATATATATATATATATATATATATATATATATACATATATATATTTATTATATACATATACATATATATTTCTATAATTTGGGATTTAGGCGAAAAACCGTATGAAAAAACGCGACTGTTGGGAGAACTCTACCCTTAGGCAAAAAAACCGTTTCGCCTTAACGTTTTGCACACTGTTTTATATAGGAATGCTTAATTCTATACGCAAGTCCGATTTACCACATAATGTTTACGCAATTACTTAACTGCACACCAACTTACGTGCATGTATCCATTAACACTAAGGACTTACGGGCCATTGAAATAACGTGCATATATATCTCAGAACCAAAAGGGGAAATATAATCTTATGTATTTTATTGTTTTTTTCTTCGCCGGTTGTATTGGCGGTATACCGATTTCGCCTAACAGGTCGATCTAGCGTTTTAACGTATAGAGTTACGCGTAAATCGGACCTGCGTATAGAGTTACGCATTCCTATATAAAACAGTGTGTAAAACGTTAAGGCGAAACGATTTTTTTCGCCTAAGGGTCGAGTTCTCCCAACAGTCGCGTTTTTTCATACGGTTTTTCGCATAAATCCCAAATTATAGAAATATATATAATATAAGTCTGAAAAGTACAATTTTGTGTGATAGTTTTCTAATAAATGAAAATTTTTAATATGAAAGAAGTAATGTAAACCTTTTTGTCAACAGTTTATTTTTTGTAGTGTATTTGAAAGCTCTCATTTTACAATTAGTGTTTGTAGCCCAACATTTGAGAACTGCTCATTCAGTGCATTGAGAGATATTTTCACAAAGGAAGGCCATGATTTTATTAACAGTAATGGAACTAGGCTTGTTCCTGAGGCAGTGTAATGGGGAAAAAGCCCCTATAGGTATAAGGTCGAGACACCAGAGGTTGTCGACGTTTGAATGAAATTCAGTGGTACAATGTGCATGAAAAGAGGAGTTGTACCTGTTTTGGAAAAAAGGATGAGATTTTAAGTTGGTCCCCACTGAAGAGAGCGAAGAGTTTATGGAAAAAATTAACAAACAGAAGGCCCCATGAAACTTTAACTTACATTTCGGAATTAGATATTCTTAGGTTTTCCCAATGATGCTCTTAGGCCTTAGCAGTGGTCGTGCAAAGGCTGAAAATGCACTTTCAAAGTAACCCAGAATCTAGTTGGGTTGGGGAATATGGGAATGGACTACAGAAATTAGGTTTCCTGTAGTGGCGATCTTACTGTAAATTGCCGCCATTCAGTTACAAGAGTTGCAATTCATAACTATTTTGACAATAAACAATCTTCAAGTTTTTTAGCATTGCAAAGAAGAGACAATATGAACTGGACAATCTGAAGGGTCCATGCAAGCAGTTTAAAATCATACCTTTCAACTTTTTGTATCCTTATGTTGCACATTGTTAAATAAAGTTGTATCAATAAAAAAAAATACTTGTAAAAGCTGGGATATGAAAAGCACTGTGACAATATACAATCGTTCAGATAAGGTAGAAATTTCTTGGGTGGGGTAAAAGAGGGGGATCGAAAAACGTTCTATTAAAAAATTGAAAAGAATCCTATGAAAGGAGGCATGAACCTGGGCCTTGTCAAATATTTCACTAGACTTGGAAAAAATTAATAACCGAATTGTATAAACTTTGAAGCAAATCTAATCAATTTTAAATCAAATTTAGTTCAGTATTTGACAAAATCCGGTTCGATTATTCTTAGAACAAATATATGGTGGCAATGTGAGAGTACACATTGGGATATCCCAATTTAGTCTCTTAATTTGTAGGCCATGAAAATGTACTTGCATGTAATCATCAGGTGCGTATGTGGCAGTAAATGCGGACGAAGGGTGCTGAAAATAAACGTCTCCTAATCATTTGAGCTAAAATATTACGATCGTTTACAAAATAAAAAAGAGAGGCTTGACAGGTATTCCTTCCCCTCACCCATAATATTAGAGATTGTGTCCTTTATGCCTTCAAGCAAATATTGCCGTATAACACGGGTTCTGCCAAAATGCTTAAGGTGATCCGTCCTCCCAAACCAAAATATTGGATAGGAAAATGGCTCATTATAAAGAATTATACAGAAATTAAACTTCACATATAAAAGTGCAATATTTGGAGATACCATAGAAACTGACCTTCAAATAAATCTATGAACTTCAAACCAGTCACTGCACGTCCATAATCAGGTGTTCTTAGTGAAAACTGGCGCCAAGAAGAAATAAACTTTCTCTTGTAAGTGAAATTTACTAAGGAGTGATACTTTTTAGACTACAATGGTCCGAAATAACAAGTATTAACACTTGTAAAACATTCATGTCTTTTTGTTTTCAAAACGACTGAACAGTGATCAGCACTTCCGCCCCGATATTTTCACCGCCTGGGGTGTCAAAGCGCCTTTTTAATTTTGGAATCTACGCTTTTAATATCTTTGTGCGCGCCGGACATTGGTCAGGGCCGGATCCAGGAATATGAGAAAGGGGGAGGGGGGGGGCGTAACAATCTGCAGAAAGTGCATGGTGCAAAGATTTGGGGTTGGAGATGTAAAATTCTGTTACAAAAACCATTGCTTTACCCTTGGATCCGGCCCTGTTGGTTTTGATTTCTTAAACTTCTAGTTTGTGATTGGTTTTGGAGCATTCTTATGGGACGTGGTTTATTCTTACAAGAAGGTTTTTAAGCTGAAATTTAGTTTTGATAGGTAAGAAGGGTATGTAATCAAAACTTTCTGACGAATTTCCATTTGTGGTTCCGGAGGTACGAACAGACGGAGTTGTCACATTTTCAACGCAGAGTGAACTTGACGCAAGCTCACATGACGTCATAACGTTACATAATCCAAATGTTTTGTCTTTCGTTAAACTTTGAAACTTTTTTTATGTCCATAGTCTCATGCTTTCATCTTCAGTAATTAATGCATGAAAGGAAAGGAATGTTTGAAAATTAAACACTTCACATAGGAATTTAACTTTATCTTTCGTTTTTCAAGTTCAATGCAACAGATTGAAAAGTAAAGAAAACAAAGCAATTTCTCCCGATTACTTAAAAGGGTTCATTTTTGTGCGCAATGCCAGGTACTGGAGACTGTAGGTCCTCCCGAGAATTTTTCTTAAATTTTATGGCTTTTGCCACCATTCTTGACCATTTCTGGAGAAATTCCCCTGTCTCAGGTACAACTTGAAATGCTATGAAATGCTAATGTTTCCTGTCATGGCCGATGGCATATTTCATATGCTAGCCGTCGGCCAATTTTATGAGGATGGTGGTAGTTGGTGGAGAAAGTGAAATACAGGAGGGGTTGCAAGGGTTGAGATAGTAGTTAGTTAGTTGTTAGTTAGTTAGTTAGTTAGTTAGTTAGTTAGTTAGTTAGTTAGTTAGTTAGTTAGTTAGTTAGTTAGTTAGTTAGTTAGTTAGTTAGTTAGTTAGTTAGTTAGTTAGTTAGTTAGTTAGTTAGTTAGTTAGTTAGTTAGTTAGTTAGTTAGTTAGTTAGTTAGTTAGTTAGTTAGATAAGGTTTAACGGCCCAGTTTCCAACCAATTGGTTCAAGTCGAGTCGGCCACGGCCTTTTTTCCAGTTGTGTTTCACTGGTTTGTTTCCCCTTACTCTATTGCTTATGCGGAGCATCACGCACAACGGCAGGTTCCATTTTTAAAGTCTTTGGTATGACTCGACCTGGGAATTGAATCCGGGCCTCCCGCGTGAGAGGCAGATGCTCTACCACTGGACCAAACACGCGGTTGAGATAGTTATTTCATCAAGCAACGATCCTACAGGAAGTAAAAACGAGGCAATTCAACAAAAGTTTGCTACAGACAGCAGTACTATAGAGACGCCGTCTTCTATTGGGTTCAAGTCGAAAAACTTATTGAGAATCGCAATTCCTTACACATGTATGGGTTTCTGAATTATGCATGCAAGGACCGTACATGGTGCGTGACGTACATTAAAGGGAGAATGCAGTCACCCCAATAAAGAATTGTATAGTAGACTATCCTATTTCCTGAATGGCTCTTGAGAATCATGTGACAGTATTTTTCTCACTCAATTGTGAAATTTACAAGGAGCAACTGCTTGGTTTACCTTGAATATGCAATATTTATGTCCTAAAATATTACAAAAGATACTTGGAAGAGAAAAAGGAAGAAATTCGTGACATTTAGCTATTGCTTCAAAATAAGTTTGGGGCGACTGCTCTTGACCTTTAAGTGCTCTGAGTGACCTAATTTCAGAGCTTCACGTCATAAAAGTGTGGCGGGGAGCCAACACTTACATGCTTTGGGAGTAATTTTAAATAAGGTATCTAACAAAATTCTCAAAATCAGCTGCTCCTTTCCTCCCCACCTTTGCTCCGCCTCTGTACGTATTAGTTAGTATTCAGTACGGGTGAGCGCGAATAGAAAAAAAAAAAAACTTCTGGCAATGTTATAATTGCTCTAGTCCCTCTTTCTTCTGTTCCTTTTTTATTAGTTTTATTATATTTTAAGGTCTGGAAAAAAGTTGGGGGAATGCCCCCATGCCCCGTAACCCTGGTTATGCATGATGCCATGTTTTACAACCATTTGCAACCTACTGATATGCAATTAAAAGCCAAAAACCGATTGCTTGGTATTTGACCGTTGAACTCTGACCTTTGACCCATGACATCATAAATGACGCATACGTAAGTTTTCAAGTACCAACCTTTGCGGCACACTTTTTGAACTATACACTCAGACACACACTCAGAAAAACACACAAAGCTTCACATTTCTGATGTAAGGTGAAGTCATCGAGCAGGATATAGAAACCCTGCTTTAAGCCCCGGTCACACCAGGCAACGAATCCGATCCGATTTTTTGAGTTTTAGTAAATATCTTCTCCATCTCTGATCGGAAATAACCAAAAATTTGCCAAATTGTGTAAATATATAATTTTTATCGGAGGACTATGAAAATTAAATGTTATCTAATTATTTCGTGACGTCACTCTGGCAGACAGCTTTTTCGTCCGATAAAAGCTGTCTGTCGGTGTGAAGTCACGAAATAATTAGTTAACATTTAATTTTCATAGTCCTCCGATAAAAATTATATATTTACACAATTTGGCAAATTTTTGGTTATTTCCGATCAGAGATGGAGAAGATATCAACTAAAACTCAAAAAATCGGATCGGATTCGTTGCCTGGTGTGACCGGGGCTTTATGGGTGAAGTACAATATCTCATCTCCCTACATGTTTGGAGATGAGATAATAAAATGATTCACGTTACACGCGCAGTGAAACCTGCCCACGTAGCCAAACCGGAATCGGTTATTACAGACACCGAACACAAGAACGTTTATCATAGACTGATAGACACCGAACACAAGAACTGTTTAGGGGGACATCTGAGGGACATCCCCCTCCAAAATATATTACAACGCCAAGTTCATCAGCACTCTCAGGCCGATACACATTATTGCAAAGAAGAGTTGTCATTTCATTTTCGTTAATTAGTTTTCTCGGTTACTCTCCTTCCCTTCACAACAATTGACGGAGTTAAACATTCTTCGAATTGGAGTTTTTGTTTCCCCGACCGAAGTCGTGGTGGGACTCCTTCGAGTTTCTCAAGCATAATTTGAAATAGTCCCATGGAAATCGATCCGGGGATGATTGGACTGATGTTAATAACTACTTTCAAAGACAACACATTTTGCTATGCTATTTTTTCCTATATTCTCGTTTATTTATTTGTCAATAATCACCCAGCTTTTACATCAAATTTACGCAACAATTGGTTTCTTTTCTTGTAGCATGAACACCAGCGGCTTGCCAGAGTAATTTGATAGTAGCAGAAGATAAAGTGTCCCTGTAAGTTCATAACTGGTACATACTTGAACATTCACTGACTTTCTATTCACCTGTCAGTTTGGTATATTTTTCAGCAGTTGAAGTAAGTATGACCAATTGTTGAAGTATTCACAATCAGACTGGTTTTATCTTCATTTCTGTATATACAACATCGCAGTCGTATTCAGATTTCGACTCCCAGTCTATGCCGGTGCCTCGAGTGACACTACTGTAGTCACCGTTGAGGTTAGTTCGACCACAGTTTGCACAAGTGTTGTTCCCTATAGGCCAGAAGTCACAATGATACTCACTAGTTGTACAATTGATAGAACTAGAAATATGCTTTGCATACCACCAGGCACCGTGGGCTCTCTCTGCACAGTTGTAATCTCTCCATTCGTCGTTGTCTCTGTCGTGTGTACTGAATGATTTGTTTAGGTGAAAAACCATTGGATTATTATCTGGAAATTAAAGGAGAAAATCGATGGTAAAGACAAGGACGAAGAAAGCAATGTCTATCTTTCCACTACCAAATACGAAGTCGTTATTAGAATTTTCCCTAACTTTAATAGAAACCTCTAAAACGTGGGCCTACATTTAAAGAATCTTGCTTGCACCCACTGAAGCACGGCTTGGACTGTTGGACAGACATCCGGGTAATATTGTTCTTAAGCAATATGTATAGGACAAACATTTTAATTTCTTTACTTCCCATATGACATTATCAGCCCGTTACGTTGTTGTGGAAATTGTCATTTTGAAAAAAAAAGAAAGTGAAAGTTAAAAAGTGACAATTGTTTGCAGCAATATTGGTATTCATCGGTAGGTAATGTGGTTCATCTTTAGCCCAGTGCCGCTTGTATTTGGAACCTCTTCCAGTTTAAGTTCCCAACCGACGAGTGTCTCATTACATGGTAAAATTTGGGAGCAAGGGCTAAAATTTCTACAGGGTCTTTTGAGAGAATTAGTGGTAGTCTATATTTGCTGTTATGTTTAAACCAACCCTTATAACCGGCTGTGGGGTATATGAGTTATCGAAAACACACTGCTAAAGGCGGGCCTCACATTCTCACATGTGCCAATATCTATATCCCGTGTTTCGCTGGTGTGTGTAACAGGTTTAGCGGGGCTCCCCCGCTATCTCAAACATTTGCGTGATAAGTATTGAAAGCCAGACAAGGTAGTGAAGGGGGATTTTTTTGGGGGGGGGGGCGAGGGCGAGATATACTAACATGCATTGAGGCAATGATAATTTTTGATCTTCCGTGGAGACATTTTTTTTCTCCAGGGGGAGCTTTACACCCCTGGCCCCACTTAGCTATGGGCTTGTCAACACAGCCAGTGAGCCACAACTGGAAACAAGGCCGTGGTCGGCCCGACTAGCTTAGACCAATTGGTTAGAAACTGAGCCGTAAAACCTCATCTAACTCATCTAACTCTAACACAGCCTAAGTCTCTGCAACCACCAAAATTCGCAACGGTCAACCGTATTTAGATATCAGCATTTAGCGTTTAGTTACGCGTACTTTTGAGAAGCGTTTGATTGAAAGACAGCTTAGTAGTCTTCGAACAAACGACAACATGAGATAGTGATAAATGAATACTTAATTCGTCATTGTGATTTTCCATTCCATCTCTAATTGTGAGTGACAGGATAATCATATCACGTATAGTGTTTGTTATGTGAATGATCTAGAATTAGTTGCATGGTTTGTTCGTGTAATAATGACTCCTTTAAATGAAAATTTAGAGTTACACATAGCCTACCTGAATGTCAATGTATATTAATCGGGGTGCAAAACTTTGAAATGAATGCAAATTTGTTTAAAAAGAAGAAATTTAAGACTAATATAGGCCTAGTTTGAATATGTTAGAAATATCTCTATTTTCATGCCACCTTTTAAAGCAATTTTCAAATCAATTGTTACCAACAAAGAAAGTTTTGAAGGTTTTTGTCATATGGCAGTTGTGCAGCATACCTGGCAGTGTCTATAGCCCAGAATCAGGGGTGGCGTCAGCAGGGAGTCGGGGGCATGCCCTACCGTCGGGAAAATTTGCCAGTTTTGTCGGGGAGCCTTAATGCGTACGATAAAATATGTAATCCCATAAAAAAACCCAAATTTTTCAAATTTTCTTCAATAAAACTCCCAAATTTTTAAATTTTTGTGAAAAAGCAAAAATGTTTTGTCGCCGCTTGCGCACCGAAAATTTTTACGTTTGACGTCCTTTTGGCAACTTATCGCCTTGTCGAGGCTTCGGGTTGCTGGCCCCCCGTAGGGAGCGTGGGCCCCTGTCGGGCAAATCCCGGCGTCACTCCTGCCCATGGAATTGGAAGAATGCTAACAAGGGAAGGTTATGTCCTATATGTGACATATCATGCTTACAAACGAAAAGTAACAAAAACTGCTAAAAGAAAATGCTACTACCACCACGGTATTTCATCGCTGTGTCATCATGCATAAGGGTATAACAATAATGCTAAAAATAACATTCCAACCTGTCTTACGACTTTCGTGGTATGATGGACAAAGAAGCAGCAAAATGAGAATTAAAATCGAAAGCCTCAAGCGAGAATACACAATACAGAGGCAAAAAGCAATTTACCTGCAGTACCTCTGAAACTTCCCAGACCAACTAATTTATACTTGTCATCCTCATCATTGATTCGAAAAAGGTTATACTTGGCGAAGTAAGATCTCCCACTTCCATATACCAGATCAATCCGTAGTTGATAATTTCGCTGATTTGTCAAGTAGAATAGTTTGTCATTTCCTAGCCACATTTCATGGTTTGGTGAGCCAAATCCGTCTTTGTAGCTGTTCCATCCACGATAGAAGTCTTCGGAGCCGTTAACACGACGCTGAAAAACCTGAAGATGAAAGAGAGGCTTCACAAGCATTAACAAGCTTCCGGAGTCGAGTTTTGAAAAAAAAAAAAAAATACAGAACCCCCATTTGAACAGTACATGCCTCAATATTGTAATTCAAATTGTTCAGCCTTTTAAAATCGTATAACAATTTTTTCTATCGCTTAGTATTTCAAAATTTATATGCAGAACAAGTGCGTGTTTACCTTTAATATCTCCTATTTAAATTCGGAAGAATCATGAAAGATATTTTAAGGAAAATGAAAGTAGGAAGGGGGGCTGAAACATGTAGAAAATGTTCTAAAAAACAGCAAATAAGAGGAGCTCACTAACTTTAAGACTGGAAGAACGTTGTGTTAAGCTTTAAGTCGGAATCCAACCTAAATGCTGCCTCATGCGGTTGGAATCCATGCGGAAAATTACATCGGAAAATAAAAAACAGCACAAGTGATGTTCGAAGTACTTACAGCTTAATGATTGGCACCCGTGGAAGAAAGTTAAACTAGGAGTATAAAATACAAACTTACAGTCTAAAAAATGTTGGGCATGTAGGCAACCTGATGAAGTGTTTGTTAAAGACACAACACACTTTGTCCTGGTTGGTTAAAAGGTAAGCAAACATATTACCAAACATGGGTACTGGGAGTATTCTTTACCCCATCTGTCAGGTAGCACACGTGCCAGACAATTTTTATAGAGCACGTCGATAGCCTCATCGATGGCAGGTTATAAATGATAAAAGACATATTTCAATGTATAAAGGTTTGTCGGAGAAAAATTACAAAGGAAATAGATAAAGCGAAGCCAGACGATGTAAAGGTTGGTCGTTATAAACCTACCTAACGCACATCTGTTTGCATCAATGACTCCTTGAAGTTACATTCCTGGTGAAAAACAACATAGAAAATGAAACATACCGTCCATCCTCCTCCGTCAGTCATATTGCAATAGACTTCAAATGGAGATCTATGCCAGTCTTTTGGTTTTATAGCATAGACACCACTTGCAGTGACACTAGCATTGTATATGGCAGCACAGTCTGTAGCCAGGTCTATCCTTAAACAGTTCTGACCGTCTCCTGTGTATCCATCATTACAGTAACATTGACGTACACCGTCTCTTTCTTCACAAGTTGCGTCAGAACTGCATGCATAGCTATCGTCACATGTCAGTACACTGGACTGACATTGGCAGCGACTCGTGCAACTACCGTTTACATAGCTGTATTTATCCTGTGTAGATTATTGAAAAGACAAATGTTTCCATTTAGAAATAATTAGTGAAGCGATTTCCGTTAAGTTACACCAGTGTATTACTTTTGTAATAATTCCCGTTGTAGTACTAACCGGTATGACTCCTTCTCCTTGAATATAGCAACCACACTCTGCTGGAGGAACACAGTCTTCACCTTTCTTCAGAAAACCTTCTTGGCAGATACACGTCTCTGGCTCACTACACGTAATTGTACATCCCATTCTATTATCAGGGTCTTCACAGGTTGCTTGGCAGGTACAGCTACCATACTCCTTGTTAGGTGGACAAAACACGACCATCGATCCTGAAATGATACAGTGATGAATATAATTTATAAATATAAAATATATACTTGTTTTGGCCAATTTAACTTTAACAAAAAGTTATTAGTTTGTTGAATCGTTCTTTAATGTTAGAAATTACAAATCTAAACAAGTTTTGAAAAAAAAAAACCTGACATGCCTGCAGTTCCAATATATTCACCAATACGAGTTATCCTGAAATCGCCGAATTCATCGCTGATACGAAAATCATTATACTGTACGTAAAAAAACGACCCATCAGCATTTTCCATGTCGATACGAATATCGTACTTCTTTTGGTTTGTTAAGAAAGATAGCTTTTCAAGCCCAAGCCAAAATTCGTTGCTCAAGAAGCCAAATCCATTTTTGTATTCCCCCCAAATTCGATTGTGCTTAATAGAGCCATCCGTTCGACGGTAGAAAACCTGCAAAAGGTAAAACGGTGACTCGCATCATAATAAATCATTTGTAGAGCACAACATAACAAACAATGTGTTTTTACTTTCTTGTGTTCATATCCAACTTGAGTGAAATAACAAGTTTGAAAAAATTGAACCTTGAATATGGCGAGCTTCTTTGAAATAGCAACATCATATATTAAAGACCATGATGCTAAAGCAGGTATTCAGTCTGATATTTAATTGCTGTTTATTAAATCAACATGAACGTGAAGACAACCCTCTGTTGGAAATAGTAGAAGTGTGAAATTTACACCCCTATAATTAGAGAAATACACCATAGTTTCGTTTTTGGATAAAACTCCATAAAGTAATTGTGAATCTTTGCTATAGCCTACCGTCCAGCTACCACCGTCTCTGTTTTCATCGCAGTAGACCTCAAACGCATCAGGATAACCGTCGGGCTTAATCAAATAAACTCCACAGGAATTTGTAGAAGAGCATTGGGCATTTACTTCTTGGCAGTCACGTGGATATTGTTGATGTTGGTAGAAGAAATAAGAAGAACCTGAAAAAATATTTTAAGTTTTTGATAGTGTGCAACATAACCATGACTGGTTGTCTCGGCACTATCCTCAAAACTAGGAGTTTTGCCTTTGTTATCTAAAGGATGGGATGGAAAGATTATGGTTACAGACAAGAAGTGCATTGGCTGGCAAGAAATATTCTCAAGTTCGACATAACCGACATCACGAAAATCATAAGGGCTGGGGTTGGCTTAGGCCTCAGTAGCTTTTAAGGCTATTGGGGCAAATTATCGTTTAATGACATAGGTAAATTGAATACAACTCATATGATGGGATCAGATGGGGTACAACTTTAAGACCTAAAAATATCAGTACATATTTTTTCTCCTAATCTTACAAGAGTGGATCGGCCACCCCCCCCCCCCCGCCCTGTTTTTTTTTTTCTGTTAGGTCTGCCATGATCTGAGTGTCTCCTTTACCGTAATTTAAATGTAAATTGTAAATAATTTGCCACTGACCTATATTGCTGCCGTCTGAGTCTCCATCCGTGTTGCTTGGTTGGTTAACCTATTAGGACAGTCAACGATTCGAGCTTAATTAATCATAGCTGTGCAATGTGTTTTGTTATCACACTGTCGTTTAGCTAACAATTTGAAGCACAGCTTACACGCAATCCTAGTATCAGTATAAATATTACGAAACATGACAAAATCCTCTTTTAAGTCATTTTTATAATTAAAAGTTAAGCACAAAATACCATGGGAACACAAAATAGAAAATTAAATTTTTAGGATATCGCGCTAAGTCATTTGCAAACAAAGCGGAAGTCGCAAGCACTTGGCATTGATTGAGGAAATATCTATTTCACAGGAATGACAGCCTTAACCCTTTCCAATAAGCTGAGTGACTGGGTCACTCAAATCGAGGGTTTGCTTTTAAAAAATTATTTCTCAGCAATGCAACAACCTACAGCCTTCATTTAACCACCAAACTAAAGCCAACAAATAGATCTATTGAATGCCACCATTTTTTGGGGGGTTGCTTTTGAAAATTTTTCACAAAACATCAAAAAATAGTTGTTTACATTCAAAAAATGCCCCAAAAATGCCCAAAATTGCTAAATATGACACAATATTTTCAAAATTCGAGTTCAGGCACTTAGGAAAAGGTCACCCTACTCACTTTTTTTTCTGAATACCTTAGAACCTAAAGAAACACCATGAGAGGTGATTAGATGCCAGGTATAGGGAATTTAGAGATATTTCAAGTATAATTTTCAAAAATCGGTCAAAATCTACATTTCAATCCCAAAATACCCACCCCAACCTGATAAATTATAACTCAACAACGGAAAGTCCGATCTTTTCCATTGAAACACCAAAATGTCCGTTATAAGATTCCTTATAAAAAAAATACCAAGATATAACAATAAATGGCAAGGGTAGGGTGAGTTAGAGAGGTTCAAAGATCCAGACAAATGCATTTTTCAAAAATGCGTCAATTTTGGTCTAAAACATGCATTTCTGACCCAAAAATCCCCTCCCAATATCAAAAATTATAAGCCACAACACCCCCTCTGACTTTTTCACTCACTAAAATGTCCATTTAGAGCTACCTTACAAAGCCCATGCAGCTGTATTTATAGATTCAAAGTTGTTTACGTTTCACTGAGCACTGCGCCACTGTTCACTGTGCACTGTGTATGTAAAGGTCATATAGGTCAAGTGTGTGTAGTACAGTGTGGACTGTGTGGGCTGTATAGCAAGAGAAAAGTGGGTATATCTTCCTCATTTTAGGTCCAATTCCCTCAAATTTGGTATCAAATGAAAGAGAAAAGGATGCCAAACAATCTCCTGCACCATAAATTACAAAAATAGTGATCTGTATGTGTTTAGAGGGTATTCTGAAAAAAAGGCGTATTACGTCATCTAATTGCATTTGCATACATAATGAGATTAGTTTACAAAAATAAAATGTTCATTCAAATTCCCCATCTTTGATCTTTACAATGATATATAGGTTCTCACAGAGAATATTCTTCTAAATCAACCAAAAAATTCCTGAAAATATTCCTCCTTTTAATTTTCAAAACACCTTATGGGAAAGGGTTAAGGTATAAATGTGTTGTTTTAAGGAAAGATAAGGTTATGTAGGAAAAGTAAAGACTTAAGAAACACTGAGGTCTTAATTATTAATTGTTGATGTAGATTTAGAGGTAAAATTTTTTAAACCGGCAAAAGTTATGAGGCATCAACAGGGGAGAGGAAGTGGGGATGTCCCCTCATTTTTATAACTGGAGGGGATTATGCTCTACTTCTCCTATAGATGCCTGATGAAAAATTGTAGGAAAATGTTTGATTTCAATTCGAAGCACCCAGATTACACCAAAGATCATCTGACCCTATTTTTTCCAGGAACTCAAGTGAACCCCGGATCCCTCTCTTTTAAGGCTTTACGATTCGCCCTTGAAGTAGTTCTGGTAGAGGCCATGTACCCTTACTTTTGAGAAACAGTTATACAATAAGGCATGGGCTTGTTAATCAACGAACCCATCATTCGATAATATCGGGGTGTCCGTCGCCTTTAACTGTGATGTCACAGAGTTACATTTTGTGTAACGGAACCGTGTAACGAGTTACATTGTTATATTATTCCAGTAACGCAGCAGTTAACTAGTTACAATTTTGCTTTAATCTAACTGTACTTTCCCTTTACAAATAGCTAAATTACAAAAAAATTACATTTTGTATGAACTAGTAACAGAAAGTTTTCAAATTGATGACACTTTGGTGGTAATATATAATTTTCAATATATTTATCATTCATCTCTGTTATCGTCGTCGTCGTCGTCGTCATCACCAACATCAGACTTTACTCACGATAATTATTGGAAATTGACATTAGATGTACATGCTTACGGAGCTTTTAAGGTGTCATGCAGATGTTGATATATTATGTGAATTTCTCGATTTTTTTCAGTAAATGTTCAGATGTTGTCATCTGAGATCTTGTTACCTCAATATTTTACGCTAAAATATCGAGATATTGCATTACAGGATCTCAATATCTGGATATCTTCACTGGACGATATTGAGATATTGACATCCAACATCTGGTTATTTCAATATTTTAACGTAAAATATTGAAACATTACATTACAGGATCTCAATATCTGAATATCTTGACTGAACGATATTGTGATATTGACATCCAACATCTCGTTATTTCAATATTTAACATAAAATATTAAAATATTACATTACAGGATCTTAATATCTTAATATCTTTACTGAAGGATATTGAGATATTGACATCCAAAATCTTGTGTTCTCAATATTTTAACTTAAAATATTGAAATATTACATTACAGGATCTTAACATCTTAATATTTTCTGAAGGATATTAAGATATTGCAATCCTGTTAAAATATTTCAATATTGTACGCTAAAATATTGACATAACGAGAGGCTGGATGTCAACATCTCAATGTTGTTCAGGAAAGATATTAAGATATTGAAATCTTGTTATGAAATATTTCAATTTTTACACTAAAATATTGAGATAATGAGAAGTTTGATGCCAATATCTCAATATCCTTCAGAAAAGATATCAAGATATTGAGATGGTGTAATGTAGTATTTCAATATTTTACAATAAAATATTGAAGTAACGAGATGCTGGAAGTCAATATCTCAATATCTTTCAGTGAAGATATTAAGATATTGAGATCCTGTAATAAAGTATTGCAATATTTGATGCTAAAATATTGAGAACACAAGATTTTGGATGTCAATATCTCAATATCCTTCAGAAAAGATATTAAGATATTAAGATCCTGTAATGTAATATTTCAATATTTCACGCTAAAATATTGAGAACACAAGATTTCGGATGTCAATATCTCAATATCATTCAGTAAAGATATTAAGATATTGAGATCCTGTAATGTAATATTTCAACATTTTACGCTAAAATATTGAGATAAAAAGATCTCGGATGTCAACATCTGAATATTTCACTGATTAAAAGTCGAGAAAGTCACATAATATCTCAACATCTGCATGACACCTTAAAAGCTCCGTACATACATGCTTAAGCATGGACGGCCACCTAATTGTCCATTTGTTCGGCATTTGACACACTCTAAAAACATCCTGGTTAAATTCTGGTTAATTTAACCAGGATGGGGTCAATGGTTTTCCATACGTTTCCTGGTTAAAAGAAAAAAGAAATCTTGGTTAAATTTAACCAGGAAATTGCTAAATTCTTATCAGAATTTCTAACCAGTCGTTAATTTAACAAAGAAAATGTCGATTTTGATCCGGATTTCCCCGTAATTTTAAACTAGGAAATGTATGGAAAACTATTGACCTCGATCCTGGTTAAATTTGACCAGGATGTTTTTAGAGTGCAGGCGTGTTCGTTCATACTCCATAATCAGTCTTATGTAACTAGGTTTAAATAGAAAATGCAATCACCCCATTTAGAATTATTATACCTCGGCATCCTAACTCACGAGTGGCTTCTTTTAATTATGTGACAATATTTGTGTTAATGAATTGTCAAATTCATGGATATCTACTTCTTGTTTTACCTTTTGTTGTAATTTTTATGTTCAAAACATCATCAGAGGTACTTGTATGGCAAATAAGAGGAGATTTGCGAGAGTTTGCTGACTTTTCAATTTAAGTTTGGGCGACTGCTTTTTCCCTTTAATTTGATTCTTGGGTCAAGTCATTTATTAAACAGATCATTGCTTAATGTCAATGAGACCAAGTCTTTGTGAGACTCCTTGATAAATACTGAACGATCCTGAACTTTAGCTTGAGTCAGTGAATAAACTAAGATTAATTAATAAAGGTGACTCTTTTCCTTAAGTAGTAGACACAGAGGTGATATTGCATCATAAGAAACGGTTTCGCCTACACACTGACAAACACTAGGCTTACTTTCCATGTTTTAATAATTGCCTTTTGATACTTTAGAGCAGAACACTAGTCTACCCTATCCGAGTCGGAGTAGCTCCGATTCCAGATCCCCGTATCTGGGCCAAGTCCGATTCTAGTACCCCTCAAGTTTCAGCCAGTTTTGATTCCAGTGGCACCAATTTGCAAACAAGTCAATTTGCCAATGTATAGCATATCATACATAGGGATTTTTAATCCTATTATATATGTCCCCCCTTACTAAAGTCATCGTTTGGACTCACTTCCATGTCTGCCTCCTCAGAAATTTAGTTGATTGTGTGTGGCCATTCTTCACATCTGTACATTGTGCACAAATAACAATGAAACTTTCAAACGTTTAATGAAATTTTCATATTTGTGGACACGGCTTGAATGAACTCCGAGTCCGAGTTCAGTTACAAGTCCGAGTTCAGTTACAAAACATTCTGAACCAATTTCGATTCCGGAATCTTCTATTTCGGGTCAATTCCTTGTCTAGTTAAACGAACTCGAGTCAGGAATTGAGTCCTAATCCGGACGCGGGCGTTAGAGTCCAGTTATAAACAGGCCTACCGCGGTTCCAAGCTTCATTGTATACCGTGCGCCCATTCATGTATCTAATTAAACATGAATGATATCTCTATTTGATGAAACAAACGTATGAACTAATGCTATATTGTATCTTTTGCAATCATAGTTACTCCTTACACTGAAGTAATAGCAACTTCAAGTCTACGGAACAACAGAATATTGGAATTATCAAATGACATTAAGAGTATCCTAACAAAACTAATTGAAAGAGGAGAGAGAGAGGCCTCTTAAGTTTCACCTGTTGTGAAATGAAAGTAAATGTGATGGGCGCATGGTCTGTATGCAGGGCCTGCGGGGAGGTGAGAGGCAAGGGGGGCAGTTTCCCCCTTGAGATTTCCGAACCCCCCAGATTTTCCCGGGAAGGCCCCAGGATCCTAATCGTGGACGCGTTTGTACGGTGGTTACTCTTCCTGACGAATGAACTCTCTTTCTCCTACATAATACACAGCTTAAATACATCATTCCGCATCATAAGCAGGTTGAAGATCTTTAATATTATTCTCATACAAACCCTATGATCACCTTTAATTATATGGTAAATTCAATGATTCTGTAAAGTGACTTTTATTTTAACCACATCTAACCTTTCTTATTAAAATCTAAATTTGTTTCTAAAGCATTAAATGTAAACAAAGAGAATGTTTAGATCCAACTTATAAAATCTAGAATGTGCCATCCCCTCCCACACGATTCTAGAGGCATTTGACCAAACGCCGTTCCAAGGTCTGCGTTGTGGTTACAAGCCAAATGATGGTGGATCCCCCAGTGGCGCAATAAGAGGGGGTTAGCTAATACCGGGTACCAGCCTTTCATGAGTGGCATGTCACATCCAAAACATTCACTAAATAAGCAAAGTTTCTGAACATTGCATCAATTCAAAGCTTTATCAAAGGAGAGTACCATTTTGGATTTACGGACCTTAGAACAAAACGATTTTCTCAAAGAGAAGAGGAGTGTCACCCCTCCCCTTAGGCGACATTCCCTTCAATTATACTAGACCAATAATAGGAAAAATTATTAAATAATGAGGATTTCCTACCATATAATCAGTTCGACGCTTTTATCAAAGATAGCACCATTTATCTAAGCCACCTCACATAGACAAAAATTTCCCAAAGAGTAGGGGGCTTGTCTCCTCCCCTTAAACAGCACCTTTTACTGTACGTCCAACCAAAAGTAGAGAAACATCACTAAATACTGACAATTCCCTAAACCTAATCAGTTCAAGACTTTTCCAAAGAGGACACCATTTTACACATAAACCAGACCTCACATGTCACCCACTCTCCACTACACTCTCCCAGGATAGCACCAATGGATAGGTGAAAAGGGAAGGGGTCGCCCGGGTGTCAACTATCTATAGGTTCGCCACGTGATGCTCCGTTGAGCTATAATGTCATGAACTGCCCCCTGGAAATTTCGCCCAGGCCACGGCCCTGGTATGTGTAAATTTCGCAGTCTCGACATTCTAATGCATCGTGTTATATCGACACAAAGTGAAACTTGAGTTTATGCTTCAGGAAATACACTTATCCCCACTATAGACCGCAACGTTTTAAAATTTTATCGTTTACAAATACAGAGAGCAGCGTATTACCATTTTAGGCTCTCGATGGGAGCAGACTTTTGTCTCTGCTAATACACCTCTCTTACCCTTTAACAGCCGCTAACCTCTTTAAATTATATGATGGGATTACATGGGACCAAATTGCCTAACAAGTAGCTTGCGTAAGCTTCGACAAAACATTCTAACATTCTGATTTGCTGCCTCATATTAAGCGTTAAGAGCCTGTGTCTAGATCCCCAGTGAAGATCAGCTGGGATCATTGTCACTCTTTGGAACACAGCTCAGACTAACCGGCACAAATAAGGATGTGTTAATCCTCTCATGTGTCCCATTCTTACCATCTGATTACGTCCCTTAAGTTCAGGTACCGTTTATTCACGTTCAAGAAACTATTTGCTTTTGAAATGTAACTAGTTACTTTTCATTCAAAAGTAACTGAAACTTGTTACTTTTTCAATATTTTAACTAGAAACTTTAACGAGTTAAAATTTACGGAAATAACTGTAACTGTAAGGAATTACTTTCAAAGTGTAACGGGAACAACCTTGTGTGTTTTGGTACTTCGCTTTGCCAACAAAAGGGTGCAATGCAGGGGCTGTGGCTAGCTCTGCAGTCCCTAATTTGGGTAGAAAATGCACTCTTCTTTCCTTACAATTGATTCGCTCTCCGGAGCATTTGTTGTAGATTTCAGGCAAAAGTGGTCCCCCCACCCCCTCCCGAAAGTACCAAGGTACGCTTTTTTTTCGACTGGAATGTCTACAAGGCGCCTGTATCAAAGATAACATAGTAGGGTAGTTCTACACATTACAGTCTCACAATTAGGCTAAGGTTTTTAAATATTTTTTTTCAGCTACGAAGAGTCAGGTATAATGTTTATCACATCATTTATGCTATATAGCAAAAGGAAGTGAGTGTTCAATGTACTTAAAAAGTGCTATCTTTTTCGAACGAAAATAGTACTGTTCAAGAGTTGGGAGACGAAAAATTAGTTTGTACGATTAAAATATAAGGATATCGTTCTTTGGAATGAAACAATTGAAACTAAAAGTTGTAATTGAAAGATGTCGCCGGTAGTGAAATTGTTGTATAGGCTAATTTATGGGGTGGTGAAGCAGGATGGTATGAAAGTCCATCAATTTGGGATTAAATGATCGGTAATACATGTTAAGCCTTTCCTATAATTAAAATATGGGCTCTCGGCAAAAGAAAAAAAAAATGATTCTGTGGACTTTAAATAAATGAAGGAAAAGGATAAAGTATAGACTTAAATTGCAGCAGACTAAGTCCGGAATTCCAAAATACTGGCATTGGAATGAGCCAAAAATCAGCGAAACTGGTTGCTGATGGTAACTTACTCTAATTTTACTGTGAAAGGAAAAATATAGCCTATTTTATGGTTTGCAGTCGAGTAGATAAAAGTATACAAAAGGGAAATAAGGATGAAATTGAGATCCTAAGTTACCTTCAGTATAAATTGTTTCTACTTTAAATCTTTATTTCTTCTAATTTTGTTAAGAGTATCGCGTATAATGAGTTTTGAAAATGTTTCGAAAGTTACAATATAAACTTTGAAGTCTTTTCTTCAAATTCAATTTCCTGATGTCGATATGTAGGCTACTTTCTTCACTTGGCGAATCAAGCAAGAATGGTTCAGCTTTCACTTTTAATTATTCTCAAGACGCACTTAAAACTGGAATTCACCACAATGCTTCGGCTGAAATACCTGTGTCTCTCACACCCAGTAAAATCCAGTCTAGTTACGATAACTTTCGGTAATATAATGACAGCAAATGCATACATACAGAAAATGCGTTAGGCTTACTAACCTGCCCTTTGATTGTTCCGATGGAAACCAAAGAGAACAGAAAGAAGCTTGCTCTCCAACAGAAAAACATCTTCGTCGTTTCGAGAACTGCCTTGCTTCTACTCAGAAAAACACTTTTGTTGTAATGAAGGCAACTTGCACGAAAACACTTTAAATGTGGAAGATTTGTGATTGTAAGAACGCTGCCCTAAACTACGGAACATTAAAAAAACCACATCAATTAGAAGCAGACTAACACAGGATATTATAAGTCTAGTAATGAACTTTCATAAAATATCATAAACCTTTGTTCCTCCGTAGAAGGATCTTAAAATAAAAAGTCACCTAGGTGTTGCTTTCTTCTGGTAACTTTTTGTATAGGAACAAACAAGCGGAAAATTTATTTACACTGGAAACCAAACGGCATGACAATTTTTATATTTTCCTAAATTTGCGTCATCTATGCATGCTCTGGTATTTATTAATATAACTGGATATCACTTCGTCCGTGATGCTTTGGGCAGTATTGTAATATTTTGATCTCATAATTAGGATAAGGAAGAGTAAAGCTTTTGAAAGGGAAGAAAGAACTTGAAAAAAAATCCTTAGAAAGATATTCATTCTTGCTATTTATTCCCCCGTCCTGGAATATTGTTACTCTACTGACTGAAATCAAGCATATTATCTAATGGGTGTAATGTTGTAAAGTTGACATGACTTATTCTTTGGTAAGTGCCTAAACCGTCACAGGACTTTTAAACGATACAATAATGTTTAAGTACCACTGGGTGCAGGGCTCAAAAGTTACTGTTTGTAAGTGTGTAACTTGTGGAGGACTTTCAGGTTCCAATGCTTCAATCAATGCAAAAAGCTCCACGTGAGAGGTTCAGGGGGTCACCTGAGAACTGGTAGGAAGCCTGGAGGCCATTTTGGATACAGGACAACGTCTCGGGGCGAGTGGTGGGGAAAGAGAGGGCGAGGCCCGGAACCAAAGATATACTCATGTTATGGGCGTTAGAGTAAAGAATTGAACTATTGTGAAATTGTATTGGATGCGCATTAAGTAAAACATCGGAACTTAATTTGACCATGCCTCAGACCGATGACCTGTCGATTTTATAATGTTTGGCTTGTATTGTAGGAATGGGTGATGGAAGGGCTTATTAATGTGGCTTGGAAGCAATATAATTTCACTCGAGTAGTCTTACAAAAAGTGACAACGGGAGAAGCAGTCTTTCTACGAGAGGTGTGCGCAAGAGCGTCAACAACTTTTCAAGGGGGGCAGTGGCGTCGTCAGGGGGCAGGCAGGGGTACTTGCCCCCCAAAATTGGTCATACCCCGCATACCCCTCATGATATTTTGGAGATTAGAAAAAATATGCATAACCCTCCATTTATATAGCGACTGGGCACGAGGACTCACAGTCACTTTTTCAGCCAATCGAGAGGCTAAAATTGCACAAATTTTCTAACACTAAAATTTTCGTAGCGCTTTGAGTGCATTTAATATTGCAAACTTTTTGAAGCACTGTCTTACTGAAAAATAAAATTCCAGAATTTTTGCTTCAACATATTTTTCAAGAGCTATTGAACCATTGCGGCGTTGGGTCCTCTCCATTCTGTACAATTCCCACATCAATTATCTTTTATCCCTATTTTATGTTCGAAAACTAATAAACACATTTTTCTTTTCTTTATGTAATGTGCATCTAACAACATATGAGGATAACTAAATAGCTTCAGTTTAAAGGGTAATGTACGTTTATTGTAAATATCGGTGCCTTCAACTTTACAAGTGAAACTGACAACATTGCTCTCCTGGGTCCTCGCCAATCACTACACCAGGGATCATAAAATGGCTATACCTAAATAAGGAATATAAGTATTTGCACGAAATTTCTTTGATATTGAATACTAGAATTTTCTGCGCGCTTTGTGCGTGCAGCAAGAGTGGTCTCAGCAGGCACCAGCCACACCTTTTCTCATTTATTGCGGAAGATACATGTAGGTATACACATAACTTTCCAGACCAACGCCATTTTTTGCTCATTGTTGATAATTGGAGACTGACAAAAAATGCGTGGAAGAAAAGTATGGTCGAGGGGTTAGTTAGTGTTATGAGAATTCTCGATGTTTGCTCCCACCGTATTTTAATAAATACGATGATTCACAAAATGGAGTTTTGGAAAGGACTCTGAATATCTCAAACTTTCACAAGGATGAATCACAAACAAAGGGGGTGCAGTTACTAAGGTACATCAAAATGGGAAAGAGTTTGGGTGTCTATAAAATTAGTGGGTTGAAGAGGATGGAGGGGAGGGTTTGTTTCTGGAACATTAATCAATTTCTCACTTACTCTGTTACAGAAGTAGCTGAACTTGATTGGCATTAATGAGTGCCTCTCTGGGTATCATTTGGTCAATCAGAAAAAGTCACTTAGTGGTGTGACTGAATAACAGTTATCTTCCATGTATGTTAGACTATGGTTGGGAAAAGAAGTCTGCAAATTGTAGAGGATGGTAGCAGGTCTAGAATGAAAAGTAAGAGAGCAAATTTGAACATTCATTGTAACAGAGAGCTGGGAATTCTACTTCACTTTTTATATGGTTAGAAAAAATGGTTGACTTTTGGAGTTTCTTTCAGCATTTCGATGAGCCCATTATGACTTTATAAGGTTATCAGATGGGATACTTGTGGTTAAATACAAGTTTGATAATATTTTATTCTCATAATATATAAAGAGAAATAAGGTTTATTAATTTGAAAAAGTAGAGGCTTTGGTTCATCATGGAGAAAGAAAAAAGATGTTATCGCGAAGTTGCCAGGGAGCGAGTTGCTAGTCTTGCTCAAGACCGCAGTATCAGTTGTACACAGTAGACAACGTTCATTGGGAACTACTGTGTAGACGCCCTCTATCCGTCTTCAAATTTCTGTTCTATACTACGTTAGTATTTTACCTCCCATCATGCAACACTTCGGTATTCACGAACGAAATACTCGAGTACGTACAGTCTAGTAGGCAAGCACCCTCTTTTAAAAAAACGTGAAAAGTAAAATTTACTAACGTCTTGACCAAGACTAGCGAGCTGCCAGCCCGCTGGCAACTTCCTGATCTGGTCAAGTATGGAGTCATGAGATATATAAGACTTAAACTAATCTTTCAAATTATGTAATGATAATATGGGGCAGGTGAATAGTGGATGTTCAGTTTCACTAGTGGTGCAACCCCTTTTATATATCATGTGAGTCATTCAAGCTGTATTATGAATAGCTAAGATTTGGTTGAAGGGTGTATGGTTATCTTACCCATACTCATACCCCCATGTCTGACCCTACCCTGTGTGGTGCACTTCCCCATTTTCTCCACTACAAAAAAAAAGAGACGGGGGTGATTACACTGTATAAAAAAGGATGCTTATTGTCGGAACTAGCCTTTCTAAACTTTCATCCACTCATGGTACGTATTCTCTGCGACAACCTACCACAGCAGAGCCGAAACCTGCGGGGAACAGCGGGCAGCTGCCCCTGATATTTCCAAAGTGTATATAAAAGTTGGCCTACTTGAGCAAAAATACTGAAATGCTGGAAATTTCCCTGTCCTTATTACGATTTTAAGGCCCAAGGAACCTTGAAAATTGTATGTAAGGGTTCCCCTTTTCCCCAACTTTTCCCGGAGAGGTCCCCAGACCCTCACCATGGACGCGTTTTTATAAGGGTTTGTATTCCTGACGAAGGAAATCTCTTTTTCCTACAAGACAAACAGCTTGAATACACCTGCCTCCGAGTGGCAGCTCCCTGATAAAATAAACTATGATTACCTTTAATTATAAGCTTAACCCAAAGTAACTTTTCAAGTCAAACCTACATTTGTTTCTAAAGCATGACATTTAAAAATAAAGAATGTTTGGATGCAACTTACAAGGCCTTAAATTTGTCACTTTCCCAATCTGAGAGGCATTTCGACCCAACGTTTTCTTCCAAAGCCTACGCATCTGCTACGTGCCAACCGATGGTTGCTCTACAAATTACGTACTGAAACAGAGCAGCCCGGCCGCACCGGCTGTCAGCCTTGAAGGGGTGCCATACCACAGAAGAAAAATTTAATTAAAGAATAACATTTCAAATGATGTAATCAATCCAAATTTTTACCAAAGATAACACTATTTTAGATCTAGGAAACCTTAGATCAAGAAAATTTCTTAAAGAGTAGATGTGTCATCCGTCTCCTTAGGCAATATCCCCTTCAATTACACCCTATCGAAATAGAAAAAATCAATTAACAATGAGGGTTCCTAAACATACAATCAATGAAATTGCTTCACGAAGCTTTTTCAGAGGTAGCTTAATTTTGCATCCAAGCCACCTCACATAGATAAAAGTTTTTCCACGAGTAGGGGTGTTGTCCCCTGTCTTAGACAGCACCTCTTGCCTTAAGCCTGACCAATACATACGAAGAATATCACTAAAAATGACAATTTGTAAGGATGCAATCAGTTCAAAACTTTGCCAACGAAAACACATGTACCTCAGCACACCCAATGATGGCGTCCATGCACATGTGAAAAAGGGGTTCGCCCAAGTGTCAACTTATCCATCAGCACGCCGTTTAAGGCTCCGCTTAGACAGTGTCACGAACTGCCCCTTCCCCCAGAAATTTTGCCCAGTCTACGGCCCTACACAGATACGCAATTTATAGTAACTTTCTGGGTTTATCTGGGTAGGTTTACGACATCATCTTCTGTTGTGCCCCTCCATCGCCAACCTCTGGCAGCGTGACGTCAGTGCTACGTGTGCTGGGTTTAATACTTTGTAACGAACGATCACATGTAGCGAACGATCACATATAAAAATTGCTCGTCTTAATATCTTCAGTCACCCACCGGATATGAAGTGAGTACTGGTATGTGGAACCAAGAGTCCAATATTTCCTCTGAAGAATTCCAGAAACCCATAGCTTTGCGTTGTATATTTGTAGGAAATTGATAATAAAACTGCAGGCCGGTGATTCTCCTTTACGATTCGCAAAGAAGTTTCCCCATCATTAAGGAAACATTCTTTATAAAGAAGGTACAGGGCATTTTAATCTAAAACCAATATACTTTGTGTACATAGGTAATATGCTGCGCACATTAAGATTGACGTCCAATATGGCTCATTGTTTTTGTCACGTGTATTTGTGACGAAAGTGAAGAAACCCCATACTTGCGCTACCAGCAGATTACATACAAATGAACAAGAAATATAAACAGATTGAAGGCTTGGAACCATTTCAAAACAGTAACAAAAACATTGTACTCAATTCATTGAGTGCTGAAAGGAAACTTTGCGTTTAAATTGCTCTAATATTTCACGGGGAAAGCACCTTTAATAATTTTTAAACTATGTTAGTCTCAGCACCAAAAAAACTCTGGCAAAAGCTTTCCTTTCCCCAAAAGTATCACACATTGCGAGAGTGTTGGATATTGCATCATTTGAAAATTTTAAAATTTGGGTGAACAAATAAATCACTAGCTACAAAACAGTGACTTTCTTCCTTTACGATCCTTATTTCTTGAAAAGAAAGTTACCCAGCTAAGTCAGTTTAAATTGCCTATCGTTGACTGGCTATAAATCATTGCTTTAAATGTATGAAAATCTTCTGTTTTGCAAAAGCAATATTTTCCTGTTAGAATCAATCAATCTTCATGAAAGCCTAATTTGTTGTGTGTCCAAAAAAATGATACACTTTTGTACAAAACAGTGTTTTTGGGAAGGACGTTTCGCAGGGTCAATATGAGATCAATAAAAACGGTAAAATTTTGAATTAGATTGTGACATATATTTCAAAAATTAGACTGGGGCATAGGAAAAATAACACTTCGGGTCGATTTTGAAAATTTTCACAAAAAGAGAACTCATAAAGATATGAAATATGTTAAATGAAGTGTCATTGATTGCTCATAAATGGTACATTTAATACTGACTAGTATTAATGGTCAAATTATTTTTGCGTTCATTTTCCAACGTTTAATGATAGGTCAAGGGAAGGAAGGGCTCTAATTCGTGTAGTTTCAGAGACTCGATTCCAGCGCTGGAGAGTATTCTGTAGCTCGAGAAGATGAACCATCACTTTCTTCTGTGTTTTGCTCTCATCTTACTTGAAACACCTTCTTACAACTCAAATACAGGTAAATAAATGTATTTAATAACTTACTTTCAGGCTTCCTTTAAGGGCGTATTGATACAGAGGGACAAGGACAGAAGTTGCATCTGAGACTTCCGAATCCTAAATGAAGTTGTTATAGTTTTAGGCCCTCTGAAGCTGGAAATCTCGTGAAAGAAATTCATTTTTCCGAATTTTACAGAGGAATTCCCTCTTGTCGTAGACTCACTCTTATGTGGGGCTTCGCCCTAACGGGTGAACCTCCTTTTCGTCTGCCACTGACGGTGGTGTCGATGACAGATGTTAAACGAACAGACACAACTAACGTGGAGTCTGTACGCTAAAACTCCCGTACCTGCTGCTTTTGCCATGCCATAGCATGCTTCTATAAAATAACCCACGATTGATTCCCTTTAATCACTTGTCACAGTAAACTGAAGTAATATCAAGTCCCGTTTTCCCTACAAAGAAATTTGCCAAATAATTGTTTGTATGTGATTTACCTTTTGTGTTTCTGTAAAGGTGAGAGTGTAAATATCTAAAACATGAAATCTTAAATTGAAGCATGTTTAAAAGCGTTTTACACGTTCTGGAAGGTTCCATTTCTGGCAATCTGAGAGGAATTTCGAAAAAAATTTTCTTCATACACTTCGCGCCACCTGATGGTGACGCTCGACTTAGATCTTGTATGTAAGAATATTTATGCCACCATTTTGTACCCAAATCCTCACATAAACCTGTGAGGTGTCAGGACTTAACACAGCATAAACGAACGAAAAGTAAAGAAATATTGTCTCAGCGACAAAAGTACAACAGTTCCTCTTCGAAAAATGCAAGGGGAAATATCCCTCTCTTATGTTAGGAAAAGACACCGAAATGTTGTCTCAAATTTTGTAACACTTGATGACTGGCCGTCGAAGACTGAACCATTTTTGACCTTACGCTTTCTTTCACGTTAAAACTTTTGTATAGGGCTTGTATTAAGCAATAGCTCCTAGTCAATAAATGTTCTTAGAATAGGATCACATATAACTGCAGAAGTCAATGGAATCGGCCCACTTTCCTCAAATGAAGTCTTGCATGCTTGTAAATTTACTGTTATCTAACTAATTTTAAGTAGGCTTCGTTACAAACCAAGCAATTTTTAGCAAGAGTTCCATATATGTGTGGTATTTGGGGGTCTGTGAATGATTCCATGGGTCACGGAGGGTTATCAGTAACGGAAAGCTTGATAACCAGTGATCCAGCCTATGCGTAGTTGTCAGAATGTAAGTTTCACTAGTTGTACATAACAAATAGTTGAAAATATCACAACTATAAAATATCAAGCACCCAGTCAGCGTGGAGAGTAAAATAGTGGGTCAATATTTTAAATTGATAATATTATTAATTAAAAGATGTAAGTAATATACAAATATTGAATGTTTATGAGTGTGAAAATTGAAAGTTCTATTAAACGAGGCGAAGCCGAGTTAAAAAGAACGCTCATCTTTCAACGAATGAAATAATTCATACCATCACACGAATGGAAAACATTCATTATTTGTTTTGTAAAACACTTATCTTCCTAAATAGGCCATATTTTGGTCAAAATTTGATTCGAGGAGCGGATAGGACCAAACACCGTGTGTTATTCTAGACTAACCCGCGATGGATAACACATAACCGTGTGATAGTGCCAAATCACGCATGGCATGTGACCACCAATCCTCCAATCAGACACAGAGGTATAAATAAGTTGTTATATAGTAAATAATAATAAATATATTTATAATGCCCGTTATATCTACAAACGTAATCAAAGGTTCTATAAAGTGTGAAAAGGTAGAAATATGCCTAAACCAAAAGGATTTTGAGGGGCAAAGAGATAAGAATTAAGAAGGAAAGAACTTAAAATTTGTTTTATGAGAATCCGAACTTAATTCTTACCAGGTTCACCCGTATGTTTCGCTTACGCATGGAAAGATCCATTGACACTTCTTACCGAGAGAATGATGTGTACGTCAGGCTCGCAGATTACATTGGTGCACCATGTGAGCGTTGGTGAGCTTCTAGGTAAGTTTTTTGTTCATTCTTTCTAATTTTGTAGTAAATTAAAATAATTTCTATCATTTCGGAGTTGTTTTACAAAAATAAAGAACGGCAATATGTATCACTTAGATTGCCTTGTATTGAGCTAAAACCTTACGTATTGATATATGCTTAATTTTTCATTGATTATTGCAGTTTACTGCTTTCCCAAAACGAAGTGTAACTCGTCGTACTAGTAATATACAGGGGCGGACTAGGTGTGGCGGCTTACGTTAGTAGGCGATGATCCGCCCGGGTACAGGGTCATTCCATCACCAGCCGGACTAAAACGGCCCTAAACCCAAGCAGTCCGAGAGGCGATCGCCACATGGCCACAATGGCCATTCCGCCTGTGTTAGTAGGCTACATGCAGACAAGGGGCAATAAATGACGTAGAATGAGTTCCTCTGGCAATGTCAAGCTTCATTCTCACCTGGTAGGCCAGTCGAATTGACGATATTAAATCTGATTTTAGGGGATATGGGTCCCCCCAAAAGAAAACAGGAAGTTGCTGGCAACTCCTGCCCAAACACATTTAGGTATATCCTAGTTTTCTAAATACAGGTGATGACTACCTTTGATTGACATTCATTCAAACAACATAGCTTCACTCTAATTGGTGACTCATTTGCAGCCAGTTGTGTTTCCCGCGCACACACAGTCGCTGTATGGCACTATATATGGCCTCGAACAAATTAAACTCAGTGCAGGCTAAGTACTCTGCCTCTGTCTTGGAGGTGTACTAGACAGGTGGTTTTTTTGTTTAAATTGGAGGAGGGGCTAAAAGTAAACTTAGTAGGGAGAATTTAAATGTCTGAGGTGACATTAGAAAGCCTTTAAGTTGTTTTACATCTATACGTAATTTTTAAATTATGGTCAAATGAGAAAAGCAGTTCCGTGTTTACTTACCCATTTGCATTGGCGTATAAGGCGATGGGTACGGTTGACAACTCCCCTGCGCCCCATATCTGTCGATGTTAGGACATAAATCTCGCTGATTTTGTCAATACAGCAGTGGTTCAATATTTGTTTGTTACTGAGGGAATTTGGGGGCAAATACCTTTCGGCTTACTTCTGAATGCCCCCCACAGGCGATTATGCCTATTTTGTTTTGTTTTTTATATTCTTGATCACACAGTTCATGTGCATAATTTACTGCAAAAGGAAGATAAAGCAGGTGTTGCTACTACTGAAGAAACCTCGTATCGCTCAGGCAGTGCGCATGGCCATACATCGCTGACAGCGACCGAAGAGTCGTCGATGACATCCCATATGCTGAGTGAGTACGATATTAAACATAAGGATGGAGCCACAACCCTGGACAAAATTATTTGGGACAAATTCCCCGCACCCCACCTCAGTGTTGGTTTTGAAGGTGAATTGAAGTTGAGCACTGAAGAAAAGAGCGCGCTTTTCGTTTTCTCAACATTAAACAAGGGGTGGAGGGGAAGGTCCGGAAGTGTTCCAATAATTTTGTTCAGGACTGTAGGATTTGCCCGGTAGTAGGGACTGGTGTAGTTTCTCTTACGTGAGAGAAGAGGCTAAAATTTTAACCGCAGTAGTTGTGAGTAAGCTTTATTGTCCCAACAAAAATTCAAAATTGCCTAAGGTTGCAAGAAACTGACACATTTGGTAAAAACACTTGAGTTCTGCGTCTACTATGCACCTTTGGTTTACAGTATGGGAGAAAGTTAAGCATTCCAACCTCTCTTTATTGAATGAATTCGCATCTAAAACATCTTTGTCTCTACATCTGCGTGGGGCACCAATATGGGAGGGAAATGTGGCATCTACAAATGGTATGGATGCAGAAAATCGCACAACCAGTATAGAAAACAAATTTGTCACCCGAGTTCTTCTCCTATCGTGTGTAATATTATTATTGCATCCCAAATGCACAAAGGTGTATCTACCGGACTAGAGCATTTGAAATTGTTGGAGCTGTTCAAGACAATTATCTGTCATGGTGACTCCCTGGTGCTTGTTTGTATACGTTGCAACCCAAATGTATCTCATGTCCCTGACGAAATAGTTAATTTTGCCCATTAAGTGACCCTAATATACAGTTAGTTAAGATAGTTGATTTGATAGTGGAGGAAAATTAAAATATTCCAGTGGTGCTTTAATTAGCTTTGCAAGGATACCTCATTAGATTTTTTTAATGACCAGTATTTCATGAGAAATTAAGTTGGCAACTATTGTTCTTTACTTGTTTTAAAGGGAAAGTGCTGTCGACCAAATTTATTCGGATATATCAGCTAAATCTTACAAATTTCCTCTCGTTTCCTTTACAAATATCTTTCATGATTATCCAAACAATTCCATATTAAAGGTAAATGCTGCATGAATTGAACAGATTAGCAACAAAAATATCATCATATGACTTAAACAGAACCATTCATGAATTAGGATACCGGGCAAACTAATTTAAACTAGGGTGACTGCCGTCTTCCTTAAATCGAATTTATGATATTTATCTCGGCAAAGAGAAATGTGCTGGAAACCACTGATCTCCATATTTAGCTGGATAGCGCTTGTCGTAATATTTTTGAAGCCAACCGGCCCCATCTTGCCACTACCAAAATGCAGGTCTTTCGTCGATACTGAGGACAGTATATACGATGATGTGTAAACCTTGACTCCTCATTAGACTGAGCACAGAAATTAGGTGGTGTCAAGTTGCAGTAAGGTGCCGTAGTGTGTTACAATCAATTGGGTAACTTCCCTTTATATTCCTGAAGCCCATTGTTGGTTCTAATGTCATTGTTCCTACATATACAGTGAAAATGACACTCCATCATGGTACGTGGGCCTCCCTTTGGTTTTAAGCATGCTACGGCAACAGGAATTCTCATTGGTACACCGTACATTGTAGCACTAACAGGCTCTATGACCAATAGCCTGTTATTAGAACCTATGACAATGGTCCTACATGCCAATCGGGGGAGGGGGGTAGGGGAGGGGCAACGTCCCTCGGATGCCACCTCAGAATTTTTTTTGAGATAAAAAATGACCGCACCAGCTGAATAATACCTTTCTCTCCCCAGAAATTTTCTTGCCACCGGTAGCTTTTCCAGGTTGAGGCACGATCAAGGGGAGTGGGGGGGGGGGGGGATTGGATCCCATGTGGGTGTGCTGACCCTTATAGGCCCCTCTCAAGTTTTAAATATTTGAGCCAGGTTATGTTATCCACTTATGGATATTTCTAAAGCCCATCGATCTGTGCCACTGTCATCTGCTCGAAGCACATGAAGGCGATCATTTCAATACGAGCCCGCATGGTATATGAATCCCATAAAAATGTATAAATCATGTATATTGTCTACAGTCTAATGAATATTTTGTTTTTCTTCCTGATATATGAAAAGTAAATACTATGTCCTCTAAACTGCGGCTACATGCTGCGAGCGCGAATCACCCCCTCTTCTTGCTACAACATGTATTCCGTGGCGGTTAAGCTACTCAGATAAAACACTTTTCTTGATTCGACAGATCACTCGACCCAACCAGTTTTTAACGAAGATGTTACACTTTCTTCCGCTGACGACTATCTCTCTATAACTCAAGGGTCATCATCTGCTTTAACAAGTATTGATGATCAGACTTCACGTGCAACTATCGAGTCGGCTTCGAATACGCCCTACGATCTGCGTAAGTACAAATTGAAATGATTGGTACGAGAAATGTAAAATTAAGAGCGAAACTATTTTCTTTTTCTTTACAAGGGAACATAAGCGCATGAGAACCAACATTTTAACAAGAGGCCAAATTCCGATGAGGGGACCTGAGATGGAGTAGAGAATGGTGCCTTTTGTAAGAACAAAAATGTCTGATGTTTTCACCTTGCCCCTCCCTGAAATACATCGCCCACTCTGAAAAATATCTTGTCCCCTTCCCCACCTTGTCTGACTACATGATGGAAATGTGCATGCGCGTAAAATGAACGTATCACAGTTTCAACTGTCAACAGTTCTGAGACTGAGCGAGTAATATTGCTGAGAGAAAGTGGTAAAATGTTTCGTACTAAACTGTACTCTTAAAACCGTAAGGACTATCACGACTTCGAACTTTACTCGTTCATCCATTACGAAAAATCGCATGGTTGTGAAGATATACAACTGAATATTAAATTTTCTTTAAGGGACTATCTGCATGCTACTGCATTCAAAGCAAGGGTGTAAGCAAACAATTATAGAAAAAACATCATCTCATACTAAGAAGGGACAAGGTAATGAATGGGTGTCAACAATATGTCCCATTATGCCTCCTAATTCTGATGGGTAATCAACGTTTTCACCATAGAGGTATTTAAATACAATTTCAATTGGCGTGAAACAATGTCAGCGTGCTTTAACTAGTAAGTTCAGCCCTCATGACGTCACTCTTATACTATCGACAAACCTTCGCTTTCTCTAAATTTTATCTCCAGAAATGTTCTTAAGAAGAGATGACAGATGTGGCGAGGGCTTTCCTGCTCCAAATGGTCAACCAGCTATATGTGATGGAAACTCCGATAAATATTGCTGTTCCATGTATAATTATTGCGGGAGTACAGTTTACCATTGCTGTAATGGTTGTGTCAATTACCGTGAACTCTTAAAGAAGAAGTAAAGTGTGGAATGGTTTAGAAATGTTGGATAGTTATCTCACTGACGAATCCCTACTGTCATCAAGAGCGTCAACAGATTCTCAGAAGTGGAAGGACATGACATTGTCTAGAACTGTTTCAAGCGCGAATAGCGTAACCCTATGAAGCGAGAAATCCGGGGCTCACTTAAGGGGAAATATTTGGAGACCAGATGACCTATTGTGTAATTTGAGACATTTTTCATTTAATCCATTTAATGGCTGTTTGCACCATTTTCGAGTTATATTTTGTTGAATCAGCTACATTGAAAGCTGTAGGAATCAAACATGTGCCTATACTTTTTGTTGTTAGGGTTCTGAAAAAGTAGGGAAGGAGCAATCCTCTCCACTTTCAAAAGGGTGAGGCATTTCCAGTCCCCTACCTGTTGATACCCATGACTTTTATTGTCCCTCGGGCAACCCCTTCACGTTGGCTGTGAAAGTGTTTCTATAGTCATGTATTTTTTAATTTTTTGTCCGATTTGCATTACCTCTCCCCAACAAGGCAAATGTAAACACCATGATTTCTAACATTTTTTAACTGAGCAAGTGAGCCCAAGGCACTATTTTCGAAACAAATTTCGAGCACCTATTCCGGTGCGAGATTTGTGAATCCCTCGATCACTGTTTTAAGACTTATCAAGGAAATTGGCTGTAATAAATTTAGAAATATTCAGTCATAAAAGCTATTTTAGCTTAACATTCAAATTAAACTATCACAAGGCCACTTTATAATGCCTTTTAAGTTGTAAATTTGGTTTCACTTTTTGTTGAATTATGATTAAACTATGTCAAAACAAATCATCTAAAGCTTTTTTGTAACCAGCAGTGCTGTGTAGTCGAGTCCCCAACCTCCCAGTCCAAGTCCGAGTCCGAGTTACAGAAGGCGAGTCCGCCTCTGGAAAAGTAAACACTAAGACTAAGAATCCAATTTTTACACTGCCTTCTATTAATTAGTTCCATCTTGTTGTGTTACTATACAAGCTTTTATCGTAGAACTTTTATAAATATCATCTATACTAGACAGCTCGACATGGCGCAGATACCGAGATGAGTTGAAAAGAACTGCAAAGAACATGTTAATGTCGTGTGATGACGAATTAAGTGCATTAAAGTGATACAAAATTCTGCCTGTCTTGAGCCCTGTCTCGGACATCTTATAGCCAAGTCAAGAGTCGGGACTGTACGAGACCGAGTCCTTGCTTAAAATCGTGACTCGAAACCGGTCTCACTACATCACTACTCAAGTTGCAAAGAGAGCCAAATTTTGCTGCGAAGCTGACACTTTACAAGAAAAAGTTTGATAGTGCTATTGAGTGTCTAAATAATTTCACTGGCTTCCTATTAGGTGCAGAATACTTTAAAGACTCATACATGTCATAGAAATGTGTCAATGGCTCTCATTTATTTGGCAAATTATTTTATCAAATAGGAAAGTGGGAACTCTCTCAGGTAGATATCTAACTACGTTGTAACGAGAAGTAGGACCAGGTCCTTCGTTAATAGGACTTTTCTGTGGTGGGAGGTCCATGGGAGTGGAACAACTTACCCACTGAACTTCAGTCCTGTGTTTCTTTCACCAGTTTTATGAGCTAACTCAAGCCATACCTATTCCGGTTGACTTTCTTCTAGCATATTCACTCGTATTCTAGAGGGTGTCCTACTTTAACACCTTCGTTTCAAATGAGACATGGCAAGGTGTGTACAATGAAATTCATGCTGACGATGCTTGCAACAAGTTTAATGATTTTTTTTTTTGCAACAGTTTGAAACTAACTTTCCAAAAACTGTCAACCGTAAAGGTAATTTCAATAACTCTGGTCATAGTTGGATCACATCTGCAATCTCAAACTCTTGCAAGACCAAACAAAAGGTATATAAAAAGGTACGCTAGTAAAGAACCCATTAAAATTGGGAAGCGTACAAGGCTTTTCGTAATCGTTTGACATCTGTCGTAAGGTGCGCTAAAAATTATACTATAATGAAATGTTTGTTAACTGTGAAAACGATATTAAAAACAAAATTGGGGTTGCATTAATTCTATTGTTCATGGCAAGAACAGAAACAAGTCAATTGATGTATTAGTCACAATGGTGTTAACAACCGTAATCCCACCACCATTGGTAATGCGTTCAATGAGTTCTTCACCAGTGTTGGTGTTAAAACTCAGAACAGTATTCTGCAAGCATACCCCACGTCACGTCCTCTTTTAATAAATATCTTAAATCTCCTAATCCAAACTCTCCCTATATCTTAATTTAACAAATCGCCAAGAAATCCTTCGCGTTACGTACGGCCTTAAAAATTCCGCTCCTGGTTTTGATGAATCCCGGCAAAGGTTGTGAAAACTGTTGCTCATCTGATCTGTGATTTTTTAGATTATGTTTTAAATTTATCCTTTGAGCTGGGTACTGTTCTCATGGCTTTAAAAACTTTCGAGTTATTCGGAATAACTCTACAAATTTTAAAGCCATGGCTGTCCGGTATATAAGAATGAAAATGCAACTTCCGTTAGCAACTATAGACCTATTTCTGTGCTGCCTTGTTTTTCGAAAATTCTCGAAAAGCTAATGTTTTATCGCTTGTGTAGTGTCTTAGTAAGATATGCCGGAAATTTTGTATGATTTTCAGTTTGGCTTTCTGCCTGAGCGTTTAAGGTCGCATGCACTCTTACATTTTACTGACATGCTGACTGATGCATTTGGAAAGAAGAGATTTGTTTCTGGTTCTTTCATTAATCTTTCCAAGACATTTGACTGTCTCCATCACGAAATCTTGCTAAAAAACTTAATCACTATGGAATTCAGGGTGCACTCAGCTGGTTTGGAAGCTATCTGTCTGAAAGAAAACAGTTTGTCGTCATTCGTAAAAAAAAACCAGGACACCTCCCAATAGAATGTGGAGTTCCACAAGGTTCAATTCTTGGACCTCTTCTTTTTATTACATACATCAACATTTGGTCAAGGCAAGTGACAAACTCCACTTAATATTATACGCCGTTGAAACTAATATTTTCTGTTCTCATGATGATGCTAAGATTCTGATACAGACTATTTATACTGAATCCATAAGGTTTGTGAATGGTTAACGTAAATAAGTTATTACTTAATATTAACAAAACTGCTTCAGTTCTCTTTAGTACCCCTAATCAGTGGCGTGCCTAGATATTTTTTTATGGAGTTATGGAGGGGGGGGGGGCAAAAGCAAAAAAATTCCGACAGATTATTATCTTGAAGAAATGATGTACTATCTAAGCGTAGCGTCACCATCATCTGGCGTGTAACGCGCGGAAAAAATTAGATTAAAATATCTCCGAGATTGCCTTAAATGACACTTCCAGGCCTTGTCAGTGACTATTTCGATGTGTAATTTCTGCTTACAAACATAAGAAGTGTTGTGTTTCAAATGAATTGTTTTTATTTATTTCCGACAGAGACTAGAAATTTCCGAAAGAGGCCTTCGGAGGCTTTGTGGGGAGCGACCGCCCCCTGTCCCCTCTACCTACGCCACTGTCCCTAATAGGCTGCCCGACCCATCTATACAAACTGTTGATTTCTGTGGCACTGAGGCTCCCCTACGTAACTCTGTTAAGTTTCTCGGTGTTTATATAGACAGGCATCTCATTTGGAGCGATCACATCCAGAGTATTTATTTGAAAGTTTCCAAGAATGCTGGAATCATTGCTCGACTACGTCATCAATTACCTCGCAAAACACTCGTTACCTTGTATAATACTCTAAGTAATCCTTATTTATCTTATTGTGCTCTTTTGTGGGTGGGTTCGTACACTTCTAGGATTCATCCCCTTTAAATCCTCCAGAAGAGATCCCTTCGATTTATACTTAATTACCAGTAGTTTGAAACCACTCATGGATGTTCTGGCAAACTGAACGTTCTCTCTATTTTTGATATTTATTGTTACCAGGTTTCAATTTTCATGTTTTCTTGGTTTAAGAATATTCTTCCAAATATTTTGAGATCATCTTTTAGATCTAAACATGAAACTCACCCACATCTTACACGTGTCAGCAACTCACTCTCCATTCCCTTATTTAGATTAACCTCTTCTTTACAAACCATTCGTTTTGCAGGCCCCAACTTACGGAACTCTCTCCCCGTGCACCTCAAATTCAGTGCTGCAATACATTGTTTCATGTAAGATGTTTTTGAAAAATTATTTCATTCACAGAAAATGTTGGTTTATCATTTTTTGGTATCAATGTTGATTTATCATTTTTTATTAAGTTTTTGTATGTTTTATTAGAACTCATACTACGAGCTCTATGGAGCTTCTTTTGGGTTCCTCTTGAGTCACTTTCACTCTTGTCATACTGCTTTATGAGTATTACTTGTGTGTATTGATTTTTCTGAAAAATTGAATCGAATAAATGTTGAAGAAATCTGAAATCTGAGTATCGGGGCTGGGGGGTGTTTGTTTTGTAAAGCGCCATTGCTGATAGTTTCTACAGGAGTGTGCGCTATAAAAATGAATTTATTCATTCATCATCGTCGTCACCGTCACCGTTACCACCACCGTTACCGTCACCGTCATCTCGAGAACCACACATCAGAATGGATGAAAATTTCACCAGAGTGTATAGATTAAGTTCTTCTTTAACTGTTTAACTCATGAAAGATATATTTTGCTTAAATACTTTCTTTTATCAATACCACCTTATTACGGAAATCGTCCTTATACCATGACGTTGCCTTTGTCAGTTTTTATGTGTTCATAGTGAATTTTCATGACGAATCGTGCCTTGCTATATCATAATAGCAGTAACGATATTGTAACGTCACTTCG
Organism: Holothuria leucospilota; assembly: GCA_029531755.1. Lineage (NCBI taxonomy): Eukaryota > Metazoa > Echinodermata > Holothuroidea > Aspidochirotida > Holothuriidae > Holothuria > Holothuria leucospilota. The sequence goes on from CM055975.1 coordinate 38,376,962, forward strand.
TTGTCAGTCAAAGTCTCAAAGAGAAAAGACTAAAGATGTCTGGAAGATGGAACTCAAAAATATGACAGAAGAGGGTATTTTGCCTTCTGCAAAGATCTCTGTTTTATTCTGATTGATTTGAAAAGATTGGTGCAGCCTCGTGAGACGGATCACATGATCAATTATTTGTTGTAGCTAATAGCTTAACTTATATACATTGTTACGGCTTGTGGTCGCAAGTCAAACCAATAACAGCGATAGATTACAGAAGAACGAGATTAAAATTCAACAACTTAATGATTATTTACAATCTCCTTATCTTACTTAAATTTACAATAATTAATTAGATTTACTCACAATCCTTTACTTAATGTTATTCTGGTCTGGTCCAAGGGCTGGTAGTGCATGCACGTCGACGATGGTACAGTAGTAGACCTGCAGAGTGCTGTAGCGTAGGAACTGGTTCCACGAGCGAATAATGACAAGGCTAGGCGATGATGGATGATGACGATCTCAATACACAGTGTAGAAACGGCGTAAGGCAATTTATCACAAGTGTACAGTGTCAGTGGCTGGCTTCAGGTGATTCGTTCAGAGAATAACTTCTCAATACTTTTTTTCCAAAAGTCCCCTGACTCTCTGGCGAAGAGCCAGGGGCGAAAACCAAACAATACTCCCGAAGGAGTTCTACTCCCCGAAGGAGTAACAACGTCCCCAAAGGACAAAACTTTGACTTAACTGACACCACCCGACAGTGGTCCCGTTCTAGACTGGCTGAATAGAACAGGTCCCACTTTGGAGCTCCGCCGCCGTCGTGATCAGGGATAAGGATGTCTGGTCTCCATGAAGTATTATATCTCTCTCCTATAACAGTTGTTGAACTGCCTTTTATATGCTAGGCTTTTATTCGAGAAATCTCTGGAATTCAATAAAACTTTCAATGCACAGAGTCGAGCAATTACGAGAACGTTCCTTAATAGAAACTTCTAGAGCACACAGTCGAGAAATTCCGAGAACGTTCCTTGTATGCACTGTAGTAAACAATGATACTATTTCTTAGAAGTGTCGTCAGGCTGCTGCCATAATTAGCACATTGCGTAAACAGTTCTCACTTCTAGACAATTCTAGAAAGGCTGCGTTGAAGTTGAATTCTCTGGAACTTTCCATTCGCTCGTCGATGGATTCAATCCGGTGTTCCTGACGGGTCGTCTTGTAACAACATATATACACTATACACGGTAATAAATGTCTTGCATAACATCTGCGCAACAGTAAATTCCTGGTACGGCGCAGCGCACCAACCAAACGATGATAAGTAAATACAGAGCACTGTGCACCAATTTCACAGCTACTGTGGGACTATTGGCGGAAGCACGCACCTACCTGCGCAGTGATAAATGTGACTTGGGCCAGCAGCGCACCAACTACGAAATTAAAATACTTGATCTGCGTAAGTTCCGTTCTACCTGCGCCGCACTAGAGACGTAATGCGGCCGCAGCGCACCAGCTGCGTAATTAGAAATACTTGGTCTGCGGAATGTTACGGATTGGGTGCTACATACAATACGAACATTGGTTATTCATGATTACATTTGTACAATATGATTGGTCTATCGAAAACTACGATTCTTACGAAGCTTGTAAACACGTGCAGGGGCGGATCTGGGGGGCCGACCCGGCCCCGCCCCCTTTTTGAAAATGCAAAAAAATAAAAAATAAAAGAGAAAAAAGAGAGAAAAACGGAAAGGAGAAAAGCTAGAAAGAAGGACAGAGAGTGGAGTGATAGAGAATGAAGCTGTAATTAGCAACCTCGAAGCATGGGAGTCATAGCGCACAGCAAATCAGTTTGAACGTCGATTGGGACGTTCACACGCATGCTATCTTACTACACATGATTAGATACAATCAATACGATACAATACCGATACAATACCATCAGCCAATCGAAAAATACCTTACGAGACAGTGCGCATCAGTTGGGAAGGGCTGCTATCAAGCCTGGCAAGTGCCATTTCCGGCCATCTGGGATGTATTAAAACTTCAAATTTTCTTGCAACGCTCCGCGCCAACCTCTGGTGGCACTCCGCTTAGATAGTAAACGCAGTGGCGTACACTGGGGGGAGGCCATTGGGCCATGACACTCCCCACTAATGCCGATTTTTTTTTTTAGTTCCTAAAATACGTAAATTTTTTAACACAAATTTTACTTCAAAAGGTAGCATATGTGGCACCAGATTGCATGTAAAGACACCTAATTTTTCAAAAATTTTCAAAGGGGAGGGGGACACCCCCTCCCCTTAGACCCCTCCCCTAGGCCGGCGATCACACAACACACTGTATGTCCCCGTGAGAGAAACCCTGGGTACGCCACTGAGTAAAACAGGATTCAAACGTGCAATCCTTGGACTAAAAGTCACACCAGCTGAGGTAATCCGTCCTCACAGAAATGTGTGATAAAATAAAATCAAACTTTACATTTTGTTCACAAAAATTGATCTTCTTCATGGCTGCTATCAAGCCTGCACTGCATGACAAGTGCTATTTCCGGCGATCTGGGAGGTCTTTTTTGTCAAAAATTTTCTTGTACGCTCCGCGCCAACTGATGGTGGCGCTCCGCTTAGATGGTATAGTGCCCTCAATCACAGGTCGAACAACTTCGGCCCCCCGCCCTTTTCAGAAATCCTGGATCCGCCCCTGATGTGTGCCCTAGTTCTGAAACAATGCAGACTGCCGGCGAGCGGAAATGACTGCGTAGCCAGCCATATATTAATAATTGTGTCCAAGAAAATACGAAATCATATGGGAACAACGGGCACTCACACTCAGGCTTTTGTACAAATGACAGTAAAGGTTTTGGCATGGAAGAATTTAAGAAAAAAATTCTTACGCAGTGGCTTACTTTATAGTAGCCCTGGTCCGTCACAATATTTAAACAAAACTATAGACCTTATGCACATGATGTCACAAAGGAGAAAGTGCTCCCTCCTTTGGAGGAAAATGGAGGAAAAGCGCGTATCATTGCAAGTTACACCATGGGCGGCTCTAAGAAATTTTGTTTGGGGGGGGGGCGGCAAACTCAAGTCCGTATTCAGCGAGGTTCAGAAGACCCCCCCCCCCCCGGCAATATTAATGGTCAGCTCCGGATAGTACAAAAGGAGTATGGTTATTATAATGTATTATAGCGATGCCCCATGTAGTTTTCAAGAGCTCTTCAAAAACCATTTCAGGCAGTCAGTCATGAGCTGACTACTTTAAAAATAAACATAGGCGTAGGAAGCTTTTCGAGACGGGGGGGGGGGGCTGAACCTTGTTTCGGATCTCCTTCCTGGGGGAGGGGTCTAAGGGGATAGGGTGTCCCCCTCCCCTCTGGAAAATTTTTGGGTATTTGAGGGTCCTCAGATACAATTTGATGCAACATTTTGGACAGACTTTAAGGAAAATTACAGCAAATTTTTGACATTTCTTACAGAAGAGACAAGGCTTTTTTGCCCTTGGATCTTGGGGGAGGAAGTATACTTCAGCCCCCTCACATTTTTGACTGGGGGCTTTAGCCCCCAGCACCCCCCGCTTCCTACACCTATGAAAATAAATACAACCATATCAGCCGATCGCTACTCCATAGGGGGGAGTAAGAGGCAGGTGAAATGGGCAAAGCGGATTGATCCGTTGTATAAAAAGAGGCCCAACTTTAAATATTTTGTTTTTTTTTTTCGTTGTGTCACACAATGTGTTTCAGCTTTGCCAAGAAACCATAAAATGTTGTTTTTCTGGATTGTTTTCTTGAAATAACGAAAATTTCGAGCACTGAAGACACTTGAAAACGATGAAATGATAGTACTATTTTGGATCTCAGTACCGTTCCGAAACGAAATTTTTTAAAGGGGGAGGGGACTTCCCGTAACTCAGAACGACGTCTCATCCTATATACAAATAGCTAGGCCAAAAAGTCTCACTACACTGAACTTAGATTGACTGTTTGGTGTCTTTATTTTAAATCAACTGAAACGGTATACTTTAGCACAGAAGTGGAGAACCTTTTGCTTATAACATGCCATTTGACAGTCATAAGACCGCTCGTGGGCCAACGGCGCTGTCAATTTGGACAAGGGAATGGAAATCTCTTCTTCTATGCAAAACACAATACGTTTAGGCTACATGCCCGTTACAACTTTTTGTTGACAGATAGCTATGCTAATCTGGCCAGGTGACAGCGGGCAAAACTGCTTTTAGTCGTGGATGATAATCAACACGGCTAAAGGGTTGTGTATCTAATGACTCCGAAAGCTTTGAAGTGTCTGCAAAACTATGGGCATTTAACTCTAGCAATACCGTTACCCTCTGTAAATGACATTATAATGCCTAAGCTAATCAGATTACAAAAATCACAGCCTGATCATTTGTTTTGATAACCTTAGCTTGCACTAATGGTAGATCCATTGGTGATGTCTGAAGTATATCTAGTAGCAAACAAGCAACTAAGAAAACGCGCGCGAAGCGCGCCGAAAAAAATGTCGTTTTGAAAGCACTTTATTAATGTTTAACCTTCGCGACATTGCATTGGAAAGTTATTCACTTCGTTAATGTTAAACAGAGTCAAGGAAAATGGAGGGCCTAACCCATCTCGAAGTACATGTTTTGTTTTATTAAGGCCTATTTATTATTTTTTGGGAAAATTGAAGACCATGCTTTGCAAACTTTTTTTTTTGGGGGGGGGGGGGCAAGTGCCCCCGTGCCCCTATGGCGAGCCGCTAATGAGTTACACCAATAAATGCAGACAGCTAATTTATCAACCAATCGTGTACGCTCGTAAGTGTACTACACGTGCGGCGAAATCCACGCCGTTCGTGCACGTGTGCTTCATTGTTTTCACCCAAAATGACTTCAGTGTGATGTCAATGCATAAGGTCTATAGCCCGTGCGCAATGTCTGGCCTCTAAGTACATAAAGTGTTCGCAAGGATGCCGCTTGCGCTTTATTACAATTCCAAACACACTGTCTCGGTTGTGTCCTGATTACTGCGTCATATAAAGTCCTTTACTTTCTTTTCGTCCACCACCAATGGCCTGACGCTGCTTCTTCACCTCCGGATATAGACCTTATGCATGACGTCAAACTGACGTCATTTTGGAGGAAAACAATGAAGCACATGTGCACTTACTTTCGCGTGTATCTCGCGGTGCACAAATCAGCTGTCTGCATTTGTTGGTGTAACTTGCAATGATACGCGCTTTTCCTCCAAACGAGGGAAGACTTTCCGCTCCGTGACATCATATGCATAAGGCCTATATATTACAACGGACAACTACCTAATTTCTTTTTATTACGTAAGAGTGTCCACTAGCAAACAGTTGGACGACTTAGGATACCAGAATGCGAAATATTCACACTCGCGAATCTAGAGAGCAAAAGTAATGGAGCCATACTAGAGAAATGTACACAAAAAATGTTTTTTAGATTTGTTGAAACTTGACAGCCAGTGAAGGCTGGGCGGCATTCGGTGCTAGTGTCAAAATATATTCAGTAAAGGGTATGTTCAGTTGTCACGTGCGGTAGGCCTACTTTTTGCATACCTGAATTCCACATGAGTACTAAGATGATACTTATGTGCCAATAGGCGTAGGGTGCGGGGCCCCCTCAAACTCCTTATTCATTCCCTCTGTAAAAAAGTAAAAAAATGTGTTTTTCATTCCTTGCCCAAAAAGAAAGGAATCTATGCAATCACGCTGTCGAGTGTGTGTATGCATGGGTGTGTTCGTATGTGTATGTGTGTGTTTGTGACGCTTGGCTTGTAAGCCTTATTGTTTTGGTGGAGGTCAAAGGTCATGTGAGGTCACCATAGGTCACAAACCGAAAACCTTGTAAACACGATATCTCTAGGTAAGAAGCATGGATGCTTTTCATACTTAGCATGTGGATGCACTGTAGTCAGGAAATCAACCCTATTGTTTTTTAGTAGATGTCAAAGGTTATCTGAGGTACTGGAGGTGAAAATACGGAATTCGTTGAAATTGGTTGTAAACACGATATCTCAAGATAGCAATGATGGACATTTTTCATACTTGCTGTGTAGATTTATCATAATGAGAGCAAGAACCCTTTTCTTTCCAGTGGAGGCCAGAGGTCATTCGAGGTCATCAGAGGTCAAAAACCGAAAACCTTAAAGAAACACGATATTTCAAGACAGGGATGATGAACACTTTTCATACTTGGTATATAAATTTATCATTTTAATAGAGAGAACCTATGGGTTTTGCTGGAGGCCAGAGGTCACCAGAGGTGAAACTATGAAAACCTCCTAAGCTAAATGGGCAGTGGGCTGTACCTCCGAATTGTGTCGTTTCAGTTGTTGACCACCAAAAAGTTAGGCCCCAATTTTTGTACCTTATAAAAAACAACATATAAACAAACAACATATATTTTTCAAAAGCATAACTTTTACAGTACTTGGTAATTCAAATTTTAATTACCTAATTATGAATACGTGCGAAGGATGCTGTGACTGTTTTTTGTATCACGCATTTGTCGATGGTAGAGTGGAAAGTGCTCGGTTTTTCACTCGAACGGCACGGGTTCTAATCCCATCTATTAAATCACTTACATTTTTCACTTTTTTGTGATTCGATTTTTGGTGGAGTTCAAAGGTTATGTGAAGTCACTAGAGCAAATTATGATAAAATCGTAAAACATGATATCTCAAGAAGGATAATTTGAGGGATAATCCCTCAGTTCAACAAAGCATTTCTTTTCGGCAAGGAACCTCGAAGCCTTTGGGCAAACCTAGCATAAGCGGGTAGGCCGTTGTCGCGATGCTGGTCAGTGCCCGGGTCGCTTGGGTTAAGGACCATTTTACACATGTTGCTGAATGAAACTGCCTTTATTGGACCAGTTACGGCTGGTTGTCAAAAGAGTTGGTAACCTGTGCTTACACTGTCTTCACAATGCAAAGTAGATTCTAATTAGTCTACTTTCTGCTTGCAATCGCGCAAGCGTTTACACGAGCAACATCTAACATACATGCTTATGTTCTTGCGCATGCTTTATGCCAACCAATGCCAGCCAGTGACATAACTGTGAATGGTCTAATTTTTCTAGTACTGTGGCAAAAATCGAAGCACACCAAACTTCTATTCCACAATCCTGTGTAATTGCTATTTAGAAAAGGGTTTATTGATCCATTACATATTAGACCATTCACGGTTTCGTCTCTGATTTAGGCACCGATTGGCATAGAGCAGTGTTTCCCAACGGGGGCGTTATTGCCCCCGGACAGCGTTTTCGCAACTCAGGGGGCGATGAACGCTAAGGTGGGCGACAGGGGGGCGTTTTGAGAAAAAATGAGATACTAAATTTAAATCAGGGATTTACAAGATTCCAGAAGGTTTGTTTCCTCTAGCTGAGCTCTCAAATAAGTTCGAATGGAATAATTAAATGGAGTCATCAAATTGAGTAGCTCTATCATTCCCTCCTAGGTGCACTACAAAGTTTGTGAATTATCTTCATTGCCAAATGCCAGGAAATTGGATCTAACAGTGTTTAATTTCAAATATTTTCTGGCCCCTCATATTCCAATCAGTGGCAGTGAAGGAGATGAACAAAGGGGCCATGTCTAAAAGTTATCCAGCCACTTTTGCCTCGAATGTAGTTTTTCCTTGGTATCCATAGATGTTACATACTGACAGAAGTGATACTTGTGCATAACTGTAAAATCATAGATTAATTTGCATTGAACTATGAAGAAAACGTTTAAATATATGTTTTCAGAAGTGCGATTTGTGGGAGCGCTAATTTCGTCGTACTCATTATTATCACATGTAGGACGACAGTTTGAATGGCAAAAGTCTTGCAAAGCCTCATTGGACCCAAACCATCCTTCTTCCACCTACAAGACACGCCCAGCCCCTTGCCTCGCATCATCAAAGGGAACTTCCGTTAGTAACAACTGAAATGCAAAATGAACTAAGGGTGAGTTTTGTTATCTCTTACTGCATGTTTAAGGTTATTTATTTATCAGATAATCGGAAGATATAGTCAAAACTTGACTCAGGCGCTTAATTCTTGAGTTGACAATTTCGTATATACCCCAGAGCTTCCGGGGGTTTCTCCCCTGGTCCCCCACTAGGACGTTGCACCTTGACCCCATAAGGGGCCCTTGGGGGGAACGCTCAATACTTGCCCTGCCATCTTACTTCAAAAAGGGCCTCCGATCTTGACCCCCATTAAGCCCTCAAGCTTTCGTTAACCCCAGGTTAAGGTTCACTATCACAAAAGGGCGTCATCCTTTTTAGTACCGTACTGTTCTTTTGCTATCCTGGTTCAAACTCGCACTTGAAATCGATGTATGTACGTGTACGTTTAGGCCTACCCTTTCTTTTAACGTGTGCATTTATTCTTGTCGTTTTATACATAGAGATATTACTATGTTATAGAGGAGGGGACGTTTGCCCAACCCCAATAGGTGAGAGGGGGAAGTGAGCTGCAAAAGGTTGGGAACCACTGGCAAAGAGCATGCGCAAGAACACAGGCGTGTAAACGCCTGCGCGATTGCACGCCCTCCTTATCAACTCTTTTGCCAACCATCCGGTGATGCCATTATTTTGTTTGTCCTAGGCTTTAGCTGGAAGGAGCGTGTCAATGGAAAGACGCGTCTCGAATTGCACGCACCAGTATCAAGGTGCACTGTCTTACGAAGTTTTGGTACCCATGGTGACCGTACCACCAGCGTTTCCACACACTACACTAACATCTTACAAAATTGATGAGCTGTACGTTGTTCGTCTTCATGGCCTAGTTATGAAATATGACGTCACACGCTATCTCGCCACTGAACTATACGCTAGGAATGATCATTCCACAATAATGTTTTTAAAAGCCATCGTGGAAGGTCACGTGAAGTTGGATAGCTTACTCAAGTCGATTCCACCTCAGTAGAAACGCTTATCTAGAAGTGAAAATGCTGAGGCAATGATGTACATACTAACGCGCGGTAGTGGACATTAGCGTCTCTTCGGCCTCTTGGACGCTCATTGCACGCTATCACGCGTTAGCATGCACGCCATTGCGCCGACGTAAAGTTGCCTCAGCAACCTCATTAAAAAGGCCTTCATCAAAATAGGCGTATAGACCTTATGCATATGATGTCGCAAAGGAGAACGTGCTCCCTCGTTTGGAGGAAAATGGAGAAAAAGTACGTATCATTGCAAGTTACACCAATAAATGCTGACAGCTGATTTGTCAACCAATCGTATACGCGCGTCAATGCATGAGGTCTATAACATACAGACCACCAAACACTTACCGTGTAGGAGGCTTCGAGGGCACATCATTGGCCAAAATGCACGCGTGAAGGTGCGCACGTGTGTTAGTTTCCCTTCATGCGCCTTTTTGTTTTTGTGTCAAAAGGGCGCGTTCGACGCGTTGTACAGAACATTTGTGTACATGTATGAACTGAACAGTCAGTAACAATCAAGTGCGCCTACTCTGTGTGCTGTTCAGTGGCGTTGCTATCGCGAATGTGACCGACGCAGTCACCGCGTCTCGACTCACCATTCGAATTGCAGGTCACACACGCTGTCCTTCGAATAGACAGGACCACTCCAAAATCAAGAAAAGTTTGTAAAAAAAAAACACATCTTTTTATCACGCAATCATAGTGTTAAGATTCCCTATTCAGTTAATTATAACAAAGTGCTAGAGACGTAATGAGTATAGCAACAAAGAATTGCTTTAGCGTGTACATCAATGATTCTGCGTTACACTACTTTCACTTCTAGATACGCATTTCTAGGCAGTGGAATCGACTTGAGTAAGCTAACCTACATCACGAGACCCCTCAAGTCGGCTTCCGTGTTCCGCATTGATGTGCGTCCTCCTATCAGTGGTATCAACCGTGACGTCATCATATAGTGTTCGGTTAGGCTACATCTTTTTTCTTTAAAAAATAGTTTTTAAAACTCGTATTGCTCACGATTACCGCATGTAGCGTTTAACGACGAGTTGTGTATTGACCCTTGGTGCAATTGTAGGCTGCATACACTAACATTTTGTAGAAATTCTAAAAATACGCGTCTCTCATAGCGTCTCTCCATTGGCTTGTACGTGGCTAGGCGTTTTACGAGGTTCCCCTTTTAGACGCACATGTTACATCCAGTCCTACATGTAGATCGGTGGTCTATAAGACCATGAACTTCAAACCAGTCACTGTGCGTTCATATTCAAGTTTATTTATGTGATATGCCGCGAGGAAAATATACCTTCATCTTTTAAGTGGAATTTATTGAGTAGTGATACTTCAATATTTCGAAATAACAAGTATTAATACTGTTTGTAAGACCTTCATTTACCTGTTTGTTTCAAAAACGACTGAACAGTAATCAGCACTTCCGTCGCAATATTTTGGCTTCCATGGGGAGCCAACGCGCCATTTTTAAGTTTGGAATATATGCTTGTAATATATTTGGTGTATACACGTCTCGGTCAGAGAGTAAAATGTTTCGTTCCGTCTTTTCCAAGAAAGTTTTCTCAACTAAACTATTAGGGATCGATTGTGCGAACGTTTACTTGTAGGTCTACGTGTTCGCTGCATGTGTTGGGTTTAAATGAGCTAATAAACAAGGAAAGTAAACAGATTGAACACTTGGAACAATTTCAAAACAGTAACAAAAGCGTTACACTCAATGCATTAGGTTCTAAAGAGAAATTTGCTTTTAGATTGCAGCAACATTTCATGGAAAGAAAATAACTTTAATCATTTTAAAGTAAAAACATGTTAATCTCACCAATAAATACTGGCAAAAGCTTTTCTTCCCAAAGAATTTGAGACTTATATTGAATCATTCGAAAATTTCACAATGTGGGTGAACAAATTAACCACTAGCTAGAAAATAGTGACTTTGTCCCTGTAAGAACCTCTTATTTTGAAAGAAAGTTTCTCATCTAAGTTAGTTTAAATTGCCTATCATTCTATGTCTATATATGATATCTGTAAGGTATGCAAATTATCTATTTCACGAGAGCAACAGTTTCCTGTAACAATCCATCAATCCATCAATCTTCATAGAAAACTTATTGGTTGTTTGTCCTATGATACACTTTAGTACAAAACAGTGCAATGTGAAGGACGTTTCGCAAAGTCAATATGGAATCAATAAAACTAACATGTTGAATTGAATTGTAACATAGGCTATATTTCAAAAATTAGACGAGGATAAAAGAAACACAGCACTATGGATTGATTTTGAAAAATTTCATTAAAAGAGAAAAGAGAGTTTTAAGGACATAAAGTATGCCAAATGAAGCGTCAGTAATTACTCATAAATGTTCCATTTAATGCTGACTTGTGTTTATAGTTAAGTTAGATTTTAAGTTAAGTTCGTTTTCAACATTTTATCCCTTATCCCTGTCAAGCGAACGAAGGACTCAAGCTTGTGAAGTTCCAGAAAGTCGAGTCCGTCACTGGGAGGATTTTATAGCCCGAGAAAATGTATCATCATTTGCTTCTGTGTTTTGCGCTGATCGTATTTGAAATTCCTTCTTCCAGCTCAACAAATACAGGTAAACAACTATATTTACTAACTTAATCTCAACCTTCCTTCAAGGTCGAATTACCTCGGAGGGACAAGGACGGCAGTTGCCTCTGAGACTGCCAAATCCTAAATGAATTTGGTTTAATTTTGGTTCCCGGACACACAGGGGCGTATATTCTTTAAAATGCAGGGGGTGTGAACTTTTGGGACCGACTACATTTCTTGGAGACCGACTCCCATTGCCACAGTTGTAGCATTCGAAATTCTGGAGACCTTTTTTTGCTTTTCGGAGGAACTTTTCACGTCAAATGTTGTTCATGTCTGGTCTACTGTTTCAACGGCATACTGGCCTGGCTTTGAGACCGATTTTTGATTTTCACTCACACACACCCAAATCCCCGTATTTACGCCCCTGCGGACACATCCCATGACAATTTCCACCCTGACAGTTTCCCCGGACAATTCCCAACCAGGTCAATTCCAAATTTTATGGAGGGGGAAGTTGTATGAGGGGTAAATGTGATGGGCGGGGATTGTCCGGGAGGGAACTGTCCGGGGTGGGAATTGTCCTGTTGTTCGGGACTGGATGTGCCAGGGGGAGTTGTCCGACAATTTTAAGCCCTTGGAAGGTGGGAAATCGCAAGAAAGGATTTTTCCCCCGAATGTTCAAGAACATTCGGGGGACCCAATCTTATTCGGAGCCTCGCCATCACGAGTGAATTTCCTTTCTCTAAATCCTGGATTGGTCCCAGCAAGTAACTGACGGTGAGGCCAATGGCAGATGTTAAACGAAAACACAAAATGCACCTGGAGTCTGTATGCTAAGGCTCAGCTGCTTCTGTAGTGCAGTAGTATGCTTTAATAATACAACCCTGACCGAGACTGACTCCCTGTCACTGTAACGTAATAACATTAAGGTTCGTTTTTCCTACAAAAACCATGACCATTGTTTTGTTTCTGATTTACCTGTTTTGTTTTTGTAATTGTAAATTAAGTGTAAATTTCTATAACATAAAATCTCAAATTAAAAAATGTTTAAATGCAACTTACTTGGTCTGAGATGCTTCATTTCCGGTAATGTGGAAGGCATTTTTGACAAAACGAAATACGCTACGCACCAACTGATGACGGTGATCGGCTTAGATTGTGTCTACACTGTAAAAAAACTTGGGTAAAACATTCACCAATACTGGGCAATAATATTCCTACACTCTAAAAAAGTTAGGTAAAATTTCACCAACGCTGTGAGCGTATGTGAAAATACTGAAATTTTACCCAGTGTTTGTTGATTAATGGGTTTACGCAGACTTGAAATACCTAATTTAGCGGTTATTAGACTCTTGTTAGACTCATTAACCACCAATTACAGCTAATGAAACGTACATTCTCATAGTTATGTAGAAGCCCGTAGCCAAAAGAGGCCAGGAGAGGGGCGACCCCAGTATAATTTCAATTATATAGGGGGCATCACTCTGATGGCCTTCGTTGCTACGGGCTTGTATATAACTATAAGAATGTACATTTCACTAACTGTTTATACAAATCGTTGAAAAAAATACAATTATAAAATATCAGACCTCCAGTCAGCGTGAAGGGTGCAGTAGCTGGGCTATCCTTCTAATGAATTTTTTGATGATTAAAGGATGTAGTTCTGTCTTTAATTCTTACCAGGGTTACCCGTTTGTTATGCTTACGAATGGAAAGACCCATTGACACTTTATACCCTGAGAACGACATGTGCGGAAGGCGCTCAAATTACATTGCTGCAGCCTCTGAGTGTTGGTCAACTTCTAGGTAAGTTTTCCATTCTTACTGATTCTGTGAAAATATTTCTGTCAATAAAAAGTAAGTGCCGTTAGGGCCTATTTATCTTTCACGGTATCCTGTGTAAAGCGGAACCCCTGTATATTGATGTTGTTAAATTATTCAACATTCATCGGATATTGCGACTTATTGCTTCTCTAAAACTTACCGTAGTGAACTTACTGAAACTTCAGGGGTCGGAAGCCAAAAGGCTTTTAAAGACCCTTATTCTCTGCCAGGTAGATCCCAATGTATGACTTGAAAGAATTGATGGATGGAGCAGCAACTACTCTGTCAGGAAGAGTGTTTCAGATATTCACAACCCTCTGACTAAAAAAAAAAGGAATTGCGGATACCCAGTCTGAACCGAGGTTTATACAATTTGAACCTGTGGCCATGTCTAACTGAGACATCCATCATGAAAAGGGACTGTACGTCAACTTGGAAATATCCATGAAACATTTTGAGGACCTCCAGAAGATCAGCCATTAGCCTGCGTGTCTCTAGAGTAGTCAACTTTAATAAAGACAAACGTTCCTCGTATGACTTACTGGCGAACCCAGAGATCATACGTGTGAAACGATGCTGAACTTTCTACAATAGAATAATTTCCTCTTCGTGGTAGGGAGACCAGACTGGAGAAACAGTTTAAATGAGGTCTTACAAGTAACTTGTACTTTGACATTAAGATTTCCTGGGACCTACAAGAAGATGTTCTTCTGATCATGTCCAGTATCTGATTGGACTTTTTACATTGTCAGCAATTTTATTTCTGTCTGAGAGACCTTTGAATTTCCACACCGAGGTCCTTTTCACTGTCTGCTGCTTGGAGCACAGATTGATTCAATAGATAAGTGTGCTGTGGATTGGTCCTTCCAAAGTGCAGAACTTTGCACTTATCTACTTTAAAGCACATCTGCCATTCATTGGTCCAGTTTAATAAAGTATATTAACGAAGTGTAACTCGTCGTTCTAATATACGGATCGGCCAGGGTACAGGATCTTTCTTTCAGCAGCCGGCCCCAAACGGCTCTTAATTAACCCAACTGCCAAAGCAGTCAGAGGGGCAATCGCCACCGACGATCGCCAAAACGGCCAGACCGTCTATGTTATTTTATGCAGACAAACGGCAATAAATGACCTAAAATGAGTTCATCTGGTCATTTTAACCTTCATGCTTCTTAAGAGACTTGAAAGATAGGACGTGTTGGCGATATCAAATCTGATTTAATTTTTGTAATTCTATATGAAATGTGCAAATCAAGGTCAAATGAAAAAAAAGCAATTCCTGTTTACCTTCAATTTGCTGACAGCTCCTCTGCACCCCAAATTTGTCGATGTCCAGGCAAAAATGTCCCCGATGTTTCAAAATGCAACTTTCATTTTATGATAAATTGCTATTTAGGGGAAATCTTTAGAGCAAATACCTTTCGCCTTCCTTTTGAATGTCCTCACAGCCCTTATGCCCCTTTTGCCTTTTGTTTTCTCGATCACACAGTTCAGGTGAATAATTTACTACTAAAGGCAGATAGAGGTTTTACTACTTCTACTGAGGAAGCCTCGTATAGCTCAGCCAGTGCGCATGGCCATACATCGCTGATAGCGACCGAAGAGTCGTCGATGACACCGCAATTTCTGAGTAAGTAGGCCTACGCTATTAAACACAGGGATGAAGTGAGGATTTGCTCCGTAAGGGAGTCGTATAATTTCTCTGACGGATGAGAAGGGGCCAGTATTTTAACCGTATGCAGTAGTCTTGTGTATGCTCTACGATTCCGACGACAATTGAAATTGACCGGGTCACCAGAGTGGGATACAATTTGGGCATCCGAAATGCACAAAGCTTTTGACCAGATTAGCTTGATAATTATCATTATATGTAGTGATATTAAGTAATGAGAGTAACACTGAATAGGTTTGGCTTCCCGACGAAATTCCAGTATCCACAACGGAGGAAGGAGGGTTGGTTGTTGGTTTATAGACACCAAACATACACTGCAGTGAAAGGAAAATACCGATGGGGGGGGGGGGGTCAGAGAGTTGAATAAAGTTTTCTTCATTCGGCGCAATATTCAGATGTGACGGTTCCAGATGGTAATGGGTGTACAAAACATGATGCTGTACACCCGTTTGACGATCTAAATTCTCTCCTATAAGTGGCAGTATGGGTAAATTTTAGAGACCAGGTGACAAACGGTTCCGACTTTATTTATTTGCTTTTTAATGCTCTTAACGTAAGAAAATATTCAGTGAAACTTAAAATTGATGACATTAATTTATTCTACAATTAACAACAATCAACCCCAATTAAAAGTGAAGAAAATCATGGGAGCCAGAATTTCTCCCAGGTTCCTTCTCGTAAATCCTTTTGTGCAGTATACTTTTGCAAAGTAACATACTCTTTCAAAAAAGAAAAAAAATCGAGCAGTCAATAACCATGGGGATGGTCTTAACTTTCATGCAATCACAAATATATTTACTTTAGTTAAGTAAGACTTCATTTCACGAGGACAATCGTCCCCAAACAAAGCCATTGAATGCCCTCTTAAAAACATTTTGAAGATGCCACCGTGACCAGATTCTTTTGTGAAAAAAGGTGCGGTGAAAGAAAAAAATGTTAAATTGAATCTTTTTTTTTGCTCCATCTTTATTGTTCTTTTATCTTCTTTACTTTTTTGTTAATTAAACATGAGGTATGTACACTATATTCAATAATAATAATAATGATGATGATGATGATGATGATGATGATGATGATGATGATGATGATGATCGTCATCATCATCATCATCATCATGATCGTACTGGTCTATTTCTTGACTGATGTTTAACAATGCCAGAAAGGTATGAAGGAGTCCCTGAGTTTATAGCGCGAAAAACTAAAATCAGAATCTTGTATTCTATACGAGCACGTATTTGCATAATAAATTATCCATTAGACATATCACATTACATGGTTCGTGCATTCGTAACCTTTTAATCAAGGCATTTGATGATAAACACAACAATTTGAACTTATCAGTACATATAAAGAAATTTCAACAATTCGTTCCTTCTAAAAAGAAACAAGATAGCAGAAATTAAGATTGATTCCGAATGATCTTAGTTGAACAGAAGTGGAAATTGACTGAAAGCCTCGTGGAACTCATTTACTGTTAATCCCCTTCGTGAACTTTTTTTTTCTCTAAAATGTACTTTTCCACCCTAAAATGAAATTTGAATTTATGTAAGAACTCATCAAATAGTGGTTTATCTTTATTTATCATTTTCTGGAAAATGTAATATTTCAAGCAAAATATCAAAAAATTATAGGGATGTTTCAATAAAAGTGTATAACCAAAAACATGTCCTGTTTTGTAAAAAAGAATTGTCTTCCTAATAGCATCTGCTCAACGTCCAAAATAAATTCCGAGGTAACCCCACACTCCCAAAACAATTAGTGATCAATTGTTCCTTCGTTGTTCCCGCAAAAGGTACAGGAGGGATTTTCTGCTAAGTTCATGCGGTGAAGACGGGAATTAGTGCCTGGAATTCTATGTAAGAATCTGAACTGAAAATACTGAATTTTACTTTCACGTACCGAGGTGAAGGGGATCCTAAAAATATTATTCCAGCAATTCTCAATATCTGGAAAACTAAGGTTCCATTTAGAGCACGAAGTGGGAGCAGTGTGTACTGTAGAAATAATCTGCCTATAAATAACCCGGGACATGTTGGGGACATTAAAAATACTCTCATGATCTTGACGGTGGTCAGGATCAAATATTTGAACTGAATCGTTACAAATAAAAAACTGGACAAATTAGTGGAGGTTCGATTAGAGACACCACAACCACTTTTGTCACAATGGAGGTCACGAGTTTGGTCACGATAGTCGCCCACCTTTGTCACAATTTAGCAGGTCACCACTTGTGTCACGTATCTCTCACATTTGTCACACATGTTGGGTAGGTTAGGTTGTTATTTTGAAGTCGCCGCGCTCATTTTTTGATATAAGTGAATGGTGTATGTTCATGTATTCAATTTTCAGTAAATCAGTGTAATAACTTTTCATAGGCACAGGAGGCGGGTCGGAGAATAGGGACTTCCCCAGAGTAATTTGACGGGGAAGAGGGGTGGGGGTTAAGATGTCACTGTGGAGATTTCGATCTCAGCCCTAGTTTCAAACATCTTCCTGAAAAAGTTTGAAATGATTACTACATACTAATTTTAATTCAGAATTTAGGTAAACCTATGACTATGAGCATGATGAACAATCGTGCAGAGAGCGCTTCAAAAAATTTTTTCTAAAAGTACATCAAGGAACGTAATGGAGCACTTCTAGACTATGCTGGTGTATAGCAGGAGACAGAGTATCCCACCGGGGATTTCTAGTGCATATATTGGGCTCAAAAAGTGGAATGAATGGAAGAAAAAGGAAAAGGGAGAAACGAAAGTGAGGAAGGAAAAATGAGAATGAGAGGAAGAGGAGGAGAGGACAGAAAAGAGAGAGAATGGAAGGGCAAACGAATGCTTGGCAAATTTTTGGAAGTAGTGAACAATTTATCCAGTCAGAATTGGATCCGCTGCAAACATAGAGAAGATAGGGAGGTTTTTACATCATTGGCGTTGTAGCCCATATAAGCTGCACAAATACTGTATTAAGTGCTTTCATTTCTCATATAGGATGGCTGGCGACGACCGCTTCGCGTGCTCTCGGCACGTATTTTGACTCCGGTACATTTTTATACATATATATTATGTATTGTACAATGTACGCTTTTTCTGAAGTAAGTTGTAGGCCTGTAATTTTCCAATTTCTTCAGAAGGCACGGTATGGTACTAGTTCAAACATTCCTTCCCCCTTTTCAAAAAGTAGCTGATCTTTTCATAACGATTTTACTTGTTCATCACAATTTTACGCAATAAAATCACATTTGCGGTAGTAAAACCAGGGTTGTAACCGAGTCCACCTAACCCAATTCCGGGCCAATTTCGATTCCAGTGGCCACCATTCCGGGCCAATTCCGAGTCCAGTGCCCTCCTGTTCCGAGCCATCTCCGATTCCAGGTTTTCCAATTCCGGGCCAATTCTGAGTCCGGCCATTTGACAATGTAGCGCTTCATTCATTCTTTTTGTAGTATTTACAATTACACTTATGATGAAAACGGGCATAAGTTCCGGAGTCAGTTTCATATACTCTGGCTGAACCTGCAATTAAGTTGACTGTATGTGACCATTTACTTGTTAAGGTGCACCAATAATAATATTGCCTAAGTAACATTACTGAACCTTCCTTTTTTGTAGACTTGACTGGAGTTGGCTCCGAGTCCGACTCCAGCTGAGTCCATTCCGGGCCAATTCCAATTCCATGACCTTCTGGGCCAATTCCGAGTCCGGCAGAACACATACGGACTCGAGTCTGGAATCGAGTCCGACGAGTTTGTACTCGGATGTTACAGCCCTGAGTAAAACTGTCAATTCGTTCCGTATGTATTCCTTGCTAGTCAGAGTAACCCTGACACGAGGGTTATTCTTCCCCCTTGACGAAGGGTAGGCTTGTTAGCTGCATGGAAGAAGCAACCATGCACTGTTACCGTCTTTGGTCACATTCAAAAGTTGAAAGTGCATAATACAGTAGCATGCAGTCCGCACAATATCTACTGTGTTGTACATAGTGAGGATATTTTTTCCGCACTTGCATGCCTACAAGGGAAATATTGCGTTTGAAAAGATATCACAAAATGACACCAATGTAATCCCATTGTTGTCTTTTCCCCTCTCCAAACATGAGTTACAAATAACTTGCAGCAGATCAACACTAATCTCACGAAATATGGACAAAAAAGAAGCAACAATTTTCTGATCGAACCAGCTCATGATCCAACGATAAACCTCGCTAACATTGCAACGTTTTGTATTGCTGCATATTCAGAACGGTTACGTGGGGTCATATTTACATTCATTACGCAGTACGTGTTGACCTTGTTAACCCTGTGCTTCATGCTCACAACAAACTATCACAGCCAGGCCCGTAGCCAGACAAGGTGCTGAAGGGGGCGGGGGGCGAAAAGTTTCTAGAGGGGCGAAAAAGTTTCCAGAGGGGGCGAAACATACTAAAATGCATTACGGCAATGCTAATTTTTGATCTTCTAGGGAGGCGAAAATTTTTCGAGGGGGGCTTCGCCCCCTTGGCCCCCCTTGACTACGGGCCTGATCACAGCAGTTTCCGGGCGGCTTGTGCAGTTCTGTGGGATAGTGCAGCCCACCCAGGGAGATGCAGTGTTATCTCCCTGGTTCATCATATACAGTTCACCTCTCACACAGTGAGCGACTAAGTTCACAGGATGTTACAAAAATGGTATTTTATCCATAGAAGTATACCTCGGAGCAGCAGCTCCATGATCTGGTGAAGACTATTTCGTAATGTTTTTCGAGTGGCATCACAGGTTCGTAGTTTTCGTTTTTAGGGCCTAAACTGATAGTACCAGTTAAGCACCAAAAATCTCTTTTACATCCTACTCTTTCGAGAGCGAAGCAACCTGCTAAGGACCAAGAGCTTCAATTCGAATTGCAGTAGCCTACTTTGTGAATAGTATACAAGGGAGGTGGTAAAACCCCGTTACATACTTACTGTAGTTCAATACAGACAATGTAGCAATAATTCTCAGTAGTTCGTAATTTAGGACAACGAACATTTTGCACATGCCGTAGAAGGCGTATGTTATTGTTTGACGTGATAAAAAACGATTTGATTGGTGGACTTCAAATCAGGGGTGAAGAAGTTGTGGTTTTGCATGCGTAATTGTTTGGGTGAACAAATTTGCCAGTTTTCACAAAAAGGTTAATGACTTGTTAATCAGTGCTCACTAGGTAGATTTTTTTCCCAGGTACCTCTCTTTCATCGAACAGGACCTGGCCGTATGTAAAAGAGGATAGGTTAAATAAAAAGTCTTACAAACGCAATATTTCCCTTTAAAGAGTAAACAGCCTCACTCAAGATAGTAAAAATTCTCCCTTCTAAATTAATTTCTAGCCCTTCCAGCTATTTAAAACCTCCACTTTAGCGCAGCGCACCTCCCAGACAAAAGCTACAGTAGCCTGCTTTGAACTGGGGTACTGAGGTTTAAATTGAACAAGACCATAACCACACAACTGTGTGTGAGCTGCTTGTTATGCATTCAGCGAACCACTGACTGTGCAAATCACCGTTTGTCATCATTTATTAAAAAAGGTCAAAAGCAGTCGCCCCAAACTTATTCTGAAACAATAGCTGATCTTGGATTCTCCACCGATAATCTTGGATTATCGAAAAATATTTTGATAAATATTTTTCTTATTTTTCGAAAAATAATCCAAGATTTTCGGTCGAGAATCCAATATTATCGGTCGAGAATCCAAGATTATCGGTCGATAATCTTGGATTTTCGATAGAGAATGCAAGATTATCAAAATAATATTGTATATCGGGCAATAATCCAAGATTGTCCGGCTAAACCTGGATTTTCATTTGATAATCCAAGATTATCAGTTGATAAACCTGGTTTATCATTGATAATCCAAGTTTATCAGTTGATAAACCTGGCTTATCGTTGAAAATCCAAGATTATCGACTGATAATCTAGGATTATCAGTCGAAAATCTTGGATTATCGGTCGATAATCTTGAATTGGATTATCGGTCGATAATCTTGGATTTTCTATTTATTGAGCATTCGGCTTGCCATAAGCACATGAAATGAAGATAACATTTGCTTAATACCTTACTGAAAGCTTAACCCCTTTATCATCGTGGATAAACATTGAAAATGTTACTGGTTAGTTTGTTACTAAGAAGCTTGACGTCACTGTTCACTGCCAAACGTACCTTGTACGACGTCAGTGTTATGGGTTGAACGTTTTAAGTGAACAATAGCGATAGCGCTCCTAATAAATATGTATGTTTAGACCGGAAACTCCACCTACACTAGAAGTGAAAATACAAAATTTTCCCTGATGTCGAGGGAGAAGTAAAAAGATCAAACGTAAAGACGTTGCCTCGCAGCAGGGTGACCCTGAAATAGTGTGCATTTGTGCAGGGAGTTGTCACTAGAACTTTATTTGTGAGTACAGTATTATGTAACTTGTACGTGTCCAAACAGAAAAATTCGATATATGTCTTTCAATAACTCATTTCACATTCTCTAAGCCACTTGTAACATTACCTTTGAAACTCTCTGTATACCATTCATATGTGTCCATACTAGTCAGGGTCTAAGCTTTCCTTTTCTCTTTTTCAAAGGTAGGCTCTTGTGAAAGAGTCCGTTTTTATTCTTTCTAATGACAATTATTTAAGAAAAGTGAAGGCCAATTTTCAAATCAGTAGATCTTATTTTCGCCCTTCTCCAAATCTTTCTGGAGCAATTTTGATAACTGCGAGCAGTGCTTTAGTGTCACTGGCATTCGAAGCCGACACCGAGTCCAAGTCACAAGCTTCGAGTCCGAGTCCCCCTAAGGAAGGAAAAGTGTACACTAAGAAACAAGAATTAACAGATCATCAATTTTTACATTGCCTTTTATACAATGTTGTTGACAGTTGTGTGTTATCATAGGCGGGATTACGAGGGGGCAAGCGGGGGCACTTGCCCCACTTTTTCTTAGACCTGAAAAATGAATAAAAATAATTAAAAAATGAACAAAAGAAAGAGAGACCCGAGAGATTATGAGGGAATTTTTACATTATGGTCAATTTTGCGATGTAAAACTTCGCGCGCACCTGCAATCAGTACTAATGCGGTGGTGGAGCTCAAAGGTGGGGAGGCAAGGGCCATTGTTATTGTAAGGTAGTACTTTAATTTAAATTTCTTTAAAACATGGTAGTTGGCTCCCAGCCAATCTTTTATGACATGTAGACCTGAAATAATGGTTACTCAGAGTACTAAATGTACGTCATTACAGCCATCATGCATGGTTCTCGCATGCACAATTCAGAAACCTCCACCTGTAACAGGCGGATCGTTGTTCTCAATAAACTTTAGGCATGCTTTGCGTGAGCTAAATGGAAGTGGGTGTATCCGTCGTTAATACTGCTCTCCGTACTCCGTATTAGAACCTTTGTCGGTGGAATTGTCTCCTTATTACTTCCTGTAGGATCAGTGCTTGAGTAAATTACTATTTCAAAACCCTTACAATCCCTCCTGCTGTTCACTTTCCACACCAACTTCCACCATTCTCATACAATTGACAAAGTCTCTATCTAAAATTTGCAACCACAATAAAAAAGTATTCTGTTGGCATTTCAAATTATACCTGGGGACGCGGGTTTTCCATTAGAAATGGTGCAGAATGGCTGCAAAAGCCATCCAGTTTGAAAAGAATTCTCGAGAAGATCCCTACCCTCAGGCTTCTCGCCTTCGGCACTCACAGTGAAACGCTTCGCCGGACACAACTTACGTAGGTGCAGGCTCCAATAAAACTTGCTTCTCTAGCATCTTTTACTGTGGAAGCCCATGGCCATGTCTCTGTAAGAGTTACCCATAACATTTCGTTCATTTTGAAAAGTATTAAACACCATCACCCTCAACCTTTCATCGTCCTTACAAATTTATGCTTTAACCCGTGTTTTCGAAACTATCTTATTTTTCAAAAGAAATGAAAAACTTGAGGGGTCCCACGGCCCCTATGATTTAATTCTTCTTACGACAAGAAAAGGCAGCAATTTGTATTTTCTTCGAATGACAAAATCGCCCCATCTCATGAAACACACTGTGATCACTGATGTGTGTCGGAGGCTGAGCATCGGTCCTGGTAATTCAAAACCCGCGCCGCCGTGTGAATGTACGCCTTGATAAAGTGTAGGCCTAACGAGTGTACATATACTGGCAAAACTATTGTACTTCTTGTTCTCCTTCAAGTTATCACTCTTTTGTTTGTTCTATGCCGAATCCTAGTCTGTGGTACATGATGAAGAAACTGTTACTTGAGTAAATGAGCAAGTGAATTAGTGTAGGTAGTCTCTATGGTACATGTACGTTGCAGTCCGTCAGAGAGAGTCTGACTGGAAGACCGGCTCTGGATGAACCATATATTACCGCATCTCACACTGCCGCATCGGCATTTATAAGTGTCATTCATTCAAGGGCACTGGCGAATCCAAGGGGGGGGGGGGCAACGGGGACCATGGCCTCACCTAAAGGTGGGCCACAGTTGTTTCCGAAAATTCGCTTAATAATTAAGGCATAAAATTCAATAGGGAGACTTTTACCGGGGAATAAATAGTTGAGACTCTAAATTAGCTAAATAACGGACGGGGATGAGCCGAGTCCATATTTAGCTAAATTTAGTCATTGAAGACTTTGCCACCAGTGGGGTCAGGAGATCGACTGAAGTTTAGTTTCAGGATTTAGACTGGACATCTGCATAATTGACCGTCATGTACTACTTGGAAATATCTAACACGTCTTGCTATAATTTGTGAAACAGAATCCTTTAATATGATATGAGGATTGGGATTTTAGCACCATTTTGCAGCTAAGGCAAGTTGTAAAAGATAATGAAATTCCACAACCTATGAGAATTAAAATTTCTTGAAGAAATATCATCCTGACTTTGTTTTATAAATACTTGATTTTTATTATCGAAAATTATACCTAAAACGAAATTTTTAGAAGAAAATTAACTTCACAATTGTACACTTTTGTAGCACCAAATGGCATCTGAGGGCATTCAGTTACAGAAAAATTTCCAAAGGGGGAGGGGACGCCCCTCCCCATATCACTGAACCACCAGTTTGGCTCCTTCCAGACAAAGGCCCTGAGGCCGCCAGTGTTCAAGGCCCCCCGTCTCTTGTTGGTCAATGATATAAAACTTCATGCCCTCTGTGACCTATTGTTGGTTCAATGTGCAATTGAGAACACCTGCATCTGCTTTGTTCTTTGGATTGCACGCAGTGTCAAACTGAGATCCCTGCGGAAGACACAAATCCAGCTGTCTTGGATGACCTCCTCTGTTGTCCAAAAAGAAAACGGAAGAATCATAAAAAATGAGAAATAGAGGAAGGAGACCTGACTGGCCCCAAAGGATTATGCCAAAAATTTAGGTTTTGCTGCAGGGGGTAGGGTGAAGCATGATCTTGACAATGTGCAGTTCTTTTTCCCTGAAAAATTATGCATCCGCAACTATTTAATTGTGCCCCCCATTGAACTGTTGTGCCCCCCTTGTGCCCCCCAGAACAAAAAGTCTGGTGACGCCACTGGCCGTGGCTAGTGAGATCTTCCCGATTAAACATATGGCTCACCATAGGAAATAATTAAGAACCCCCATGTACGTTTTTATCGCAGGACTATTTATTTTATCATCTACACTATACAGCGCATAATGCAAAGACATAAATACCGTGTGCTGTATAGAAACTGCAGAGAACGAGGTAAAGCTATGTGACGACGGATTACTTGCATAAAGTGACTCCCAAATTCTGCCGGTCTCGACCCCGGTCTGGGAAAATTTAGAGCCAAGCCACGAGTCCGGACTATACGAGACCGAGCCCGAGTCCTTGCCTTCCGAGTCCGAGTCTCGGAAGGCAAGGTCTTCGAGACTGTTCTCGAGTCCGAGGCCGGTCTCGAGTACTACAGCAGCGGCGTAGCTACGGGGGGGGGGGGGCCTGGGGGGCCCTCGGCCCCCCAGATATTCGTCAGGCCCCCCCCCCAGATTGTTTGAGTCCGTGAACAAATACAGCACCATTTTGCATCTAGACACCACTGAAAACCGGAAAAAAAACCAAAGGGAAGGGGACACCCTTAGACCCCTACATCAGGACAGTGATCTATGTCCTACTTGCTAGAAAATAAATATGGTAACCCTAGGTTGGAGACAAATGGTATGATCTAGGGGATGTGTAATTGAGTAGTGGACATGTAGCCTATGGACAGGGTGATGGACAAATCTAACAGAGATATACTAGAAGGTGAATATGGGAGAATTGCAGGCAGAATAAATGAAAAGGGATACATAATTCAGTATGATTCTTGTATTATCTCAGCTCAATATGATATCCACGGCCGTACACAGCGGGGGGCGGGCAATTACCCCCAGAAATTTTCAAAGTGCACCGTTTCCAACTTTGAGAATATACAGAGAAAACGCAGTAAAAATATAAGAAATAGCTGTGATCGTAATGATAGAACTTAAACAATTTCAAATAGGCAGATCAATATTTTCATGCCTATATCTGTACACATCACCAATCATTTACAGCTCTATTAGGATGTAGTTCTAGCCTACTTTTCTAAAGTTCTCGCGCTACGCGCGATTATGCATAGTTACAATGTTGGTGTTGTTGCTATAGGTAGCTTCAATCATCAATGGCTTAAAAACGTTTTTAAACCGTGCCAGTTTGGTCATGAAAAAAGTTTCATAACCAATAACACACCCTCCCCTCCCATAAACCCTTCCCACAACGGAGTTCAATGGCTGAAGTCATGCTTCACATCATATCCACCACGCTCTCAAAAATGACTTTTGCCGCACCTATTCACAACTACTTTTCGTTTTCCTTTTAAAGCTAAAATCCCTCAAATATTGCACCATTTGATATCTATACGTCCTCCTGAAATTACAAATTTTCGCCAAGGGGGAGGGAGAGACCCGTTCCCTTTAGTCCCCTCCCCCAGGCCACAGATCAGTAATACCCACTTTTTGCACCGTAGGAAAAAAGTGTTTGTGCGGCCTTGTGTATTACCATTTTTCATGGACTGATTTTTTCCCATTATTTGAGAAACGACAGATATGAGATTCGCATTTCAAGGCTGGGTACATGCAGCTTAAAACACGTGGGAAGTGCCGTTTCCGGCCATCTGGAGGGTTTGTAAAGCCAAAAATTTTCTTGAACGCTCCGCGCCAGCTGATGGTGGCGCTCCGCTTAGATAGTCTTGACAAGCCTGACCCTCGGCGGTGTCGGCCCCCCATTTGTTTCCTAGGCCCCCCTAAAAATTTCATCCTAGCTACGCCCCTGTACTACAGTGCTGCTGCGAGTGCAAATCATGTTACACCATGTACTTCGGACATTAATGGTGGTTAAGCTACTCGGATAAAACACTTTTCTTGATTGGACAGATCACTCGACCCAATCACTTAACAAGGAAGATGTTACACTCTCTTCAGCTAATGATTATTTAACTACAACTCGAGAATCATCATCTGCGTTAACAACTACTGATGGTCTGCATACAACTACTGATGGTCTGCATACAACTACTGATGGTCTGCATACAACTACTGATGGTCTGCATACAACTACTGATGGTCTGCATACAACTACTGATGGTCTGCATACAACTACTGATGGTCTGCATACAACTACTGATGGTCTGCATACAACTACTGATGGTCTGCAGATGTCAGGTGCAACTACTGAATCGGCTTCGAATACGTCTTACGACCTGCGTAAGTACAACTTCACCTGAGTTGGCACAAGTAATGTTAATTTGTATGTAGGTCGCAAGGAGTCCGTTTTTGTCATACAAAGGTGAATTTATGACGCGTTGATCGATGTAAAGAGGATAATAATGTAAATGCATGAGAACCAGCAGTTTTAAAGCATCGTCGAATTCCGATCAGGAAGCTTCAAGAGCAGCTAGGGCCTACCTGGTCCTATGAATTTACTTTGAATAGAAATCAAAACATGCCTTGAAGTTTACTATTTAGAAATACAAGTGCCCAGGACAAGTGTACTGTCTGACTGGGCCCATAGTCAAGGGGAGGGGAAACTATCTCCCTCCTTCAAAATCTTCTCTGGCTACATGACTGAAGTGTGCATGCATGCAAAATGAACGTATTAGTTTCAGATGTTCAATTTCTGAGATTCGAAGAGTAATAAAAAGAATGAGTGTGATAAAAATTCCGCCAACTGTTTTTAAGGTCTTAAAGACTATCATCACTTAGGGTTTTAATTGTACATATGTTTCAGAAAATCGCATGTTCGTTGTAAGGTGGTGCATTGTATCTGTACTTATATATGAAGGGCTATAAACATTGTGCATGCGTTTTTGGTGTGTTGGGTTTCAAAGATTCATAAAATTAGGAAATTTTTTTCCCTTTATCGATGCAAACCACATCTCCATAGCACGTTGCTCTTGAAAGATATGAATTTTTATACAAATATCTATCCAACTGAAGTGAATTACACTGTGTGATAAGAAGGCGTTAATGTCACGAAACTGATGCAAGCAGATTGTTTGGACAAACAAGACCGTCGGAACGGGGGGGGGGGGGCCTGAAGGGCTGCAATACTTTTCGTTTTAAAGATTTTTGTCTTAAAACCTTTAAAATTACCTTAGAAAATGCCCAAACCTTCGAAGTAAATGGATCACCCTCCCCCCCCCCTCTCCGCCCAATCTTGAAACCTTCCGACGGCGCTGTCGAATCTTTCGTACCGATATTTCTTTATAACCTATATAACTTTTCGTGTTTCTTTATAACCAAGACCTCAAAAATATAATCAAAATAATATAACAAGTAACCAAGAGGAAGCAAGACCAGAGAAATTGTTATGGACTTTGTAATATTACAGTGCATTTTGCAAAGTAAATGAAGGAAAACATTATTATCAATTACCATAAAAATGCCAGAAAGATTTTTCTGGCCCCGCTTTGCTCGCACACGCAGTGAAAACTATCTGAATACAATGGGTGACGATAGAAGTGGGGGAGGCAAGGAGCAATTGTTAAAAAGTTTGTTTGGTATCTTAGTTAATATTTCTTTCAAAGCATGGACGTCGGCTCCCCTCGATACGTCGAGGTATAAGTGAATAGACTAAATGTAAACACGTTACCCTGGGTTACCCTGACTACTATTTCAACGACTACGGAAACTCATGAGTGTTAAATGTCATGCTAACGTATCTTATGAATTGAAGAAAGAGTAAATGTCACATCACACTATATGTGGACCAGTAAATAACTTTTTCACAGACAAAAAGTATTACATACAGAACACGCTTTAAAAATATGTTTTTCATTATGCTATTGCAATTTTTAAACTTTGTATCAGTCACACCTGCTGACTAATATTTTAATATACCTTAACTTGCGCACATTACTTGTCTAATTCACTCAGATGTTTGGACATTGAAAAATCTTTACAATCTTATTTTGCAATGCAAAGACCATCATTTCTTTAGCGCCTGCTTTATAATTATGTACACGTGACAGCACATATACAGTACTTGCCACAATTCTGAATATGAACTACTGCTTCTTCAGATAATGTGGGACAAAGAAACTGTCCCGTGACCTGGTCCCTGTAACCACAATATGTTTATGAGAAGTTGTCTCTTCCATGAACATAATAAACTACTATGCCATCCGAAGACCACCTATACCCTCATACAAGGACATCTTACGTTATGAATAAGATATCGGTATGGTGTTTAAAGAGCATGTACTAAAAAGAGCATTCTTTTTCATTTCAATATCCGCTTAAATTGTACTGGAATATTTCTGTCACACGTTTATCCTAATTTCTATATGAAGCACGTCTTAGCGCTTTTAGACATTCATTTTAGAGTTCTTGCGAAGGATAGCAACGGTAAGCATGTGACAAACACGTCGAACATGCACAATTTTGCATATGAGCTCTTACTGTCGTTTTCATGTGATGGCGAAGACTTTTGTCTTGCACTTTGAGAGAAGACATGATCTCATACCAGGGGGTTGTTATTCGGAGGGAGATTTAACGGAAAGTTTAATTTAAGGTAATACTCTAAGACCCATTAAATTGCGAGGAGATTATCAATTATAAGCTCCTAAATCCGTTGATGGAGAATTCTTTCTTTTATTCGTTGGCTTCAACTTGATATCGATATGTTAGTAACATCATTTAGGTCTAGTAATCCCATCACAATTGGCTTACTCAGGACCATGCTTTGATGAGTAGGTTACGCAGCCACCAGTTTAAGGACAGGTGCTTCAAAACTCGAAACGACTCTTTCATTGAAATAAATATATGAGGTCTTCCCCTTCCTATAGAACGAACGTCATGCAAATGAGCTGCAGAGACAAAGGTCTAATTTTGTCACAACAATTCGGAAAGTTTCCGGAAGCTTCCTGAAATGACCAGTAATAGTATCATGTTCCTATTTTTACATTAACTCTTACTGGTATACTCTCATCCGCGTCACCGAGCGTCCAGCGACTGGCAATGCTATGGCAGTAGCAACAAACCCCCAGTCTTACTGCAGATGTAGCAGAAGACAAATCCCTTTTGTATGAACTACTTAAAGCTCGTATGACATGCCACCAAAAAGATCTGTTTCACTTGTCACTTAAAGAATTAAGTTCTCCAATCAAAGATCCGTTGGAATTATTTCAATATCTTTTACCATTCTCAAAATATACGTCTTCAAAGTTTGATGGTTTCTGAAGAAACTAATTGCCTATGCAAAAATAATGATGTGTAGTGTTGCACAGTGTTACGATTTCTTTTGTTAACCCTATATAAATTATCTCTTAATTACTGATCATATAGATTACAGTTTGGTGAGTGATATCAATATTTTTCAAGGAAAAAATTGTAAGTTTTATAGTAAACCCCTCAGTGAGTAACAATCCTACCAGTGTCCTTGAAATTAAGGTTAGAAAGACAAAGGCTAACATGTGCCATATATGGTATCTCCCTCTTTCGATGTCACATATTTGCATATTTAGCTCATGTTTATTCATGATACAAGTGTGAAACAGAATTTCCCTGTAAAATGGTCAACATTTGATGGATTTTAATGGAAATTGCGGCTATTTTCTGGATTTTTAATGCTTTTTACATCAAATATCCAACTATGTTATTTTCATGTCACACAACCTTTAATCCAGTGTAAGTCATAGAAATGCCGAGAAAAATACAAGGGGTAGATTACAGCCCGACCTTGGCGGTGCAAAACTCACTTCAAAGCGGTGTATCTCCTTCCCAATAACAACTCCCTGCTCATACCAAGCAGGGACAGTCAAATGAACGAGTTTTAACAATATGGGAGTATTGTTTGGTTTTCGCCCCTGGCTCTTCGCCAGAGAGTCAGGGGACTTTTGGAAAAAAGTTTTAACAATATGTACCGACTGAATGACCTCCTACTGATGGAAAGTTAATATTTTGAGCCTGGAGGTAATTAAATACAAAGCCAACTGGTGTGAAACGTCAGCGTGCATTATAGATAGTAATTTATGCCTTTATGATGTCACTCTAGTACAATTATCAAAACTGTGCTTTCTTGAAATTTTATCCCCAGAAATGTTCTTAAGAGAAGATGAAAGATGTGGCGAGGGCTTTCCTGCTCCAAATGGTCAACCAGCTATATGTGATGGAAACTCTGATAAATATTGTTGTTCCCCGCATAATTATTGTGGGAGTTCATTTTACCATTGTTGTTTTAGTTGTGTCAATTACCGTGAACTCTTGCAGTAAAAGTAGAGGCTGGACGGTGGTTTGGAAACGATGAATACATAACAGCATAGTTGGATCTCTACTGTCATTCTCTCTCAGACAACCAATTCCCCTTGGCGGTAAAAGTGTGTTTTTAATACTGAATTTTTCACCCGATTTACATTACTCCTCCCGAAAAAGACATGAGTACAAACTATATGATTTCTTACAGTTCTGAGTCAGCCCAGAGTATTATTTTTGAAACAAATTTGGTGAAAAATATCACCCCCATCCCGGTGCGAGATGTTTGATTCCCCATTGTTTAACAGTTACCTACAGAACTGGCTGTAGTAAATTTCATAATTATTTAGTTAACGGTTAGCTTAGCATTCAAATGGCACTCTGTAATGTCTTGCATAGTTGTTTCGTT
The DNA here is from genome assembly GCA_029531755.1 of Holothuria leucospilota. Lineage (NCBI taxonomy): Eukaryota > Metazoa > Echinodermata > Holothuroidea > Aspidochirotida > Holothuriidae > Holothuria > Holothuria leucospilota. The sequence continues at coordinate 38,408,059 of CM055975.1, forward strand.
ATTCGTAGAATTATGCTGAAACTATACAACAGCAAATAACCTGAAACAATTATGTAGTCAGGTTGTTCAAAATGCAATTGCTTGCTCTCGATATCTCATACGCTTTTTTTTTTGTCTTTTGTTTTCATTTCGTGTAACATTTTCATACTTTCTGTACTTATACACTTTTACAAATTGTTGCATGTACCCACTTACGGTGTCAGAACCGTAACCAAGACGTGTAGATAGCCTTGCACACCTAAATCCTCTCACACTCCCATGATAACATGCAGATTCCTATCTGATTTCTCATTGCCTAACTGTATTAGACTTGTATCATGTTTTGAGTTTCTGAAATCAGTGTGACAGCAACACTACGTCGGCAGACTGTGGACTGATTAAGAGGGTGGTGTGCTAACGGTTCGTGTGTGTTTAACAACACGTTAAATTCAATTGCAATACAGTGAAACTCAAAGAAAGACATGCAAAAGCAGTGACTTCGGTGACACTCCTCTACCCTGGTTCCAATGTTCCACCATGGAAGTACTACCTCACCGAAGGCACTGTGCATAAGCTGTGTCTACTATCATGACAATCGCCAACCTGCTGACGTCACGTGAAAAACCTCGGTATAGGGGTGCCATTTTCACCGACGCCACTGCGTCGAACTTGTCCCTGATTGCTGGACTTTTGCCCGTCAAGTGTACATTGTGTAACAATATTACAGGCTACCTGACGTTTGCTGTGACCGTAAACACTCTTACGGCACATGTGCTAGGGCCGCTAGGAGCGATCACGTGGCAATCATAATGAAATCTATCGGTGAAACGTCACTTCCTCATAACAACAATGCGTTGGTATTAAACCGGTGTGAACAGTTTTCACTCCATTGGTAGCAACCCTCTGCAATTGCACTGAAAACTTGGTCGTCAGTATTTTCCCGCCATGGTCACTAAGCAGTATTGATTTTACAAAATTATGGTCGCCAACATTTGTTTTTGGTCGACAGTTTTGTAACGGTATAAAATAAAAAAATCATTGTGAAGGATATTCTCCATGTTATAATTCCTATAAATTCTGTATAAGTTAAGGGAACAATGGTCTTGCGTCACTCCCTTCAATTATTTTACCGTTCAGATATGGGCTTTTTATGTATGCACATCTAATTGTTATTAAACTTTTGTCTTAGCTAGATATGTTAATGTTTTGCGATGTCCTTGCTTCAGCGAAAATAAACATGAACAGAACACATTCACTCTCTGTTAGTCTTTATTCATGAAAACGCGGGGTTTTCTACATCTATATATACATATATATTAGAAGTTAATAAAATTATTCTACATCTCGTTGTTCCAATGTCTCTATTTTCTGAATGTGTGCAGGAAGGACAAGACAGATGCTCTGACCACTGAGCCATTGCCTCAATGGCTCAGTGTGTATATATTTATATATATATATATATATATATATATATAAAATGCTTCAGTAGGCGCGCCTAAAAAGGAAACCACTCTGGTAGTAGTCTCCCCCGGGGGGGGGGAGACCTATTAGGCTTTTGGGATTTAGAAACTCGGAGGCCTCAACAACCAAACAACGGCGCAAATGTAGGATTTCTTTGAAAAAGATTTTTAAAAATTTGCGTTTTTGTTGATGAAACTTGGAAATTTCAGTTTCTTTTTTTAAGTAAAGTTTAAAATTTGAGATTTTTTTAGGAAACATTTAAAAAATTAACCGTTTTATTGAGGAAAAACACTCCTTGAGAGCAGAAAGGGTAAACTGTCGGGGCGACTGGTCGCCTGTCGGAAATTACATATTTTGTTATATCCAGTTCCCCTACGAAATTTTAAAATTTCCCTACGTGGGGCCAGCTTTCCCCGACGGGCGTGGGACATAGCCCCCGCCCCTTACGCTACCTCTGTTTACTTGAATATTTGTTGCTTAAAACAAGTAACTGCTCAACGCGCGGCTTCAACGTTCATAAGATAATGATAGGTTATTCTTTTTGCAAAGTCCCTCCACGTCCATGGCGAAGAGCCGTAGGAAGAAACTAAGCAAAAGTTTACTCCTTAAGGAGTTCTGCTCCTCAAAGGATCAACGTCTCCAAGGCACAACGTAGACCGAAGATTACCAACCTCTTGACCTTGAGACCTCTACATCATGATAGGTCATTCTGTACCCTGAAGGTAGCATGCATTTATTAAAAAGATTTCTTGCACGCCAAATATTGCACCACCGTACAGCCCTTTACAAAGTTTTGAGCTCCAATGTAAACCACGTTGCTGAAGGAATGAGCCCAGTATGCGATGTGAATCTTGAATGCAAATGAAGTGAAATACTTATTATACAAAAAAGATGGAAATTGAAGGTATTTTAGGTACTTTTGCTAAGCATCCTCTCACTATGAAAATGGCGGAGTGTAGTGAGTCAAAAGGGAAATCCTTGCCTCACTATAGAAGCGCACATAGGCATAGCTCAAAATTTGATTGCTTATGTTACAAAAATTGAAACCATCGTGCAAGAGCTACTTATACCTTTCATATGAGGAGCTCGTAACTGCCGATAACTTCTCCAAGGGTTCAGAGGCCATGGAAAGGATAAAACCCTAGTGTGTAGTCAATATAAGAATAATGTGAGCTGCTGAAGGCAATCGGTAGAGGTCACCACCTCTTTGTCACTTATAGACGAAATATGCCAACAATCAAGAATTAGCTTATATAATCCCTTTTAAAGTTTCTTATACCGTCTTCCCACTGACAAGAATCTAATGGCATACAAGAGCATTTCGTGAAGCTGCAGGAGGATGGAGGCTTGGAGGCTGTCCACACAATCGTATGCTTTGATCTATGGACCTCACGTCTTTGTAAATTAAAGGGAAAAATGTAGTCCCCCAATTTGGATTAATGAACCCCTTATTCTGATTCAGGAATGGCTCCTTTCAATCATGTGACAATATTTTTTTCTCATTTGCTAGATCCATGCAGAATAACTCCTTGGTTTACCTCATTATTCTATATTTTTTTTTTATAAAGAGACATAACGAAAAATACTAATGAGCGAGATAAGCAGAGATCAGTAAGATTTAGCAGAGTTTTGAAATATATAAACTTCCTTTAAGTACAGGGAAGTAGTTGGGCTAGAAAAGTTTTAAATACGAATTTGGCTGGCTATAGCAAAGTTATATTGGGCACATGACCATTTTGATGAACTTAAAAAAAAACATTAGCTAGAAGTTTTGTTGCAAAGTCTCATTCAGCAGATGTTGAACGCTTGATCAACTTAATTAAGCTACTTCTTGAAGAGGGCAGACCGTTCACGAATGTCTTCGGTAACAGAAACTTTAAACTTGTGCCATGTATGTATGCACATTATTACATACCAACTAGATGTACTTGTATGGCTACTGAAATGCAAGGTCCCGTTGATCTGAAGGCATTTCATACGCACCGGTAAAGAAATAGAATTACTTTGAGGGTGTACTCCTAGAGGCACAGAAAAGAACGATATAAGCTAGGTGAAGAAAGTGTGGCCAGTCTAGATCCCGTTGTGCCATAGGCTAAACCAGGGATAAAAGTACATGTACCCACGAGTATGGTGCTTATAAACTGCTTGTATCATATTAATGTGAAAACGTTTAGTGTATGTTACAACAATTAAAGCATAGGCCTTTTGTCAATAAAGTAGGCCTATTTCTTACTTCTACGTTGTATTTACACACACAAAGCACGGTCAGTTATTTTGATTTTGTAAGTTATTGATATGGACTTCAGATTAGACGAGGGATAGGTAATAATTCTGAATTATTTTCTGGTTATCATGCGCTGTAGAGTTATACCATCATTACATATATATGTTAATAAATTCAAATTTTAGTATTGCACTTAGACTGATTTAGAACTACGCATTTTTTATTTAGAGCTGCTCAAGTAGGATCTACTATAATTTAAAATAAACACTGCCCTCAATTACTTTGCAGGTAGATGTAAATTTTCTTTCAGGTGGTTGGAAACCCTTACAAGCTAGAACTATTAAATCGCTGGGAACGCAATTTTCCTTTGATCGGGACAGAGCGTGTCCTTGGCTGTTGGAATAGAGTAAACGAACTTCTCTGGACGAATTGTTCCGTCCGGATACCGAATAGAACACTTCCGTGGTTCTTAAAGAATGTGTATTTATTAAAGTCTCATCACTGAATGACTTGTCTACACAGACTGATAGCATGGAGCTTTCGTTGGAGCATGGAGTTACCAACTAGGTTGGAGCTCCATGGTGGTAGTAACGGAGCCGCCTTCGATTAATGCAGTAGTTCTCAGCTGGGACGAAATCGGCCCGGAGAGCTTTTTGCATCTCAGGGGCGAAAAGTGCTTAGGGGCGGTAGGGACGTTTGAAAAAAATGAGACGCTTAATTTAAAATAGGGCTGAAAGAGTGCAACGTAGTTAATTCCTATAGCTGAGCTCTCAAATTAGTATTCATCAAATGGAAATAAAATGAAGTCGACAAGTCTAGTAGCATTCCCTCCTTATAGGTTCTACAATGTTTGTGACTTTTCTTGATTGCCAGATGCCGCAAAATCGCGTCTAGAAGTGTTTAATTTCAAAATGTTCGTGGGGAGTTCCCTCAGACCTCCATCAGAAGCTACGGAATTGGGGGAGAGGTTATGACTCAAACTATTCCGACACTTTCACCTCAATTGAAGGGTTTTTCTTACGTAGACGACACGTACTGACAAAAGTGATAATTGTAGATAAATTCAGGGCCGTAGCCTGCGAAGGGGGCGGGCAGTTGCCCCTCTGTAAATGAAAGGTGGTCTACTTGACACAAAAATACTGAAATGCTGAAAATTTCACTGCCCAAATAATGATTTCAAGGCCCCCAAAAATGGGAAATGGCACATGAGGGTTCCCTTTCTCCCAAAATAATTAGGAGGCCCCAGACCCCCGCCATGGATGCGGTCTTATGTGGATTTCTCTGCCTTCCCCCTTGAATACATCAGCATATACACAGGCTAAAGATAAAGAAGCTTTGGTTACCTTTAATTATTAGCTAAACTCAGTGAGCTTGTAAAGTAATATTTAATTTAACGGGCATAAACTGTCGCCGAAACTTACTCAAAACAACAGGTAAATCTTACAAATATCCCCTTATTTCACTTCAAGTATCTTTCATGATATGTTAGAACATTATTCAAGATAAACAAAAGAGTTACTCTCTAAGTGAATTTCACAACTTAGAAACATATTGTAACATGATTCTCAAGAGTTCCAAGTGAAATTGTAATTCATAAACCATATGGGGGCCTATCCCACATGTGTGGTCGCTTAATGTCATAAGGCAACCGCCCTTTAAGGCATGAATTAATTTTTAGAGCCATTCATGAAATAGGATACCCGGGTAGACTAATGCAAATTGGGGTGTATTTTATCTTTAAATCAGATCTTGAAATCTAAATTTGTTTCTAGAGCATGAATTTTAAAAGCAAAGAATTATTTTTTAGATGCAACTTTAAGTCTAAAATGTGTCATTTCCCCCATCTGGGAGACATTTCGACCCAAAATTTTGTTGCAAGGCCTACGCTACGGCAGTACGCACCAATCGATGGTAGCTACGCCAGTGGCGTACTAAGAGTGCTGGGGAGAAGCCTGCACCGGGTACCAGCCTTGTAAGGGTGCCATGCATGCCACAGCCGAAGAATTCAGTAAATAATCAAAAGTATCATGTTTTCAGTCCAAAATTTTACCAAAGATAACACCATTTTGGATCGAGGAAAACTTAGAACAAGAAAACTTTCTCAAAGAGTAGGGGTGTCATCCCTCCCCTTTGGCAATAGCCCCTTCAGTTACACCCTACTAAGACAGAAAAAAATTACTAAATAATGAGGACTCCTTAACTTATAATCAATTCAACGCTCTACGTAGCTTTATCAAAGAGCACCATTTTGCATCCAAACCACCTCACATAGACAAAAATATCTCATGAAGTATAGGGCCTCCTCCCCCTCTCTTAGACAGCACTTCTTGCGTTAAGCTCAGCCAAAAAAAAAAAAAGTAAATAAAAATAAAATAATAGGAAGAGTACCACTAAAAAATGACAATTTGTAAAGATGTAATCAGTTCAAAGCTTTGCAAACGATAGTACCATTTTGGCACCTAAGCCAGGCCTTACGTGAATTCCTTTCCTCAGCACCTTCCCCCAGGATGGCACTAATGCACAGGTGAAAAAGGAAGGGTCCACCCGGGTGTTTAGTATCAGTAGGCACCCCACTTGGTGTTCCACTTAGATAGTGTCATGAACTGCCCCTAGAGATTTTACGACCCTGTAAGTGGCGTAAGTCTTCCAAACCCCCATACGGTCCTGTAAATGTAATTATATGTTAAATGAAGTAAAACTTTATTAAAATATTTTCAAAAATCTATCTCTCGGGGCAAGAATTTAGACCATCTATCTCATTATTACTACCCGTATGAACGCTTGAGTGGCGTAAGTCTTCCACATCCCCCTAGCAACCCCTACCATCCATTTTCCTCCTCATTCACAAGACAAGCTTCTTCCAGCGTCAAGCTCCCTGTCGCCCATGATCCTTATCAAGGCTTCACGTCATCGTACATCACGGTTTGAGGATTCGCGATCACAAAAACAAACCCTGCAAGGCTTTTGTAATACTGTTGCCCATGTTCACACCGAAAAGACGGATGCACCTATTTCGCTCTGCTCGTGACAAATTAAAAATGATTTTGCACTATTGTCATAAATGATAATGAATGCCACTAATGGTATTTTAAAGGCTACCGATTTCTTGAAAACGCTTCTGGAGTCTGTTAATGAATATGGAAGGAAAAAGATTGAGTATCGGGATGAAGAGATGCATAAACTTAGACCTACCTGCTCTTTTACGAAACAGCCTCTTCTCAGTGAAGAACGTGTTCTCGGAATCAATAAATCCGCTCAATAAAAAGCGTACGGTATATAATTTCGAATCTTTAGAAACTCGGCATTTAGCCCAGCTTATATTAAAACAACTATCCAGATAATTCTTGAGGATAGCTTTGTGAGCGTTTGCTTTGATCATTTGCAGATAGAAAAACCGGTCTTGTAGAATCAATAAATCAATTGGTTTAAATGCATCACATATCTGTCAAAAGGTCTCAATGGCTTCGTATCAAGTCGTTTTTTACCGAATCCTTATTATATGTATTTAAAGAAAGGCTACGTGATATTCGATCAGGTCTACGTCGAATTGACTCTTGAGACGACGGCAGGGAAGATGGCACCCTTTTTGTGCTTATCATTTGCGATGATACTTTGCGTACGACCATGTTCAACAGATACAGGTAAATAAATGTGCTGAATCGAAATTTTCAGAAGCTTTAGTTTAGGGCCTTTATCTTTTTATTTTAATGGAGTAATTTCTAAACATGATTTGCACGTGCTTGTATTGTATTTCCACAAAAATACATACATACTTATATTACAATATTTATCTTAATAATACTAAACATAGGCGTAGGAAACGGGGGCTGGGGGCTTTAGCCCCCCTAGTAAAAAATGTGGGGGCTGAAGTATGCTTTCCGCCCCCCAAAATCCAAGGGCAAAAACCCCTTATTTATCTCTTTTGTAAGAAATGTCAAAAATTTGCAGGAATTTTCCTTAAAGTTTGTCCAAAATGTTGCACCAAATTGCATCTGAGGACCCTCAAATGCCCAAAAATTTTCCAAAGGGGGAGGGGGCACTAAGGGGAGGGGCGCCCCCTTCCCTTAGACCCTTCCCCAGGGCTTCCTACGCCTATGGCACTAAATTGTAGTGGAGGTCTGAAAAAAAGCTTAAAAGCTTGTACAGGCAGGCCCCCTTTATAAGGGTACCATAAGGCTGCAAAAAAGAAAATACGAGCTGGAAAAGAATTACTTACAAAGAAGGAAGAGAAGAAGCAGAAAAATCACTGTAAAGACTAAAATTAATATTGGATAATACTTATAGATAACAGATGTCGAAAGGAGATAGCTAGCAGTTTAAAACACCAATACAAATACCAATACTTTAAGTAAATCCAGTGTCCAAATCTGTCAGAGAGTATGTGCTTGAACATAATTTAATCCCTTTTCAGGTGACAAAATTTGATTGACAGGTCCCTTTCTCCCCATTGTTTAGCATTTATATTCCTAATGATGGTCCTCTACATTCAAACCCACGTAATCCAGAAAAAAGGTCATTGTTACCACGTTACTTTGAAGTGCGGCTCTTTGTCGACAAGTGCGAAGCTTTAATAACTATTTGAAGTTGTTCATAAACTAATGTAAGCCCTTTGTGTTCCTTAGATCTTGATGGGTCGTCTCCTTGACACATTGTTCAAACTTAACAAAAAAATTTACAATTTTCACAACTTTCCGCATTAGTAGCAAGCATTGTCGACAAAGGAAGTTTTAAGAAATGCTCCATTGAAGTTATATAATTAAAATGAGGTTCACTGTGACGACAAATGACGAAAGCTTAAATGAGCTGTTGCATCCCCCAAATATATTTAGACATATCCCCATAGTTCTAAATCCAGGTGGTAACTGTACTTTTATTGGCATTCATTCAAACAATAATAGCACCACTCTGGTTGGTAGTGATGACTTGGACTCAGTTGTGTTCCTAATTAGGCTCACAGTCACACACAGTTTGTTTTTCAATATTGCCTCGATCAATTGAAACTCAGTGCAAGCTACTGTGGCTCTGTCTTGAAAGTGTTCTACTACTGGACAGTTAATTTGTGTTTAAATTGAAGGCGGGGCTAGAAGTTAGGCTAGTTGGGAGAATTGTTACTGTCTGGGGTGAGCTTAGAGGGACTTTAAAGATTGGAATTTTTCCTTCACGACTGACAATGTGATGTCATATGATGAAATCATGGTGAGTCCTGGAGATGTATAGCGGGTGGCAGAAACCATTATTTTTAGTACTAAATCTCTTTCAAGTCTTAAAAGAAGTTTCAAGAGCAAGACAATAGATGGATTGATGTCGGCAACCACCTAGTCTCAAAGGACATATAAATGTTGGATCTCTTTCCCTAACAACTCCTCGGTTGGACGTCTATGGAAAGCCTATAATGTTTCTGTCTCTACCTTTACCTTTTGCATAGGTTTACCGATATGTTACGTTTACGAAAGAAAAGACGCCCTGATAAGTGTGATCATGAAAACAGAGTGTACGGAAGACAAACAAACTGGTCAACAACAACTTAAATTGTTCAACGCTAGTGTCGGTGAACTTCTTGGTAAGTTTTGTTCTCTTACGAACATGTTTCCTTATTTCCCTGTTTGCCCTAGTTCGTCTTCGACCCCCTTAAAAAGAATACCGGGCTTCTTACACAATGCTGCACATCAGCAATCGTTATGCCCAATATGAACGGTCCGTATGTTTACAATCACCAGATATCATTTTCAAAATGTTTCAGAATATAGATATTGGTGAGCTCCGATGAATATTTAACTCCGAAACAGAAAGAATCTTATACGTAATGCTAGGTTTCGTATTGGCTTACCAGGTAGGCCTACTACTTGATAAGTGCCCAGTATTGTTATCTTGTTGATATAAAATCGTGTTTACAAACAATAAGTCACACACATACACAGCCACACATGCTGACATGAGTGCATAGGACGTTACTATTCCATTGTAAAAACCGACTGCATGGTCAAGTGGTTAGAGCATCCGACTTGCAGCCGGAAGGTCTGGGGTTCGACTCCTGGCAGGGTCATACCGAAGACTTTAAAAACGGAACCTACTGCCATTGTGCTTGGTGCTCAGCATAAGCAATGGAGTAGAGAAAACAAGCCAGTGAGCCACAACTGGAAAAAAGGCCGTGGCCGGCCCGACTTAAACCAATTGGTTAGAAACTGAGCCGTAAAATCTCATTTAACTCCATTGTAAAACCATACGACGCCGTCGTGCCACTCGCTCGTCGAACCTTCGAAGTTCCAATTCGAGTGACGGATACGCATTAGTAGGATTGTGGCAAAATCAACTAACTGAAAGTTGATTGCTTGTCTTGAGTACTGTAATGATGACATTTCTTAAAAATTTTAGTGCCTTAAGGCTTCTGGAATATTCTTCTACACCTTACGCCAAAATTTAGTGGCCAACAGAGGCTTGGAAGGCGGGGGATGGGGGCTGCAGCCCCCAACAAAAAATTTTGTGAAAATTCGGGGAAAACGCTGAGAATTTTTCGGGCACTTACTGAAAGAAAAATAATGTAATGATGTAGCTAAAGGGTATTAATAATTTAGAAACTTCCTTGGTAATTAATATAAAGTTCTGATTTGAATTGCAACAGCACCTATATATTCCGTATTAATTCACCAGTGTGTTTTTAATGGTTAAACTCATATTATGATTATCAGTGGTGTATTTGAGGGGACATATCGCTATGACCCACCCTCACTGATGCTGATTTTTTTCTACCTAAAATACGTAAATTTTTTAACACAAATTTTACTTCAAAGGTAGCATATGTGGCACCAGATTGCATGTAAGGACACCTACTTTTTCAAAAATTTTCAAAGGGGAGGGGGAAACACCCTTCGCTTATAGGCCCCTCCTCAGCCCGGCGATCAACGACTTCCGCCAAAATTAAAACCAATAAAGAAGGTAGAAACAAGGCAAATTATTGTATGTTATTGGCATGCGGTGTGATAAACGATGAATGCCCATATGATATGTACATTAACATGTCAAACGTGCGTGGAGCGAGCGGAAATTTTTGGTTATATTTTTCGGGCAAGTCGTTCCAGCCCCCCCCCCCCCCAATCAACCTGGACTCCTACGCCTATGGTGGCCTATTCCAATTTGAACATTTTGATATCTTTGGGACGGCATGTACTGCAGAACTTGCACTTGTTCAATACATTCAGAAATCAGGAAGTTTGTAAACCAACAGTAAAAAAATAATGGAAGTTTGTAATGAAAGGTATTGAAGAACCAAACAGTTACAGAAGGGCAAAATTTCACCTACAATCGTTATGGTTCCCGGTTTCAGATATATACTCTTGTTAGTGGAACTATTTGAAGCATTTGAAAGCATTTGAAAGCATTTGAAAAGAAGACTATAAAAAATGTTAACACTTTAAAAGGCAGCCTTTTACATGCTCCTTTAGTCTACAATTTTAAAATTTATATTGAAGAAATTGGGTGATTAAAATTTTTGGTTAAACTTCCATCTTTACAGCTTAGTCACTTGTTAAGATATAAAATGTTAAAGTTTTTATTCCCTTGAATTTGGAATATCCAATTGCGAAATATTTTTTGATGCCCTTCTTGTACTCACGTTGAATGCTCTTGTTCTTCGTTGAAATGGAAGTATTCGTACGACCTTGAAAACAGGGGACTGCCCTCTGTTCCGATGTCTCTTTGTTTTGACGTGTTTATATTCCGAAAGTCTACTTAAAGGTCAGTGTTGCGATTAGTGTTGTTACGATGTTGCTAGTAGCCGGTGTTACCGATACCGGTGTTTTCAATATCGGACGACACCGATCCGATACAGATAATAAGCATACTGCACACTAAACTATAGACCTTATGCTAAATCAAAAGAGGGCGCTTAAAAACTGCATTCTGGGAAGGATTATTCTGTGAACAGACGATCCGAAGTAGATTGTCACCATGGAGAAGGCTTGTCGTCACAATGCTGGATCGGAACTTTCCTTCCCGTCATGTTTCACGATCTCCTATTTGGCATAAGGTCAATAGGCTATTGGGTATTGCCGCTAAGTGTTGTGTCACTTTCATGGGGCAAAACATTGGAACTTACAGTCAAAACATAAAGTAAACGTAGCACATGATAAGAAATATCGGCACTTTAGGTAAGTTTAAAGATACAGATATATAACTAATATCGGCTGATACCGATATTGGATACCGATGATAGAAAAATCTTAGTTGGGATATGGTGTAGGTTAGGATGAGGGTAAGGTGAGAGGATTACGGTAACGGGTAACATAGAGTATCCGAAAAACATACCTTTTCTTCTAGAGCACTTTCCGAGAGAAGGACTATTAAAGTGAAGTCACCTCTTAACAGTAGTGATATATTCACAGTTTGAAACAAGGAGCAGTAGCGTGTGGAAACGAAATGTTCTAATCTGAGTATTACATGGGTGACTTCACAAATTATTAAGTATGTAGTAAAAAAGTGAATGTATTAACTTCAACATTTTACACATCATTAATTTAAGCCATTGTACAAATGGCAGGTTTCCAGTTAGGGAAACTTAATGTAAAGAGGAGAACCTGCATGGATTTCATATATAGTAATTGCTTAATAGCCAAGGCAAGCTGGCTTCTGAACAAACTGCGTCTCATATATAAAGCGCAGGAAAGTACAGAAAGGCAACCATCTTCAAATAAAACGGTGTTTGCAGAAGAATCTCATTTGTTATCGCTCCCAGGTGAAAACCTGAACATGTTTCCAAGGACTTATCTCTCAAAAGATTTAATTTCACCCCAAATTTGCCCATGTGGGCTCTGCTCGAGATTGGTTGGAAACAACATTGGCTTCTGAGTGTGGAGGAGAATTTGAATCAGTTTCGTAACATTCAGTTACTGTAATCGAGTCCACCAGCTTCTCTACAAAAAGTAGTCTCTGGCTGGGAATCGAAACCTGTTTTTGCGTAACTGGCTATAGGAAGACATGTACACATCACAAATGAATCAAACGGTGGTCTATCCACAGATAAACCCGAGATAAATTCTCCTCCAAAATGGTCGTTTGGTTTAAACACAGGTCTGTTAACTCATAAATGCTCTTCATAAAGAATACAGAAGGACATGACTGAAGATAAACACTGCAACCATGGAGTTAATTTTATTTTGTTTCCACTTATTTGGGTCTTGTACTCTATATGTGTTAGAGTAAAGAAATTATTTTTGAAACAATGTTTTCTGTATTTCCTTCATTCAACAGTCAGCGTGTATGATTTACTCCAAAAGATAGATGATTCCATTTTTGAGTTTACCACTCCACAAGAATCCTCATCTCAATCAGCTACTACTCTTTATCAAAGTACCGTCACTACAAATCATTATCAAACAACCCAAGCTGCCACTTCTTATCAAACTAAAGACAAAACTTCCACTGCTCATCAAACTACCAAAGCTACTACCATTCGCTACCAAACTACGGACGCAACGAGTACAGTCAATAGCTTGAGTAAGTAACAAAATTGTTCTCACTTTTGAAACAAGACGAAAATTTAGATTTTCTAAAGAGAGCTACCGTACTAATCATGCTATGAACATGGGGTATAACATAAGGGGTAAAGCCCAATGTAGCTGATAAGAAATGAATAACTGTCAATGCAAGTGTTTGCATGAGAAGATATTGAGCCAACATTCCAACCCTGCCGATGAATTTCGTTACTTTGTTATCTTCTCTTTTAACTAGGCAAGTAGGAATTATCACACGGGGTGACATGTTCTCTGGTTGGGGGTAGAATAAGTTCAAAACCATTTTAGCCTAAAGCCCATAGTCTTTTTAAGTAGTCTTCAGTATAATTAAATACACATATTTCAGGGATTTTTTCTATCCTTGATCTTCATCTTCAAAAGGCCTATGAAAATAAAAAGGCAGATGTATCACTCTATTCAATTGGGAATTCTGTCGTCTTAACACGATCATACATACCTTTAATAATAGTTGGGAATAGGAATAGCTACTAAAAAGTGTTTCAGTTGCTTCCAAAAAGACGATGGTGATGCAAGTGCAAACAATTCATAAGACATGTGGAAATCATGGACTACCTACTTTATCTCGCACTTTTCAATATTTCATAACATATTCATAGCACCACCGGAAGCTACTGAGATGGTGTGGGCTATAACTTTCAGTTATTTGATATTGACATTCCAGGGTACTCTCTGATGTTTTAAGACACAAGTTATGATACTTTTTGAAGGAAAACTTTAAATTGAATTTGTGAGAGAGAAGAAATTTAATATGAGACTTAGGTAGGGTAACTCTTTGTTGCATTCGAAAGGTTCCCTAATCAATTGACTGTGGGACCACCTTGAAATTTTCTGGTGACCCAAAAGTGCTCATTCAGCCAAGGTTGTATGCAGTGGGATTCAAGAAGGGTCTCTGGTTGTTCTTCGCCTGTTCGCAGTAAGCTGTACGGATGAGTTATTCGTCGGCCTCAGGTCGTTGCTAGATGATGCTGTCAAACAACGGCCCTGAGAACTTAGGGTTCTCAATCCCCCATGCTTTAGGAAAGGCCGGAGCTGAAGATCTAAGATCTACAATATCGTCCGTCCTATCGTCCGTCGAATGGGGACGTTTGATGTCGGTCAGGGGAGCAGGGCTGGAAACGAGGTGTTCACCGCTGTCCCTTTACCCTCCGAACACTACTCCGAAAGCTAGGTCGAATATCGTCGGACTTCATCCAGGACCAATTTGGCAAGGATTCCTTGATGAGCCCAAGGTGACAAGTGTGGCTTCCTGATCCCAAAATCACCTTAATGCATAACCTCAAGGTGTATTGGAACTACAGGGTCATCGGAACCGGGGTGGGGGTCGAGGTGGACACACCCCTAAGAATTTGCAGTTTGATGGGGTTTTGTCTAAAAATGCCCAAAATCCCTTTCCAAATTCAGATAAAATCAGAATTTTAATGATTCACCCACAATCTGAGCACCCTTCCGACGGCACTGATGTTTGGTACGTACTCTTTGGAGTTAATAAACTCTTTGGAGTTAATAAAGCGATTAAGCCCTACGAAATTGCTCGCAAATTGGTCACAATAGTAACGATACCATAGCACGTTTCTCTGGGTACTTGTGCTGATTGCTAAACACCAGAAAATGGAATCTGGTAGTGTTCAATTTCAAAATCTTACTGCGAAGGACCCTCAGAACTACCCGTCGAGGCTTCCCGTCTTCGACACTTACAGGTTCGGAGTTCGCAAGCATAAGGTGATTCCCCATTTCGTAAAGCTCCAGATTTGGGTCTGACTCTCATCAAATCAATAAACTTGATGCACATTATTCATGATGTTGCATAAAGTGTGTATGCTGCCAAACTTTTGAATCACCGTGTAATTTTGTATCGACGGGTTTAACCAGGTTGTCAATGCATTTGCAAAAAGATATGTTCGCACAGTTGCATCTTAACTTATCCCCTTCATTCTCGATCCACTCTTACTATCCTAGCCTAGCAACACTGCTGTTCCTATAAGACTATCATAAACTGGCTCTTATGAACTTTACTTCCAGATATGTTCTTAAGGGAAGATCGAAGATGTGGCGAGGGCTTCCCTGCTCCAAATGGTCAACCAGCTATATGTGATGGAAGCACGGAAGAATATTGCTGTTCCATGTATAATTATTGCGGGAACACATTTCACCATTGCAACTGTGCTAACTGCGTCAACTATCGAGAGAATTCCTGAGGAAACGAAGAGTGAAATTTAGTTTGAAAGGGTTAAATGCATTCCCGTCGAAAAAAAAGGATTATTTTGAGGTAGTCGAGGATTAGAAACTCAAAGAGTATAAATTTTTTACTGCTTCAAAACATAACGAAAGTAGAACATTTATAAGGATAAGGACCTGAAGTTAAGGTCTTAAGCATTGGTCTGAAACGCAAATAACAGTGGCGAATATATGAGCTTAAAAAGCTCAACGGTCCCTGACGATCAAAATGTGATTTTTTCTCTTTTGACATAAGGTTCATTGCTATTCTAATCCCTGTAGCCATACACAGTAGTGTACGGGTGAGATATTAAAGGAAGAGCTATTTTTAGGCACAGGGTTATGCCGCATTATCCTGATTCTGCCCAAAACTGGAAAATAACTGATACTTTGAGATTTTGTACGAAAAATATATGACAGAATTACATACTCTTCCCAGCTCAATGGTAATGATGGTTTTTAAAGGGCGTGAGCAGTCGCCCCAAATTTATTTGAATAGATCACTTGTACCTGACATATTTCACCTTATTTGCCTTACAGATGTCTTTCATGATGTGTCCAAACACAAATATTTCCAAAGGTAAACTAATAATTATTTCTTCTACATGTATTGAATATTCCAATAACAAAAATACTGTCACATGATAACACAGAGCCATTCATGAATTCGGATGCCGGGGTACACTAATATAAATTGGGATGGCTGCATTTTTCTTTTAAGAGGCAATCAGTATCATGTATTTGAAACCGGAGGATATCTCTGTCCCGATTGGGTCTTGAATCATTTTGAAGGATTCCAGCCTTTTGAAGGAAATAAAATACTTCAGTTTGCCACAACCTGCGCACTGGAAAATGCCATTAGTGGTATGCGACATCGTGACACTTTTTGATACTGAGGATTACTTTCATGACACAAAAAGCACAAAGGACCAGGAAATATAGAAAACAAGCTTGTACTTGATATACGTAATAATAAACAAACTTGCCAGCCTTACATACCGTAATTTTAGAGTGTAGTGACAATCAAGTTGTGCAGGAATTAATTGAATGTGTAGTATAAAATCAACATAATACAGTGATAAAATTTGTAATTTCCTGATGCTATTTTAGAAACATAAGACAAGCACTACTTTATGATCCAATGTAAAAGACAAACATCTGTGTGATATCACCTCTTGGCAAAAGCCCACAATAGCCTGTACTGAATTTTAATTGCTTCGTATTCACACTACCGGAGGTGCAAGAAGGAAGCGGGGTTAACAGAAATGTCATAGCAGTAATGCTGTCGGTTTGTCAAATATTAAAACCAGTAAGTTTTTCCAGAGTATTTTTAACTGTTCCTGGACGTCGTTTGACATTTACGCTTAGTAGCCTAGCTTAGTAGCTTAGTAGCCTATTCCTAACAGGCTAACACTGTATTTGGTGCGATTCTTTGCTGCTTAAATGGGTATGCTTGACGTCCGCCATCATGCCCAGGAAACAGTCCCAAACCCAGCAAACTGTTCTATCAGGGACTGAGGAACTGGTCGCTGCAATTCTCAAAGGACTTACTGAAAATGAAAAGTGAAAGTCATTGCTCCAGAACTGCGTGCATGGAAAAGATTACCAAGAAATAAAGTAAAATTATAAAGGAACAGGAAAGACAGGAGTCAAGAATTTTCGACTTAGAAAATCATTGATTCAAAGGAAGAAGAAATCAAAACATTGAAAGACGAAATGAAAGAGCTAATGTGTGATCTTGGAAAATCATTGGACAAACTAAATGACCTTGACCAATATTCCAGAAGAAATTTTGTGAGGATATTTGGCGTTGAAGAGAAAGCAGAAGAAAACCCAGTCGATTTCGTGACATATTTGGCTAACGACAAACTTGGTTTGAATGTATGCCCTAATGACATTGACCATACTCAAAGAGTAGTTCTGGCAGGGCATCATAGCGAAATTCAAGAGCTAACGAAACACGTAGTGCTGTCATTCATAACAGACGGAAATTCAAAGGATCAAGGGTTGTCATCAAGGAGGACCTGACCTATCAAAACCAACAACTGCTGAAGAAAACTCAAAACCATAACTTAAGGGAAAATGCGTGGTCGAATAATGGGAAAACTTTTGCCCTCTTCAAAAGTGATAGAAGAAGTAATGTCAAGAAAATGAGGGACCCCAGCGACCTAGACAGCTGTGACTAAACATCGCAATCACCGTTCACGCCATATTACTTTCAGTCATCGCGAGGCCCATACCGACAGAGAGGATTCGAAGGATCGTACACACTCTACTATCAGGGAGTTGTTAGCTCGGTTGCAGCTTGTTAGTCTGGCCGTCCGGCTCGGTTGTGACCGGTTTGGTAGGCCAGTTCGACCGTCGTGGATTTTTATTCTTTGTGTTTTGTACATCGTATTGTACACCGTGTTTTATGTTTTCCGGATAGGTACCATTTGCTCGGCATTCGCTGATCATTTCCCTGCTACTATGAGGTAATCTGTACAACAATTCAGCTGCAATGTTCCGACAGCTGCATAGTTATTCTTTGCTATAATAGCCATACCGTATTAGTCTGCTTTCCCTTGTATACAAGTAAACGAGTGATTTTTCTCTTCACCTGCTTGTATTAAGTAAGAATGATACAAATACGGCGTTCGATATTTTTTATGATATGTTTAGGGATATTCATGATGCATGTTTTCCTATGATACATATTAAAGGTAAGGGTAAAGGGAAAAAGAGTTCAACATGGATCACAGGGATTACTTATTCCACAAAGAGAAAGAATAGACTTTGAAAAAATTTTTCGCGAAACCCACCTGTTGCCAATAAATTAATTTATACTAGATATCGTAATAAGCTGAATCATGTCATTCGAACTGCAAAGAAGAGTTATTATTTTGATAAATTTCAGGAGAACAGAAATGACATAATAGGAACTTGGAAAATTGTATATGAGCTACTGAATAACAATAATAAAGCTAATTTGCCTGATCCTTTTAAAACTGGCTATAACACTGTCAGTGACAAACATGATATCACCAATAGCTTTAATGATTATTTCGTAAACTTGGGTCCTTCTTTAGCTGCAAAACTTTACTCTCTTAAGGTGCGTTCACACCAAAAACGCGCGATTCCCGCCGCGGCAAACGCGGCGTTTCCAGCAAAATAGAGGGTTCACACTGCAACGGGAAAACGCGACGGCTCCCGCAGCGTGCTGTTGATAGTCACTTGTAAAATAGCCTACGCCGAAGATGATGTGGGACATTTGCTGGCTCTTTTTGTACATGCACGGGCCAAAAATATATCAATAATTAAAAAAGGGAATGTAAACTATATGTTTTGGTAAACAAAATTCACAAATCAACAACTGTTTAGTGAAATGGGAAGGGAAGGAGACAACATGGATATAATGAGATAACACCTTATAAGGAGTTTTTAAAGTGTGATCCTTTTTCGTCGCCAATCAGCGTATACCAATCTTCGACAGTACTGAGATCATTTTTACTGTATACGCCTTTCTTCTCTTTCGACAACTTAAGTACAATATTATGTCAAAGTTTAATGAAATAACCCCAATTTTATACGTTCAAGAAGCTCGATCCAACATCATCAACAATCCCGGAAGTTGGCATTTGTAAAAAGGGGGGGGGGAATGGTAGTGGTGGGGGAATGGTGGTGGGGGGGGTTGTTTGTTGCATAGACCTATTTAACTGTTCAAAGCCATTATACGATACTGAAATACTTCATTCTAATGCTCGCCATTTTGTGAATGCCCCATAGATTCTTCAAGCTTCTACCCTTAGCCCCTGTATTTGCCTCTAGATACGTACCGATCGATGTCATTGAATTACCATGCAAATGTCCCACATCATCTTCGGCGTAGGCTATTTTACAAGTGACTACCAAAAGCCCGCTGCGGGAACCGTAGCGTTTTCCCGCTGCAGTGTGAACCCTCTGTTTTGCGGGAAACGCCGCGTTTCCCACGGCGGGAATCGTGCGTTTTTGGTGTGAACGCACCTTTACACTTCCCAATGGTTACCTTGGTGATCCAAATCCTAGCTCTCTTTTTCTTTTTCCAATAACAGTGGACGAAGTAGAAAAAATTACCACTGATTTGCTACTCGCTAGATCCACGAAAAGCAGCCGGTGTCGATAATCTAAGACCTAATATAGTCAAAAAAGTTATACCCTACATTTTAAGGCCTCTTTGTCACATCTTCAACATGTCTCTCAGTACTGGAACTTTTCCAGATAAAATTGAACTAGCCAAAGTTATCCCACTTTTCCAAAAAGGAAAAGCCAGCACTCCTTGTAATTATCGGCCTGTATCAATGTTGCCTTGCTTTGCAAAAATCCTTGAGAGATTAATGTTTAACAGTCTGAACACATTTCTAAGTAAATTTAGTATACTACATGATAATCAATATGGTTTCAGGCCTGGTGACTCAACTGAACTGGAACTAGCCAACGCTATATATAAGCTAAACAGTGCCTTGGACAGTAGTAAATATTGGATCGGGGTATTTCTCGACCTCTTCAGAGCTTTTGACACGATTGATATTGATAATAACATTTTAATACATAAAGCTCACACAATATGGAATAAGAGGTCCAGCTAATTCTACTTTCACCTGTCGTTGTCTAAATAATCTTATTCCTGGCTTGTTTTCTTCCTTTCATACATGTAATCTCTCTGTTCATAATCACGACACACGCCATGCAGACAAACTTCGTAATACTTTGTATAGTAAATCTCGCAGTCAGCTCAGTCTTATGTATAGCTCTACTTCTCTGTGGAATTCATTACTGAATGGTCTTCATGCGAAACAATCTGTTGCTACTTTCAGAAAATGCCTTCAGAGTTATTACATTCTTCAGTATTGGAGGGAAATCTACGTTTAATGAAAGCTTACGGTTATCAGTAAAACCGAAGGGTGTAATGGAACATTATTCATACGGATGGGTTAGGGAAGGGATGAAGTAAATGGAAATGGTATAAGGTCTGAGTGCATGGGGGTTAATATTTGGACAGGAGAAGAAACTTCACAAATCCCTTTGAAGACGACGATCATACCGCGAAGGTCAAACTCATAAAACTAATTTATAAAGGGTTAATCAACGCTGGACCGTGCATAAAGTAGAGGATAATGCACGATCGGTGGTTAATGCAAGCGATGATGAGGGCGCAGCCCGAGTGCATCTAGCGATAGCATTAATCCCCGGAGATGATGCTGTTTGCTAGAGTAACGTCTGGACATGATTGCGAGGAGCCCTGGAACTGCAGTCGAGTCGACCAAAACATCCGGTCTCTGTTAAAACATGGAGAAAATCTACAGTATAAATTCATATTTACAATTTTCATACTTACTGGGCTTTGTTCTAGTAGACTTAACCAGGAACTTTAAAGCAAGGGGACTATCTGGTCAAAATATATCCGATTCAGCCAGTCTAGAAGGTAGCCATGCATGACAGGCCTAGGTCTGAAGGTCAAGAGGTTAGCCATGTTCAGTCAATGTGTCCCTTTGGGACGTAGCTCCTTTGGGAAGCAGAACTCCTTTGGGAGTAACATTTGGTTTTCGCCCTTCGGCTCCTCGTCAGAGAGCCGAGGGTCATTGGAAAAAGTAAGCTACTCGTTTAATGCACCAATGATAAAAATTATGAATAGTCATGTCAAAATTATTAAATTTAGGGTAGTGCTTTTTGTGAATCTGCAAAAGGGTAACTTTTAGGGGAAGCAATCATTGAGTGTAAAATTACTATTTTACTTCCAACTTACTTTAGCCGCCCCCCGCCCCCTCCCCCCGTCACAATATGAAATGCTGAAAATTACCTGAACCTCCCATGAAAAGTATCTCGCCTTTTGTCCATCCAAATAAAACGTTCAGGCAGAAATCAAAATCTTGTTTTGGGATAAAGTAGAAGCGTTGTATCGCACTGACGAAATGAAACTTCTTCAAGCTATTGGCGTTAGCTTTGCAGAGCTCTTGAAGCGACTCTTCCACTCAAGTAACGCCACTGAGAGCATATTACTGCTCCTTCACACGAGTTTGGTAACATGTGATTCGTTCAGCTGATGGCTCCACCACGGAACGTTCGATGAGACGAAATTTCTCCATTAACTGCATCAGCATTTTCACTTCAAGTTTTCCCTAATATGAATAGAACAGTATGTAGTTTAGTACTTCTAAATTCTTTTGAGAAAGTAAAACTAAAAATGTTGGCAATGTTTATTCCAGAGGGTATATTGAACAGGTGTATTCGAGGTAAAACTTGTATCACTTGAGTATTTTATAAAAGAAAAGACAGTCCTGGGGATGGGTCTTTTTCAGCTGTTTAATATTATGAGGCAACATCGAGAATTTTCGAATAATCATGGATGCTCAGATGCTAACTGGAGCTGAAGTAAAAGAGTTGGCCTGTCCGGAACCCCTCCTCATTGCCATTTGGTTTTGAGTCTGTTTTGGCCAGCAGCCAGATGCTCAAATTTTGAGAGAACAAACTTATTTCTGCACAAGGGATTGCTCTGATCCTGAAGTTGTAGTTGCGATGTTTGGAGTAGGGCATATGTGCCTCATATTGCGTCTCCCACACGTGGCTATGGCACAGAGAAGTTCGTCTATTTGGTCATTATGAAGTCATTACGGACGAATTCTTTGTACCAAATTAAGCGTACATGAAATCCAGGAACCTTTTTGTTAGAGATTCGGGCCACGCTCGTGTTTTGCACGATCGTGGATTGATGGTGTCCTGTTACTGTTACTGTAAGAGCAGTGGTCTAGCTAGAGGGGTGGGTGGGGAGGGGCGATACTACCCACAAAGTCCCCAAAGTCTCTGTCATAAATTTTAGCGTATTCAAAATTTCTCAAAACGCTTCGCGTTCACTCAGTATGTAAAGGTGTCTAATTATTACCTATCTCTGTGAAAAGTTAAGTAGAATTGTCTCATAATTACTTTCTGCACAACAATTTGAGTGAAACGATTGCCTGGAAAATCATTTTATCCTCTCCCGCAATCCATTCTCCTACCAACTAAACACCCCACATAATTTCCACCGACGGTTAGTCTGACTTATTCTTTAAATTTAGAAGTTATCAATTATGGTTTTTGCTAATTGCCAGTACCATCTGTATACAATTGAAAGTTTCATCACAATTTTGTAGACACCTCGTAATTTTCAAGGCTTTAGCACTGGACAGCACACATGAGATGTGGCCCAAGACCTACCAGCAAAAGCTACAGCAGCTTCTCAAAAGTGGGAAGCACGACCTTAAGCAAACCCACTTAAATCGCGAATAGTAAAGCCTAGAAGCAAGAGATCTGGGGCTCGCTTAATGGCCCTGGAAAAATAAGGATTCCAAAGAATTTGTGGTGTAAGCATTTCCTATGACTTTATGCTTTAAAATCGCTGTTTGCATCATTTTTTAGTTTGATTTGATTGAATCAGCGTATACATTGCAAGCTACAGAAGTAAACGTGTGCCTACTATTTCCGTTAGGTTTTGGAAAAAGTGAGGGAACAATCGCCCTTTATCGTCCGCTTATCTGTATTGCTTCTCAATTAGAAAAGCAATACAGATAAGCCAGAGAGTTGTTATCCGAATGGAGGTAGCACGAGAAGTTTAATTTATGATAATACTTTAGGATATATTTAAGTGTTAAAAGATTACCAACTTTTAGCTGGTGATTAAGGTTTATAAGGACTCAGGCCCTTTATTTAATGCTTTCAACTTGATTTCTTTCTCCTTGCCACATCATTCACCTCTAGTAATATTTTAACAAGGGGCTTAAACTGAATAATGGTTTGATGTGTAGGTTTGTATACCGCCATCATAGTAATGACAGGGCTTTTTAAACTCAAAACGGCTGTTTAATAGAACTAGATCACCATACAAATGCCCCTACTCCATCTAAAGAGACCATATGCAAATGAGCTATAGAGACAGAAGCCTAGTTCTTTTGCTTCATTCTGAAAAGTTTCCTCAAGTTTCCTAAAATAACCGGACATAAATCTATGTTCACAATTTTAAATAAAATCAAGTCGATGTGGTCTCATTTGCGACAACAAGCGACATCAGAGGCAAAACATGCTTATTTTTCAAGCGACTGGCAATGCTATGGCAATGGATAAAATCGTCATAGTTCTATTTCAGATGTAGCAGACGACAAACCTCTTTGCGTTAACTTTTTAATCCAGCTTAGTGCTTATTGAAATCTTAAAAGCAAGATAATTGAATGATTACTAGATGACTTTGAATGCTCAAACGTCACTTCAAAGGAAGTTTTGGCGAGCTATCTCTTTTCGGATAACAACTCCCTGGATAAACGACCCTTCGGGGAAGATCAGACCGCGCTCAGGCGATCAAAAAAAAAAAAAAAGGAAAAGAAAAAAGACAAGTGGGAACACAACGGATATCAAGGTTACCCGAGATCAAAACAAACGAATTACGTACTTTCGCAGACTTTCCTATCGTAGCACAGCTTGCCCGTAGTCTCATATCCCGCGCCACCCCAATTTGTGTAAACAAACATGACCTGCAGACATAATTTCAATGACGCAACTTCCTGTCGCTTGAACCTGAGGGATCTCGTGCAGGGGATCTAATGGGAACGCTCTTGCGGTTGGCTACAAAATTTTCCAGTTGACTGAGCTTGGGAGATCAGCATCAGGGGATCAAGAAGGAACACGGCCTAATTATAACCGGGGTTAGAAAAGATACCCTAAGGACTTTGATTTGGCTGAACTCTCAAATTAGTATGCAATTAAACAGAGGTAAAATGGAGTCATCATGTCGAGTTTAAATTTCCCTCCTCAGGTTAACTACAAAGTTTGTGAATTATCTCAATTGCTAGATGCCAGGAAATCGCATCTAACAGTGTTGAATTTCAAAATTTCCTTGTGAGGACTCCCGTTTCCTCATCAGCAGATCAGTGGCGGAGGAAGCCGGAGGTCATGGAGTCCATGGACCAAAATTGTCCTGCCACTTTTTTCTCGAATGTAATTCTTGCCTTTGCTGTTCATAGAAAGCACGTTCTGACAAAATTGACAATTGTTGCTAATCAGGCCCGGATCCTGATTATTTTTTTCGGCTCCAGCCCCCGGCCCTCCCTTTCGGCACCACTTACTGTATTGAGACGCGGATCCTACGGCTTCACTAAATAGTTTAGGTATACTTGTTTTGATTGTTAAATGCCAGGAAATGCAATTAAAACTGTTTTATTCCAAATCCCCCCCCCCCAGGCTTTGTACATTTGACGCTCGTAGGTTCGAACTCTGCCCTAACGGAGTTAGCCACCCCCTTCTTTGAAAAATCTTTGGATCCGAACGTGATAGTTGCAACATAAAAGATAACTTATGCAATGCAAAATGAAGCAGGGTATTAAAAATAATTTCAAAAATGGTTTTATTGGGGCGAGGGAGAATTTCAACTTCTGCTTTCCAATGTAGGACACCTTGAGTAGCATAAGCATTGCAAAGCCCAAGAAACCTTATCAACTTTCTTCCCACCCAAAAGGCAAGACCACTGTAGAATCAAAGGGAGCTTCCATTAGTAACTACTGACATACAAATGGTCGAAGGGTGATTTTGTAAAGCTGTTTAGAGCGCATCTTAGACTATCAGATAGTAAGGATATAGCCAAAGAATTAATTCTCTTGCATACAATCTCTTAAATGCTTCAGAGATTATGGGGGCTTCACCCATTGGCCCCCACTGGGACATTGTCCCATCAGGGTCCCTAAGACTAAGGGCCCCTCTAGACTCCATACCCACCGGGAAAGCCTCACAAACCCGTGAAATCCCGAAAATCTTTGCCACTTCAACAAACGCTTTTCCACCTGGACCCGATGAAGGCTTCACGTCTTTGGTAATTGTGGGTTTAGGAGATCCCCAACACAAAATGAAGCCCCGTGCCGCTTTCGTATTATCCTGCACCTGCAAACGCTTTATGTGTACGAAGTGTGAAGTTTTCGCTTCCTAGAAAATAAAAAGTAACCATTGGCTTAGTGAATTTTACAATAATTCGCCCCTAAAAATATTTTACCTTTACACCCTGGAAGCTATCTCATCCCCCCCCCCCCCATTCAGTACCTTGGCTACGTGTCTGCACCAATGTGTATGAGTGTGGTCGGACAGCTTTATTTGATTGCACTTTCAAGCTTTTTCTTCACCGATTGTTGTATCATCTCTCTCTCTCTACGGTGGGGCTGTTTTTCAAGACTTGTAAGTATATTAGCCGTACATCACATAGCCTACGTATGTAAGGCATGGCGACATGTGTTAGTAATTTTTGCACTATCTTCATCAATAAAATTCATGTAACTACAAAGCTAAATCCGAATCAATTCTCTGAAAACTCTCTGGAATCACTTAAAGGAAGCAGAAGAAGGAAGCTCAGTTCTTTCATCAGGCAAACGCTTTCAGTAGAAGCAAAATTTCTTTAATCAATAAAACAAATCAATGATAGACAAATTCATATTTGAAATGTCTTACAACTTATATGTATCATATAATCTCAAAGTTCTGACAGAAGACAGTTTGAACAATTATTACTTTTGTCTTATTTTAATATAAAATCTGGTGGTGGATAATTAATAAATGAAGTGGTTTTAACGCATCATTACTATCTGATAATACTCCATTTTTGTCATACTTAGTCATGTAGATTTCAGGCTGTACTTGAAATATTTACAAGGTTTTCATCTTGCACTAAGTGCGAAAACGTTTTCATGATATCCAGGTTTCCTTTGAATAAATCTCGAGACGACAGCAGACAAGATGAAAAACTTCTTGTGCTTATCGTTTGCGATGATACTTTGCATACCGCCGTGTAAATGTTCAAGAGATACAGGTAATTAAACGTGTTGAAACGTTATTTTTTAGTCTCTCACCGACTGTTTTTTATTTTGGGGTAAACTTCTTTATGATTTGTGTGTTCTTCTATTTAGATACATGTATAATTATATATATAATATATTATATGTAAGGTTGCTTGCATTTTAATGTGGCGAACATAAGTAAATCATGTCTCAATAAGATTGATTGGAAACATATTTCTTCAGTTTAATGTGTAAAGTTGTACCAAAAAATGCTTGTTTTTTATTCAACAAAATATCTAAGGAAAGTAGGACCTAGGGCTAAGTTTGCTTTAGCAAGCATTATATCACCATGTGGTTTAATTAAATGACAAATAGCCTCTCCAAATTAAATGAGGCATTACAATGAAAAACTTAAAATATATGATCTATGCCACATTAATATTCCAAAACATCTTGAAAGATTTTTTTGTGGGGGGGGGGGGGGGATAAGAGGGGAATCGAAAGGTTAAGTGTAAGGTTTCTCAACCAGCGGGCCACTGCCCACTGGCGTGCCGTGGAACTTCGACTAGAAGGCCTTGAAGGGCCGGGAAAAAGGGAAAAAATGGATAAATTTTCCTATCATTATTTTGTCATATATTTTCATCCCACACAGATAGAAATTTTGTAAAAACATGAAAAGTGGTGAAATTTGTATCGTTTAGCTAAATTTTAGATGTACGTTGATCTCTTATTGATTTCATTCAGTGGCGCCGCCAGGATTTGGTGATTAGGGGGCAGAACAGATGACGTCGTAATGCCACCTCAGTTCCTACCCCAAGTCTGCGTAAATTGTACCTTTTTGTGCGTCCCTGCGTTTGTATACAGCAGTGTGAGGTCCTTTTTGTCACTTCATAAAGGTGCCGTCCTGGGGGAAAGGTCTAAGGAGTGCCCTCTCCCCCATGAGAAATTTTTGTTAATTTAAGGTTGTCCAGATGCAAAATGGTGCTATCTTTGAGTTATTATTGGAACTGATCATGGCTGGAAAGTATCCTTATTTAGTGAATTCTAATTTTTGGATAGGTGAAAGAGGAGAGTGTGGGTACCTGTGATTGCATACAGCACGTGGGATCCTCCCTTTGTCACTACATAAAGGTGCCGTCCTGGGGGAGGGGTTTTAAGAGGAGTACTGTCCCCTCCCCTTCGAGAAGGTTTTGTTAATTTAAGGTTGCTTAGATGCAAAATGTTGCTACCTTTAGGCCATTTCTGGAACTGATCATGTATGGCACGAAAATACCCATAATCTAGTAAATTCAAATATTTTGAAGAAGTATGTTGTCTTAGAGAAGTGTATGTAGTGTCAACAAACCTCCTGAAGCCCCCTTTTTACTACTTTAATGCCTTCTATTCGGGGAAAGTTTTTTCGTAAAAATACGTGCGTGGAGTCCACAGAAACATTTTTGGACTATTACGAAAATTTTCCTTTGCTTCATTATGCATTATAAAAGGGTATCTAAAGCTAGCAGACACAGGTATAGTGCGTCGTGAAAGCTCTGGGTTAATTATATAAAACGGGGCACTGATATGATGATTATTACCTAACATTCAAATGATACCATAGAGTATGATGCCGAGCACTTTACAACTATCGTATATTTACTAAGTTTGAAAGAAAATCCGGACGAACAGCTTTCAGCAATGGGGAATAGAAGGGAGAGTATAAGTGCTCGGAGGTGATAGAAGACGTAGTTGATACGTAAAGCAGAAGGGGTTAAGGACTAAAAAGCGCGTTTCAGAATATATTTTCGTCGTAGGTATATTAACAACCACCATCTACACCAGTAATGGCTGAGCGCGAAGCGCTAGGTAAAAGTTTTTCAAAATGTATAACGGCAAATACATACTTTCAACCTTCCACACCATGCTGCAAATAAGATTGAAAGATCCCATAGGCCCCTACAGAGTTTGGAGATGTACTTCTGCTTTTCGGGAAAGTGTTACGATCAGAATAGCTGCATGTATTGTAACCTTAATAATGGTCATGAGATGCAGTGAAAACTGTAACGAATACGGAAGGAAGCAGGCTGAAATTTTTCATTAAATAAGATAACCATGGCAAAACCTGCATTCATGCTCTGCATAGAGACACTTTCAATTCCTCAACAAACCTATATTTGGCAATCACAAGCCAGTCTTTTACCTGAGAATTCGTAAACAGCTTTCAACTTTTGCTGCTGTGCTTCTGCGGGATTTGCTATCGGAAATTATTGATAATAAGCACAACATTGAGGTAAGGTTTGAAGCGCGCGGAGCGCGCGAAAAGTTTGATAGTATGCGAAGGATTCGCGATAATTTAGATAGTTTGAGAACCATTTGTGATAGAAAATGGTTACAATATGTACATCACTCGGTTGAAAACACACCGCACCCTACCCCCTACAGAAATGTGTAGCTTAAACACCTTTTGGGACCATTCAAAATAAAAATTCTGAAATCGATCGGGGGTACGCGTCCCCATACCCCCCGTGCCGGTACCACTGATTTCATTCATTGCTGGGACTTAGTCGGAAAGATAAAAATGATCCATGCGTATATGTGTACATCTACGTATAAGTATATACCTAAATATACCTACATGTAAACGTTTACGCATATGTATATGTAAACGTACACATTGACCTTTATGCATACGTAAACGTATATGGAATTGTTTATATTGTATGTTTATGTAATGCTGTTAACGAAATGTGCTGTTTAGTGGGACCGAAAAAGCACGAATCTTTCTGTTTCCTAGTCGCAAGTGGCATTGGGTGTGAGTTCAGAAGTCGGTAACAGCCAAACTTTAACCATGCAGTTTTATATCCAACAACCGCTTGATTTGAGTAAGGAACTTGTCTCTCCGTATTCAGCCGGCTGTATGTTGCTGTACATGTGCAAAGATATTATAAGCATAGATTCCAATCACCTATACATACACTGTTACGCACAGTGACTCCTAATGGAGACGCATATATCGGGGCGGAAGTGTAAATTTGACATGCGCTTCGTTGTATTCCGCGATCTGCGTACAAAAATAAGAACGCGTTACCGAAAATTCCACTGTTCAAAGAGGCTAGCGCGGGTGCACTTTGACAACGCGTTCTGTACGCGCAGAATACATTTCTCTGTGTATTATCCGGAATACTTGACGCACAGTTCTGCGCGCTCTGGAAACAAACGCGCTAGTTGCTTTCCCGTTGTGAGCGCGTAAGTAATTGAACGCGCATAAAAAAGTGCGTGACTTGAAGAAACCATAGAAACTGACCAATGAATGTCCATGAACTTGCAAAACCAGTCATTGTGCGTTCATGTTCAAGGGTAAATACGTGGAATGCCGCGTTGAAGAAATAAGTTATTCTTGTTCAAGTGTAATTTATTGAGGCGTAGTACTTCTTCAGTCAACAACATTCCAAAATAACAAGTATTAATATTTTTGTAAGACATTCATTTGTCTGTTTGTTTTCAAAACGACTGAACAGTGATCAGCACTTCCGCCCCGATATATTGGCCTCCATGGGGAGTCAACTTGCCATTTTAAGTTTGAAATCTGTGCTTGTAATATCTTTGTAGCCTACATGTGCGTGAAGCGCGCCGAAAAATTGCCTTTCATGGTCAATAAAGCTACATACGGTACTTCGGTCGTTGATAAAGAAAATTGAGAAGGATGAAAGACATTCCGTCCCCTTCATCTCATCCGCTTCCCTCAACCAAAATGCTAGGGATCACACCTCATGGGCCTGTATGCAAATATGAGGAAATATATTGCGGGGTCTGCCAAAATACTAAGGTACTCCGTCCTCCCTAACCAAATTATTGGAGGGGACTGTCTCACATACACCAATTTTAGCAGATATTACTGCAGTTGAACATTTCTACAGGACGATTGAACAAAGGTATTACGGTACGTTTCCAACCAAATTATTGAGGGAATGTACATGTGTGTCAACGACTGTTTGATTACCTAACATGTACTCTGAGTGGTGTGCGCGCGAATATCGCCTGAAAACATCGTTTTCCATGACTTGTAAATCAACGGAAAGTCTATTCTTCACACAAATATCAGCACTTATTACGATTTTTTGCCACAATGTTAGCAAATATTATGGTCATTGACCAACTATTGAGGGACGAAAGGTGGTCCTTTCCCCAACCAATTTTTTTGGGGCCATGTCTCTCCATCCCCCCACGATCGCAGCCCTTGATAGCCTCGTAACACTTACTGTAAATATGAAAACTATTCGTACCCGGTATAGTGATTTTTCTTATATTTTACAATATAAACCTCGAAAAAGAGTAATACCTGACTACAAGCTATAAAACAGAGTCAAAGGTGGAGCAGGGGCGAGGCAGTTAGGTCCAGTGCTTTTGTGGTACCACCGTGAACATGGGGCAATTTTAATGCATACTGTATGCATCATTTTCCAAAGCTGGGGCTAGCTACGCCCCTGTTCAATCAAATATTTCCATTGCAAGCCTCTTTCAGCGGTAAATATAATATTAAATCTGTAAAAGCTTAAAAGAGACAGATATACTTTTGCACATCTGTTGTATCACGTGTTTTATCAGCAATTGACATCATATTTTTAGCCATCTACCGATATATTCACAATAGTGACTGGCTCAGTCGCTAGCCATGCATTGGATGGGCGGTGTGCCAGAGAACACAGCGTGCCAGCGGGAAGGGGTTCTAGGGAAAGGTTCCCAAATTGATTGAAATTATGCAATCTTTCCCTTTTATTTGTTGTTTTAACAACTATAACTTTGAACTTGGTGAATTTATGCAAGAGTCCCACACAAAATTTCTCACGCTTCAAGGAAACACTCTGACCTTCTGACAAGATGGGTAAGGACTCATCTGGGTATGGTTTTATCCATGCAGTATTTGTTGGAAGGCATCCCCCCAAAAATTGTCAAAAAATTGAAGCCTGGAAGAAATCCCATGACAATTCCCGCAACTTAAGTTCTTGGCCAGATTACATAAAAGCCACAAAAATGTTATAATTTAAGTTAGCATGTATTGTGTACTTCATCAAATTAACCGCAAAAGGCATTCTGCAGTGGAGTTAAATTTGTTAACATACTGTCATGTGATCGGCTTGCTTTAATACATGTCTAGGAAATTATTAATTCTGACGTGCTGGTTTTTGTTTAATCAAAATATTAAAAAAGAGGTATTGATTTGTTGAGTTCAATTGTTACGTATATGTTTAGCAATTGTTTTACATTTGTGAAATTTTGAACTGAACATTTTACCATTTACCCAACATTTTGGAAAAATAATTGTAGTATATAGTAGTAATACTGCATCAAAAACTGCATTGACACATCTGCCTAAAATTGGTACACATTTTTCAAGTCTCAGCAGCTCCTCTTGAAAGAGTTTGTCAATGTAATCGAAGTGGGTTACAAAGATAATATGCCCAAGTACATGGGTTTCCTGCTCGTTTTGTTATTGTAAAGTTTTCTTTCCTTTGTGGTTAGGTTCGAGTAAATGCTACGTCTACGAGAGAAAAGATTCCCTGACGAGTGTGTTCAAGAAAATAAGTTGCTGGCATCCTGAACGTACCGACGAACAGCGGATAACATTACTCGGGTCTGGTATTAGTGTTGGTGGACTTCTCGGTACAATATCTTTCCTACGAATGTTTCCTTTAGACTTTGACCAACATGACATCTTAATTAAATTAAAATTTCGTACAGTCACATTTCAATGTGGTATTTTTTGCTTCGACGTCTGTGAGGATCGTTTTCACTAAGTCGACTTCAAAAAAGAGAGAGAATAATTGAGGGCGTATGGAAATTATACAAAAACATACTCTGTCAATAATGTTTACGATAACTCTTTTTCAGAGGACGTTGAGATAACGTCCTAGGATTGAGATTTCAAAAATTTAATCTGGTGTTGGGGGTCCGGCATTAAATTCTTGGCCTTCAGTATGCCTTCGCCTTCTCTAAATTTTTAATTAAGAAAGGCCTTTTTGCCTCCACCCTGCAAAATCCATCATACTGTTTCAATAAAAAATCAAACGTTTTTAATAGTTATACTTCCAAAACTGGCAAAATGCATCATCAAACTGCAGTTTAAGAGCTCTCAAATATTTATAAATTTTATCAAAGGACTTCCATAATCCCTTAGAACACTGCCATCCCCTCTGCCACATGAGAAACCTTGCCAAAGCCTAAACAAGAAATCTGTACTCTACACTCATCGTTCTCTACCTCACCGACATTTAAGTTAACACCATTTAAAATGAGCAGGTTCAGTACAGACCATCCTACCTACTTGACACTTGGTGTTTTTGTGTATTTACCATTGGAAAGCCGCAGAAAAATGTTGAGAGTATTTGTTACTTCTCCTCCCCCCCCCCCCGTTTTTTTCTGTTAAATTTCGTACGGCCAGCGTAGCATACCCTAACGTGTGTAAGCACATATCTTGAAGGATGGGATTAAATTTCAAAAGTATGTGCTACTATGTCTTGAGACTCATCTCGGTCCGCATGATAACTTAGGTATACGACAGAGTCTTCTTTAGTAATACTGTAGTAGCGTGGCGAAGGTAAGTTTATTTTAAAGTGTTTATACAAATCTACAAATGTGTGCATGTCTACCTGCTATTTCTGTGCTTATGTTACTGTACATACTGGTATTTGTCTCCCACCTCGACTCTGCGCGTTTTTACTATGTTTTATCTCTACACAAAGCAATATTGATATTTCAACTCAACTTAGAATTCTGCGCAAGATATACTTGAAATACCGCGTTTGTAAACAAGCGTCAAAGATTAACACCCAAACATGAATTCATTTTAAATATTTTCCGAACCGATTTACAAGCATTTGCATGCATGCTTTTGGTTGTTCTATTCTGATGTAACTTTTTAATTGAAACTAAATCAACTTGTTCTGCGGAGGTTGAAACCAGGTGTACGTTTGAGAAATGATTGCACTCAGCAAATATACACAGAAGGAAATGACTCCAAGAAGAGCTCTGCTCATCTTTAAATTGTTTCTTTCTCAATTTATCCTTGTTATAAGCTTCGTAATGTGGTTAGGCTTAGCAAACCTTTGACTTACTGGTTAGATTTTGTTCACGTTTTCTTTTTTCCTTCATCAAAAAGGTAAGGGGTTTGATTTCGCTCAAAGGCAAGACAATACTCGCGTTGAAATTGCCACTTTACAAGAACCATCACCAGAGGCAAGAACTACTCTTTATCAAAGTACCAAAACTACCACTGTTCATCACACTACTAATCCAACTACAATTCTCGGCCAAACTACAATTCCTGACCAAACTACTGGCGGAGTTTCTACTATTCATCAATATGCCGACGCATCTTTCGCTACTTTTCGAACTTCAGGCACAACTACTACTCAGCAGACTACTTACGTAGGTACTACTATTCATCAAACTACCAACCCAACTGCTATGACTCACCAAACTACCGACGCAACTACCACTCATCAAACTACCGACGCAACTACAACTACTCTTCGAGCTGCAAGCACAACTACTACTCATCAAACTACCGACGCAACTACAACTACTTATCAAACTAGCAAGGCAACGACCCAAGCATCTTTAAGTACAACTAATAGCCTGAGTAAGTGTCAAAATGGGACTCTTTTTGGCCAAACCCTTAGGTTATGATATCGTGAGTTCTTCATGCACACACTGAAAAAGAGGTGTCATCAGCTACAATACCTGATACAGGTTATTAATATGAAAACTATTGTTTAGTGCATTAGTTCCCTTTCGTTAATTTTGTTACGTGCTATAGAATTTAGGCGGTTGAATTATCGTAACATATTTAACCAGGCTATGTAATTTAATGAAAACGGAAACACGCTCCAGGTAGGGAACAGTATGGCACGGTGATGACTTTTCTGATTTAAGTATTTTCAATTTTAATTGCATTTTCAAAATGTTCTAGGGGTACAGACAAAAACGATTGTAACGGAAATAGCATACGTCGCTTGAGGAGACCAAAAAAACTACCAGAAAACACGCCCGCGAGTATGCTCCATCATTTTGTAAGAAAATTGGTCCAGCTGTAATATTTGAAATTATGAATTTGACGCTTACCCCACATGAATTTGAATCCGGTTTCCATATAGCAACCACTCATTTACATAAAACTTGACATGTCATGTAAAGTTTCATGTCAGTTTTTGTTTCTTCTTGCATTTATATCAAACAAAAAAGGAAAGATTTTCAAAAAATGTGACCTTTGACTTCTGACATTTGACCTTTTCTTCAGGGAGTCTACGCAACCCAAAAGTTCAACACTGAATACTTCCCCTGCAAAGAAATGGACCAAGCTCTTTCGGGAATACTTAAAAACATATTGGAAATGCATGCCGATCCCCACCCTTACACCAACATACACACTCTTGCCTAACACAGTAATACGTTTGGCCACCGTCCTTGGTCATGAGCATCCCCAGAGAGTAGTTATAAATAAAAATTTACCATCACCACGGCAACGGTTGCTATCACAAAAGGCGCTGCTGCATTTAGCTCAACTAAGTGTTAACTACAATATCCATCCTCCATAAGGAAAGATGAAGTACTATAAAGATTACAGACGTTGTATCGTAATTTCCATGAATATCATTTAAAACAACCAGGTGAAAGCTTCAACAAAGTGTAGACTACTTGACCGCATCTGCTTGAGGGGGTGTCCAAATAACACCTCACTTTGTCCTTTGTGCAGACACAAACTACCCATTTTATTACACGCCTAATTTTCCTTCAATGTACTTAACACTAATTTGATCTGAAGCCACGAATTGTTAACTTTTCTATTCGGTAGGCTTTGAAAAGTTCCAAGAACTTCATGCTGTTATGATAAAGGCTACTGATACATTATACACCTATGGCGAATTCATCCTATGAGACACACTTTATTACAACTCTAGTCACAAATGAAGAAAATAATTGCTAGGTTTGAAATTTGAATAAAATGCTTTTGTTTTCTATATATTTCCTGACAAAAGTTAACACTTTGCATGATTGTCCAACTTTCTTTGTTAAGACAATGAGCTTTTCCGAAGGACGAAGGCTTAACTATTTACTATGTTAGAACTGGATCATTGTGAAAAGCTAGTGAAGTGTCTCTTAGAGAGACTGTAAAATCAATAACCTATATTATTTCTCTGATCTCTTTGACATCAACACCAGCAGACAAAGAAATTAAACCTTGATTTCTGAACAATGTAATGAATAATTCAAGTAATGATAGGATAAATCTTTCCTTAAGCATCAAGGTAGATGTTCATGCTGGGTCATATAAATGAATCAAAGTTGTGACATCAAAAGGAAAGATAGATGGAAGACCTTTTTTTTATTTCAGAACTTCCTTCAACGTTTTAATATTTACCTTTGTTTCCTTACCCTTCAAACTTAAGATATGTTCATAAGAGGAGACGGGCGGTGTGGTCAGGGCTTTCCTGCTCCGAATGGTGAACCAGCTATATGCGATCCTAACTCGGAATATTATTGCTGCTCTGCATTTAATTATTGTGGGGGCACGGTCGAACATTGTTCTTGTGATTCTTGTATTGACCACCGAGACGTTGGAAAAAAGTAAAGGACAGGCTTTGCCTTCAAGAGGCTATTTGCTTTCTTAGAGGCTATATATTATCCTGGCTGCCTGGTGATTAGTCGTTTGCTCTGAAGAAATAAGGGACCCATTTACAGCAACTTACAACCAACCTAAGAACAGTAACAAAGACAGAAGAGTTTGTTCATATATTTACAGCATTCAAAGTAACATATAAAGAAATATTTCGCCTGCAAACTGCTTCTCCAGAAGTCTAGTGAAACACGGTGAGATGTTTGTTGGGTAAAAAACAGGGCTTGTGATTTTGAAGCCCTCTCATATCTCTACAACTGGATTAAGACAGAGTTATGGATAAAGCAACCATGGTTTCACGACATCTATATGGAGCACAAAAAAAAGTTTGTTAAGGGAGTTGTGATTGATACATGATATTCGTGAGACATGTCAACCAAATGAATAATAATCGCTAGATGATTTTTGGATTGCACGGAAATGAAAAAAGCCGCCCAGTGTCAGTGTCTCTGCAACTGCAAGATGAAATGGCACTGTGAGCAAAGTGAGGGTTTCGTGCAAACCCTCGAGTAACTTTTTGCTGTAGCATGAAAAATTAATGGATATCATGTATTATAATTGCGTGTTCTTTTAATATTTATTGAGTGCGGTCCCTATTTTCTTGAGTGTGGGCGAATAAAACCCTTTGAAGATAATACTCTTCGCTACGCATGCGTCAATCGTTATGTTTCCTGTTCGTTTTGGGGAGTAAAAAGCCATTTTACTGGAAATCCAGGGCCAATGAAAGGGAGGGGAAAAGGCACTAAACATTTTAAATCCTGGATTGGGCATTTTAAAAGCGAAATTATAAATCTTTCATGATAGAATATAATCAAATTCCAAATTATCCTGGGCTGCATCCCCAACCCCAACTCTCTCCGATCTCATCACCCGTGTAATGATAAAAATTAAAAGAGTTACAGCTTTGGTGAAAATAGTGTTCGAGCTGCTAATTAGGCAAGAACTATCAAGTACCTGCGCAACATTTGTCCTAGCATTTTGTACTTCTAGTATGCAATAAACTGTACAATTTTGTCATAACTTTCTCAAAATTTAGTACGGATTCTCTGATAGGACAGCATAGTACGTACTAGCTTGAAAAGAAGTAACAATCCTATAAACTAGAGAGTGAAAATCGTACTTTCTCTCAGACAGAAAGGTAGTAACTGCTTGCAGAACACTTACGTCAACAATGGTTTGTACACCAGAATACGTTTTCATACTCTTATATTTTCTTATTCCTTCCATGTGACAAATATCCTACTTAGGCCTATTTGGGTGTATCCATCTTTCCCTCTCTCAACAATGTTTACAGTCACATAGGCTTTCTAATCTTCCATTACGTGTCGCACTGCCGTCATACGAGGCTTATGTTCACAGAGATACACATTATAGCAATTTTTTGACCCTACGTCGTACCAGTAGTTTGAAATGTATCTGTATCGATTTTACATTAGCTACTGTGTAGAGTATTCTCTATTAAGACTTACATCTCTAACCTATGGAAGTGAGCGTATTCAACCGGTAAATCAATTTCAATTCGATCTCCTCCCTGGTTCTTTTGGTCCCCAGAAATGTTCTTCTCAATCATGACCGGTCAAAATTTTCACAAAAGAAAGTTAATCCTCCTCTGGTAGTTACACGCAACCCTAGATTACCTCCTCTAGATAAATTATTAAAAAACATTTTCACATTTTACAGTCGTCTCTCACTGAATGTTAGAGATGTTAGTCTTAAAGAGAACACTCTACACAGTAGCTAGTTGTGTCCACAGCCAGTTGTTTTCAGCACGTGAGCATGGGAAGCTTATCTTTCCGAAACGTAGTGTGTCTTTAACTGTTAGTTTGCTTTGCCTTTTAAACCTTCAAACTTTAAAAGTTTCTTTTTACCGTCTACGTATGTGTGTATGTATGTGTGTATGTATGTATGTATGTGTGTGTATGTATGTATGTATGTATGTATGTATGTATGTATGTATGTATGTATGTATGTATGTATGTATGTATGTATGTATGTATGTATGCATGCATGTGTGCATGTATGTACGTATGTATATGTGTATGTATGTATGTATATATATATATATATATATATATATATATATATATATATATATATATATATATATATATATATATATATATATATATATATATATATATATATATATATATATATATTCTCAATTCTGTTTAGTTCCTTACCCGCCCGGTTCTATTTTTCATCTATTTTTTAAAATTTTAGTCTCTGTCCCAAATCCTACTTCGCTTTACCATGATGTTTAATGAGCCAGGTAAAGACAGAGTAGCAATTTCAGTCCTTTTGTCCTTTTTGAAATCATTTCTCCGCAGGGATAAAAATACTTTTTCAATGACGAAGGTTCTTTTCAGAACGAAATCGCCCTGGCCATTTTTATGAGGGCTATTTTAGAGACGACGAAGGCTTTTTGAGATTTGCGAGAATAGGAGTGCATAAGTTGTAACACCTAGTAAGTTGGAAAATTTACAGTGTTCTTCTATCACTTTAGTTGCATAGACAATGGCAATTGATAAAAGATGAAAGTTACAAGCACCGTAACGTCCGTAAGATAGTGCGTACGTCCAGAGCCTTATAGTGCAGTGGCTCATTCAAAAGTGCCAAGGCACATTTTAAGTTGTGACTGATATGTCAACGCGGCAGCGCCTTGCAGCCCTGCAGTACTAATTTCGTTAATTTTGTAACGTTATACTGGTGTGGCCCTTGAAATCAATTCTCGATCTCGAGAAGAGCCGAAAACAACTTTTCAAAATGAATATAATTCATGGAATTTCAATGAATATACTTTGCTGAAAGAAACCATCAACAGATTCTGAAAGATCCCTGGGAGGATTTTGGTAATATATTTTTTCGCCCTCCGGAATTTTTCAAGGGGCGATTTTGTAACTTTTCCGGCGAATCGCCCACCTCCCCCGTGCATTTTGAGCGCTGTTTTTCAGTTGTTTACTAATTTTTCTTTTGCTTATTAAAGCTTTGTCATTAAAATCTTCTTCACCTGTCTCATAAACTAGCATTTTTGGTAGATGTTTCAAGATTGACTGATCAAAGAATTACATTTTTGCACAATTCATTTTTGTAAAGGCAAAACTCTGTTAATCTATAGAAGATATGAATAAATCAAACCAAGTGAGTTCTAAAGATTTCTTTTATTTCTTTCAGTATGGAAAACATCCACTATTAAAATAGCTTAAAAAATTTAGTCAAACACGGATGGAAGAGATTTGAGAAGCAAACGTTACCGTATAAAGGGGCACCAACTTGAGGTATATAATTGCTAATCGGTTCTTTTTAAGGAAAACGCATATTTAATGAGTGTGAGTAATCTCCCTGGGCTTGCCCCATCTGCATTTATAGAGCTACCGACCGATGCTGGGCCATTTCAGCAATGTTATATTTCAGTATTTAAATATGTCCTTGGTGACCCTGTACTCGCTGCACACCTAAAGGAACTGTGCTTCACTTTTCCATTCCCAACAACGGTTTCTCATTTTACATAAGTCCTAAATTTCAAGGACACACTCACAACCTCTCGAATAGACCATTTTTCATGAACAGTTTAAATTTAAAATGTAACTTTTTTTCAAAATGTCACAAATTTGCTGACTTAGTATTACAATCACCCATACCTTCGAATCTTTTCTATTTTAAACAAATTATTAATTTCCTTATATATTCTTGTTCCGAGAACTCTGCAATTTTATTGGAGTTTTCGATTTAAAGTAGCGGTATTTATTTAGTTTTATTTCTTTGGATACAAATATTTTGATAAAAAGGTGGAGGAATGTTCAGTTTACCTCTCTGATCCTCTCCTAACCACCTTGAAATAATATACCATTTACAAGTTTAGTTAGTAGTTTGTGATCAGGAAGATGGTGCTTGCAAGTGGACATGATTAAGTCTGATTAACGTTGATTTGGCTACGGACTACTAATCCTGTTGGATACTATGTGTCCAGACGACCACTCTTTTCTTGAATGCATTCAATCAAATTTTCTATTACGCAAGAGAGCTATTCACAGGTACACTGATAGAGCAAAGCATAAATTGTGTAGAACCAAGTGTTGTCAACATTTTGACAACTAAGTATTAGTTTCTCTGAAATAAGGCCTAATGCGTAGTACTACATCAAGACAGATAACTTACACTTTCCTGAAAGTCAAATCGTACATACCAAAGACGGCTCAGGTGTATGCAAACTTTGCTTTGGTAATGGCCTATACAGCGCTAGAGTTAAAACACCCTTACTTAAATCAATCAAACTATTCCCTTTAATAACTCAATTTACACAGGATGGCTTCTGACAGTCTGAGAAGGCCAAAAGTGCTAGCCATCACTTTCCAAATAAACAAGAATCTGAAGTTGTTCAACTGAGACAGGAATTCAAAACGGCACCAATCTTACTACAAAAACTTTTCTCTCTTATTGACATAATATAAATACTTTATCATTTGAGGTAACAAACCGAAAACTCTTTCAAAACATCTTACCCCTAGCAAACAGAAAGTGCCAGTGTAACCATAGGCGTATCATACACAACAACTGAGACTCTAAATTTCCGAATCCTCGTTAAGGCTCTGTTTGCGAGGTATTACTGTGATTTTCAGACATGTGTAAGAATAGTGACCTAACTGCCTGAACATGGATGGAGAAAACAAGACAAACTAAAACAGCGCATTTTCTCGCAATTGCAGTGTGGTCTGTGTGGAGTGCTGCATTGCAACTGTTGAAACAGTTCAAGACATTATTCTTACACGTACTCAGTTGTCGTGGCATCTCCCTGGTTGTTGCTAGTATACGCAAGGCGGCACATCTACCCGACCATACATTTTCATATGAACCCTCGTCATACAAATGTTGAAGATTTGTTGAAAATTGAAACACGCGCAGCTCAAAGTTTGAACACAATCAGACATGTTGGACGTTGTCCGAATTTGTTGAGGAAGGACTGAGTCCACAACATTATACTACATTTTTTAATCAGCAGCATTGCACAGGTTTATGAATTGAAGGTTTCATCCCCAACAAGGTATACATTATCTTAAAGCTCATTAGCTGCTGGTTGCTGACACGTCAAAATTTACATAGTAGGAACATTGAAATTTTGAGGTAGGGGCCCCTAAATATTAAAATTGTGATCCGTCCACCGCGGTTGGTAGAAGATGGCTTTACTTTCTTCCAAAGCCTCAAAATGATAATCAACCAATGCAATTTTGTCTGTTTTCACACAATGTATTCGTCAATTTAAAGGTGATCAGTCGTCTTGAAATATTCTTTGTGACGTCAGCCTTTTCTTGACATGTTTCTGCAGTCGTCACTGTTCAAGGATACACCGTACAAGCACGGTATAGCTAATCGGTAAGCAAGAAGAGACGGCTTGTAGCTGTATACCTACTAGCTATACCGATGTCATCATAGCTACTTGTACG
Source organism: Holothuria leucospilota (assembly GCA_029531755.1). Classification (NCBI taxonomy): domain Eukaryota; kingdom Metazoa; phylum Echinodermata; class Holothuroidea; order Aspidochirotida; family Holothuriidae; genus Holothuria; species Holothuria leucospilota. The sequence goes on from CM055975.1 coordinate 38,449,353, forward strand.
GTGTATCCTTGAACAGTGACGACTGCAGAAACATGTCAAGAAAAGGCTGACGTCACAAAGAATATTTCAAGACGACTGATCACCTTTAAGCACTACATCAGCGGCGCTGGCACTGGAGAACATGGGGGGGGGGCGCGTTCCCCCAATCGATTTCAGAAAAGCGTTTTAAAAAGTTTAAACTGATCCCAAAAGGCGTTTAAGCTATAGATTTCTGTAGGTGGTAGTGTGGGGTGTGTTTTCGACCGAGTTATGGATCTATTGTAATTATTTTCTATCACAAATGATTCTCAAACTATCAGAATTTTCGCAAATCCTTCTCACACTATCAAAATTTTCGCGCCCTTCGCGCGCTTCAAACCTTAGCTCAGTATTATTCTTATTATCAATATCTTCTGGTAGCAACTCCCGAAAAAGCACAGCAGCAAAAGTTAAAAGCTGGCTACGAATTTTCAGGTAAATGACTGGCTTTGTGATTGGCATATAGGTTTGTTGGAGAATTGCCCTTGGCGCGCATTCTTCACGGTTTACACTCCATCCCATGACCATTATTAAGGTAATAATACTTGCAACTATTCTGATCACAACATACTCCGAAAAAAAGAAGTACTACATTTCCAACCTCTGTGGGCATATGGGATCTTTCAATCTTAGTTGTAGCATAATCAGATAATGTGGAAGGTTTGAAAGTACGTATTTGCCGTTATACGTTTTTCAAAAAAAGTTTGCCGAGCCCTTCGAGCGCAGCCATTATCGGTTTAGATGGTGATCGTTAATACACTTACGACGAAAAAGGATTCTGAAACGCGCTTGGTATCCTTCACCCCTTTTGCTGTACCTATCTGGGAGGTCTAAAATATCACATCCCTGCAATATATTTTCTCCCTCCTTTCCATTTCCCATTGCTGTTCGTCTGGATTTTCGTTCAAAGTTAGTAAAAATACATCCAGATCATAGTATCATTTGGATGTCAGGTAATAAGCATTATATGTCAGTGCCCCGTTCTATAAAATTAATTCAGAGCTTCCAGGAGGCCCTATACTGAAGTCTGCCAGCCTTAGATACCCTTTTATGATGCACAATGAAGCAAAGGAAAATTTTCGAAATAGTCCAAGAATGTTCCTGTTGACTCCAGGCACGTATCCTTACGTAAAATCTTTCCCCGAATAGAAGACAGTAAAGTAACCAAAGGGGGCGGGGGACTTCGGGAGGTTTGTTGACAACATATCCTTCTCTTAGACAACATACTCTCCTCTTCACCTCACCAAAACTTAGAATTCACTAAATTATGGACATTTTCCAGCCATGTATAATCACTTCCAAAAAATATCCCAAAGATGGCACCATTTTGCATCAAAACAACCTTAAACTAACAAAAATTTCTCCCCTTAGACCCCCTCCCCAGTATTGACAAAGGAAGGATCCACCACTGCTGTATACAATCGCATGAACGCATTAAAAAGGTACAATTTACGCAAATTTTGGGAGTTTAACAGAGCTGGCAATACGACGTCATCTGTGGTGCTCCCCCCACCACCACCGAACCCTGGCGGCTCCACTGCTCTACATCGGTCATCACATAAAATCCACTGCCCTGTAAGAATATGGTGAAAAGTGAACCAAAACAACAGTTTTAGGGACATTATACAGACTCACCTTTTAACCAAATTGTAATTTTCTATCATGGCGGTGCCGCCTGTGGGCTGGGGGTTGTAGAATATGCCCACGGTATTTCCCGCCTGTCGTAAGAGGCGACTAAAGGGAAGGACTTGCACCGTATCTGAGCTGTATTTGAAACTGTATTTAAACGTTACCTTTTTATCTAGTTGACACTATATAACTCATTCGTGTTGGTGTGTCGTTAAATCTTATCTAACCAACCAACCAACCAACCAACCAACCAACCAACCAACCAACCAACCAACCAACCAACCAACCAACCAACCAACCAACCAACCAACCAACCAACCAACCAACCAACCAACCAACCAACCAACCAACCAACCAACCAACCAATAAATCTATAATGGCGGTGCGCCACGTAACGGTATACGAAGTCAAGTTTGCCGAACAAATAATGCTAAAAGAGAACTGGTTTAAATCATTGAAAAAATTGTAAATAAATGCACTTAAAAGTATCTCAAACAGGTCTTACATTAATTTTGAAAGGTTTAGTAAATTTGTCTCATAGACAGTACTTTATGAGTAATTGAGATAGTCAAATTATTAAAAAGATTTTTTTAAGTAATATTCTGCATATTTTTACTCTCTTAATCCAATTTATGATACGTAGCAGTGGATAAAGTTTTTCGGGACTCTCGCATTATGTCTAGTATAGTATTCTCACGGTGTGAACAGAAATAGCCTCGAATTTATCAACCCAGACATTCCCGCTAAGAAGCTCAGGAGTTGATACAAACTCATCTCATAAAATTTACACTTAAGATCCGATGCTTATGCTGCCATCATGATATTGCTTTCATAGATATAATTGACATGGGCGTGGATCATGGGGGACGGGGGACGCGTCCCCCTCACTTTTTTAGAAGGAGGGACATTTCCAAAAAGTCCCCCAGTACTTTTGCAAAATGATGAAAACTAAAACTGTGAGGGTACAAAAATAGAGCGATTTGATCGTAGTACGAGTAGCCAGAAGGGAATGGATTGTGACATTTCTGTGCACCCCGTGCGGCTTGGAGCTAAATTATCTCACCAATCAATATTTTCAGGCACATTTTGATAGTATTAACAAATGTTTTTTGATCAGAGGAGTATCTAAGCGCAAATGAAAAAATAACGTGGTATTTATTAGGTTAAACACCGCCAAAAATGATGATTTTCATGGGATTTTTCATGATCGTATACGTTTTGACGATACTTACTGAACATCAGCCAGTACGATCTCTGATTTTGGATTGAGACATGACGATGACAAGGTCCCAACGCTTTACGTCAAAGGTATAAATGATATAACATAGATTACGATTTGTCACTACATTATAAAAGCTAAATTGCGCCCAAATATGGCACCATTTGCCATATAGACATCTTCCAATTTCCTTTTTTTTTTTAAAAAAAAACAGTACTCGCCGAAAGTAAAAACATGTTCGATTACTTACCTGGAAAATAGGCTTTCTCGAGGGAAAATATGAAGTCAAAAGGTGCAAAATATTGCACCAGACTGCGTCTAAGGATACCTTGTGGTTGAAAAAACTTTCAAAGGGGGAGGGGGACACGCTCCAGTTAGACCCGTCCCCAGGACGGCGGTTCACAAGTGTTGAAAAGTCCCCCCCCCCCCACCTTTGGAGATGGATCCACGCCCATGTTAATTAAACATTCTTATCATAAATTTGTGAGGACAAATAAGGGATGGCTTCAAGTTGAATAAATTTTCTAGTTTACGTTCTCTTTTTTGTCTGCTGACTCTTAGCAGGGAGGTTCTAACAGTTCCCTGCTTCAAGTCGTTGATCAACGGTAACTTGGACTTACGTAAAAGTCCTGTGACATAAATTTTCGTATGGGTTTTAATAACTTAGGTGGCTTTGCTTGAGCGCTGCCTACCAACGTCTAGCTGGCTGCGATTTCCCTTACCAAATAATACATAAAAAGTTTTTGTTGGGTTGCTAAAGGTACAATGAATAGTGTGATGAAAAGATTTTAGCTTTGGGTTTCCCTTGTGACATATTTCTCAACTCGATTTTTGCCACTGTCAGCACGGATATCTGAATATTTTGTTAGGTTGCCATAATCGTTGAACCCTACGTAGTCAATTACCGGAGTAGGAACAAGACCTTCGTTTTGATGGTTAATTTCGTTAATAAAATGTTGGTTCTTTGAAGATCTTTCTTTTGAAACAGACACAAGTTATTATTTTCAAGAAGAATGGCTAAAAATTCTACATGCAAAATTTTTTAATGCAGGTGCTGAAAAGAGTGTTTTGTGGCGTCGTGGGCAAAGGTGCTCGAAGTTCTAATATTACCATGTAGCGGGGTAGAAAATACTCTACCCCCCAAAAACAAAATTGGCTGCTGAATTAACTCGAGGGTGCGTTGACAGAACTGTTCCTGACACCGATTGATTTAGCCAATAGACGGTCACTCACTCTCTCCTCATTTTCAGGTCCGTGCAGGCTTTTCAAAAACTTCATTTTATGCAAAAAGTTGGGTGCTTTACTTGGACGGTATTATTTATCATCCTGAGCAGGTTATTAGTAACTGCCAAAGTAATATTCGCTCAAAATGAGCAAAAATATTTGTCTAAGTGACCTTCAGGTCTAGCAGTATGTAGTGTACGTTAGGCTAAGGCCATGAAAGTCATTGATATCGCATAAAGTCTGTCGTCTGGACTCAGAGAGAGGTCTTCATGTATTGCATTTCTCTTGATAATCGTAATCATGTTTGAGTTAAATGTTCAGATTTCACATTACTTGCAAGTGTAGGTCATAAAAGCACTATCCTGCTATTTCCTAGCTAGATTTTGACATGGATAACGCTATAATGTCAGTCATTCTGGGGAGGCAGCACAGAAACGTTGATAGTGACAGTCTTGATCTCTATCAAACCTCCTACTATCGGTGCAAAATGACCTCAAAGAAGACGCTGATATGAAGTGCTCTATGATAAGCGCTGACAGGCTGATTAACATATTACAGATCGGGGATTTCCCAGTTGGTTTGGCCAGTAATCGCCATTTGGAGTGTTTTATTCAGGTATGCTACCTCAAATACAGGAAGAAACAGGTAGAATTTGTCCATCGCGTCGATTAGACCTACATTTGATGCACATCATTCTTGTTGATAAAAGCCGAGTGTTTGCATCCCCGGCTCTTGTGAATTTAGACAATATGTGAGGTTGTGCGTTATGTACTACTATGTAAATTTAAGGTATTAAATTTAGGATGAACACATTCCAACTGATGGCCGTAGCCTCCGGGTGCAGAGGAAAGTTGCCCCTTGAGATTTCCAAATCGTAAATAAAAGTTGACCTTCTTGAGAAAAAATACGTAACTGCGAAAACTTTCGCTGTCCAAGTTATGATTTCTAGGACCCCCAAACCTGGGGAATTGTGGGATAGTTTCCTTTTCCCCAATTTTTCCCGGGGGTCTCCCGCCGTGGATGTGTTCTGCGTCTTTCTCCTGACGAATAAACCATAGTGTTCCTCCTACAAGATACACAGCTTGAATACCTTCACCGGCATATAAGTTTGCGAAAGATAAAATAGCATGTGGTTACCTTTAATCATAAGCTAAACCTAACGAGCTGGTAAAGAAACTTAATATAAAATGCATAAGCAGAGGCCGCAAAATTGTTTTAAAACACAGCTAAATCTTGTAAATGTCCTGTTGTTTCACTTCAAGTATCTTACTTGATGTTTTAGACTAAAACAATATTGCATATTCAAGGTAAACCAAGAAGTTACTCTCTACGGGACTTTTACAACTCAGAAAAGTATTGTAACATGATTCTTAAAAGCCATTCATGAAATAGGATTCCCGGTTACACTCATTCAAATTGGGGTGACTGCATTTTTCCTTTACATAATTTATTTTCTTGAAATCTAAATTTGTTACAGACTAACTTAGCATGAAATCTAAAAGTTAAAAATGCTTAAGTGCAATTTTTAAGGTCTAAAACGTGTCCTTTTCCCCATCTGGGACACATTTGACCGAAAATTTTCTTACAGTCCTACGGTATGGCTACTCGCCAACCGTTGGTGGATCCCCCAGTGACCGCATTAAGAGCGCTAGTAGGTAGAAGCTTACGCTGGTTACCAGCCTTGTAGAGGTGCCGTCCCCGGGCCACCGTCGAAAAATTCAGTAAATAATTAAAATTTCAGATTATTTCTTTACTAAAGATAACACCACTTTTTAGATCTAAGAATACTTAGAACACGAAAACTCTCATTTTGAAAATGTTTTGAAAAGAATTGACCTGGCATTTCTTCTGCAACGTTTTTGAAAACATTTTCAAAACATGTTGTATACCCTGTCTACATGGGCATCCGAAGGGGGGCATGGGGGGCACTTGCCCGCCTGGAAAATCAAAAACTTTATAAAACGAAGAAAAAATAAAGAAAAAAACGAAGAAAATATAACATCAACATTTCTTAACTGTTCAATCAGTGTGAATTTCTACTCTCAAAACAGGAATTGAACAAAAATATCAACACTCAGGCCCCAGCATCCCCAACCCAGCATATTTTTGGTATTTTTGAAAGTTTATATTTACGATATTGCTTGTGTTTCCCCTGTGAAACATTTAGTGATTCTCTGAGAAGCATTTTGGGCCAACATTTTCTTGAGCTCTGCGCCTACCCATGGTGGCGCGGAGCGCTGAGAGGGTCTGTCCATGGGCTTCGCCCCCCCCCCCCTGACAAATTGCTGGCACCGCCTTTGTCAACAATGTGTGAAGTAGCATCTAAACTCTTTTTCTGGGAGTAAAATATTTCCCATCAGGGGCGCAAATCCCGGGGGGCAAGGGGGCCTTTGCCCCTCAAGTGAAAAAATGGGGGAAACCCTAATTTTCCCCCCAAAATGTGAATAGCAATACTCATTTTTTCGCCACTTGGTCACTTTTGACATCCCTTTGATAACAAAACATGACAACAATACAATTATAGGCTATAACTGACTTAGTATTTGAATGCCTGTTGATCAAGGCCGTACGAAATATCATCTGGAGCTGAAACCCGGCGCAGACGAATCAATTTTCAGTCGAAAATACTTAAGACATGTCTTAGTTACACTTTCACTTCGTTTACTAATGTGGACCAGAGCGATCTGTCTCTGCATTTTGTGCCCCTGTTCGGCAAGAGAGCCCTACCTACCTTAAAACTACAATAATATGAATGCTGCCTATTCTGAAGCTGTAAATGTGATTAATGCCATGCATAATAGCTCTTGATGCGTACGTAGTGCAGACAACTGCACGTCATGATGAATCCTATTATTAATTTAGTCAATCTGTGGTCGTCTCGAATGATTAAACGTTGTCCTGCTTTTTGTACATTTAAAAAAATCCCAGCTCTTTCAAAACTTTAATCCAGTGAAGCACATCAGTAGTATTAATCAACTTTGTGCCCTAACCAGGGAGCTGTTATTTGGATGGAGATAGATCGCTTTGAAGTGAGGTTTGTACCGCCAAGGTCACTCAGTAATCCATCCCTTTTATCTTTCTTGACATTTCTATAAGACTTACACTGGATTAGGAAGTTAACACAAAAGGGATTTGTCGTCTGCTAAATTTACAGTAAGACTGAGGGTTTTTCTCCACTGCCACAGCATTGCCAGTCGTCAAGGAAAATAAAAAATATTGCATCTTTCGACGCTCGGCGACGCGCATGACAGTATATCAGTTAGGTTTTATGTTGAAATATGAACAAGAATCTATATCTGGTTATTTCTGGAAACTTCCGGAAACTTTTCATATTGTTGTAACAAAAGCTAGACTTATACCTCGTCAACTCATTTGCATACGGTATCTTGTATGAGAAGGGGCTAACTGTATTCTTTTAAATTCAACTGAACAGCCGTTTCGAGTTTATTAACACCTGCTCTAAAAATGTTGACGGCGCAAACCTACACATCAAAGTATTGTTCTGCGCAGGCCACTTGTTAAAGGATTACGTGACTTGAATGATATCGCAAGGTGAGTGCCATCAAATTAGAGCCACCAAACAAAGGGGAAAATGCCTTTGCTCCAAATAAACGGCTTATCGTTGGTAATGTCCCCTCGATTTAGTGGGTCTTAAAGTATTAGCATAAATTAAACTTTACGTTCTATCTCCATCCAAATAACAGCTCCCTGCCCTAACTAACCCTTTTGACAAGTGTAAATGTTCTAAAACCCAGGAGCCTTTATAGTAAAAAACTTCCGTTCGAAACAATCTCTCTGCAGCTTCTGAAATACTAACACCCAGGAGCTTCCGGGGGCTTCGTCCCCTGGACCCCCACCGGGGCTTTGCCCCTGGACCCCACCCACGAGGGCTTCGATTTCTCCGTGCACGCTACGCGTGCACAGTTTCAAATCCACGCGTACACCATATTCGTTCCCCCCCCCTCACTCTCAAACAGAGATTTGCGCCCCTGTTTCCCATGAAAAAAGTTGGCCCTCCTTAAAAAATTTTGCCCCCTGAATTCTTTTTCTGCGGACTCTCATGCCTCTCTACACTGTGCAACAAACCGAAAACAAGCACGTTTTTTCGATTTGTGCCAGTGGATGTTTTGGAAGTGTTTTGGGAATGTTTTGCAAATTTTGCTCGTGTATACAGGCCTTAAGACTACTGCAAATTACTCAGTCTAGTACAATCAGTAGCGTAGCTAGGGGGGCAAGGAGGGGGAAAGTTGCCCCGGGCGCCACCTCTAAGGGGGCGCCAAATCGACATCACTTAAAAAATGTTGGAACTACCATTTACCATGAGCATGATATTGATATAGCAATTTCATCTTTTAATAAAATAATATTTACGATATTGCTAGTGTTTCCCCTTTTCATATGCGGTAAATAGGCCTTGCAAGTGCCATTTCCAGCGATCTGGGAAGCATTTTGGGCCAAATTTTCTTGCGCTCCGCGCCAACCCATGGTGGCGCAGAGCGCTGAGAGTCTGTCTATGGGCTTCGCCCCCTCCCCTTGACAAATTCCTGGCTACGCCCTTGTCAACACTGTGTGAAGTAGCATCTAAACTCTTTCTGGGAGTAAAATATTTCTCACGAAAAAAGTTGGGCCCCCCTAAAAAATTTTGCCCCCTGAATTTTTTTCTGCGGACGCCAATGGACATTTGTTCTATTTAAGATCTTGAGTTGTGTAAGTATTCATAAGATTACCCTCCCCCCCCCCCCACGAAAATGGAGGTAGGGGCGCCAATTTCGTTTCTTGCCCCGGGAGCGAAAACACGCACCATGTACGTTAAGCTCGTGTAGACTGTATACAGAACCTAGCAATGTCACATGCAGTACTCCACGGCATGCTGGCAATGATTCACGTTGGCTGAGTGATCGTTTCCTAAATACGGTAGCTGAAGAAGCACACGTCGTTTTAGACAAAATTTCACCTGTTTGTGGCAAAGTAAAGAGGTTCTTAATAACGGATAATGAATTATTTTTTGGAGAGTCGGCCAACCCAGTTTAAATGTTAATTGCTTCTCCATCTTTGATATGAAACGGTTCTGATTCAGGGGCGTCCCTCAGGATCGATGAGTGTGGTTACTGGACATTTTTCCCGACAAAAAAGGGAGTTACATTTCCGGCAAAAACGCCCCAAATGCCTGTGTCAAAAAAGGTTACCTAATTAGCAGTTGGGCTTCCAGAATTTTTCTCACGGGGGGGGGGGGGCTGGCAGTGTGTCATACAGTGTGACACTGAGGGGAGGGGATGTCCCCCCTTTGTTTTTTGTTTTTTTTTTGAAAAATTAGTTGTCCTTATATGCCATCTGCTGATACGTATGCTACCTTTTGAAGTAAACTTTGGGTTTAACAATGTACGTATTATAAGAACTAAAAAACATTCGACATCATTGAGGGGGCGTGGCCCAGTTACAACCATGAATACGCTACTGCTCATAACCGTCTTTGAAGGTAAATGGAAGTTTTAAATACAACCGGTTAACAAGAGAGGCAAAAAATTAACTCTGTAAATGACATTGAATACGCACGAAACAGACCAGAAAGTCTGAATCTGTCTCTGTCTTTTCAAAAGAACTTAATTCGGTCTAACTCTGGTCTAGTTCTTTAACATGAATCGGGATTGTTGGTGAGGAGGGCGGTAAAGTTTCTGTGGAGTTTCGCAATAGCTATAATTTGTTGGATGTGAAGTAATGAAAGCACAACAAGAGAAGATGATTACGTGCCGAAAATTTGATTGTTCGCCTTCATTTTACATAGCAATTATATATGCACAAATAATACTGAACACGCCCTAAACAAACCTCAAAAATTGCAGTTTGCGCTTTGGTTTCATAAAAGCCACTACCAACTTACTGCCATTCGATTTCTTTATGGCGCAGCAGGTTGAGGGTTGGGGAACTGAAATTACAAGGTTGCACGGGATTTCGCAATAATCCAAAGGGACGTTCCGTCTTTAATGAATTAATAATTCGAACACTGGTGCACATGAAAGATGCGTGTAAAGCGCGCTGGGAAAAAGAATTTTAAAGACCATTTTGTAATGTTTTTTAGGCATTGCACCTATAGAAGGAGTCAGAAATGCAAACTTCTTTCGCAATCGTCGGAATACAAAATATATGCACTTCCAAGTTTACAGCAAACGCGAATGCTCCCGACTTAATGATTTTAGTCACAGTAGCGTAACTTTGGTTCAGGTTGCCCGGGGGGTAAGAATGGGTTGGGTGCCCCCTGACCAAATTACATGTGTGCATGATGGGACAGAGCGAATTAAATTTTGAAAGTCACACGTACTTACAAATGATACTTACCTTTTCAAGCGGTGGCGCACCCAGGATTTCTCGCAAGGGGGGGGGGGGGCATGCAGGAGCCTAGTATGTTATATGATCGCCGGCCTGGGGAAGGGGTCTAAGGGGAGGGATGTCTCCCTCCCTTGAAAGTATTTGAAAATTTAGGCGTCCTTGCATGCAATATGGCGCCACATATTCTACCTTTTGAAGTAAAAGTTCTGTTTAAAAAGACAAGTTACATATTTTTAGCAACTAAAAATGGCGTCAGTGAGGGGGCCATGGCCCAATAGACCCCTGTGTACGTCGCTGCTTCCAAAATCTGTCCATTTTATCTCTCAAAACGTTGATGTATCATTCGTGTCAGCCAATCAGAATTGCGTATCTCAAGGTATTCTCTTACATGTCTATATCGGACTGGTGGGCAAACGGTTAATACACCGTGACACTACAACCAGTATAGCACAAAGACGCCGTTTTGCCAACATCGGCAACACCAGTGGCCACGGAATGGGGGGGGGGACTTGGGGGCTCAGTCCCCATGAAAAACGTGGAGGGGGCTACAGCATGTTTACCCCCCCCCCCCAATATTTGCCAAGTGCTCCAAGAAGTGGGGACCGCGGAGAAAATTTCTATTGGGTGTTGAACATATTTTTGATCGGTTTACGTGTTTTGGCCCTCAAGAGGACAATTTCTCCAACGAGAAACCAAACTTTTCGGCGAGCTGCGCGCGCTGTAGAGTCAGTTCAATCCAATCTCTTCAGTAGTTCCATTCCACACAGCTGGATAGAACGTACAACTGTCCTTCTTACCAGGTAACATGTTGGCAGAAAACACAGTTTGTACACGTGTCATAAATTTGATCCTATGGCAAAGCCTATAGAGGCTGATCCTTGTGTGCAGGTGTCAGTTGGTAAGCGACTCAAAGTTTGGTTATTTCATAGGGTAGTTCAGGTGGTTTCGATACAATGCATGCAACAGCGGCGTAGGAAGATGTTTGACATGGTGGGGGGGGGGGGCAGACCAGATGCGACTTCTCGACCTTGATCCTCCTTCCCACACCAAAACCGGGATCTACTATTTAGCCCAATATTATTTTTCCGATTTTAATTTGAGCAAAATAAGAATATTCAAAGAAAAAGGAAACAACTACAACATCAACACCATGCAGCCGTGGTGTAGCTAAGACTTTTTGTTTGGGAAGCTCTGGAGGACTGGAGATATGGGGGGGGGGACTCCCGTTAACTATCTAAGCGGAGCGCCACCATAGTTGGTGGGGAGCGTACCAAGAAACTTTGAGATTTTAATACATCCCAGGTCGCCGGAAATGGCATTTGCCAGGCTTGATAGCATCATCAAGATGAGCAATTTTTGTGAAAAAGTGTAAAGCTTGATTTGATTTTATTCCAAAACACATTTCTGTGAGGACGGATTAGCTGAGCTGGCCGGACTTAGGGTCCGAGGATTGCAAGTTTGAATCCCGTTTACTATCTGAGCGGACCGCCACCATAGGTTTGCACGGACAAAACCGAGAAAATTTTGAGATTTTAGTACATCCCAAATCACCGGAAATGGCATTTGTCAGGCTTGATAGCATCAATGAAGATGTGCAATTGTTGTGAAAAATTTTTAAAGGTTGATTTGAATTTGAGACTAAAACACATTTAATTTGTCACAATCTATCCGACTTTATTCAAAATTATTACCCCCATGGATTTCAGTGGATTGATTGGAATGTAGATTTTCCACAGCCAGAGTCTATAATTATTAAGTTGAGTAGAGGTGGCGCCATGATTTGCCCGACGGGGGGCCAGCGACCCGAAGCACCGACAGCCCCAATGCCGTCGGGTACAGGTGAGGTGGGATTTGAAGAAAACCTGTGTACTAGACCATTTCATTCGGGCCATATATTGCAAAAAATTTGTATATGCTAGAGAAGCATAATTTCGCGTTGATTAAATGGTTTTCCCGGAATCTAAGCTGTAAAATTGCAAAGCGCGCGAAAATTTTTGGTAGGTTTTCACAAAAAAAAAAAAAAAAACATATGTAATCATTAAGAACAAAAAGGAGGAAAGTCTGTAGGGGTTCTAGACTGTATAGAAGATAATATGCATTGTAGGCTTTGCGATATGGGCAGATGGGAGGAAATTTCCGACCTCTAGATAAACTGTGTACTTTTCCTACATGTTACTTCGTAACGTGGAAAGGACTTGCACTATCTAGCGATGCAGAATGGAACTATTGAAGAAACTAGAGTAGCTCTTCTGCGCGCTGTAGCGCGCCGAAAACTTGCGTTATAGAGAAATTGTCCTCTTGAGAGCGAAAACGGGTAAAACGAAACTGTAAACTATCGCGAAATTGGGGGACCAAAATGGCATTTGGCCCTCTACAAATCATACTGGGGGCCATGGCCCCCTTGCCCCCCCCCCGTTTCTACGCCACCATGCAATCCCGGATAGGGTCTATAACTCCTACACTTTTTCGGTTTTTCGTTTTGTTCTTAATGACAACATATATTTTATGTGTTAGCCTACCAAAAATTTTCGCGCCCTTCGCGCTCTTAGCAATTTCGCGATTAACATTCAAAAGAACACTAACGGTGTGCTACTCCTTTCTTGGCGTATTAAGTGATATTATGCAAAATATGCCCTGCAAACGGCATGGAATGGTTAGGCTCCTTAACATCCCCTTCTCACCACCCCTCGACATAGGGGCTGTCGAAACTTGGAATCGCTGGCATTGGCCGGTCCTCTGTCGGGAAAATTCTGTCACCACACTTGATCGGTTTACTTATTTTGGCTTTCGAAAGGGTTACTTCTGCAATAAACCCCGAAATTTTCGGTACTCTTTGCCCACTATTCCTCACTGATTTCATTACTTATAGCAAATCATTTGATGATATCAACAATTCTAGCCCTCATATCACCAATTAATTAGTGATATGTTGGAATTGATGATATCACCAATTCATTTGATGATATCATTAATTCATTTGCTGATATCGCCAATTCATTTGCTGATATCACCAAATAATTGCTGATATCAGCAAATGAATTGCTGATATCAGCAAATGAATTGGCGATATCAGCAAATGAATTGCTGATATCAACAATTAACAGCAGATATTAGCAAATAATTGTTGATATCACCAATTATTTGCTGATATCATCAAATGATTTGGTGATAACAGCAATTATTTACTGATATTACCAATAAATTGTTGATATCATCAAATATCGAATAAAAAGTAAAACGGCTTGCCATACTATGCGGTCGACCCTGGTTGTTCGCTCAGTGAGCGTCCTGGTGGGAAAACAATGTTTGCTAACATGTGTGGTTCGATATAGTGTGAACATGCGCAGTAGGTGAATTATAGTGTTGTGAGTATGCTCAGTTTGTACAAAGTAGGGGAATCCTCTCATTATGCTCAAACGTGAGCATTGTTGACCCTACCTGTACGGTGTTGCTATGCATAGTATTAATGTTATGAACAGATAAGGACTGATGTGATCAGTTAATGCACAGCTCTATATTACGGTGTTGTGCACTTGGTTTCGGAAAAGAGAACTGTTCCTGACACCGATAAGTTTAGCCAATAGTCACTCACTCTCTCCTCGTTTTCAGGTGTCCTGGTGAACCTGCAGGTAAGGTGTAACAATCAGACACAAGCTACAATTCGAAGCCTTTCTCCATTGATTTGGTTATAGTTCATGTCTGCTGAAACAAATACACATTTTGCGTTCTCCTGTGTGCGACTCTGCATGTAGGCTTGTAGAAACCTGAAACCACTCGTAGCATATTTGTTCAGAGACTTCAAACGAACGTCTCTGGCATTTCTGTTTGGTAACTGCACATTACTCTCTTATAGGGGTGTCACTCTCTCATTGTGTCTAATTTACTTATTTTTCAAAGTAAAATTATTTCTATCCCTTCTTATTATCCCAAGTGTGGTTAATTACATCTCTTTTCTTTGCATAACGTATCCATATCATAAGCTATTGTGCATATAAATGTTAGCTAAATGTTAGCTATGTATTTATGTAAGACCATGATGCTAATACCTTCAGAAGGGTGTTAGCTTAATGGTAAGACAAGTCATTTCCTCTAAAACTGACTGTTGCTAACATGGAGCTAATATCCTTCCAAAGGGTATAATCTCAGTGCTACCATGCAACCATTTATATACATGCTTTGATGTGGACATTGATATCTTTTACAGCCCGATTGATTAACCAATAAACGTATTTTCAGGTGTTATGCAGCCGATTCCAGAGGCATTTCATTCACACGGTCTATGCGCGACAATAAAAATGGATCTTTTGAAGTTTAACTGCACCACTGGTATTGATTGTTTTTATGCAAATAACTACATGGATCCCCCACCCTTTTTTTAAAAAGGAAGTCTGAATTTTGTTTGTATTACAATGTCAGACATTACCGTCACACACATGTTAACTAGACAACGTATACCACCACTTTTCGCACACATTTGAAGTTCACCCTCCGCATGAAGTAATATTGCAAGGTGTTGTTCAAGGAAATGTAGAATGGGGTGTGACCGTTTAGCAGCCATAGAAGATCAGACCAGCAAGTGATCATACCTATTGTGTTGGTAAGTGTCAAACTTGTTTAATTACCGTATGTAGGCTTTTTACCACATGTCTGTTATTACGTCTTCTGCGTGTTAAGCACTTCCTTTTTACTCCTCAGTGGCATTGTTTTGCTGAATAACATTTAGATAAATTGACTGCTAGAGAAACTTAGAGACAGGTGTCCGCAAGATATATCTAGACCCTATGTTCTAAAGTGGGGGCCCACGAAATGTATTGAAATAGCCCGCGGAAGATTGGAAGAGCCAACAATTTAAACGCGCAGCTGAACGAGTACTCGCTACTACAATAAAATTTGAGCAGGAACCAAAGTAAAAGTGGCTGGCGTAAATACTCTTGAACCTCTGATCTAGACCTTCATTCAATGCCTTGTGCAAGAGATTAACATTACTTCGATATTTTAAGGCAGCAAATGTGTCCAAAAGACCCGGACTATCCTCCCCAAGTGGCAAATTTGACAGAAATATCCGTTTACCATGGAAATGCTACCTCCGATCCTTTCATGCTTTTACTAATTGTCCCCTGGTAAACCTCAAAGCAACGGGTTGTCCGTATATGAAACCATGGAAGTACTACCTAGGAAAGTTTATAATGGAAGTATGATTCAGCCATGGAAGTATGATGGAAGTACTACCTCGGATTCAATTCCAAATAACAAATCAACTAGGCTCGCAGCCAGCTATTCTGATTTATACGGTCATACTTCATGTTCTAAGGGTACTTTCATGAACTAAAATCATTAGAGTCTGTAATTGAAACAATGGAGGTTTGAGTAATGAACAAATAGGAGGAGGGACATCCTCACGATGCAAGCCCCTCTATGGCCAGATGGCGGGGCACTATAACATTTCTTTCATCCCTGATCACAAATTGGATTTTCAAGACCACTTCTTTGTTGCCCAAGACAATCAAGGAAAGTAGACCTAGATGCTCAGAAAAAGTTGTTAATGGATTAAGCACATTGTAAGGCGTTTTATTAGTAAACGTTGTGCTTTAAGTAATACAGGATATAAGTCCGAATGAAAATGTATCCCATTTGACTTGAAGAGGTAAAATGGTATGAATTTGCAAATGTCCGTTCTTTGAAAAGGACTGAATGGGGCTAAAATAAGTTTTCAGGTCGGCAAAAGTACACTTTTCTGCGTTGAATCAGGAATGTTTTAAAAAGAAAACAGTAAACCTTTCACGGATTTACAGTTATGTAAAACATAATGATGTATCAACTCTTAGAGTGTCATTAGGTTGGGCAAAGCTGATGAAAGTCAAACATCTGTAAACGGCCGAAAGACTCCTGTGCATCTTCTTTCCTCTGGCAGTGTTATTACAGGGAGCTGTCACTAGAGGCAGCTCCCTGGTTATTACGTACTGTACTACCATTTGTAATTACAAAGATATAAGTGTAACGCCACAAACCGAATCATGAAACACGACGCACATTGTGGGTGATAAAATTTATTTGCAGGAGATTTTATAAATACATGTGTTCCAGGAAGGAGAATTTCCTAATGAAACAAGAGAAAAAAAATAATCATTGCAACATTACCTACTAAATCATGCTGAACACACAGTATCATCATATTACTTTAAAGGGTAGACTACATATCACTTTAACATAACAATGCAAAGGGAACACTATATTTCTTTAAGGTCTGGGCAGTCACCTACATAGCACAAGTTAAACTTAGCCAGTAAACACACAAGAAACCTTAAAGTAATACTCTTTATCCAAAAGGTAACAAAGTTTGTACAGTTAGTTATACAGTCAATCTATTGAAACACGCTGCCTCAAGTCTCAAGGGAATAGCAGTAGACATAGATCATGGCAGTTACCAAGTGCTACTTCAAATTTAACCTACTAGCACCAAAAGAATGCTAAATGTTTCGGTAGGGCAATTCACAAAATAAACTTTTAACCTTGAAACTATTCTGTCTCTTGGGAATCTTAAATCATCCTACTGTACACACTTATACATAGGAGCAGTACACAGAGCATCTGTGCATTGGAGCATAATCAAACAATTGCTGTGGTACTAGCACTAAACTGCTTGCAGTTGTGATATCATACAAACTTTCTTAGAAACTGACTCATTATGGCATCAGCCTTCTAGATAGAGCAAATAGGTCTAAACCCTTTGTTCTAACCCTCATGGCCTAGTATCACATGCTCTGTGTACTAATTACAGTATTAACAGTAAAGTTTACTAAAACTTCTAGTGTTCAGATAAAATACATGGATTTCAACCAGAACGCAAAAATGCATTGTGGTTTCGATGAATATAGCACTTAATGTGTAATCCCAGATAACGCCAAGATGTCCTGTTTCTTTCAGTCATTGGTTGAATGTGATCTTAAAGTGCTGGAAAATTACAGTTTCATGTTCGTATTTGACCTTGGGAAATCTCGGGAATTTTTGCTAAATGGCCTCTGGTGATTTCAGCTGGCCTTTGATTTCTGACAAAATTCATTGGGGTTTTCTGATAGATTAAATGCAACACCATGGGAAGTATTTAACCTTCCTAACTTAAGCTATCTTGTAAACAAGGTTTTCAGAGTTTGACTCCAGATGACCTTTGACCTCCACCATAAAAATTAGGGTACTTCCTCTCACCATAAGTCATCCACATACTATGTATGAAATCTATCCAAGCTTCCTACCTTGCGATATCATGTTAACAAGCTTTTCAGGTTGACCCCCAGTGGACCCATTTGACCTTTAATCTCCACCAAAAATGATATGGTTCCACCTCTGACCATAAGGCATCCTCATACTACCTATGAAATCTATCTAAACTTCCTACCTCGAGATAACCTGTTAACAAGGTTTTCAGACTTTGACCCCTTGGTAACCCCAAATGACCTTTGACCTCCACCAAAAGACAATATGATTGTACCTCTGAGGATTATGCATCCACATGCTAAGTATGAAATCTATCCAAGCTTCCTACTTTGAGATATCGTGTAAACAAGGTTTTCAGAGTTTGACCCCAAATGACCTTTGACCTCCACCATATAAATTAGGGTACTTCCTCTCACCATAAGTCATCCACATACTATGTATGAAATCTATCCAAACTTCCTACCTTGCGATATCATGTTAACAAGCTTTTCAGGTTGACCCCCAGTGGACCCATTTGACCTTTAATCTCCACCAAAAATGATATGGTTCCTCCTCTGACCATAAGGCATCCTCAAACTACCTATGAAACCTATCTAAACTTCCTACGTCGAGATACCCCGTTAACAAGGTTTTCAGACTTTGACCCCTTGGTAACCCCAAATGACCTTTGACCTCCACCAAAAGACAATATGCTTGTACCTCTGAGGATTATGCATCCACATGCTAAGTATGAAATCTATCCAAGCTTCCTACTTTGAGATATCGTGTAAACAAGGTTTTCAGAGTTTGACCCCTGGTGACCCCAAATGACCTTTGACCTCCACCAAAACCAATGTTGTACTTTCACTCACCATGATGCATCAACACACCAAGTATGAAATCTATCCAAGCTTTCTACCTTGAGATATAATGTAAACAAGATTTTCAGAGTTTGACCCCTGGTGACCCACAATGACCTTTGACCTCCACCAAAAATAATGGGGTTCTTTCTCTCACCATAATGCATCCACACGCCACGTATGAAGTCTATCCAAGATTCCTACCTTGAGATATCGTGTAAACAAGGTGTTCAGATTTTGACCCCTGGTGACCTCAAATGACCTTTGACCTCCACCAAAAACAATGGGGTTATTCCACTTACCATGATGCATCAACACACCAAGTATGAAATCTATCCAAGCTTCCTACTTTGAGATATCATGTAAACAAGGTTTTCAGAGTTTGACCCCTGGTGACCCCAAATGACCTTTGACTTCCACCAAAAACAATAAGGTTCTTCCCCTTACCATAATGCATCCACACACCACGTATGAAGTCTATCCAAGATTCCTACCTTGAGATATCGTGTAAACAAGGTTTTCAGAGTTTGACCCCTGGTGACTCCAAATGACCTTTGACCTCCACCAAAAACAATGGGGTTCCTCCCCTTACCATAATGCATCAACACACCAAGTATGAAATCCATCCAAGCTTCTATCTTGAGATATCGTGTAAACAAGTTTTTCTGAGTTTGACCCCTGGTGACCCCAAATAACCTTTGACCTCCACCAAAAACAATGGGGTTGTCTCTCTTACTATGATGCATCCACACAGCAAGTATGAAGTCTATCCAAACTTCCAAACTTGAGATATCATGTAAACAAGGTTTTCAGAGTTTGACCCCTGTTGACCCTAAATAACCTTTGACCTCCACCAAAAACAACAAGGTACTTCCTCTTACCATGATGCATCCACATACCAAGTATGAAGTCTATCCAAGCTTCCTAACTTGAGATATCATGTAAACAAGGTTTTCAAAATTCGACCCCTGGTGACCCGAAATGACCTTTGACCTCCACCAAAGACAATGGGGTTCTTCCTCTCACCATGATGCATCAACACAGTAAGTATGAAATCTATCCAAGCTTCCTACTTTGAGATATCATGTAAACAAGGTTTTCAGAGTTTGGCCCCTGGTGACCCCAAATGACCTTTGACTTCCACCACAAAAAATAAGGTTCCTCCCCTAACCATAATGCATCCACACACCACGTATGAAGTCTATCCAAGATTCCTACCTTGAGATATCGTGTAAACAAGGTTTTCAGCGTTTGACCCCTGGTGACCCCAAATGACCTTTGACCTCCACCAAAAACAATGGGGTTCTTCCTCTCACCATAATGCATCAACACACCAAGTATGAAATCCATCCAAGCTTCTATCTTGAGATATCGTGTAACAAGGTTTTCTGAGTTTGACCCCTGGTGACCCCAAATAACCTTTGACCTCCACCAAAAACAATGGGGTTGTCTCTCTTACTATGATGCATCCACACAGCAAGTATGCAGTCTATCCAAACTTCCTAACTTGAGATATCATGTAAACAAGGTTTTCAGAGTTTGACCCCTGTTGACCCTAAATAACCTTTGACCTCCACCAAAAACAACAGGGTACTTTCTCTTACCATGATGCATCCACATACCAAGTATGAAGTCTATCCAAGCTTCCTAACTTGAGATATCATGTAAACAAGGTTTTCAAAATTCGACCCCTGGTGACCCGAAATGACCTTTGACCTCCACCAAAAACAATGGGGTCCTTCCTCTTACCATGATGCATCCACATACCAAGTATGAAGTCTATCCAAGCTCCTACCTTGAAATATCATGTAAACAAGGTTTTCAGAATTCGACCCCTGGTGACCCGAAATGACCTTTGACCTCCACCAAAAACAATAAGGTTCTTTTCCTTACCATAATGCATCCACACACCAAGTATGAAGTCTATCCAAGCTTCCTATCTTGAGATATCGTGTAAACAAGGTTTTCAGATTTTGACCCCTGGTGACCCCAAATGACCTTTGACCTCCACCAAAAACAATGGGGTTCTTTCTCTTAATATGGGGCATCTCCCTACCAACTTTGAGAACTGTCAGAGTTTCCTTTCTTCAGATATCGTGTAAACAAGAAAAGTGTCACAAACACACACACATACACACTCACATACACACACACATACATACACATACACGCCATCATGACTGCATAGGTTTTTCTTTTCATCGAAACCAATAACAGAGATCATGAAAACAAATTATTTTCTCTAAAAGGGTGGATTTCTGAAATAAACATTACTTTTAGCTTCAGTTTGGTAACTTTCTAAAGTTTCTCCACTTCGAGTTCCAGAGAATCAATTCAATCTTAATTTACTTCATAGGTGAATATTGCAAATCAAACATGTAGGACGGAATATCCTTATTCAATTACTTTAGGACTAGTTCTTATTTAGCAATTTTTTCTTAGGTTTATAGAATAAACTAGGTCATCTGACTGGTAAAGTCTGACACTTCTCAATCTAGTACAAAATCTAAGAAATCACAAAATATGAACTTACCCCAGCCCTCTGCTTCCAATCAATTCAAAGGAACCTTTCTAATAGATAGCTCACAAGGCTCGCAATGAAAATTTACAAGTCAGACATTGAAAAATAGCTTTTTATCAAATGGTCAAACATATATAGGTGTTAAGGGCTTGGCTTGAGGACTACCTTATTGACAGATATGCAATGATGATAAGGGCTGAGTCATGCGGTTAGTATATGTGGTAGCACTTTTACTCGAGAATATCTTTTGTACTTCATTGAGAATACATCAGTCATTTATTCTTGCTTTTTAACGATATTTCTTTAATATTGGCTTGTCCTCAAGCCAACATTTCTTTAAAAACTTAGGCCAACATTATAACCCTTGATCTGACGAACATGCAGTATGCGAATGGTTTTACATGGCAAAAATTTGCTAGGGGTCTAACTTTAGTTAAAATTAATCACGTGTTGTTTTACAAAAACTTATAAAAGTAGTACCAATACATGCATTGCGTAATGTACTTTTTCATATTTGGTTTCTTGCGCTTGTTCGTTCATGTTTGAAGACCAATTTTCTCCAGACCAGTAAATTTGCAAATACTCTTGTTGATTCCTTGACGTAGTCAGAGGAATCTATGCGATGGTGATGCCGTGTGTGTGTATGTGTGTATGTGACACTTTGCTCGTAAACACTCTCTCTCAAGAAGGGTAACATCAAGGGATCTCATTAGCATGTAGATATCCCCTATTAAGTAGATGATCCCTATTGTTTTGGTGAAGATCAAAGGTAGGGTTACCATATTTCTCTAAGCTGAAAGAGGGACATAAGTTTTGGAGACTGATCTGGGGGAGGAAAAAGGGGTCCTCCAATTTGCTAAAATTTAGATTTTGGTACCTGCCTAGAAGCCAAATGGAACGACATTAAAAGCTGTTATCACTATTTTTCGTTTGCCTAATATGTGGACAATTTCAGAAATGTAATTAATGCTAAGTTGGTTTGCACCACATTTACTCCACAGACCACAGTGAACTGGTCATAAGTTAATACTTGGTGATATAACTGCATAATTATAAAAATAACGCTAAATTGGCGATGACATACACAAAGGCCTACAATCGAAAAGCACCGTTAGCCGTTTCAGTCGGTACGTACGTAGATAGAGTTACACTGCTACTAGAGCAGGTCGGAAGTTCGGGCTATATAGCCTAATCTTCGGGGCTAAAAACAGTGATCAAGTAGGAGGATTTTTACTGTACACGCAAATAACATGATAGAGAATATAACAGCTATATTCGTTTTCGAGAAAATCGGGACGAATTGTCTTATCGGCTGGGACGCTCAGCTCACTCTACCTTTCAAAACCGGGACAATCCCGATTAATCGGGACGGATGGTAACCCTAATCAAAGGTCATTTGGGATCACCAGAGGTCAAATGGCAAATACCTTGGAAATTGCTTATAAACGCTCTATCTCAAGATGTGTAACGTCAAAGAATGTCATACTTGGCATGATGAATGGCACATATTAGAAAAATGACCCATATTGTTTTTGGTGGAGGTCAAAGGTCATTTGTGGTCATCAGAGGTCAAAAGGTCAAAATCTCGTTAACGTGATATTAATTAAGCAAGGTAAATTTGATGAATCTCATACTTATTATCAGGAACGAGCTTTATTCTCAAATTCGCGGATTTCGTGCATTTTCTCCAACATCCGCTTTTATACATTTCCCATTTCCGCGGAAAAAAAAACTGTGAATTTTCTTTGTAGTAGAAACTCGGAACAGATCAGTGTCTTTCATAAAATGTATTTCCAAATATTTTGTTATAACGCACCACACTGAAGCTGATATACCTCTTTTCCTTGTCATAACTTCTTTTCCTTGTAATAATGGTTACATAGTCATATGTACTGCTGAAAAGTGGAAGCAAGCAGTCATATCCACTCGAGGTACATTTAAGCATTGTCTACATACTAAGTGGTACGATGCTCTGATGTGATACAAGTTCTGGATACATGTAAGTACGTCCATTGACACAGCACACCGTACCCACGTCTAAATATGTGAATGTGATGTGCATGCACTGTACTTCTAGTCCGCAGTCTGCTGACCTAGTATATGGGTGTCGCTTTGGGGCTTCCCATACTAGGCTGGCAATATCGCCATTGGCAAAATTGGGCTACCGCACCTGGCGCACCATCAAAAATTTTGAATGGTCTCTATCTTTCTCAAATTCAAGTATACTCCTAGGTTATTGACCTCTACGGGCCATTTACATGTTAAGGCCCTTCATTCTAAGAATATCATACTTGCACTTAGTGTCAAGAAAAGACCAAAAATTTTGATTTACACAAGCGATCCCGTTGTGCTTTTAAAACATTCTATTGTTACGGCTTGTGGTCGCAAGTCAAACCAATAACAGCGAAAGATCACAGAAGAACGAGATTTAATTTCAACAACTTAATGATTATTTACAATCTCCTTATCTTACTTAAATTTACAATAATTAATTAGACTTACAATCCTTTACTTAATATTTGCCTGGTCTGGTCCAAGGGCTGGTAGTGCATGCACGTTGACGATGGTGCAGTAGTAGACCAGCAGCGTGCTGTAGCGTAGGAACTGGTTCCACGAGCGAATAACGACAAGGCTAGGCGATGATGGATGATAACAATCTCAATACACAGTGTAGAAACGGCGTAAGGCAATTTATCACAAGTGTACAGTGTCAGTGGCTGGCCTTAGGTCATTCTGTCAGAGAATAACTTCTCAACAGCGTCTGGTCTCGATGATGTCTCTCCCATAACAGTTGTTGAACTGCCTTTTATACGCCAGGCTTTTAATCGAGAACTCTCCAGAATTTAACAGAAACTTCTAGTGCACACAGTCCAGCAATTACGAGAACGTTCCTTAATAGAAACTTCCAGAGCACACAGTCGAGCAATTACGAGTACGTTCCTTGTATGCACGGTAGTAAACAAACAATGTCAATATTTCTTAGAAGTGTCGCAGTACGTAAACAGTTCCTTCGAGAAAATTCTAGAAAGGCTGCGTTGAAGTTGAATTCTCTGGAGCTTTCCATTCGCTCGTCGATGGATTCAATCCGGTGTTCCTGACGGGTCGTCTTGTAACACTATGAAACTGCTAAATCTTGTTACTAGGACGTTCATACTATTGTATGCTAAATAACACGCATTGCTGTTCAATTGTAAAATAGTCCATAATGTTACGGCTCGATAGGCCTATAACAAACAAACTAGTGACAGCGAAAGATCACAGGAAAACGAGATTAAAATTTTGTAGATTTATAATGTAACCCTCTTTTCCTTAATTTTGTACAATTACTAAATCCTAGCTTAGGACTATTTACAGTTATTTACTTACTTTACTTATTATTATCTCTACTCTTGGCTCGTGATGTGTAGACATCTGTAACGTCTTTACAGTAGTAGTGGATTTGGTTCCTGCAATAGGCGGATAGGATACACTCGATGGCACGACAATGAAAGTAGTTGGATTCGTAGGCGATTATTTCTCTTTTTCGAACAGTTCAACACTAGCGTCAGTAGCGTGTGCAGTCTTATTCTTGAACGAGTAATTATACAGCGGCAACGGTGATTGACCAGAATTAAGATATCAGTTACAGCGAGTGTGGCCTCCGTAGTAACGTTGTTTTGCTGGCAGTGTGTCTAAGTCTATTTCTCAAACTCATTGTCATTCATATATGTATATATATATATATATATATATATATATAAATATATATTGCTAATTTGGGATTTAGGCGAAAAACCCTATGAAAAAACGCGACTGTTGGGAGAACTCGACCCTTAGGCGAAAAAATCGTTTCGCCTTAACGTTTTACACACTGTTTATATAGGAATGCGTAACTCTATACGCAAGTCCGATTTACCACATAATGTTAATGCAATTACTTAGTTCCACACCAACTTACGTGCATGTATCCGTTAACACTAATGACTTAAGGGCCATTGAAATAACGTGCATATATATCTCAGAACCAAAGGGGGAATTATAATCTTATGTATTTTATTGTTTTTTTCTTCGCCGGTTGTATTGGCGGTATACCGATTTCGCCTAGCAGGTCGATCTAGCGTTATATATATATATATATATATTATATATACATACATATATATATATATATATATATATATATATATATATATATATATATATATATATATATACATATATATATATATATATATATATATATATATATATATTTAAACTAGTTAACTGGTCCACCCTTATTCATTATTCAGGGCGCTTCAGCGGGTCACGGCGGGAATGAGTAAGTTTCCTGTTGAGTACGTCTGTAGAATGTGGGTTGTGGCATGGCACTAATCACATCAGGATAGAGAACCGCTGGAGGCGTTGGGCGACGAAGCTCCGGTGACTGCCGCTGTCCGTCTTCAGACTCTTTGTCTGGTGGTGTAGGTTAGTGGTAGGTCGGAGACGTATAGGCACTGGCGGACAAGGCACTGAGAGTACTTGTAAAAGAGCGAACTTGAACTAGTAGGTCTTTGGGGCGAACTCAGCTGCATGGCCAACACATGGGGGCGAACTGGAAGTGGGGGCTAAACAACCCGCGTAAACCACTTAGTGGGTGGTTAGGGCCTTGGTCTACCTTCCTGACATTTTCTGGGGTTTAAACAACTTAAGGTCTACTTTTACGTCGTGACTGGTCCGTGGACATGCGAATTTTGTCTTCGTCAGTGTTTAGCCCTCAAAACAACCTCGGTACAAGTACAGCAGTACAGTGAATGATGCAAAAGGGCTTTTTGAAAAATTTCCAAGATCAACAGAATCATCAAACTAAGTTCTGTAACATATAAAGACCTAGGCTATGGCGTTATAGATAAAGGTCAGCCACGTCAATTAAACATCGGTTGTTATTTTCTTCTCTATGGAATTTTTCTACAAAAGAATAAGCTAAAAAGTGACGAGTAGGGGATGCAGAACTCAAGACTGACCCCATGAAGAGGAAAATGCAAAGAAGAGTCTTTGAATGGGATTATGCGAGTATGCTCGGTATAGAATATAGATCAAGGAGAACTCACTAGATCAAATTTGTCCAATTCCAATTTCCGAAGCATTACGCGTTGCCAACAGACAAACTCGGTCATTTTAAGTCTAACCACAAGTGGTTGATCTAGCCCACCGCAAGCTTTTAGCACGATCTTTCTCTCAAGTTAAATTAAAAAATCCTTCCCATCTGCCACGTGCACATATCTTTTCCACGTGTGTATTTGGCTCACTGCATACTCACAGCGTACAAGACGGTGTGTGGTTTTCAGTCTGAACGTGTGATTGGTTGTTTAGACAATTAGGGAAAATCAGTGTGTGTGATCACAACATGGGCGTAAATCCCGGGGGGGGGGGGGGATGGGGGGATGTATCCCCCCAACATTTGACTAGGGGGGATGGCCCATGTAATCATCCCCCCCCCCCCAATGTTTCAGTCTACAGATACGTGTATGATGGGAAGTATATTTTATTCTTCATTTTCGTAAGAAATTTTTTCAATCTCGCTTCACTTTCTATCACAAATGTTTCTCAAACTATCAGAACTTTAGCAAATCGTTGGCAATCTATCAAAATTTTCGCGCGCTCCGCGCGCTTCCAACCTTACGTCAGTGTCACTCATATTATCAATATCTTCCGATAGCAACTTTCGGAGAAGCACAGCAGCTAAAACTTTAAAGTTTACGAATTAATAGGTAAAAGACTGGCTTATGGCAGTGGCATGTAGGTTTGTTGGGCAATTGAAAGTGCCTCGATGTAGAGTCTGAATGCAGGCTTTGTAATCAGGTAATGGAAATATAATTCGTCACTGTTTACACTCCATATAGTGACCATTATTAAGGTAATAATACACGAAACTGTTCTGATCACGACACTTTCCGAATAACAGAGATACATCTCCAAACATCTGTGGGGACCTCGCATCAATATGGGATCTTTTAATATAATATGCAGCATGATGTAGAAGGTTGAAAGTAAGTATCTGCCGTTATACATTTTTCAAAAATTTTTACCAGAGCTTCGCCAGTTCGCGCTGAGCCATTATCGGTATAGAAGGTGATTGTTAATACACTTATGACGAAAACAGTACTCTGTAACGCTCTTATTAGTCCTTCACCCCTTTTGCTACATGTATCAGGGAGGTCTAATATCACCTCACTGCACCTATACTCTCCCTCCCTGTCATTTTCCATTGCTGGCAGCTGTTCATCCGGATTTTAGTTCAAAAGTAGTAAAACTACGATAGTTGTAAAGTGTTCGGCGTCTTACTCTATATTATCATTTGGATTTCGGGTAGTATACGCATTATGCCATTGCCCCCGCACCAATTAATATGATTAATGCAGAGCTTACAGGAGGCCCTATTCAGGTATCTGCTAACCTTAGATGCCCTTTCATAGTGCACAATGAAGGAAAGGACATATTTCATAATAACTCAAGGATGTTTCCGTGGACTCCACGCACATATTTTTGTGTAAGAACTTTCCCGAAACAGAAGGCAGTAAAATAGTCAGAAGGGAGGGGGCTTCAGGAGATTTGTTGACAACGTATCTGTCTCTTAATAGACAACATATTCTCCTCTTTTACCTTACCAAAAATTAGCATTCACTAAATTATGGACATTTTCCGGCCATATACGATCAGTTCCAAAAACATCTCAAAGATAGCACCATTTTGCATCTAAAAGACCTTAAATTAATTAAAAAAAATCTTAAAGGGGAGGGGGAACCCCTTCCCCAGGACGACATCTTTATGTCGTGACAAACCAAAAATCAAAACTTGGCATGCAAATGCAGGAACGCATAAAAAAGAAAGGTGTAATTTACGCAGACTTGGGGGAACTGAGGTATTATTACGACATCATCTATGGTGCCCCCAATCACAAAAAACCTGGAGACGCCACTGATCTCAAGCCAACTTGCAGGTCTTGTAATGATCTCCGAATTCAAAATCCAGTTGTCTGGGATGACCCTATATGTTGATCCCTGCCGTTTTAAGGATAACAGGACATTGTTGCTCTTGTACAATATCAATCCAGTGCAGCTTATCAACGAGTTTTGTGCTCAAAAAAGCATTTCCTTAGTGTATAAACTTAACCGCTTAAAACAGTCTTCCTGGCACTTCTGAGACATTAAAACCCAGGAGCTTCCGGGGGCTTCGCCCCCTGGACCCCACCAGGGGCCCTAAGGCGGGCCCCTGGACCCCACCCGTCATGGGCTCGCACTTCGCGTGCACATTTTCCACATTTGCGATGTTCACCCCATCCCCCCAAAGTTGAAAAGAAATCTACGCCCCTGGATCACAACGTTCAAGCAAAGCCGTTAAGTAGTGCGCATTATTTAACTTACACAAAAAACACAGCAGTGAATATACCGGCCCACCCTTTAATGTGTGGGTGTACAGTATAGTCTTCACTTGAATTTGGGACATTTGACAGAACTCATCATTGTGCATATGATATAATAAAACACAATCAAAGGTTACTATGTACCAGACTTGTCGCACTCGTACTCGACAACATTTTTCTGTACTCGTACTTGTACCCATGACTTTTTACTCCTACTCATACTTGTACTCACGCCCTTGTACTCGTACTCCTCATACTTTGAGAATTGTAAAGGCATTTCAGTTCAGGATATATTTGAAGTCTTCATTGATCCTTTTCTAATTTAACATAACTTGTAATTATTTGAAGCTTCCTGTGCTGATCAACACACTCTCAACATATTAAAGGAGCTATGTCATCCCCCCAAAAATATTTAGACATATACCCATAGTTCTAAATCCAATTGATGACTGTTCTATGATTGGCATTCATTCAAACAATAACAGCACCCGGAACTTGGAGAAAATCCCAAAGCGCTGGTACGGTACCCACTGGTTTGGGACATAACGTTTATTCTCACGCAGTAATCATATACTAAGTTACAGATTAATAATTGAATTTGACTTTTCTTTTGACCATGGTGTGCCGTCACTGTGTGACCCATGTTTGTTGCAATATTATCTGTAGGCTATCCGTAAATATGAAAATTTCTACTACTAGTAGTAAATAACACACTTACTGTTTTAGAGTAATTACGTTTTCTAATAAATTTGCTTTTTGGTGTGCGCAAAGAAATAACGGTTGTCAGCCCTGCAAAAAATACTTCCACTTTCAAGAGATCTTTCTCCGCTTTTGGGGAATTATGTTTCCTGATTTGGAAGAAACGTCGGGGTATTTAAATGGGCATAGGAATTTTTGAGAGTGACGAGGAAAATTTCCGGAATTTGAAAGTCCAAGAAACTGTTTTAGAGAGGATGCAGATTCGATAATGTCTGTAATATTGATGGAAAATGACGTTTCCGAAGCTCTTGAACGACGTGTACGAAATCGTAATAACGTTTGTTCGTAGAGCAGGATATGTTCCCTTTTCCTGCTATATGTGTTTGTATCAGACTTTAGGAAATTAGTATTTTAAATGTGGAAGGGTTAGAATTTTTGTAAGTTTGTGAATCTGGATTTTTCCAGCATAGCAAACTCATGAACTTGGAATACGTTGCGGGTGTTAGGTGCGAACCTTAATTATGAAACATTCCTTGATCAGCCAAGTAGATAGTCAGGGTTGTCACCGACCTGTTGTAGCTCGCATGCGCACTACAATAACGATACGTTGTGAATAATTTCACAGGCTGCCCGGGCCAAGCGTATATTTAGACTGAACTTGTTACTACTACTTCTTTTGAAGATCTACCGCTGCGTAAGGTAGCATTCCCGGGTGTGGTACAAGGAAAAGAGAAATGGCTCTTTAGGAAAGAAGTTTGGATCAGATTCCCATCATCAGCCATTGCTAGCTGTTCTGGTATTACCATGTAAGGCTACTGATGGCCTATTAACCTCCAACAAATCGTTTATTTTTCTTACTTTAAGTTAGACTATGCAGCTATGTTGGCGGCTATGTCGAGAGACGTTCAAGTTGTAAGTTACAATCTCAAGCTAGTGTCTAGACAAGATTTCATTGTCAACATTCCACGTGGATACAACAAAGATGTCGAAGGGTGGTCAAAGCTTGCATAACGTTGAAACAAATTTGTGAACGAGTGGTGACGCCAGAGAAGATTCCCGGGGCAGGACGGCCAGCGACCCGAAGTCCGACAACTGAGACGGGTTTACCGAAAGGTCTGTATAGGGCACATCCAGTGCTATTCGTACAGAGGTAATTGCTATATAAAATGAAGGCAAACAACCAAGATGTCCGTACAAGTATTATATTCGAGCCCATTCACCTTCCACTTTTGATATCAAATCATAACTTCACACCGTAATGTAATTATCACAAAGCTTCACAGAAACTCTACGATCCTCCACCCTCCCCACCATCAATCCCACTGCATTTAAAAAAGATAGACCGGCAGTTAGTTCGAATTACGCTATTTTGAAAAGATAAAGACAGACTAAAATTTTATTCTGGTGCCCACAATTGTGTAAATGTTCGAGAGCTTCGGGGGCGTCACCCCTTGGTCCTACATAGCGACATTACAGCAAGGAAAATGGACCCTTACAAGAGCCATTTACCCACGTTAAAAGGGATTTTTTGCTCCTACCATGGAAGTACTACCTTAGAGTTAGTATTTCCATGTCGAAGTCGACCTTACTGTTGTAGCAGAAAATGAAAACGGGTACACCGAGGTGAACTGACATTGCCAAATGTTAAACTGCGTTTTCCGTAGTGGTTTTGCACCCGTTATATTTAAAACTTCCATTGTGTTCTTTATCTTTGCAAGGATTAAATTCAAACGTGGGTTAATTATGATTTAACCTTTCTTGACACAGGCATTTTGTCGGGAATGTTACCCTTACCACTCGGCAAAATGTTCAGCAACCCTCCCCCTCCTACTTATCGATCCTTAGGGACGCCCCTGGACGTCATAGGTCAAAGGTCCGGTGCAAAGAACAAATTTGCTCAATTAAGTATTTTGGCATTACGTAAGTCCAATCAAGTTCAATCATGGTGGGCATATGCCGACAGGGGCGTCCCTAAGGATCGATTAATGGGAGGGAGATGCTTGACCTTTTCGATCCCGACAAACATGAGTTACACATTCCCGTCAAAATGTATGTATTAAAAACGGTTCACTTATAACCCTTGCAATAAGGTAATATTCGCAAACTGAAAAGAATGGTCGGAAATTTTAACTATAACGGAAGGACAAGATACTGTAACACAACAAAAAAGACCAACCGAAAATTCAGTTTCGATTTGGTCATGGTAGTATACTAGCTCCACTAGCTTCGAGGTAGTACTTCCATTGTAGGATCATAAGGTCGGCGTTGACGTGGAGCCTTTTGAAAATTTGAATTCAATTTTCACAGCAAGCACCCATCTACAAAAAGCACTTAATACGCATTAAGTGCACCTTAAAAATTGCAATTTGCCATTTTGTTTCATGATAGGGAACATTAGCCGCCATTTGATTTATTTACAATGAAGTAGGTTTGATAGTTGGGAGCTAAGAAGGGCAATTGCGAAGTTTGCACAGGTTTTTGCAATAAAGCCAGGTTTGTTGCTTCCTTCTTGAATTGATAATTTGACATTTAGTGTACGTAATACATGTAGGGAGATGAGATAATAACCTACATAAGGGAGCCTCCATCGTTAAGCTTTAATTGTTGTAAGTCGCTTTCAGTAAATCCTTTCACCTGGCATAAGATACAAAACCTATTCCTAACTAATCTATATCTTAACACGGCATCATCAAAAATATGAACATGAACGCGTGAAAATGCTATTAAGGGCAAAATCTTCGTATATAAGGAATTGAAAGGCTGATACAAATATTGCCTTCTTTCACAATTAGGACCCGCCTTACAGAATGCAAATTTTGTTTTCACTTTATATCCTCTTCTGTTCTTTGTGTTCATTCAGTGTGTGAGAACCCGGCAGAATCCAAAATGAGCAGCACCGCAGAGACTTATAAGGATGTTCTGAGCTGTCCCATTTGCATGGAAACATTAGGTACACCCAAAATTTTGACCTGCGGACATTCACTCTGTCTGACACCTTGTTTGGCTGAAATCGTTAAGCAGCCTGATCCGGTGTGTCCACTTTGTAGGACAGCAATTGTTTTGCCCCCATCCGGAAAGATCGAAGACATAGCGACGAATGTTATTGTTAAAAGTCTACTTGAGATTTTGGAAAAGACCGACTATGCGGAAAAAACATCTACTGGCATTCCCTGTCATACACAGGAAGATGGTGATTATGTTTTTATGACTTGCTTGGAACAAATTTGTTCGTGTTGCCAGCTCCCATTTCATATCGATAATACCGGCCATGACTATATCCCTGCCTCTGAATTTACAGAAAATGTACAGCAAGATGTGTCTAAGGCGCGGTTGCACATGCAACCGATTCGTCGCGAGTCTGCAAAACAGCCAACTCACGACGATCGGCGATGTGAAGTGTCCGATCCAGGATCGATTGTTGCATTGGTGTCATACCCCAGAACGTGTTACTGACTTGTCCCAGACGAGTTTTATCTGTCTCCGACGTGTTGTAGCAGATTCAAAATTCAAAACTCGAATCTGCACACTAATCAGTTGGATATTTAGCCGCATTCGAGTTGCCGACTCACCATATGTATTCCACAACTCAATTAAAACAGTAGCAAGAAGCTGGCACCTGGTAGAAACACTCCTTTCCCCTTAGTGTAGGCCTAAAATCAGGGGCGCCAATAACAGGGGACAAGGGGCCCTGCCTCCAAACCAAAGTATCGTGCAAAAACATCGTTGCCCCAAATTATACTAAGAAAAATCGCATCCTATTGGTGATTTAAATGCTCTGGATTACTTTTGCAATGTGTTGTGAGCTGTGCTTCTTCACTCGTTCCGCGCTCATCCATTATTGCCCAATACGCCGTCTCATTATTACTTCATTACATAAACAGAGCTTCTTGCCCTTACTCCAAATCCAGATATGGATTTATATCTGGATATATCTGGCTAAATACAGTCTTTATATGGCAATATCAAGCCAGATATACAGCCAGATTTAGATGCCTTGATACATTATATCAAGTTTTATATGGCCATATCAAGCCAGATATAACTTGATACAATGCAATTCCAGATATGCAAATAAAGTTTTATATGGCCATATCAAGTCACATATAAGTTGTTACAATGCAATTCCAGATATGCAAATAAAGTTTTATATGGCCATATCAAGCCAGATATAACTTGATGAAATGTCTGTCCACATATGTAATATATGGCCATATCAAGGCAGATATAACTTGATGAAATGTCTGTCCAGATATGTAAATACAGTTTTATATGGCCATATCAAGCCAGATATAACTTGATACAATGCAATTCCAGATATGCAAATAAAGTTTTATATGGCCATATCAAGCCAGATATAACTTGATACAATGCAATTCCAGATATGTAAATAAAGTTTTATATGGCCATATCAAGCCAGATATAAGTTGATACAATGCAATTCCAGATATGCAAATAAAGTTGTATATGGCCATATCAAGCCAGATATAACTTGATGAAATGTCTGTCCAGATATGTAAATACAGTTTTATATGGCCATATCAAGCCAGATATAACTTGATATGCTAAATATGCAAATGAGCATTTTGTTAGTTTGTTTTATTATTTATTTGATTTGATTCTTGGATTATGCTTGTTACAAACTAAGACATGTTTTGGATACTGCATCACCTTCCCAGACATTGCAGTTATTTAGTGACTACACTTCTGTTAATACCGCAGTGTACTAAGTGAACTTAGGCAAATGATTTGCATATTTGGGCGGAGCAGGTATCTAAACCTACATTTTTCATGATTTAGGAAGTTGAAAGTAAAATATGCACTACGCAGTAAACAAAATTTAGAGTCAAATACGTAATAAAGTTTAAAATAAGAAGCCCATATCACTGTGATTACATAAAATAGGACATTTCAAGGCATTTTTCTGTTCACTGTCATGAAATAAGTTGAATTTATGTACTTAAGTCAATTCAACCTAATACTTACATTAAGTTCTAATTCATGGAGCACTTAAACATTGTTTGCTGGTGTACAAAGTCTCCATGAGGACTATGGACTATATGTCCTAACTATGATTCATAACTTTATCTGACCATATATGGTTTAGATCTGGTTCTGGTTTAAATCTGTGTTATATATGCCTAACTTTTTATCCGATCTGATATAAATTCCATATCTGGTGCAGATATGGGCTGTATATGGAAATATATTCTGCTCATATAAGGACCAGGTCCAGATAAAATTTTATCTGTTCCATATAAAGACTTGATCCAGATAAAACTTTATCTGGCCATATATGGCTTAGACCTGGTTCTGGCGTAGATCTGGCCCAGATATAAATCCCATATCTGCAGCAGATATGGGCCAGATATGAAATCCATATCTGGCCCATATATGGAATTTCATATCTGGCCCATATCTGGATTTTGAGTAAGGGTGTAGATGGCTTAATGTTTTGCCCTAATGCGCATAATGTTGTAGGTACTACGGAGCTTCTTGTGGTTTCTCCGTTACCTTTACCACCAGGGGTGGCCGCACAGAAGCGTTGATAGTGATGGTTTTGATAGCGCTATCAACTCTCTATCAAAAGTCTTTTTACAGATGGGGGATTCCCCAGCTGCTTTGCCCGGTAATCTTTATTTGAAGGGTTTTATTGCGACCCTGCGCTAACTGCAACAAAGGATAAGCCCCTAATCGTTCCCTTTAATGCAGATAACATAGTAGGCATATAGTGAATTGATGCCTGACAGCACGAGGCAGAAGTCATTGTTTTCACAATAAATCACAACTTTGCAAGCAATATGGCGCCGAATAAGCAAAAAGAGCTCGTGCTCCGGACACTAAGAGCAAGAAATAAGTGTAATTAGAAATAATTTCGTTCGGTACAGCAAGATGCTTTCGGCAAAGCATACCAATGAAATTATGCAAAAAACAAAGGACGAAATATACAAAAATATCACAGTAGAAGTTAATGCATAGGGGTTGCGGAGCGGAGTCTTCAAAGCATCAAAGACAAATGGCAGACTCTTAAAAAAATGTCAAAGATAAAGTAAACAGCAGTTTACGAGAGAAGAGGAGACTGCGCGAAGTGACAGGTGGAGGGGAACCCTGTCCTCGACGAACCCGATGTTTTAGATGGACTGATGGAAGAGGAGAAGGAAATACTTCAAGTTATACCCCAAGAGTAAATAATTGGTGCGTTATATTTCATGTGGGATATTTTGTCTCTTCGAATATGCTGGTGGTAGCTTAAGTTGTATCAGACCCCGATCTGGCACGGAGTGATAGTCCATGCGCGTCGCCAACCATGGGTAGATATCCCCCTTGTGCAAAGAAGCGGAGTACAGTACATAGTTGAAGGCTGGGCTCAATAGAATCATGCCTGTGAGGTAGCGGGAATGGAAAAAATACAAAAATACAATAACTCAAGTCAGTACGGCCTTTTTAAAAATGATCAGTGTCCGGGCCTGCCTGTAGATTGAATTTTCTTAGCACACAGTGTGCGGTGAGGCAGCCCCTCGGGGGGGGGGGGGATAGAAAGTACGAGGAGGGAGCATAGGTGTGATCCACATTGCACTTTGAGCCCAAAATGTTGTGTGTGAAGAAATGTTAAATAAGATATAGAACAGCCACATAGACCCAATACTTAAAAACGTCTAAAAAGAAATGTATTTTGTATCCAGCTAATTCTCAATGTTCATCCCTACCCGCAGCCTCCTTCAAAAGTCACGCCGATCTATAATGACCAAATTATTCCTGGCTTGCAACGGTTTTGTTCATCTGTAGTAATTGATAGCACAGATTGTACATTAAAAGTGACAAAAGGGAAATAAAGTGTGTCTAAATTAACAGTAACGTACTAGCCTAATGCTATGTCTAATACGACCGAAGCTTACAAAATTGGAAAGTAGGGCAAATGTCAGACACTCTCACTTTTTACAATTAACCAATGCCAGTTACTTTAGAACGTGTGCGGGGGGATTTTCCATCAACCCTTCATTACTGCACCTATGTATGTATTTAGCACTAAAAGTTGCTTTTGGCTCACCCCAGCGTTCTTCTGTGTAATGCCACTCCTATAATATCCAAAAGATTATTGAAAATTTCTTTTGACAAGCGATATTTTTTGGCAAAGTCATTGTCGCTTTCCTCTTCAAAAGGATTGTATCTTTGCCTTTTCGCTCCGTCATTTGCGAAATCTATGTCGGCCTCCACGCGCCACATCTTCGTCAACAATGAGAAAATTTTGTGCTATCAAAGCCACTATCGGTGCCTTGATCACTGTTAGTGAGTTGATATAACATTACCAGTAGTGATAGTTTCTGTGCGGCCTTTTACAGATAGCCTATCAGCGCTGATAGCTTATCCCCCTATCAGTAAGCTTCTGTGCGCCCAAAATTTTCTATCAGCGCGGTTAGTGGTGTTGATAGCGCTATCAACGCTTCTGTGCGGCCACCCCAGGGCGTTTTCCCCGGACCCTCAAGAGCCCTACAGGCTGGACCTTGTACACCACGGCGAAGGAGGGGCCCGCGGGAGCCGTTGGATCATTAATGCATGTTCGTCACAATTTCAAAAGAGATTTGCACCCCTCCCTAAAATATGCAGACTTAGAGCCACCAGTTTACACGTCTCCGTGTTGGCTTTTCAACATCCAAAAAAGTGAGAGAACGGAGTAGTCGTGCAGGCTTCACACTACTAACTTGTGGCAAGGAACGGTAAGGTCACAGCAAATTGTTGTGCGGGTGAAATCGCTGCACGATAAGTTGTATCTTGCTAGATGATAAGTGGTGAAATTCCCTCCTGCAACTAATCGAACCAGGGAGTTGCTACTCCCTGATCGAATATGTACGCAGGTATCCGGAGAAAATTTCAAAACATACTAAGTCTGTCATCTATTTAAAAACAGCCCGGCACTCTCATATCTTTTGACAATGCGCGGTCTTACCTCATACGCCTTTTCGTTTTATTCGTCGCCGATGTCGGATCAGCGAGATCGCAACAATGGCTAGGGCTAAAATAGTAGTCCGTCCAACCATTTTAAGTCTATCGACCCGGCATTGTATAAGCCTCCCTCCAGTCTATAAAATATGACTGGAAAAGGGTGAAGACGCGCGCTTAGATAAAGGGTGCAAGTTAAAGACATACCTTTAGCTTTAAGTGCGGACAAAGGTGATGAGGGGGTTTGGGGGAACTCCCTTTGTGGTGGCGAAGCAAGAACCAGCTGGCGCCATATGCGTTAAGACCTGATGGGGCCGGAGGGTACTCCCGACAAATTTTGCAATTAAATATGTGATGAACATATAATTTTCTGACATACAACGCTCAAAATAAGTTTACACAGAAAAAATTTATAACGGAATCGCGTGTTATTGTGTAGTATGGCCACTTTGTGATGTAAGACTATAGGAAACCGAGGTCATGGAAATCATCTGTCAGGCATTTCCTGCCATCTGACCGTTAAAATAATTTACAGCGCTGCTCGAACAAACATTGTAGTGCACATTAGGAGGGAATGTAACATGGATTGCTACTTCATTTTGTCTCCATTTTAAACACTTATGCGGGAGCTCAGAGGATACTATTTAGTATCTGTTCATCCTTGTTTAAACCGGGTTACTTATCTTTATCAAACGTCCCCTGTAACCCTAAGCAACTATCGCCCCAGGGTGCAGAGTCGCCCCCGATCCTGGGATGAAGACACAGAATTCGCCATAATGATGTTTCCCATGATGCGTCGGCAACTATATATGTACAGCCGGAAAAGTGCCAAATCTAGTTGTATATGTGGCCGCTCTCGTCGGCGGGAATCCAAGGGTTGGCGATTGAGTAATCGGCGATAAATTAGTTCGATGTGTAGCCCAGCGATTTGTCGAATCGCGACGGATCGGTTGCATGTGTAGCCGCGCTTTTATAAGTTTGTTGCCGTGGTCAAAGAGTCACGTTGGTCCAAACAAACACTGGTACACAGCGGATTCCTCAGTAATGCCTACATACTTAAACTTACTAGACAAAATAACTACCTACTCTACTATCAAAAAAAAAGTTAGATTTGAGGAAAATAAAGAAACTTCAGAAACAAGTCTAAAAACACCCAAACGTTTTAGCAGCCGGGAAAGGGTTGAAGCCAAGATGCAGGAAGTAATAAAAACAGCTTGCTGGATACCGACAAAAACTTATAAAACTGAAATGTTCGGATGATGTTTACAGAAAACCGGCCCTTCGTCTGAAAATTTCATCTTTTGAAAATCCGAAAGAAAAAACAGAAGCCACGAATAAATCTCTAACACAACAAATTCAAGCCGAATCTTTTCATGTTCTTGCACTGGAAGACAAACTACATGGTATCGGTGAAAACATAGAAGTGATAGAAAAGTTTTTCAAAGACATCACAAAAGACTGTGTCACGTGTTTGCTGCAAGAGATAGGTGTAACAGAGCGCGCTACGTACAAGCTATGCCGCGTCTCAATAAATCACTGCAGCACTGGGGATCGTACATTGTTTCACCGACGTCAAGTGATCGCGCGTCTCTTTGGTTTTGAAGGACAAGCTTTCATTGTGTCACAGAAGTTTCTTTGGTAATGCCGTGCACGTGCGCTGTAAATACGCTTACTGCGTAAGTGTGTTTTGCCCTTCAGTGTCTGAGAATCCAACGCGCTTGACGTCACAAAGAATCTCTCCATATCAGGCAAGCCTACATAAACGCGCAGTTAGAAAACGACAAACCATGGATCTACTGTATACACGGACAAACACGAATCCACAGTGACCGCCAAAACACAAATTTAACCAACGACTAGCAAAATTATAAGGTGTTATATAAAACAAATAATGTTTTTCATTCGTGCGATAGTATGAATAATTTCATTCGTTGAAAGCTTTAACGTTCTATTCAACTCATGAAATTATTCATACTATCGCACGAATGAAAAATATTCATTATTTGTGTACTAACCAACGACCGTGGGTTAGTATATACTAACCAACGGTTGAGCACCTCAGTCTTGATGATAGTGCCAAATCACGCATGGCATGTGACCACCAATCTTCCAATCAGATGTAGAGAAATCAATAAGGTGTTATATAATATGAATTATTTCATGAGTTGAAAGATTGAACGTTCTATTCAACGAGGCGAAGTCGAGTTGAATACAACGTTCAATCTTTCAACTCATGAAATCATTCATACTATCGCACGAATGAAAACACTATTTGTTTTATATAACACCCCATAACGTTGATTTAGTCGTTGGTTCAGTAAATATGTGTTTTGGTGGTCACTGTGGTTCGTGTTTGTCTGTGTAGATCCATTGTCGTTTGCTAGCTACGCGTTTTTGTGCCTATTACTTACCGTGTACGATATACAATAGCGACTTTTCGATTTCAGGACGGTAGACAAAGAGGACGGAACGCGCAGCAAAAAACTTGACTGCGCATGAGTAGAAGCGAGCATCGCTCCGTCCTGTTGATTTTCAGGACGGTCGTCGACCGATTTAGGCTACGTGCACACTTGTCCGGCAACGGTAACGGCAACGGCAACGGCAAACGCTGCGGCAACGGCAAAAATTTTACTCTTGTAGAAAAATGAAGGTTTGTTCACACTGACACGGTAACGGCAATGCGGCTACCCGGCGTTTGGTGAAACACGCATCCGGCAAAACTGAAATCGTGCATGGAGCGATTCATTGCCGTTGCCGGATGGTATCCATGCAAATTATCCCTAGCAACAAAGTTACCTCGAAGTCTTCGCCACTCTTGTATACACAAAATCCTAGAAAATCAGAATTGTAAAGTGCTGTTATTGAAAATTCAGTAGTTTGGTGAAGAAGGAATCCTGCTGGAATAATCCAAATAAATTTATACTACCAGGATAAACAAAAAACAAAATATACAAGGCGCAGAATTTCCGAAGATTTTGGTAGATCTGAGATGGTTGGTAAGAATCAAAGCGGGCCTCTGGTGGGGCTCCCTATGACAGCACTAACGTTAGAGGTAGTTTAGCGACACAAGCTTTGAGACACTGTATGCAGGCCTTTGACCGAGGGGTCATTCTAGCTAAACAGTTAAAGTTGCAGAAACTAGTAGGCCTAGGCCCTATAAAAATGATCACTAACGTTTGCCCAAATTCCCTCCGAGATCTCCTGCATATTATAGGCTTGCAGCTAAGCTTAAATCGTATAACGTTACAGCTTGTGAGTTAAAAATAAAGACAGTGGCAACATAGTCCTCCAATAGAGCTGTGCATACGTAGGCCTAGGCTAAGCCTCATTTGCCAAAGGACAAAATATAAACTCTTCTTGTGGAGTGGAGGTTGCTTTACCTTTACCATGAAACGTAGGATAATAAACAGTTATCAAGAGCTAGTCAACTTCCTAATGCCTTCATAGCACCTAGGCCAACGTTAGGCATATTCCTTAAACGTTACGTAGGCTCGTATAACAAAGAGGACTTAGCCTAAATGTAGGCCTAGACATAGCTTGTTAACTTGTCACTAGTAGTAGTGGTAAAAAGGGTTTGGCAACTTGACCCTCAAACAGGTGATGTTCATTATGCTCAACGTTACGTGATTCTTCGTGGCCAAGACATAGGGTACTCCATGAACCTGTGAAGTGGAATGTAACGTGCCTTGACCATGTAATGTAGTACACAACCCTTATCGAGGACTAAGCAACTCTCCTGCTTTACTAGTAACACGTAGGCCTATACTTTGTAATTATCTGTAACGTTAGAGCCTAACATTACATAGGCCTAACGTAGAAGACTAGCTATCTATATACTATCCCCACTTTGCTATGTGTGCTGGTATTTACGTTAGTTCCACGGAAGGCAAACGTAAGTTCAAAGCCACGTATTTGCAAAAAAGTTAAAAGAATAAGCTGCCAGCTTAATCTTTAAACTTTTGTTGGATCTCGTCTTGTCCAGGTTTGTTGTGTGGCCTATGCAACCCTAACGTTTGCTTCTGGACACGAATGTTGAACGCCGTTGTAGCGTACGTACGTGGAATTTCTTCGGGGAGTCTGTAACGTTTGCATTCAACTTGTTTGCAATGTAATGAAAGTTAACGTTACTGTTTATTTGCGAGAATTCAAATTGCGGTGAGTAAAAAAGTAGGCCTGTCACGCAACTTATAGCGGGTGTATTAAAAACGAAGACCCGAAAACGAAGACCGAAGACCGAAGACCTTTGTCGGGTCTTCCATCTTCGGTCTTCGTTTTAACACACCCACACAGCAAGGTTAAAAACGAAGACTCAAAAACAAAGACCCTGCCCGATGACCGAAGACCTTTGTCGG
This sequence comes from Holothuria leucospilota, assembly GCA_029531755.1. Taxonomy (NCBI): domain Eukaryota; kingdom Metazoa; phylum Echinodermata; class Holothuroidea; order Aspidochirotida; family Holothuriidae; genus Holothuria; species Holothuria leucospilota. The sequence continues at coordinate 38,490,706 of CM055975.1, forward strand.
GTCTTCCATCTTCGGTCTTCCTTTTTAACACACCCACACAGCAAGGTTAAAAACGAAGACCCAAAAACGAAGACCCTGCCCGATTGCGCCCGCATCCAGTCTGAAGCTTATAAGAGTGGTGTTGAATGTGGTGCTTACTACGAAATACGAAAAAATGAAAAGTCTAGGCTAGTACGAACATTAACAATAACTTACTGAAAAGAAAAATACTACGGCTAATGAAACCCGGCGGTTCTGCGTCCTTCGGGGGTAGGCTACTAGCCACAAATCGATCTCTCATAATTTAGGTACATATTATCATATGTGCTTGGTCATTCTTTATAACATTCCTTTCCGAATAAGAGGTCTTCGTTTTCTGGTCTTCGTTTTTAACACACCCACACAGCGAGGTTAAAAACGAAGACCCAAAAACGAAGACCCTGCCCGATTACGCCCGCATCCAGTCTGAAGCTTATAAGAGTGGTGTTGAATGTGGTGCTTACTACGAAATACGAAAAAAATGAAAAGTCTAGGCTAGTACGAACATTAACAATAACTTACTGAAAAGAAAAATACTACGGTTAATGAAACCCGGCGGTTCTGCGTCCTTCGGGGGTAGACTACTAGCCACAAATCGATCTCTCATAATTTAGGTACATATTATCATATGTGCTTGGTCATTCTTTATGATATTCCTTTCCGAATAAGAGGTCTTTGTTTTCTGGTCTCAGGCTTCGTTTTGGTACAACTATAGAATCCAGGGCCACTCTTGAACACCACCTAGCATCCGGATGCGCAGATGCGATGTGACACTGTTTATCTTGCACCCTAACTTTGACTCCACAGCCGAGCATCCGCGCATCCACTCCTAGACTAATATTGGTGGAATCATTCACTCCGCATCCAAGCATCCGCGCATCCACTCCAGAATATTGCTTGTGGTCTTAATAAGGAATAGACAATAATGAGTCGTTCTCAAATCAGGCTTATCTAACGTAGCTATGCATATTCTCCCCAAAACGACTGAAGACCCTTTCTAATTACGCCCGTACCCAGTCTGATGCTATAAGGGTGTTGCTGAATATGGTGCTTACGACGAAATACGAATAAAGGGAAAACCTAGGCCAGTACGAATATTAACAATAACTTACTGAAAAGAAAAATACTAGTACTAGACAAGCGTACAGTATACTTACCGTTAATGAAACCCGGCCTTTCTACGACCTTCGAGAGGAAGGCTTCTAGCCACAAATCCATTTCTCATAATTTAGGTACATATGATCGGATGGACTGGGTCACTCTGTATAATATTCCTTTCCGAATAAGAGGTCTTCGTTTTCGGGTCTTCGTTTTTAATACACCCCAACTATAGCAGATACAGGCTCATAATTATTACCATATCAAAATCAACGTGAGCTACAACGAATACCACTTTAACACAGTGATTCTAGGCAGGGCAGAGGGTGAGGGTCGCATTCGAGAAAACCTCTACACACCAACGTTGCCCGAGAAGGAAATGGGTCTACAGTTCGCAAACGCATAAAGTCAGGATTTGGTGGTCGCGATGGGGAGGCCGCAGGGTCACCTAAAGCACACTACCCATCCTTAAAAAGTCAAAAGTGTGGTACACGAGCGTACATTATCCCCCACATTATTAACTGCCTTTCCGGCCCACACGGGCATAGCTAGATGAAATCTTTAGGGCTCTAGGTATCAAAGGGGGGTCATGACATGATCGCAGTCCTGGAGTCCTAAACGGAGGGGTGTCCCCGTCCTCTCTGAGATAATTTTGAATGGTAAGGTGTCCTTGGATGGAATCTGGTGCTATATTTTTCATCGTTTTAACTGAATTTATGTTTAAAATTACTTGTTGATTTCATATGTGTGCAAAATGATTACACATTTAGTTTTTCTTAATTCTTACACATATTATTAGGACACAAACAATTTGGGGGGCCTCACAAACATCTTGGGGCCAGGCCTCCCCCGTAGCTACGCTCCTGTTTTCCCCTCATCCCTCTCTTTTCCCTAGTGATCTAACGAAATACACGGAGCCTCATGTGGTAATTTCTTTCTACACTGTTAAAAATTTCTGTAGAATTACAGAACAAAAAATAAAGAGGTACATAAAGAATACAGCAAGAGCACTGTCAATTAGTTTCAAAAAATTGAAAGCACTTTTGCTGTATTCTCTTTGTATTTCTTTATTTTTTGTTCTGTAATTCTACAACAATTCAGAGACATTTTTAACAGTGTAGTTCGCACATAGCACAAGCATAGCTCCGTCGGAGCCTACCTGTATCAAACAAGAGAGTTGTTCGCGAAGAAGGTTATTATTACTGTGGACCTTACTTAGCTTGCAAAACGGTTCCATGTTTCCATGTTTTCCATAGTTGTAAACTATGGACTTCCCAAAGGGTAAAGTTGTAACAGCTCCGTTTTTACAAACAAGATGGCCATATTCGCACTGATAACACTTTTTCGCAAACAGGGGGTCTCTAAGGATCGATAAGGGGGGGGGGGGTGCTGGGTGTGGTTAACAAGCCGGGTAGGTTAAGAGTGTTTCAAATTTTGTTCGCTACCCGACTTTCGGTCCCGATTGCGATCCGGCTGTCTACTCCATGACTACATCGGAAATATCCGCAACCTGTTTGATACTCGTAGAGTCACTATAGTGGAGTCGGGGAAGGGAGTGGGAGTCGCGTCGCAGTTGAGTAAAGTCGTTGCAGTGTGCAGCTGTCATCAACCCAACTCATAGGCGTAGGAAGCGGGGGGGGCTGGGGGCTTTAGCCCCCCAGTCAAAAATGTGGGAGGCGCCCCCAAGATCCAAGGCCAAAAACCCCTTATTTGTCTCTTCTGTAAGAAATGTCAAAAATTTGCATTAATTTTCCTTAAAATTTGTCCAAAACGTTGCACCAAATTGCATCTGAGGACCCTAAAATACCCAAAAATTTTCCAAAGGGGAGGGGTTAGACCCCTCCCCAGACTGGCGATTCGAAACAAGGTTCAGCCCCCCTCCCAGTCTCGAAAATCTTTCTACACCATTGACCCAACTGACACCCATTTTTTTATGAATTGCCCAACAAAGAGGGGGGTACGAAATCAGACGACGGTTGTAGAAAGGCAGTGTGCTCGCCCCTATATGTGATTGATGAACAGTAGATAGACTCATATCAATTCAGACAGTGTGTTGCGCATTTAAACTACAATTAATCCGAGTGCAACCCGACGCAACTGAAAACGAACCACCTACAAGTGACACCCCCGACGAACAGTCTGGTTGAGTTGCATCACATTCCAAGACTTCTATTTCACAGTGTCGGACATGGTGTCTATTTCATGGCAGACTATTATACATTACAGGCACTATACCATTTCCCCGACAGCCTGGATTTATAAAAATTTCCCGACCTTTCTGTTGCTCCAAATAAAAGATTTTTCTGACAAATTAAATTAATTGCAAAAGAAAGTGGCTATTTTTCCCTAAGGTCCGCAAAATTTCCCCGACAGGCGGCTCTTTAAAAATTTCTGGGGGTGTAGCAACCCTACACCCGACGGTATAGTGACGTCCCTGTTCGCAGAGAGTCATAGGAATCAGATGTCTTAATTTCTTAACTTCTTGAGCAATAGAAAATTTAGGACTCTTTTTGGAAACCTTCAGTGATCGCCGATTCTGTATATCTGTATCTATAATGGATTATGAATAACATTTCAATGCCTCTTTCCATGTAGGCGTATACGGTACCTTAATGAGGGGTTCGTAACTGGCTGTGCTCCCAAATAGTTACAGGCCAATGTTTATAAAGACATTCAAATATAAAAGTGGTTCAGAATAAATACCATTTGTTTTGTGAAATATGATTAGTCTCTTCAAGTAATTATTGAATACAGACATGAAAACATATCTCCTTGCAGGCGTGAAGTGTATCCCTTTCTTCATACAGACTACGGCATGGTCCAATTGATTTTTAATAATTTAGTGCAACCACTCAAATGGGAGAAACTGTTCAAAGAAAAGGACACAAAAATTAAAGGAAGGAAAAAATTAAACAAAAGTAAAGTGGAACTTCCAAACCTTTCTTGACCTTTGAAATCATTCCTATGCCCAATTGTTAATATGACAGCCCCTTGAAAGTTCCTATAATGGCGTTTATCTGCAGAGATTTGGGTTCAGAACCTTAACCCCCCCATACACACTCTCATGCGTGGTTGAAAAAACTGCAACATAATGCATCAACGACATAGGCCCATCTATGATTGGGGGAGCATTTTGCCCACTAGGGGTAATGTGAAAAAACATGCGATTTCCCGGGTTCATTGAGAGGAACTTAAGTCATGATTAGGACTAAAATTTTTAGCATTTTCACTAGCAATCATTGCAAACAACAGCAGTCTGCGAAAAACAGAAGGAAGGGTTCTCCAGCCCCAACCTGGATCCGCACCTTACCCTGGTTATGCGATTGATTATGGTTTTGTGTGTGAATGACGCAAGTTTCCGGTCGGGTCACTGAAGGTGTTCCTAAAGTGACGTCATCATGTAGTTGATGTGAAACCCTTATTTTTGAGTTGACGATTTCTGGGCGCGAATTTTAAAATCCCAATTACTCTACAATGGTTCAAGCTATGTGGGTGATGAAAATACTTTTGAACATCGGTTTTCTTATTAAAAAAGGTTACTCTTGATTCGTTTAACTTGTCTTGGCATAGTCTCTTTTAAGTGATTTGTGATGAAAATAATTTGAAGATGTCTATTGGCCGTTCGAATTGACTCCCCATGCCACACCAGTCCAAAGTGTGAATCTTGTCGGGAGATCCCAGACTCCGCATAAGCTACTTTGATTTCCCAACTGTTTGATAAATTCCAACCTGTTTCGAAATAATAATTCAGGCCTTCAAAGGGCTGATGTTTTACAACGCTAAGCGACCACAAATGTGGGAGAAGCCTGTATGGCTTATGGATTACAACTTCACGTCGGGTGGCCAACCAACTTAACAATTAAGATCAAATTAGGTTTCTTTTGAAAAGCCAGTTCAGATGGGAAAACAGTAGATTGCTCTTGGATGAAAAACCCACTTACTTTGACCCGTCCGTGGATCGAACCCCAAACCTCCCGGTTGCCAAGCTTCATCGCTTCAAATGCGACCGCCTTTATCCACTCGGCCACAGCTCCGGAAATGAAAGGTAAAACAAAGAGCAGTACAATTCCAGACATCTGGTACATCATCACAAAGAATTCTTCGTAGGATATGGCAAACAAATATCGCATAGCCTAACTACCAGCAGTGGCGATGTCAGGATTTCGAAGTGGAAGTGCACTGGGTGGTGGGGACGCTTCGCCAGAGGGGCATACCAACATGAAGGACTGAGCGGCGCTGAAGGTATCCTAATGATGCGAGGCGGTCCACGTGTTGGGGTCTAGGGCCCACCGTAGGGCTTCTCCCCTGTGGAATTTGGGGAGAGGGAAAGCCGGTTTTCGGGTATTAACAAAATTGTTACCCACAGAATTGAAGCATTTAACTATCTCCAGGTATAACAGAAATGGGAAACCTCACATTACAGTATCGAATCAAAGGTGCATCTGTGGCGGCCAATCCTGGCCCTCGTTACGTAAATTTGGAAAAAAGAAACCGTTGTAGGTGATATATAGGGTTGTGCGTGCCTTAAAATTTTAATTTCACTGACCCACTCAAACAATCCTATTTTGATGAGGCTATAGTAAAATAACAGAGTGGCCTAGAGAACAGGGGCAGTTGAAAATTCCGACTGACCTACTGATTTTTCAGCAAGATCTTCAGTCTTACTAAGACTGTGAGTGAAAAGGAAATAATTTATCTAGTATCGCAGCTAATTGAGAAAAAGCTGGTCAAATTGGTATTTAAATGAGAAAGTATGTCGTAATGTTTTGAACAAATAACGTTAGAATATTCAACAAATGAACGGGACAATTTCCTTTTTTAGGGCTGTAGCACTTTTACCCAAAAATTTAATTCGACCTTTTCAAAAATTAACACACAGACCTATTTTGCTCGAAAATAACAACTTTTCTGCCCAAATGGGGAGGAGATTGCTGCAGGCCCCAGCCTCTCTTCGCACGCCCATGAATTTAATCGGATTCAGTGAAATCATCCCATTACACCTATGCAATAACTGGACACTTAATTAATCCTTATGAGACACCCCATTCCCTCATAGCGCCATTCTTGCGCACTCCCTTGGCACTCCGAACTTAACCCCCCTCACGCTTATGCTTTGCCCTTACAATAAAAAGTGCACTGATGCACTGACAGATGCACATTACACCGTCCTTGCGGTAATCACTTTTTGCCGTATCAATGTGAACAGTTTTACCGGATTGTCGTTACCGTTGCCGTTGCCGTTACCGTTGCCGGACAAGTGTGCACGTAGCTTTAACGTTCTGTTAGAAACAGGACGGTACAGGGGTTGTCATGGTTATTTCCCTCGTCAATATAACGTGCGTGATTCTGCGACGTTAAATTTGAAGTTAGCTGTATGCAAACGTACATCATTTGTTCATGTGGCATGCAAGCTGCTGACAAAAATGAACATGACGAACAACAGCAGTGCATATCTGGTAAGCCATTGTACGAACGATTCCGTGCTAAGCTAAGGAAAGCTATCTTGAGGTAGAAACTTTCACAATTTTGTAAAATACCCAGTAACGACGGCGTCTCTAATCCTGTGTAGGTTCGTCATTGTTACAACTTAGCGATGAGTGTGGATGCTAACAAAGCGTTTCAACTTAGCTAATAAATGAGCGCGTCATTGTTTTACTGTCATTCTACCGCACCGTCGTCTTTAAAATCGAAACGCCTCAAATATCAGGACAGAACGCCGGGCGCGCGTGCTTTTAACTCTCCGTCCTGTTGCTCTACCGTCCTGAAATCGAAAAGTCGCTATTGTGCGATCCCCAAAGCTGTATACATTTATTGAGTTGCGGCATAGTTTGTACGTACGAGCAGTGATTGTGACGTCGTGTGTTATACTAGTATATAACACACGACCGCGTGTTATACTAGACTACTGCACGATGGATATCACACGACCGTGCCTAATCACGCATAGCATGTGACCACCAATCTTCCAATCAGATGTAGAGAAATTAATAAGGTGTTACATAAAACTAAATAATGACATTATATTGAAGAACCAAACAAAATGAAAGAGTTTCAGAAACCAACCAGAAACCACCTTCATTTTCTAGGCTTTGGACAACAAGTTCAGTTTGAATGAACAGTTTGGACGTATATGTTTCGGATATCAAGAAAAGAGTCGGCAGTATATTTTGGCATATTTTGTGCCGAAAAATAAACTGTTGCGAATGTTTTGGTAAATTTGCCCTCAACTTTCACAGCAACTACCTACCTACAAAAAGCACTTAATACGCATTAAGTACACCATAAAAATTGCAATTTGCCATTTTGTTTCATGATAGGGAACATTAGCCGCCATTTGATTTATTTACAATGAAGTAGGTTTGATAGTTGGGAGCTAAGAAGGGCAATCGCGAAGTTTACACAGGTTTTTGCAATAAAGCAAGGTATGTTTCTTCCTTCTTGAATTGAGATTGGACATTTAGTGTACATAATACACGTAGGAAGATGAGATAATAATCCACAAAAGACTTTCTCCATCGTTAAGCTTAAGATGTTACATGTCTCTTTTAGTAAATTCTTTCACCTGGCATAAGATACAAAACCTATTCCTAAATAACATATACCTTAACAAGGCATCATCAAAAATTTGAACATGAACGCGTGAAAATGCTATTAAGAGCAAGATCTTCGTATATAAGCAATTGAAAGGCTGATACAAGTATTGCCTTCTTAAACATATAGGACCCGCCTAATAGAATGCAAGTTTTGTTTTCACTTTATATTCTCTTCTGTTCTTTGTGTTCTTTCAGTGTGTGGGCACCCGGCAGAATCCAAAATGAGCAGCACCGTAGAGGCTTGTAAGGATGTTCTGAGCTGTCCCATTTGCATCGAAACATTAGATACACCTAAAATTTTGACCTGCGGACATTCACTTTGTCTGACACCTTGTTTGGCTGAAATCGTTAAGCAGCCTGATACGGTGTGTCCACTTTGTAGGACAGCAATTGTTTTGCCCCAATCCGGAAAGCTCGAAGACATAGCAACGAATTTTAGTGTTAAAAGTCTACTTGAGATTTTGGAAAAGACCGACTACGCGGATAAAACATCTACTGGCATTCCCTGCCATACACAGGAAGACGGTGATTATGTTTGTATGACTTGTTTAGAACAAATTTGTTCGTGTTGCCAGCTCTCATTTCATATCGATAATAAGCATGACTGTATCCCTGTCTCTGAATTTACAGAAAATGTACAGCAAGATGTGTCTAAGAATGTTGCCGTGGTCAACGAGTCACGTTGGTCCGAACAAACTGAACAGTACACACTGGTTTCTTCAGTAATGCCTACATACTTAAACTTACTTGACAAAATAACTACCGCCTGCAACGAAATTCTGCAATCACTTAGCGAGAAAAAGTTAGATTTGAGGAAAATAAGGAAACTTCAGAAACAAGTTAAAAATAAACACCCAAAATTTATAGCAGCCCGGGAAAGGGTTGAAGCCAAAATGCAGGAAGTTATAGAAAAGCAGCTTGCTGGATACCGACAAAAACTTATAAAACTGAAGTGTTCGGATAACGTTTACAGAAAACCGGCCCTTAGTCTGAAAATTTCATCTTTTGAAAATCTGAAAGAAAAAACAGAAGCCACGATTGAATCTCTAACACAACAAATTCATTCCGAATCTTTTCATGTTCTTGCAATGGAAGACAAACTACATGGTATCGGTGAAAACATAGAAGTGATAGAAAAGTTAATCAAAGACATCACAAAAGACTATCACACGTGTTTGCTGCAAGAGATAGGTGTAACAGACGTTGTTGAACCTCATCATTTGTTTCGAGTAAAGGAAACAGTAGAAGTGATGAAGTTTGGGTCCGCCAGACACTCGGCAGATATTATGCTGAAATGCAATGGATTGGTTAAGAAATTTCAAGCGTCAAAAGATTTCGTTAAAACTTCATGTAGTAACCTTCTGGAGAAATTTCACAATAGACCGTTCCAACTTACAGAGGCTAAGGGAAAAGTTGTGAAAATCGTAGAGAAAGTGGAAAAATGTAAATTGTATTATGGAAGTGTTTATGAGGTAATCGGAAAACACTTCGTCATCTACGATAGAGGTTCTATAAAGCATTACGTACAAAATGATTTAATGGCAAAGAATACTTCTTATGTTTTGGAATCGACAGCAGAGGGCAAGACGCAGTTTGTGAAAAGGCATTTGGCTATGTTCGAAAGTTACAAACACACTACAAAAAATGAATGTAAAGTCCTAATTATGTATCTTTCAGAAAAGGGTCCAACTCCCGATTCAAGTGTTGTACATGAGAAATTGAAAGCAATTGAAATGAGGTTAGAGGAAACAGAGTATCACTGTACGCTCCTAACAAGTCTGGTGGCAAAGGAAGGAAGGTGTCATGAAATAGCGGAAGAGCTTAAAAATAAGTTCCCTACAGAACAAACAATGAATGCAGAAATCCAAAAGTGTTGTGGACATAATGATGAGGTACAGAGACTGTGGAAACTTGTTGAAGAACATGAACCAATGACAGTTTTATCTGACGTTCATTTTATTACAAGCATCTCTAAAACTATGGAGCGAAGAAGGAATAACGTGTTTTCCATACTCATGCTATCACAATTGGGGCTAAAAGTATTGGGCCGAAGAATGTCAAACCTTGTACAGATCATGGACCTACGTGCACGGTTGCGCAAGGAACTGCATGAAATTTTATATCAACTGCCAGATACATACCATCGTCATCAAGAAGAACTCAATAAGCTGAATCTGCTATCCGAGATTATCAACTCCGACCCAATTGTTTGCTTCAGAAGTTTTTCTTCGCAGGAGCTTGTGCTTTTCGTGGACCAAGCGAATGCACTCGACAAATTATCTAAAGAAATTCATCTTGACTTCGCAGATGAATGTATCTGCAGTGATCAGATTACATCATTAACGAGGGTAAAACTTTTGAAACGCGCGTCGAGCTGGTCAGGGGGATATTTCATTCCAGAGGTATCGAGAATAAGGTGGATGATTCTTACCAACGAAAATATCTATCAGTGGAAAACAGTTGTCCAACTTTTAAAGACTGAAAACTATGACATAAATGTACTAAAGGGTCATTTTGACAAAGCCGTGTCATGGCACTACGAAGTTAAAGGTGCTAACACGACAATAGTGTTACGGTGGATATTACATAATCTGGTGACCTGGTTTGTTCACCTCGTAATACTCTTTCTTTTGCTAAACCACCCGCAGATAATCTTGTCTTTGTTCTTAATATACCGCTCTTTTATGTGAGGCGAAGCGGAACGGGATTTGCACAGAGGAAGATACCCTGTCCGGCATCGTTACGACAGGTAGGGACGCTACGGACTTATGAGTTTTGTGTCCACATACTTTGCCGGTGGGCATTTCCGGAAGTGAGTGATTCGTCATCTCCAAATAACAAAACTTAAGATGTGAAAATATGTGGTCGTAGTTTTCTACGTTAACGCATTTTTACCATCCAGCATAAAGAATAAAAAAGTTTCCCACTCCACATCCCTTGATACCCTGGCTTACCGAGGGACCAGTGCTTTGGACGTGATCCATACTGGAGTAGTAGCATAATACTGTGATCATGGGAATACTACTTCCGAGGCAGCAATTCCTTAATATTACCTTTCAAAGGCAGTTGTGACCACTATATCTGCGGCCATTTGCGTGGATGGTCACTTCTATAATATTGTTTTAATTCAATTGGCTGTTGTTCTTGTTGTTATATTTCACCCTCCATTAACGGAATGTTTACACTGAAGACTTCTTTAAAATATGTGTTCACTTAATAAATCCTGTTTGCATTTTGAAAGTGTTAATTTATCTTATCGAAGAACTAAATCTATATATATATATTTCCCGGGTATTTTTGTTTAAGGTACTTCGTAACAAAGTTCATTTCCAATCTTTTTTGTCTAGACCATGAAGTGTCGGATAAGTGTTGCTTTATCATACAAATAATGATGAACAGGGAGAAGCAAAACACATGAGGAGGCAAAATATCCATTGTTCTTTGAGACGGAAAAATCCTTTGATCCTTAAGGTATTCCAGAGTACATAATCTTTCGCAATCACACCCTCACTTCTGGTTTTGGTAACGTACATGCTAAGTTTGGTCCGTTTTGTGGCCTCTGAACCCTTTCTGAAGTTCTCAACAGGTACAAGCCCTCATGAAAGCTCACAAAGAGGCCTTCCACACTGATTTCAAATTTATGTACCATGACCATTGTTATTTTGACCTTCGAGAGCTTCTATAACAGGGTGGTGGTTCCTGCTTTTTTAATTCATTCGAAATGGTGTTTTGCATAGTGGAAGGATATAATGCATATAGGTACCTAAAATACGTTTATTTTCTTTTTCGTGCGTAATCAGTACTTTAATTCCTTTTCTACCAAATTCACATCACAAATTGAGCACATGACTTCAGTAGCAGTCTAAACTGTGCCCCAAATTTTTTGAGGTGTTAAATTCGTAGGGTTATACCCTCTGCCGGGATTTTAATTAATGGACATGACCAACATGTCCATTATTGTGGTTGGTCGCATTTCAGATGGTCACGTGACCACATTTCTTTCGTTCAATTTATCGGATAGCTCCCAGCAAGAAACATACCGATCTTTTGAGAAATGATTCGTACAGCGGAAGAGACGTGTATGTGACAAGATTGTAAAGGAAACATCGCTCATAACGAAATGCAGGACATTTTTTCCTCGAAAGTGCTACATTTAAATATTAAGTAGACTAATTACAATATTAAGCAGGCTAATACGTTGGGCAACTTTACGTATAACGTAACCATAAAAGACGGATGTTGTTCAACGTAGGCCTGCCTTTCAGGTGTCTTTGCAAATCGTCAGTTTTTGTTCATATTTTATTTATGTTTTTAATATCAATTAATTTCAAAATGTTTTAAAAACAAATTCATTCAATATTCTAGTAACAAAGCGATTACAAGGAGAAGTGCATAAACTTAAAAAAATACATATTTATTTTTTCTGGCAATTTCTTGGAATTTCGACAGAGCGGTAAGGTCCCTGAGCCTGTTCAGATTTAGTGAAATTACGCAAGGAAATAAAAATTCAACAATCTGTCAAATAAAATTCAATAATCTGTCAAATTATTGATATTTGAGATAAAAAAACATATCAAATAGGTACTACATGTTCCGAAAGTAACGAGAAGCGTGCTTATCATTGCAGACAAGCATTATTTCTTGATATTTTCAGCAATGAGGTACACCCCTAGTCTTTGTTCGGGCTGTGAATAGTTGGTAGAAATACCAAGGTCAGTTTGTTGTTTGCGTTTTTCTATCGTTAAAAAATCGGCCAAGTCGTGACGCTATCGGCTAAGTCATGACGCCCAGTTTCAAGGGGCAGATTTTTCTAATGTCTGGTTCATGTCATTTCCAATTACTATAATAGTTACACCTTCAATGTCCTTGATCATTATCGCACACCAACTCATGTAAGACTCCTAGACCAAATAAGGCTCCCCAGTTTAAATAACACTGCCAACTCTACATATGATCCGAATAATTTCAACACATCTTAACCGCCAGAGAAGTATACTAGGTCATGTCCAGTGTGGTAACGGTACGTGACCACATTTTCTAGTTGAATAAGTTGTACGCTACCCATACAGGGATTTTCGGGATTTTGTGAACGAGAGAACCGTAGCTATTTGGTTAAAGGGAAACCGATGGATTTACCTAAACCATCGTACTCCTAGCCTTTTGTTGTTGGGGGAACCAAAGGATATCATGGTAGATTTGTCCTGGATTTTTACTTATGCCATGTGGATTGCTTACCAAAGTTCGTTTATCTTCAATTTCATTATCTGCAGCTGTGTGGAGCAATGACAAAGGAGAGCTTATAATTCAGTTTTAGTTCTGTCTCCTTCAAACGGATTTTGATAAAATCCTACTGATTTTTGACGGGGAAGGGGTAAATTTTAAAACAAAATATTAAATGGAAGAATGTCTAGATGCAAATTATTTTTTGTTGGGGGGGGGGGGGGAGTTAATTTCTAAAAAGCAAAGCGTCATGCTGAAGAAAGTTGGATAATACACTCAAGACAAAGGGAATGCTATTGTCGGGAACTAGGGAGGTTTTTAATTTGGCAAACCTTATATGCTACATGCCATCTACTATTGGGGTAGGGGTTAGATAGTGTAATAACTGGGGGCCTGTTCTAAAAACCTTCCCCCTTAAAAAGAAGAATGGAATGGATTTGGCCAAATGGAATGCAACCGCGCGAGCACCGGCACACCTACAGTCACATTTGCCGTTTTTGAAAATCAAGTAGTCTATACATGGCTTGTTGGTCCTCTCCGCGGTGGTGAAGGGGCAACGTAATCACAGGTCTCACGGTGAAACCTATTAAACTTAGAAAAACCTATATTTCATCTTAGGAGCCTTTATGTTTTCAAAAATAACCTATATAACCTATAAAGCCTATATTTTTAATTTGTCTGATGACTTAAAAAATAAGACTGTAGGGATGATGTTCATTTCCCCCTACTGGGGACAGACAACATCAGCTGACCAAGTTTCCCCTATTATGTTACTTAATTTGTGTGTTCAATTATGGCTATATGGTGGCGAAAGTAAAAATTCTGATTTAAATAGTTACTTAAACCTTTAATAAGTAAAACTAGTTTTAGTAGACTTAACTTGACATATTTCAATTAAAAGGGGCAGGGGGTAGCATTATATGATACTATGTAGGCAGTTTCTTGTGGTGAGCATATTTTAAAACAGGTGCTCTCCACAGACACTGTGTCTTTTTAGTACACCAGTAGCATCTGTGTGCTGACGGATTGGGTTAATGATGGCAGATACTTTGTAGTACTACTATGTTAGGTTTTATCAACCTTTAACTAGACATGTTTCTGCTCTTGGATTTATATTTTGAGCTTCCCCTGGAGTGGGACTTTTTAGTACTGTATGTTTGACCTGGTCTTAATTCAAAGTAGAGAAAGTAACTCTTTTAGAGCTCCTCGATAAGAGCATCGAGATGGCAATCTTCTTCAACCTTGTCTGTGTCTGTTGCTACCAGTTCGACATCACTTTCCAGTCTATATTTAACCATACTTCCATGATTTAACTAGGTAAACTGAGAGTTCTTGAGAGACCTTTTCTTAGAATGGTTAGCCCAGAACTCAGACTTCTGAGCTAACTATTCTAAGAGAAGGTTTCCCAGGAACTCCCATAGAGTAAAATCTTCAAACAGCACTCTTGAAAGAGTTTTAAATTTAGTCAACATATGAAACTTATTTAGAAGTTTCTACAACTATCGCATTCAACTTGCTAAAAGCATCACCTGCTGTAAGAGGCTCAAAATGGCAAAGTGGGATACTGAATCAAAAATCCCTTCTTCCACAAAAAGTAGGAATTTTTTATTAGAACCCTGAAAAGGGAAAAACTTCGTGCAAGATCTCAAGGATTCCAAAGGAAGTTAACAGCCATGAAAGACCGAATTAAACTGCCAGAAATAGTCTGAAGGCAGAACAAACCAAACACTTCATTTAAAACCTCTCTGATAGCTAGACTACAGTTGGACACAGAGAAAATAGCTCTTGGTAGGGTTTGAAATTCATAGCTACCTCCACCAACCAGAACATGAATCCTCGGAGCCCTAAAAAAATTATAACAATGAGGATACAATGTACTCTGCACAGAGCTAAAGAAACTCTTCTAAGACGTTGGCATCCAAAACCTGTGTCAAAAACCACAGTTCCTAGCCTATGAAAGGATGACCAACCAAAATGGTTACCTACATAGTTAAATTTAGACTGAAAAGTGACGGTGAACTTGAAACAACCCACAAGGTTGAAGAAGATAGCTATCGAGGTGCTCTAAAAAGCTTATTCCTCTACTATGAAATAGGACTAGGTCGGACAAACTAAAAAGTCCCACTACTGATGAAGATCAAAATTTAAAAACATGAGCAGAAACATGTCTACTGTTGTTAAAGGCAGAAGAAAACTAACATAGCAGCACTACAAAATATCTGCAGTCATTTACCCAATCCACAAAGAGCGCGGCCAACTGAGCTTAAATACCGGTGGGTTAAGTTTTCCATTGTTACGTCATAGGAACGCGTCCCATCTGCCCATGTAGTATTGAGTAGGTAGAGTAATGTAGCGACTTTATATGAATGAGTCAATCCACGCTGTATCAGGGATTTGAAATAATAACTCCCTGGCTATATTAGGTAGCCGCACCAGAGACCTTAGGCCATTTTTCCTCTAATATAGGCACTTGCCTTAACCTGAAAGAGGATATTTATTTGTGAATGGAAAACTTAGCCTCAAGCAGGATTCGAACAAGCTTAACCCAAAGGTATTTAAGCTCAGTTGGCCGCCCTCTGTCACATAGGCCTCAATGGCTCAGTGGTCAGAGCATCCGCCTTGTATGCGGGAGGTCGCTGGTGGGGCCGCCCAGCACTCCTTATTTGTGCACAGCACTCACGTTCAAATTTACTGTCCCGCCCGGCACAGATTTTCCGCGAACTAAACAAACGTTGCTGAAAATGCGCTATTTTGATCGTATTCCAAGTACACGTGTTATAATTTTGCAATATGGAAAATGGAAACGCTGAATAGAAGAAACAAAGTTAATTAATAATGAGTTAACAAAATAGTTTCGAGCTATTTGTATACTGCACCTTCAGGTGATCATTACTTTAAAAAACACACTAACTAAAAAAGGAAAAAATACCAAAAACGTAAAAACAATTAAACACCAACTAAAAAATTGAAAGAAATTGCACATATTATTCGGTCAAAAATTGCGAAAGGTAGCACCATTTTGAATCAAAGTCCCCTTAAATTAGATACAAAATTTTCTCAAAGAGGAGGGGGACACCCCTCCCCTTAGACCCTTCCCCCAACATGGCGTTTCGTAAAGGAAAAGGTATATTGTACAAAAGGTATATTGACGATATTGTGGGAGTGGCAACAGGGACCCGTCAAGATCTGGAATCTTTCATTCAATTTGTAGGATCATTCAGTCCATTTTTGAAATTCACACATTGTATTTCTGACACTTCAGTGGTTTTCCTCGACCTTCAATTGTCAATTTGCAACCGTAAAATCAAGTCAAACCTACATTTTAAACCCACCGATTCTCATAACTACCTTTTGTACCCATCCAACCATCCCAAATCCTGTACCAAATCCATCCCGTACTCACAACTTTTAAGGGCCAGAAGGATTTGCTCAGAAGATTCTGATTTTTCAGCCGCTTCAAAAAATATACTATCATTCTTTGAGAAGCGTCAGTATCCCACCAAAATCCTTACCGGTGCTCTACATAGAATCCAAGGAATCGACAGAGCGGAGGCTTTGAGTAAGAAGTCTAACACGTCTACTAATCTACGCATTCCTTTGGTAATTTCCCATCACCCATCGGTACGCCCCATCATTCATGCCATTTACAGGAATATAGAGACTCTTCGAAAAGACCCTTCAACCCGTGACCTTTTCCCTGAACCCCCCATTACGGCCTTCAGAGTTGAAAAGAACATTTCCAAGCACTTAGTTCGGGCTTCCCACCCACAACAACCAACTGACAACACCCCAGGTACATTTCCCTGTGGTCGTAGTAGGTGCAACACATGCCCAGTGGTTGGCAAGAACACACATTAATATTTTGGGTTCTAACGGCAACAGATTTAGTGATAACCAACACTTTACCTGCACTTCCACAAACTTGGTTTACATTTTAGTTTGTGGACGTTGCAATTGCTTGTATGTGGGAGAGACCAAACGCCGCCTGGCTGACCGAATCACTGAACACCTCAGGTCCATCAAACAAAACCTTCAAGGTTATCCGGTCGCCACACATTTCAACCCCCCATCACCGTGCTCAGTTAAAGACTTGGCCGTTACTGCAGCCTTAATGTGCAGCGGTTATGACCGTCATCGTCAGACCGCCGAAAACCGGCTTATCATGAAACTCGGGACCCTCTCCCCACACGGTCTTAACATTAGAATGGACCTTTTTTAAACTGTTCCCCTTTTCATTACTTTTTACCAGTTTTTTTCAGCCTTCTTTCGCTTTTTTACACCGTGTTCGTTCTGTGCGACCGGTTTGTTCGTGCCTTTCTTCAATGTGTTTCTTCTCTATTTCTACTTCTTTGTTGTTCAGTTGCATTTCTTTGCCACCTGATGAAGAGTCTATACTCGAAACGTCGTGGAATTTTCCGCAAACTTTAAGCACTTTTTACAACCTTTATCGACCTATATATATATATATATATATATATAGATATATATATATATATAAATATATATATATATATATATATATATCATGTTTTAAGCATGCGTAAAAGAATTTTATGTAAGGTAATCAGTGAAAAATTATAAAGAACATGTCTTCTGTTGTACCAACAAGTTTCTATGAGATATCAAGGAAATCTGGGTAACTGTTCCGAGCTGGTCGTCAAGCATATAGGGTTCGGTTCACGCATTTTTGGTGTAGTTTACCTTTCTTTCCCATACCCAACCAGATTTTTTTTTCAAAACATCCCCTGGCCTATCCAGCGAAATCTACTTGAGGCACCCAGCCGAAAGAGAGGACATTGAAGGAATGCGCGTCTCAGGTGACAGCGCGGAGGCTAGTTTCTGACTAAGCTGTTTTTAAATAAGTAAATTCAGTCTGTTTGGGGCTTGAAGACTTGAGTTGAATTCCGTAGGGAAAGGCGGGTACCGAATGTGGGACACTAGTGAGCAAGGGTAAAAAAGGGTTGCTGCCCCCATGAAAATTTCTGAAGAACACAAAGTATTATTGCCATGGAATATCTTTCTCTCCGAAAAATATCTCTCCCCCTGAAAAATTATCTTGCTGCTCAACACCTTGTCAGGCTACGGGATGGCCAGTAGTTACACACGTAATAGACAACTTGTACAGAATTTTGGCTTCTACTTTATTGACTACTACAGCAGGATTTATCCAATAATCGAGGGAACATGTAGGTTACGCCCCCCCCCCATATTTTGACTTTTAGGAGAACCCGAAAATTTGCCATATAGACTCTACAGCACTAGTCTTGGTTTTGTTATATTTAATGTTACGTGGTAAGAAATATCGTGAATTTTAAATTACTGATATGTACCAAGGAAGCTGCTATGAGTCATGTCGTGAAAGGTAAAAAAGTCTTTTGCAAATTGAAGGACTGAGAAGTGGCATTTCCAGCGATCTGCCGGTATCGGCTCTTTTACCAGAATTCTTTGTAGGTTACACGTCAGAGGTGGTGGCGCTCCGCTTAGATCGTGTCACGTATTAGCAACCTTCACAAATGTCACCGCAAATGATACTGAAAAAGCCCCCTCATATGGTAGGTTACGGGTTCGCCCTGAGGGTAAACCCGGCTATGTTGACCACAATATAAGAACAGTGGGAAGAATTCTTTCAATAATCTCGCACAAAGTCGGATTGTTCGTGAATGCTCCTTTTGATTTATAGGCATGAGCAGAGTAAGCCCTAAGCCAAGAAAGATCGAGGGGCGGGGCCCCTAGAAAAATTTCCCCCTACAAAGTAGAAAATAACACATTACCATTACCTTAATACACTTTAGATTGAAATAATATTTCGCCCCCTGGAAGCTATCGCGCTCCCTTCTGTATATTGTCTGCCTGCAGGCTCGGGGCAGAGGCGGCGAAAGTTGAAAATAGAGGCAGATGCCAGGGGTGAAGGTCGAAGCAACCCGACTGGAGCAAAAAGCGATCCC
This sequence comes from Holothuria leucospilota, assembly GCA_029531755.1. Classification (NCBI taxonomy): domain Eukaryota; kingdom Metazoa; phylum Echinodermata; class Holothuroidea; order Aspidochirotida; family Holothuriidae; genus Holothuria; species Holothuria leucospilota. The sequence goes on from CM055975.1 coordinate 38,509,580, forward strand.
CAAAGGCATGGGATCCAGGGACCCACCCAATGCCCCTTGTGAGGTCCCAGGAAAACGCCCCGCTGCGAGACCCAGGTAAGACTGCCCCGAAAGCTTCGGGAAGTAGAATGCAGAATGTATATTACAACGTGATACGTACCTAACTGATCAAAGGAATTACAATTTGACTATTGTTTTTGTAATAGCGTTGGACAAACAGCGGCCAACAAATTTAGGGCATCTGCTTTTTCCTTTTATTTTCTCTGTTTATGTAAAAGGTCTACAAATGACACAGAGTTCGTACCATCTCCTATGGTGCGCTAGCGTGATGTAAGTCCTGAACTCGACATATGTCGAATTAAATTGGCATATATCAGTTTGTCGTGATCTGATTGGCTAAAATCGACATATGTAGGAGAAACTGAAATATGTCGAATTAAATGGACATAGACTGTCAGGTTTCTAATACCCTCATAGGACCAAGATAATCACCTGTTATGGTCTAACTAGTACTCCGACTGGACAAAAGTGACATATGTACAATTGAATTGTACACACGTCCAATTAAATTGACAAATGTCGGATTTCTCGTCCTCTCCTTGGACAAACATTGTCACCTTTTCCTTTCTAGTACTCTGATTGGGAAATATTGTTATGGCTACAACTTTATAGTGCCCAATTAAATGGATATATGTCAGACCTCTCGTACTCTCATTGGACAAAGAAAGTCACCTGTTCCTTTTCAGTGTTCTGCTTGGACAGAACCGACATATCTGTAATTTAATTGTACAAATGCTCAATTAATTTTACATATGTAACTTTTCTCTCTTTTTTTTTCTGCAAAGTCCCCTCGACTCTCTGGCGAAGTTCCAAGGGGCGAAACCAATCGTTACTCCCGGAGGAGTTCTGCTCGTACTCTCATTGGACAGGCATTTTCACCTGTTCCTTTCTAGTACTGTGACAGGACAAATCTGACACATACACAACTAAATTGTACATACGTCCAATTAATTAACAAATGTCTGGTTTCTCGTCCTCTCATGGGACAAACAGTGTGACCTGTTCCTTTCTAATACTCTGCTCGGTCAAAAATCGACACATTTACAATTGATTTGTATATATGTCCAAATAAATTGACATATGTCTGGTTTTCCTACCTTCCATTTACCCAAAGTAGTCACCTGTTCCTTTTTTAGTACTCTGATCGGACAAAATTTACATATGACCATCTAATTCGACATACATGTCAATTTTACTGTAGATATGTCCAACTGTCCAAATTAAATTGACCTTTAATGAGTTGCCGATACTCTCGTTGGACAAGCATGGTCACCTGTTGTTTTATGGTGCATTGAATGGATAAAACCAGCATATGATGAATTAAGTTGACATGATATGTAAAGTTTCAGCCATGTTTTTTTTCAGGCACTATGCGTAGTCATCACCTGAGAATCTAGACAGTTGAAATACCAAACGATTGTAAATTTTGCTGGCGATTTATGTCAAGATATATAAGAACACGACAATGGAAGAGCCAGCAATAACAACCAGCAACATATTTCTATGCATTTTAATTGTTAGTCTAAGGAACATTTAAATCTTTGCAGTCCTCGGACTGTACAATACCTAGCATATCAGCTGGCAGTTTTGCAATCTCTCACTATGTTGTCTAAGAGAAGGGTTTGTAGTCAACAAACCTCCTGAAGTCCCCATTTGGCTACTTCCCGGGCAATGTTACACAAAAATACCTGCGTGGAGTCCACAGAAACAAGTTGGACTATTACCAAATTTTTCCTTTGCTTCGTTGTACATTATAAAAGGGTTTCCAATGCTGGCAGAGACCGGTATATGGCCTCCCGGAAGCTCTGGATCAATGATACAAAAAGGGGACACCAACGTCATGCTTATTACATGATACTATAGAGAAAATGGCACCAAGTACTTAAGGCTTGAACGGCGAGCGAGCGAACTTGAACATTATGATAGTTTGCGGAGGATTTGAGAAAATTCTGATAATGTGAGCACCGTTTGTGAGAGGAAATGATTAAAATAGATCAACCATTCGGCTGATAACACACTTCACCCTACCCCCTACAGAAATCTATAGCTTAAACGCCTTTTTGGGATTATTTTAAAAAAAAAAGTCAGAAATTTTTCAGAAATCGGTTGGGGGCAAGCGCCCCCGTGCGGGTGTAAAAGGCAATGTTATCCTGGATTGTCCAGGACAGCGTAGCCTACTTTCCTCTTACACCATCGTTGACGTAACTTCCAGATAACATGATTTAATAGTGTCATATTTAGGCCCTGGCAACAAAATGCCCAAACAGCGGCCATAATCTGCACTATATCCTAATGAAAAGGGTCATCTTCTGTGATCTAAGAGGTAGGTTTATCCCAAACTTGTCCAAACGCTATACGCACTAATGTATGGTGGAGCTTTACCTACGTAGTACCGCATTGTTCAGTCATATGTTGGGAAGCCCTAAAAGAGGGGCTGACCAAACAGAGTCCGCTCCTAGATCCTTGGGATGGGAACTTTCCGTTGATCATTGCTTTCCAACCGGGCGTGAAAATAAGCTCACAAAACACACGGAGTGACCTTTAATTCACCCTTTCAGTCCCAAGAAAGATTTTGAGGAGGGCGCAAAAATAATCTGTTGCAAAATAGCCCTGCTCCCCTCCTAGATAACCGTCAACATAAATAATAAAAATAGTCTATGCAGATCCCAAAATAGCTCCCACAAACTGTTTCCCAAAACATTTCAACTAAATACGCATTCTGGTTAAAATAAAATAAAACTGGTGAGCAGCTTCTTTTTCACTTTCCTTCAAGTGATCATTTTCAAGGACACATGGGCATGATAACTGGCTCGCTTACTCTGCAGTAGTTTAGAACTTGAAACCGGTTTCGAGACACGATTTTGAGGACTCGGTCTCGTGACTCGGACTCGCAAGGCAAGGACTCGGTCTCGTACAGTTCGGATTGGTGATCCGGGTTTAAATTTTCCGAGACCGGGCTCCAGACCTGCGGAATTTGTAATTAGTCGTCAATAGCTCAACTTATCCTCTGCAGTTTCTATATAACCCCACACGGTATCTACGCCTACGTTTTTGCAATATGCGCTGTATAGTGTAGATGATATTGTTAAAAGTCCTACGGTAAAAATGTACATGGGGCCCCTTAAATATTTTCGCTGGTGACCTTAGCAACGAGGGATCCGGGGACCGCTTGAGGGCCCGGATAATAGATTTCAGAGGATCTGAGGTGTAATCTGAGGCATTTCCCCCACCATTTTAATCCAAATGTGGGTGGGGACATACCCCCTGTTCCCCACCTGTTGACGCCCATGAACACAAGTTTAACAGGATACGTTTTTAATGGTACAGTCACCTCACGTTGCAATTAAATTTCCGGGATATAACTTTGCAAAAGGCTTTGTCACTGCAACTACAACCACTCCGCAATCACTGAAGGCAATTTACCACTTCATAATTATATACCACGTGTGCACAACATGATTGAACAACACGAAATAAGTCTTGGCTGGATATGACCGAACAAGGAATAGCCTATGCCTTTCAACCTGCTACGTAGGCAACCTAGCACACATTCACAAAAGCAAACTCGGAAGGAGTCAAGTGGTAACTTTAAGTTTCATAATTTTATTTCCTACTTTGAAATATTTTGTTCTTGGAGAATCTCATTTTTTGCAAAATATATAAAATCAATAATAGGGGAGGACCGCATGCGGCCCTAAGGACAGCGTTTGAGCAGCACTGGTCTATGCTATGTTATCAGCAACAGGTAGTTGTGATTCCATTCTGATAACATGTGATTATGTTTACCAAACGGTACAACAACTATATGTTGCTGGTAACAGCACAGACGTACTTTATACCATGTTACAGTACTGTAACATAATCATATGTGTATTGACTTATCAATGCTTTACTCATATAATTGAACTTCAGTGCACACGATGAGGTTAATGTATCCGGTTTCTACGGTGGCACTTAAGTAACATGCGAGTTTTCACTCTTCAGACAAGAAAGTTGCAAAGGCGAAATTTTCTTGTCGTGTTTTATGTCGGACAGTCGGATGATGATTAAACGACGAAATTCTTTTGATTATTGTATTCTAGCTTGTGTCAGCCAGTGCGGCAAACAACGAAATCGACATAATTTTAGCGAAATCGACATAATTTTAGCGCTGTACCCTACTAAGTGTCTCGTAGGACTAAGAAGAAAAGAAGACGAAATTTGCTTGACTGTTGCCGTGCTTTATATGCCACGTACTCAGTTACAGAACACAACAAAATTTGCTTGATATTCTGCATCTCTGAGTTTCCCATGAAAAAAGAACAAGAAATTTGCTCAGTTGAGATAGTACTGTTTATGTTTCGTCTAATAAGAGAAATTTGCATATTTGTGTGTTATGTGTGTCAGGTAATAGGGAGTTTTCGATTTCCGGACGGTAGAGGAAAAGGACGGAGCTGGCAGCAAAAAACTGGACTGCATGCGTGTAGGTGAAGACCGCATCATTGTGTTGATTTTCAGAACGGTTTTCGACCGATTTATCGTCCATCTATAGATACACAGTGGCGGAGCTAGGAAATTCCTTCAGACGGGGCGAAAATGGCCTGCAGGATTGCTTTGAAGTAGGTAGATACCCTACGCCTCAACATAATCTACAGTAAGTCATGGCTGTTCTAACTTTTCTTTTAGATTCCTCCACCTTGTAGAAAACAGTTTTCCCCAAGTAATTATGTTAAAACATTTTTCTATTTCCCATACCTCCTTTCACATAATAGTATAAAGGAGACCATTATAATTCACTTAACGTTCAGATTTTTCGCAGGTCCAGGTTCAGGATTTCATGTTAAAAGAGGGTTATTTTGTGAGTGTAAAGATTAAATCTGCTAGAGGCAAAGGAAAGAAACTCCTTAAAGAGATGAACAAAGTTGGGAAATTAATAACTGTTAGATGTAAATTTTTGGCATCTGAAAATCAAGATAAGAACATAAAGAAAGAACCAGAATTTTTAGTGATCGTATATCATTAAGTGACCGTTTTGCAATAGCCAGTAATTAAGTAAAGTGCCTTCTCCAGGAAATGAACGTAAACTTTATTAATGATGTGATTTCCTGGCATATGGAAATCAAGAAAAACAGAAAGCTTGTCACCAGAACAAGCCTACTGACTACGATGATCCTAGTGTTTGCCTAGCGAAGGGTGAAGAAACAAACCAAAAGAAATAACCAAGTGATATTCTGTTACAAAAATGTACAATGTTTGCTTTAAGTATGCGACTTCCAACTTAAAAATTTGTTTTTCTCTTGAATACATTGACACAATTAATTTGATGAATGCATAAACTTTAAGACAGTCATGAATTTAGAATTAAACTGGACCGGTACTGTAATGCCTCTTTTTATATCAGGCTTTATAGAGATAGTATATATATATATATATATATATATATATATATATTATATATATATATATATATATATATATATATATATATATATATATATATATATATATATATATATATATATATATATATATATATATGTATATATTGAAAGGTTGTGACTATAGGGTACTACAAGACAGCTTTACAGCACTGTTTCGTAAGGGCCCAGTGTGGTAGATCCTCACTCTTCAGAAGCCTGATGTAGAATGCCGTCAACAAAGGTTTGGCATTGGTTTGCACGTGCCCGTTTCGAATCGTACATTAAATGACGTGCTCGTCTTTTGAAGCACGGACACGACCAATCCGAGTGAACAAAGATATATATTACCTATTTGAATAATTGCACAGCAGATGTTTATTTCTATGTCTGCAGGAGCTTATGAGTTCGTTTCGTTTGTTAAGAGTGGCTAAGGAAAGTTTGTGTATGATGAAGAACTTTTTTTTCGAGGCAGAGGTTGCAAGTCTTAGATGATGTCATAGTGTAGGCACGGGCTTTGCTGATACGTTTCCACTTCACAGTGTACTCGACATTAGTATCCTTTAGCTTCCAAATGTATTCGCTGAGTGTAGTTGCATTTCTTTTGTCTTTGTGATTGAAGCTGGACTTGTGTGCAGTGTACCTGGTGTTTCGTGGTCCGAGAGATGAGGCAGAGATTCGGTTTTAACGTTACCTTAAGTTTCTATATTGTGATCTTCTCGATTGGTAGAATTACACACGAAGCGAGTCCCGAGGGTGCACAGAAGTTATAAGTATGCGTGAGCATGCAAATCACGTAACATCTCCCTTCCTAAGAAAAAACAAAACGATTAATGAACGATTGTTTTGTTATGTGGGATTACAAGAACACTTATATACGAAATATGGGACTCGCTGAAAAACAATTACATCAGAATATCAGAATGTACAAAGCGATCAAAATTACAAATCAAGTCTCTCTCTGGCTTTCACTGTTCGTCCACTTCTGGTGATGTAGTGGCCATCGTCTGGTGGCGTTGATGTGGAGGTAGTTCCAGTGGTTCACTGGGTGGTGGTGTGGTACCTCTCTCTTGGTTGTCGGGGGTTGGTTGTTGTTGTTGTTCCCCACGTGACTTCACAGACCTGCGCAGGAACCTCCTTCCTCTGCGGTATGTTCCACCATTATCTGCTTCAACTTCATAGGAGCGGGCGTCAAGCTGTCGTGTGACAGTTCCCTGTTCCCATTCTCACCTGCCTGACTAAATGGGCTGGATGCGGACTGTTTCACCAACCTTTAGTGGGCGCAATGGTTTTTTGTGCAAATGTCTTTGAGCCGTTTGCGACTTCTTTGCATCAAGTTGTTGCCAGATGACTGAGTCATCTCCTGTCCCTGGCTTGAGTACAGTCTGCATGGCTGGAACCAATGTTATGGTGCGCCTGCCCATTAGGCGTTGTGCTGGGGAGGTGCTGATACCTTGTGTTGGTGTGTTTCGTTGATTTAAAAGGCCAATGTAAGGATCTTGGGAGGATGCACGGCACTTCTGAAATAGACGTTTGGCAGTCTTGACTGCTGCCTCTGCTGCCCCATTTTATTGACTGTTTCCTGGACTTGACATCTCATGTGAAAAATTCCAGGCTTTACTGAATGCCCGAAATTTTTCTGATGAATACTGAGGTCCTCCGTCACTGATCAGGGTATCGGGAATCACATGTCTGGCAAAGTGGTGTTTCATTTTCCCGTTTACTGCCTCTGAAGTTGTTGATAAAAGGTAGTCGACCTCAAAGAAGTTGCTGTAGTAGTCGACTGTTATAAGGTAGTCTCTGCCAGAGAATGTAAACAAATCTGAGCCTACCGTTTCCCATGGACGGCTTGGTACTGGATGCATGAATAGGGGCTCTGATGCCTGCTTGTCACTGAAAGCAGCACATGTACCACAGCTTTCTACGAACTGCCTGATTTCAGTGGACATACCTGGCCAAAATATCAGTTCTCTGGCACGTCGAAGGCAGGAGTTGATACCCAAGTGGCCGGCACGTATTTTTTCCTTCATTTGCAGCCTCATGGCAGTTGGTATGATTATTCGTTCTCCACGTATGGCTAAGCCATCCTGGACAGTTATCTCATCTCTGTAACTGTAGTACTGGGCAAGGGATGGACTGAGTTCTCTTTTGTCAGACGGCCATCCTTTAACTGTAACCTCCATGAACTTTTGGAGCATTTCATCCTTTTGGGTAGCCACTCGAATCTCATACAAACGTGTGCTTTTGATTGGGAGTAGAGCAACATTACTCACTGTCCATTCCGCCTCACTCTCCTCTTCAGTTAATGGTGATCGTGAGAGAGTGTCGGATAGATCATCTGGGCCCCAGGTCTGTTGACAAGCTCAAAGTTGTACTCCTGGGCCTTGAGCAATAAGGACTGTAGTCTTCTTGGTGCCTTGTCTAGAGGTTTTTTTCATGATGGACACCAATGGTTTGTGATCTGTGATTATCTGCACCTGTCGCCCATATGTATAGTGATGGAACTTTTTCAGTCCATAGCACACTGCAAGCATCTCCTTCTCTATTTGAGCGTATCTGCGCTCAGTATCGGTGAGAGTTCTACTGGCAAATGCAACAGGTTTACCATTTTGTAGCATTGCTGATCCCAGGCCATACTCACTTGCATCATTTTCTAGCACAAGTTCTTGTCCTAGGTCATAGAATGCCAGTACCGGGGAGTTGTGAACCATAGTCTGAATTTCACTGAAAGCTTTTTGATGATGATCTGACCAGACCCATGGCACATCTTTCTTTGTGAGATCTTGTAGTGGCTTCATGGTTTCATGGAGATTGGGAAGGCATTTTGCCAAATAGTTTACCATTCCCAGGAACCTTCTAAGTTCTTTGATGGTGGATAGTGCCTGCATTGAAGTGATTGCCTTCACCATCTCTGGGTCTGACTGCAATCCTTTGTTTGTGAGTCTGTGACCCATGAAAGTGACTTCCTCCAATCTTAATTCAAGCTTCTCCTTGTCTGGCTTGATACCCTTTTCTTGGCATCTCTTCAAGGATTGTGTCAAGCATTCATCACGGTCTTTGGTGTCTTTACCATGAATTATTACATCATCAGCAATGCAAACCACTCCGTTCAGTCCACTGAGGACTTCTGCTAATTTCCTTTGGAATATCTCTGAAGACACACTGAGACCAAATGGTAGACGTTTCCATCTGAATCTCCCATGTGTTGTTTGGAATGTGGTGAGCAAACTTGACTCATATTCTAGCTGAATGTGCCAGTAACCTGAAGATAGATCTGCTTTTGAGAACACACGTGACTGTCCAAGCTCATGCAGGTCCGTACTCAGGATTTTCCAAGAGGGGGTTCGAATAAGACCGTGTCACATGACGTCATCTTTGGTTTACGCAACCATATTGGAACAAACACTTTTGTACACTGCGTCTCTTCACTACTTAGTTGTATACACTACACCGTGCATGCACAATATATTTAACACGCAGCTATAGCTCCATTGCCTGACTTCAACTTCTACTCATTTACCATTTGAATATGCATATCTGCGCCTCGTTTATTACCCTAACATGGCGGCTTTTTGCGTTGCCGCAAGAAAAAATGTGGCGTTGGTGAAAATGGATCTGTAGGTGTTGAATCTTCATCTGCAGGGTAACTACAAGGGGGTGACCATTAGTTGTCACCATAGAGAAAGTCGTAAACCCATCCCAGATAGCTCCATCGGCGAAAAATGTGCATACGCGCGGGGAGCGGGCGAACAATCTTAGCACAACCCTTCCAGAGGCGTAGGAAGCAGGTCATTTATTGGACGTTTTTCAGTTGAGAGGCGGGGGAGGGGGGTAGTAGCGGTTTGAGAATAAAAACGAAAAACATGAAAATATCTCAGCGAAGCGCACAACCAGTTAGCGCGTAACATACCGAGGAAATTTTGGCCAAAATGCCTTCAAGTTGCAAAATGGCACTTTTTATGCCATGTATGTGCCATTCATATATTGTCTTACTTGGAGTTTTAGAACACATTTTCTTCGTTTCCTTAATGCATTAACTCTGAGGATCTCCCAATAATGGTTGCGCGCGAATCGCGCAGAAGAAATGTTGTTGGAAAAGAATGTAGAACAAGAACTGTATAGGCTACTCCAATTCCTCTAAATTATGCTGCACAAGTTATTGTTCTCTTGATATTTGATTGACACATGTTGTCTTCACAGTGCCTGGCTCTGACGAAGGTTGTTCCCTGTAGATTCGGAAAAGTGTTTAGGAGAACTATTCCTTGTGTATTATTGCCCTTAGATGCAGAGTGTAAACCGCGAAGAATGCGCGCAGAAATATTGAATTGAAAATACCATATTTCATTACTAAAGTTGCATCCAGACCTTACATACAGACTCTTTCCATTTCTAAACAAAATTTGTCTAGCAAGAAGGCAATGGTGAATTAATCCTCTAAATATTTTAATTATCATGAAATATATCTTCCAAAAGTACAACGCCGTGTTCCTCCTTAATCACGCATAAACATTTAAACAACCGGCATAAGTTTAATGACCTTTGCCGGTATTGGTAATAAGCATATAGCCATGAGGTTGTAAGTTTTTGGAAATTTTGATTGTTTTGGAAGCATTTGCAAAAATTTTGGTATGGTTTGGTAGTTCTTATTTGATAAAATCAGCAATCATGAAAAGGGGAAAAAACTTATCAAATGTCGGGGCTGCTAAACTCTATCGGGAATAGCACGCCCTGCGGGTATCTACCCCGTCTATCCGGCGACGAAACGGCCCCATCCCAACTCGTTTACCGTACTACGAGACAGAAAACAACTAAGCGATTGAGGGTTACGCACAGTAAGGATGAGACCTGTTCTGTAACATTCAGCCAAAATATGAGGGAAAAGTAAACAAGCTATACAAATTTTTAGTTCCTGTTGACGAAATGGACTCCTTAGAAGCAAGTACAGGTATTTGGGGAGACTGTTCGCCGAAGGGGATTACACACTTTATCGCATTATGCGTCACTATGGCTCATTGACCACCTTGAACGACGTGACCTCTGCCCTCACCATGGTTTGAGCTGACAAAAAGACAAAAAAGTTGGAAACGTCAGGCTAGACTGCAGAATAACTTATTTTAAACCACTATCGTGTCATTGCAAACTTCTTGTCTATCATACATAATTTCCAGAGTGTAAGCAGGTGGGCATTACAAACGCTCTAGATTGCGAGAAAGTGCGCTTGAAAACACAATTTTTTCACTATAGTTGAATGCAGTGTATCATGCGTGGGCGCCAAATATGGTGGGAAGAGACATTAAACTGGAATCAGGGTTCATAGGAACTGACACAATCGCCCCTTTAATCACCCACTTGTCTATCCTAAAACATAAAACCATAGTGCGCATCTCTCGGAAATTTACATCTTTGCTCAGTTCAGCTGTCAAGCAGAAATGCAGAGCAAGGATCCTCCACCCCTAGCTCCCAACCTCTGGAAAAGTGATGACAGAACCAGCTCAGTCATTACAAGCAAATGGGTGTGCAAAATGTGTGTACATATAGCCTAACCTCGTTTTGAACATCGGAGATACTCGCCGAACGCATGCCTTCGAAGGGCGCGGAAAATGGCGGTGTTGGAATAATGACGAAATCATGCTTTTTATGTTATCCTAATATTCATATGAAATGTGTTTTATTTGTAACAATGTCTGTTTCAACATTGCAAGAGGAAGAAAAAGTCATAAGTAGCGACGAACCACCCCTAGTTCACAAAGGGGGTTCGTTTTCAAAGGGAGGTTCGATTTCAAAAACGAACCCATTGACGAACCACTCGAACCCCCCCCCCCTGAGTACGGGCCTGTCATGCAATGTTTCTTCAAGAATAGGTAATGTGTAGTGTTCTCTCAGGAGGGCGTTGTTCAGTTCTTGGGGATCAATACAGATTCTCAAGTCACCGTTTTTCTTATGTGTGAAGGCTAATGCACTCACTCATGGAGTAGGTTCCTCCACTGGAGCAATGACATCACTTTCCACTAGCCTATCCAGCTCTTTCTTTAATTTCTCTCGTGTGGCCAATGGAACTCTTTTGCTAGGCAAAACTGTTGGTTGGACGGTGTCATCAACTTTAAGTTTCACCAAGCCTGGTAGCTTACCAAGCTTTTTGTCGAAAACTTCTGGAAACTGTTCTGCCTCATTCACTCCCATGACTCTTTCCATATTATCAGCATTAACTTTGATCAAGTTCATTTGCTATGCTGCTCGAAGGCTAAGTAGCGGAGTGAAACTGTTATCAGTTACTACAAACTCAACTGAATACTTCTTCATGTTGGCAGGATTTTTAACAATTAACCTGCACTTGCCCCTAGTCTCAACCTGAGTGTCATTCCACATTTTGAGTGTCTTCGTTGCTGCTGCAGTGACACTGTCGTGTACATATTTTTCAGGCAAAGTATTCACTGTTGCACCGGTATCAACCTGAAAAATCACCTCTTCATTATTGACCTCCATTCTGCATCTGAGATCTTTTTTCTCTGTGTGAATACTGTTTATCCACTCATAATCATCACTCTGATTGTCCTCAACCAATTGGTTGATTTGTTTTGCCTGCTTATTTTGAGTGTGGCTCTTGGAAGCACTTTTACACTGTGCAGCAAAATGGTTCTTTTTCCCACAATTTTTGCATGTTTTGCCCCATGCTGGACAATATTCTTTTCTTTTCGGGTGAGAACGACCACAAAATTGGCAGTTGGATATCATGGGAACACTATTTTTGTCTCTTTGTTGCCCATTGCCTTTTTTCTGTTGCACCTTGTTTACACTTTCCGTGTCAACGCTTTTAAGCTGGTTTCTTGTTGCCTCATCTGTCTTGCAAATATCTACTGCATCTTGGAGTGTTAAGTTCCTTGTTTGAAATAACGTTTTCCTGGTTCCAGGGTCATTTATTCCCAAAACCAGTATGTCCTTTATTAGTGACTCCTCTCGGTCACCAAAATTGCAAGTTTGGGCCAGGTTACGCAAATTTGCCACATACGCATCAACTGTCTCTCCAGCTTGCTGATCTCTTTTGTTAAACACATATCTCTCATATGTTTCATTACTTTCGCCAATGAAATATGTGTCTAGCTTTGTCATGATAATTTTTATATCATTCTTATCTTCATCATCAGCGAATGTCACCCACAGGCCCAATGCAGTGTAAGAATACTGCCTTTTGATAAACTGCGTCATGACTGTGTAGTTGAGTGATAATGCAGTACCCTTCGAACATTTGTTTGAATAATTTCCACTCTTCTGCCGCACCTTCTTTTGCTTGAATAGGGGGAGGTGGGGCAATGTTTGTTAGCGGGCGTGGCTGTGGTGTCTGGGGTGCACTTACGTTCATATCGAAGATCTGGTTGGCTTGGCTGCTCTCATTGGCTTCGTCGTTAACACTCATTGTACTGTATTGTGTCTCGTTGAACTAGGCCCTATGTTGAAGCTACTTGGCGTACACGTGTTTGACAAACGGCGTTGCTTTTTGCTTCTAACTAAAATTGCAGCTCACAAGCACGGATTTAGGCTTTATATTATCATCGACGGTGGTTTTACACTTCGTTCACCGCTGCCACCATGTTTCGTGGTCCGAGAGATGAGGCAGAGATTCGGTTTTAACGTTACCTTAAGTTTCTATATTGTGATCTTCTCGATTGGTAGAATTACACGCGAAGCGAGTCCCGAGGGTGCACAGAAGTTATAAGTATGCGTGAGCATGCAAATCACGTAACACCTGGTTTTGAAGGTGTTTTTTGTTAAACGAATGTATGATTCTTCGTTGTTGTTGTCGTGGCGTGTTACGGTGGCCTGGTACACTATGTTGTCGTCAAGACATTTACCCTCCAGTGGGCATTGGGTTTGCACCATGCAGTTGTTTTGCGTTGCTGGTTGTAGATTATGTTTGGTCAGTATGTGTTTGTTGTGCGCAGATATTATTTGGTCCATGTTTGCCATGCAGCTGTAGCTCAGTTTTACCGTGTTTCTGTTGAGTAATGGACGTAGTTTGTGTTCAGGTGGGAAGCAGTTGTTTAGGGAGATTGAAAAACTTCTTGCTAATGTTGGTGGTGACATTGTCGCTGAATGGGGGGGGGGGGGTTGAACCAGGTTATGTTTCTGGTGCGCCTCCGTTTTGTGGCCTTGGTGTGTTGACTGGTGTTAGGCGATTGGGGTTTGTACTTAAGGTGATACCAGTAACCGCTCTTTGGTAGTGCTTCTTGGTATACGGGTGCTGTGGTATTGAATGTGGTTTCGTTCGATGAGATGTTAGTTAGTCTCCTGTTGATACTTTCTGGGATGTTCCTGATGATGAGTTGTGGATGGTTGCTCTGTTTGTGGACGTAAAGTGGGGTGTTGTTGGGTTTCAGATATGGTTTGTATGTCCCGGTGTGAAGGTCAAGTGTTAGATCTAAAAAATTTACTACTTTTATGTTGAATTCGATTTCTATTTTGAAGTTGTTGTTTGCGAATATTTTGCATATTTCTTTCTTAATAATTTCTGTTTGTCTATGTAGTTTTGCAAACTGCTAACACGTCGTCTCTGTATAGGCCGACATTAATGTTGATGTGTTGGAGTTGTGATAATATGTATAGCTCTACCAGCTCACAAGTTTCAGCACGGTCGACACTATCCATGGCATCGAATGAAGGGTCTGTTAGTTTGCACTATGTTGATTCGGCATTGAAAAGCATAGTTGTCTTCGCTTGAAAGATAACATGCTTTTCGAACGGTGTTACTGTGGTGAAATTTGAAGCAAAGTCCAGGGCCTTGTTTAGGAGTTCAGCGGTTATTGAGGGGTAGAACTCACAGATATCGAAAGCAATGAATGAATGTTGATGTTTGTTGTGCACCTTGTTGAACCAGTCTATGACTTCGCCTGTATTCTTCCACTGGTTGAAACCCGAGGATTGTATGATTTTTGCATTAATTCTTTCAAGTATTTGTTTGCTGATCTTTCCGATTTCTGATTTCGATAGGTTTACAAGTAGGTTTGCTGTTGAAGTTTGGTTTATGGTCTTTTAACGTAATAAATGCTTGATTTTCACCTGTTGTGTCGATTCTGTCACTGATCTCTAATTTGGACGCGATATCTTTGTCGGCTGTTGTGATCTGTTTGAGTGTGTTCGGTGGTGCTTTCTTGTAGGCTTTGTTTATATTTTGTTCTATTAGTTTGTTGTACTGCTCCGTGGTTGAGCATAGGTTGAGCACTCTACCATTTAAGAATATATATATATATATATGTATACATATATATATATATATATATATATTAAAAGTAGATTCCGCGTGTACTCCCATATATAATATGAACAAAAAAAGAGACAAGAAATATGTCATTGTACTCCTCTTGTCAACAATGACATATTTCTTGTCTCTTTTTTTGTTCATATTATATATATATATATATATATATATATATATATATATATATATATATATATATATATATATATATGTCTCTTTTTTGTTCATATTATATATATATATATATATATATATATATATATATATATATATATATATATATATATATATAGATATATATATATAAATGAGTCAAATCAACGCTGTATTAAATAGTCGCATAGAGACCTTAGGCCATTTCTCCTCTAACAAAGCACTTGCCTTATACTGAAAGAGGATATTCATATGTGAATGGAAAACTTAGCCTCAAGCAAGATTCGAACCAGCGACCTCCCGCATACAAGGCGGATGCTCTGACCACTGAGCCATTGAGGCCTATGTGGTAGAACGCGGTCAACTGAGCTTAAATACTGTCGAGTCAAACTTTCCATCGTTACGTCATAGGAACGCGTCCCATGTAATATTTGAGTAGGTAGAGTGACGTGCGACTATTTAACACAGAGTTGATTTGACTCATTCATATAAAGTCGCCGCTACGTCACTCTACCTACTTTATATATATATATATATATATATGTCGATAAAGTTAGTAAGAAGTGCTTTAAAAGTTTGCGGAAAATTCCAAATGATGGCACGTAAGATAGGGCGTATCGATGGGTGATATGAAGTAACCAAAGGAATGCGTAGATTGGTAGACTTGTTGGTCTTTTACTCAACGCTTCTGCTCTGTTGATTCCTTGGATTCTATGAAAAGCGTCAGAGAGGATTTAAGTGGGATACCGACGTTTCTCAAAGAAGGATAATATATGTTTGGAAGCTGTCGAAATATCAGAATACGTGCCATATATAAGAATGTAGAGATCATTCGGCACGACTCTTCAACTCGTGACCTTTTCCCCGAACCCCCCATTACAGCCTTCAGAGTTGAAAAGAATATTTCTAATCATTTAGTTCGGGCTTCCCATCCACTACAGCCCACGGAAAACACCCCAGGAACATTCCCCTGTAACCGTGGTAGATGCAACACATGCCCAGTGGTTGGCAAGAACACCCTCATCAACATTTTGGGTCCTAACGGCAACAGATTCACTGTTAACCAACACTTTACCTGTACTTCCACGAATGTGGTTTACATTTCAGTTTGTTGAAGTTGCAGCTGCCTGTATTATGTGGGAGAGACCAAACGTCGCCTCGCTGACAGAATCACTGAACATCTCGGGTCTATCAAGCAAAACCTCAAAGGTTATCCGGTAGCCACACATTTCAATCCCCTATCACAATGCTCGATAAAGGACGTGGCCGTTACCGCAGCCAAAATGTGCAGAGGTTCTGACCGTGATCGGCTGACTGCCGAAAACCGGATAATCATGAAGCTAGGAACCCCTCTCTCCACACGTTTTCAACGTAAAGATGGACGTTTTTTGCTCCTTTCTGAAATTACTATTTGCTTGTTTTACTCATCCTCCATATCGCAGTTTTCCGCCGTGTCGCATTTTTACGACCAGTTTGCTCGTGCCCATCTTAATGTGTGTTTCTCTACTTACATTTCAATGTTGTTCAATCGCATTTTTACCACCTGATGAAGGGTTTATGCCCGAAACGTCGTGGAATTTTCCGCAAACTTTTAAAGTACTTCTTACTACCTTTATCGACCAAAACATTTCTATAGTGCTCCGCAGCATTTCGACCTTACACACACACACACACATATATATATATATATATATATATATATATATATATATATATATATATATATATATATATATATATATGTATATCAGTTAGTCCAATAAGGAGCATCACCCGAAACGTTGCTAAAAATAAACCTTCTTTGAAACATATATTCAAACAACAATATATATTTCCGAATCAGGAATATCCCTCATTGGAAGTTGTACGGTACATTGAGGTTCTCTTTCAAAATGAGTAAAACTATGTTTCTGGTGTGCTCTCCTGAAGTGTCATTTGGATATCCCTGAAAAGCATCTTGCTAACGTCTCCATTTGTAATCATCCCTGAGCTTCCTGTGCCGGTCTCACGGTACCACCACTGGACTTGTGCTATCCCACAGCTATAAAATAATGGCATTTTTTAGCATGAAATCAGTTCAAAGCTTTGCCAAAGATAGCACCATTTTGAATCCAAGCCACTTACCTTCATGAAAATTTCTCAAGGGGAAGAAGTTTCATGCACCCCCTCCACTTAGACATCACACTCTTTCCTTACATCTAACAAAAATAAAAACAATTTTTTAAAACATAATCAGTTCAACACTTTGACAAAGATAGCATCATTTTGTATCTAAGCCACCTTAAACGAACAAAATGTTCTCAAACACTCAAACATCCCCTTAGACCCCTCCCCCAGGACGGCACTTTCGCACTAGATGCTAGGTGACAAAGGAAGTCCACCCCAGGTACAAAGTATCGTAAATACAAAAATATATACTTAAAACTGACTCTCTGGGTTTATCAGGGATGAGATTACGATATCTCCTGTGATGTCCTCCCATTCATCACCCCCTTCCATTCATCAAACCCCCCGTAACAGCAGATGTTTCCAATTTTGTTGGGGAGCCTAAGTGTGTGCGATAAAGTATGTTATCTCCGACGGACGGTTTATCTGGTTTTGCTCCCAAAGACTACAGATTCTTTTACAATACCCTAACAAAATTTGGTCCCTTCGCGGGCTGTTGGGTTTGGTTGTTCCATTTCTTTAAAGTGTACCTAAAGTCTAAAATTTAAAAATATATGTTACAAAGCTTGAAAAATGCAGCCAAATGGTTCAACTCCCATCTTCACAGGACATTCCTAAGCTGAGATATAAAATGTTGAAGCTTATTCACTCAATTTAAAATGGTGGATTGCGCTATAATGTGTGATATCATTCTTGTACTACTCAAATTACATTCTTTGTTGTTCTTTGTTTTTTCAAAAGCCACTGCACCTTGTGCCAAAATGTGATCACTGTTTTACTGTTATAGGGCGACTTGGCTATATAAGTCCTCTCCGTACAACATACCATGCAAGGGAACTATAATTGTTTCAAGGTCCTATAAACATCTTAATTTCAAAAGGAAACAAAAGCAGTTCATGTGAGTTGTACAAGAAGGACTCCACAAATTATTGCGTAATCGACTATTTCAAATTAAGTGAATAAATTTCAACATTTTATATCTCAGCAATGGAGTAAACTATGAAAGTGGGAGTTGGATGAATGAATTTCATTTTTCAAACTCTAAAACATACATTGTTGTAATTCTAGACTTTAGGTCCACTTTCATAGTTCCGTTCCATATAGCTAAGCAATGCACAGTCCCCATTACAGGGTAATTATACCTATAGATAGTTCACACAATTTTCTGTAAAAATCGGGAATGTAATCCCCAAACGAGAAGTTGATCATTTATTTATCCCACAGTACGGTAAATGACGACGGCGGATTTGACCATCATCAGGCTGGGGGGGGGGGGGTCTGTGCAAAGTAATTTATGACCAATTTGGATCAGCCACCCCGTCAGCTAGTGTGTTCTACCCATACTGTAAACCGAGAGCGTTTGGGATGCCAAATTTTCCCCATACTCGCCCTGCATAAGGGGAAGATTTATAACTATAGTGACAAATTGTTGAGTTTTTCTTACGTAAAATCCAAGTAACTGTAATGAGGCCGAGTTCGACCAGGGAGTTGCTTCTCCCTGGTTCGACATTGGTCCTGAATGTACAGCATGAATAGATTTCCAATGTAAATTCCTGGATCCGCCACTGCTAACATGATTTGAACCAGCTCCTATCAATGTGGCCCGCAAACAGTGGTGGCGCTACCGGGCATTTTACTTCCATATTTCGCCCTCCCCCTCTTTCCAACTGAATCTGGTATTTGAAAATATAGGCTAATTGTTTGTACAAGAAAAGTCCCCTGTCCGATGTATTAGACTTTGTACTTCACTGCTACTTGGCAGAAATAGGCCTGCTTCCTTTACAAACAGCTAGAGTGATAATACTGTTCCAAAGCCACATGCAAGCCCTAGAGTCATCCTATCTCCCGTTATCACAATTGCCTGCATCAATAACTCGCCGACCGGCTGTTAGTCCGATTTAAGAAGTAATCAAAAAGTGTTCAAATCGTGGTTTTCGAAGTAGTCTATTTATTTCCCATTAAATGTCGTGAAGATAGTTACATGCTGCATTCTAAAGCCCATAATTTTGAAAATGGACTATCTGGGTGTTGCCCCTGGGCCCCAACTCTGGGACTCTGTGGGGGCCCCGGACCGTCCCGCATACACTTACTTCGCGCAACGCTCGCCATTTTTTCTGTCGGCATTTTCTTATCTTCAGTCGGTAAACATTGCACCTCTTCCCCTTCAGAATGCCCTGGCGACGCCTCTGTACATGGCGTAGGACTTATTTGTAAATGCAATCGAGATAATGCATGAGTCGTCGGCTTCCGATCTTCCGTCTAACATCGAAAAGAATCGAAGAGTTTGCAAAGCAGCCTACGACGATACAGGAAGGAACAAGCTTAGGGAAGAAATTGGAGGAGCAGGGCAAATTAGCCTGATACCCTTACTTTTTCTAAAGTTTCTCGACTCTCTGCCGAAGGGCCAAAACCAAACGTTTACTCCTGAAGGAGTTCCGCTCCCCCAAAGGAGCGACGTCCCAAAGGACACTCAGACTTAACGTGACCATCCTCTCGACCTTCAGACTTCTACAACCTGAGTCTGTCATGCGTGACCCCTTTTGAAAAGAACAGATACTACACATGATCTTAGCGGGAAGGTCGAAGATTAGCTAGGTACCCTTACTTTCAAATTAGTCGATGGAAACAAATTATGAGAGATAACAGAATTTGTCATGTACCACCGTTGTTCATTATAATTAGAAATCCATTCTTCTACTACTCTACTCCGTTCTTGTTACCTAATCAGAATGGAGACATGAAAATGACATAACCAGTGTTGTAACCGAGGCCGGCGTATCCGAGACCGAGAATGAGACACGACCATCCGAGACCGAGACCGAGACCGAGACATGACTATCCGAGACCGAGACCTGCTAATCGTTTGTATTACAAACGACTTCCAGAAACACGTGGGCTACCTGTATAGTGTAAGGTATTAACGTTAGTAGTCTAATAGTGCTACAGTCCTTCCCTCGTATTAACAGTATATATACCGGTACGTACATTACGGTCGACGTAAGTCCACGTAGGGTCCAGGGCTATATATATGTATATATAATATATATATATATAATATATATATATATATAAATGAAAGAAATGTTCCCATATATATGTATATATATACATATAGGTGAAAATGAAGTAGTAAATAGTGCTAAAAGTTTGTGAAAAATTCCACGACGTTTCGGGTTTAAACCCTTCATCAGGTGGTAAAAATGCAACTGATCGTTGACACGGCCAAACGTACAATTTAAAAAATACACAATAAAATTGGGCACGGTAAACCTCGGCTAGGAAAACAGACAGTGTTAAGTGGTTACCACAAGTCAAAAAAATGCAGGAATTGCTGCGTTATAACAGTTCAAGTCTAACGTTCAGACCATGTGGGGACAGGGTTCCAAGTTTCATGATTAGGCGGTTTTCGGCAGCTAGGCAGTCATGATCGGAACCTCGACACGAGATGGCCGCCGAAACCATCAAGTCACGGATCGAGCATGTTGACGGAGGATTGAAGTGTGTGGCTACCGGGAACCCTGGGAGGTTCTGTTTGATTGATCTCAGGTGCTCGGTGACTCGGTCAGCAAGACGACGTTTTGTTTCTCCCACGTACAGTATATTACAGCGTTTACATACGAGAACGTAAACAACATTGGCTGAAGTACAGGTAAAATGCTGATGAACGTTAAACCGGTTGTTGTTGGGACCTACAATGGAAAGGTTTTTGTCATAACTGACCACCGGGCAAGTATTGCATCTCCCACGGTTGCAAGGAAAAGTTCCTGGGGTGTTAGGCACTACTGCTTGAGGTTGAGAGGCACGGACCAAGTGCTTAGATATGTTCTTTTCAATTCTGAATGCTGTGATGGGGGGTTCAGGGAAATGGTCACGGGTGGATGGGTCATGACGGAAGGTCTCTACATTCCTGTAAATGGCACGTACAATGGGAGTTATAGATGGGTGAAAGGATAGGACCAACGGGATACGTCTGGTGGGTGTATGGTCAGTTTTGGGGGCAAGGGCAGAGGCTCTATCAATTCCTTGTATGCGTTTCAGGGCATTAGAGAGCTAATTAAGCTATTAGCGGAATGGTTAGGAAAAAGGCCTTATTTGACCGGACCATGAATGAACAAAGGTCTTTTCTTTCTAATTCACTCCCTAACGCTGGCGAAGTACATTATCTCATCCATGTCTATAACCGTAAACTTTACAACTTTTTACAAGAATCCAAATCTAAGACCTTAGCTTCCTTGTTACCCAAGGAGCATTCCACTCTAACCCCTGGCAGTGACCGTACTCCTAACACTAGATTAGTCGTCACCATCCCCTCTGACATGAAATTATCCTCTCCTGAGCATTCAGTCCTTTCCAAAGGTTTGAACTTTGTCCCCCTGAACCCCCTTCCAGATGAGTTTTCTATCCGCAGAGACGTGTCCTCGTTCTGCAGGAGGCTCCGCCTTCGCTTACATTTTGGAGATTCCGATGAAACCGACAACACTTCATCGGAGGACGTTTTCCGTTCATTCCAGTCTAAGCGATCTCCATGGACCCCTAAACCTGGTAAAAGCAAGGTCCTGGACAGTGTAATTGAGTCCATTAATTCCGATTTAGAACGTCTCCATCCTCCCAAAGTAACTCCCTTTCGTAACATTTCTTTGGACGAGCAGAAGGCCCTTCTGTCCCTCAAGAAGAACAAGAATTTGATTATTAAGCCTGCTGACAAGGGCGGTGCCACCGTTGTTTGGCGTCGAGATCTTTATGTTTCTGAAGCTGAGAAACAACTCTCAGACCAAACAGCATACACCGAACTGCCGATGGACCCCACTTCTGAAATCCAAACATTGGTCAAGAAAACCTTAGCTACCCTTGTAAGTCAAAAACATCTTCCTGAATCGGCTAAAGCCCTTCTGCACCCTTGCCCACAAATCTCCAATTTCTATCTACTGCCCAAAATTCACAAGGCCAATAATCCTGGTCGTCCCATTGTGTCTTCCCACAGCTGCCCCACGGTTCTGATTTCACAGTACGTAGATTCTGTACTTTCCCCATTAGTTTCAACCCTACCTTCGTTTATCCAGGATACTCCTCACTTCCTTAGGTTAATTCAAAATTTTGAGTTTCCTGAGAATCCCAGTGAACGTACTTTATTCACCATGGATGTCAACAGCCTCTATACTTCAATACCCCATCACGCTGCTTTAGCAGCCATACGTCATTACCTTGATCAACGCCAGGACCCTAACATTCCTACCACCACCTTTCTTCGCTTGACAGAACTAGTCCTCACACAAAATTGCTTTCAGTTCAATGGTCGTTTTTTCCGCCAAATTAAAGGAGTAGCTATGGGCACTAAACTGGGACCTTCTGTGGCCTGCCTCACCATGGGCCACTTTGAGGAGCAGATGTCCTCTCGATACACCGGGATCAAGCCCATACTTTATAAAAGGTACATTGACGATATTGTTGGGGTCGCAGTGGGTCCTCGAAACGATTTGGAAAAGTTCATTAACTTTGCTGAAACGTTCTGCCCGTTTTTGAAATTCACTCACTGTATTTCCAACTCCTCAGTAGTGTTTTTAGACACGGAACTATCCATCTCCGACCGTCAAATCAAGTCCAATCTCCACTTTAAGCCCACTGACTCTAATAAACTACCTCATGTACCCTTCCAACCACCCCAGATCGTGTACCAATTCGATTCCTTTCTCACAACTTTTACGGGCCAGACGGATTTGTTCCGACGACCAGGATTTCGCTAAACTTTCCAAGCAGATTATTTCTTTCTTTGAACAACGCCAGTATCCACAAAGAGTGCTCTCTAATGCCCTGAAACGCATACAAGGAATTGATAGAGCCTCTGCCCTTGCCCCCAAAACTGACCATACACCCACCAGACGTATCCCGTTGGTCCTATCCTTTCACCCATCTGTATCTCCCATTGTACGTGCCATTTACAGGAATGTAGAGACCCTCCGTCATGACCCATCCACCCGTGACCATTTCCCTGAACCCCCCATCACAGCATTCAGAATTGAAAAGAACATATCTAAGCACTTGGTCCGTGCCTCTCAACCTCAAGCAGTAGTGCCTAATACCCCAGGAACTTTTCCTTGCAACCGTGGGAGATGCAATACTTGCCCGGTGGTCAGTTATGACAAAAACCTTTCCATTGTAGGTCCCAACAACAACCGGTTTAACGTTCATCAGCATTTTACCTGTACTTCAGCCAATGTTGTTTACGTTCTCGTATGTAAACGCTGTAATATACTGTACGTGGGAGAAACAAAACGTCGTCTTGCTGACCGAGTCACCGAGCACCTGAGATCAATCAAACAGAACCTCCCAGGGTTCCCGGTAGCCACACACTTCAATCCTCCGTCAACATGCTCGATCCGTGACTTGATGGTTTCGGCGGCCATCTCGTGTCGAGGTTCCGATCATGACTGCCTAGCTGCCGAAAACCGCCTAATCATGAAACTTGGAACCCTGTCCCCACATGGTCTGAACGTTAGACTTGAACTGTTATAACGCAGCAATTCCTGCATTTTTTTGACTTGTGGTAACCACTTAACACTGTCTGTTTTCCTAGCCGAGGTTTACCGTGCCCAATTTTATTGTGTATTTTTTAAATTGTACGTTTGGCCGTGTCAACGATCAGTTGCATTTTTACCACCTGATGAAGGGTTTAAACCCGAAACGTCGTGGAATTTTTCACAAACTTTTAGCACTATTTACTACTTCATTTTTACCTACCTACTTCATAAATGCTACGCAGTACTTTGACCTTATATATATATATATATATATACATATATATATATATATAGATCAGTGATTCTCAAACTTTTTGAGGGTGAGGGCCAAATAGAGAGGCTGGAATGATATCGAAGGTTGCAGAGGAGGATCTCGGGGTCAGTCTGAGAGGACAATAACTGGAAAGAGCGAAATTTATACTTTAGAGGCCCCGAAGCTGTTTCTACAGCAAACAGAGGCAGAGGTACGAATTTTTCATAGGTACCGGTTTCTTAAGAAAGCAATCTGCACTTTTGCAGCGTCCAATAGAAGCAACTCAACCTCAGCCCCACACTTTTGGGGCTGAAGTCAGAAAACTTTCCTTTTCAGGCGCTCTAGATTGCAGGAAATCGCGCTCTTAACCACAAATATGCCTCTATAATTAGGATTTCGCCAGGATTTGCTTGATAAGGCGGCTAAGCACCCCGACCGAGCTGTCGGTAACCTGAAGTGCCGACCAGAGTCGACGAGTTGCCGAAAGGGTGACAAATGTGAAGTTTTCGGGCTAAGCGCGCCGAAAATTTTGAGGCTACTGATGAATAAAATTTGAAAATTTGCGGTTTTATTAAGCAATCGACCCTATTTAGTGCAAAATTAAGAAATTCATCTCAGCGGCTAGTCGTCGCTGGGGGATTACATACTTTATCGTACATATTAAGTCTCCCCCAACAAAAATGGAGTTTTCCAGATGACTGGGGTCATAGCCCCAGCCCCAACCCCCACCTGGCATCCCCCCAGTCTAAAATTCTGCGACTTACATGCGTGAATCACCAGTATGGTCATTTCGATGTTGATCATGCGTCAGTTTCCAAACTAAGTAGGTTGTGGACGAAAACTGCACTCGAAAAGGAATGAAGTCACAACAGTTCTGCACTTACCCTGCGTTAGGGGCCCAGCATGTGAGGAAGCGCTGAATCACTTATTTTGAAACGCGGCCAGATAGAGAGATGGGTATGTTGAGTTCGAGGGCCGAACTCCCAAAAGTCGAAATAGAATCTTAATGTTGATTTAATGATTCTGTTCATTTAACAGAGCTGTGTAAAAAGTGAGCCCATATAAAGCGCAAACATATTAATAGGGAATGCTACCCTCACATTTGGTTTAGTACCTACAAGTATCGAAAGTTTTTATTTCAGTTACCAATCAACACATGTTCAACACGATACGTATTTCAATCGTACAGTCACATCACTTGGCATTTAAATTTCGGCGATGTAACTTTGCTACAAGCTTTGTCACTACAAGTACAACCACTCCGCAATGCACCACTACATAACTATTTGCCACCGTGTAGCCTACATGGCAGGATTACAACGCACGCACAAGAGATAGGTCTTGGCTAGATATAACCAGGGCCCGTAACAGCTCCCTGATATAACTTAACAAGGAACACGCCGTACAGTTGCTAAGTGCCGTACTTCAGAAGAGCAAACTTGGAAGTTGTCAAGTAGGGACTTAAATTTAAATTTAAATTACATAATTTAAACATACATGTCAGCACGGATTATCCTCCCCTTCCCTTAATTTGCCGCGTTCTGTTAGAAGGGTAGAGGGTGCATAAGAACCCCCCGAAGGAGGCACCCCCTCAAGAGAGCCCATGATTCCCTTTTCGGGAAGCCGTTCTAGTTCGGCCTCCGCTGTGTGTGTGTGTGTGTGTGTGGTGTTATGGAGGCCACTGAGATCATTCGTAGTGCGCAATGCAAGTAGGGTATGGTCTTCGTCTATTTTGAAAGTCGCCTGATAAACAGTACACTGTAGTTTCACACGAAATGTTAACACAGAAGGAATATACGCTGAATTCCCATAGCTACAGTGTAAGCTTTTACCTCGCATACAGGCATCTTCATTACGTAACCGATCTTGAGGATGTTTCATTAGAAGCCAATTAGAAACCAGCAAAAGTTCCAACTTCAGCGGACCCATTAAATCCTATTAGAGGAACAACAAGTAAGAGTGTATAGACATAACATACCAGGAACAAAGCAACACATCTTTTGCTTCACATAAAGATTTGCATTTACCGTTGTGGGCTTAAACATCTTTTACTGTGTAGTATACTGGCGAGGTGTTTGAAAGCAATTCCACTCAAACAAACCACGAGAAATTGATAAACAGATAAAAGAGCAACGTAAGAGAGTTATGCCCCGCGTACCGTCCAGACGATCATGTAAAGAAGAGTTCGGTAAAGCTTCTGTGCAGAAAGCTAGCCCAAATCGTGGTCTGAACGTCATGTCATTGTAAGGTACGTAACTCGCCTTGACAATTTGGTCATTCCTTCGTCATTCTCTTCGTCATGTACAAGTGTCGAGAAAAGCTCACCCGTAGGTCTGGGTTGGAGAAGAAATATTGACAGAACCTAAGCGAAAAATTTATGACTGAGACAACGAATAAGCTAAATACCAGCTTTGCAAGGCATTCGGCTCAGATGGTACAATGAACTGCCCGTTAGGGAGTTCTCTCATTTCATTTCATTTCATTTATTTTCCACAAACATCATAAAATATAGACAGATATAAATTTACAGAAAGCGGTGGAGGAAGCCTGCAAAAAGCAAATGCTTGTACAAAGCAGGCCACCTTCATATATCGGGTCATTAAAAAGAAGTGTGACTCAAAAAAGGAAAGGAAACTCTTTCCTCCAAACAAACAAATTAATACGACCTTTCGAAAGGAATCTGTTTTCTCCAAACAAACAAACAAATTAATATGACCTTTTGAGTATCGATGGTCTTTGATATCTGTCTCCAAAGATAAGATGTTCAAGTTGGTCTGAGTTTGTTGGTTCCAGTGATGTGGACTACTTATAGTCCTTTGTTGTACGTGGCAAAGCAAATGCCAACCAGTAACTTTCGTAATCTTGTTCAGGGATACATTGCCATAGGACCTTTATTAGGACTTTTCGGGATGAAAAGATAAGTTTCCGTCGTTCCACACCGCTGACCCCTTAGCCCCGATTTCTGTAGTTTTACCTTACTTCTCCGACTTTGCACCAGTTGTGGAGCATGCCTAGGCCTTTTTTGCCCAAGCCTTAGACCTTGATGTATTATTAGCCCCTAAATTTCAGCGTTAAGTCCGTAGTTATGTCCCCAAACAAACGAAGTGCAGTAAGACTCTCGGAGGAATGGCAACTCCTCGGGTGAGAGTACTGAAGGAAGACCCGAAAAGTTCTGAAGAACCATGTGCTTATTGTTTATGAAGTATGTGTTCTTGACCAATCGCAATTTGTTGGGTCATTACTAAACTGTGTAAAAGCTCTTGTCTGACATGATTTCAGGACTCCAGAACTGTCCCAGTAGCCACTACATTCTACTGCTCATATTCCACTCTTGATTCACCGTAGCCAGTATCGAATGGATCATTGTAGTTTTGTGTTCCTGAAATGGACGGATCAAGAAGTCCCTGCAGTTCTACAACTGAGGCTACCTAGCGAACAAACTTTTCTGTGACGCTCAAGGTTGCTAAAAATTAGTTTTTGCAATTATTTGCATACCAGAATGTTAGAAAAAGAATAAAAACATATGATATGCTAGGAATGATAAAATTGTTTTTAAAATCGTGCTTTTTGGCTGCTAAGGGTGGGGTCAAAGGTGTCAATGTAGGTCAAAGATCAAATTTGCCTCAATTTTGGGAAATAGTGTGTCGTTATCTCCTCCTAAACCTTAAATCTGATGAAGATCAAAATTATGTAGGTAGGTACCTGACAATAAAAACTTGTGCATGGTTTATTGATAAAGTCATAGGCAAAAAGTCAAACTTCATAAAAATTGGTTTTCTCTCCTTTATTTGCCCAAAGTTTAACTGTTCATTGGTTATTTAGGTGCAACTACAGGGCCGTAGCCTGGGCGAACTTCTCTAGGGGGAGTTCATGACACTGTCAAAGTGGAACATCAAGTTACGTGCCTGCAGATAGTTGCCACATTGGCGGACCCTTCTTTTTTCACCTGTGCGTGCAGTACCATCCTGGGGGGAGGGTGCTGAGAGGAGAGGTACAAGTAAGTCCTGACTTAGGCGCAAACTTATGTTACAGGTGGCAAAGCTTTGAACTGAGTATATGTTTACAAATTGCTGTTATTTAGTGATAGTCACCCTATGTTTTAGCTGGGCGTAAGTCAAGATGTGCTGTGAATAAGAGAAGTGAATGAAACTCTATACTCTGAGAGATATTTTTGTCTTTGTAAGATGGCCTGGATACCAAATTTTGCTATCTTTTGTGAAGTTTCGTAATGCGTTGACTTGATTATATGTCTAGAAATCCTCATTATTAAGTGATTTCTCTCCGTGGTGAGAAGGGTGTAATTGGAGGGGATGTTATCTCGGAGGTGACACCTCTACTTTATGAGAAATGTTTCTTGTTCTAAGTTTTCCTAGATCCAGAACTGATAATTTGATCCAAAACTGTACTGGATATTCCGAATGTGACATGGTACCCTTACAAGGCTGTTAGCTGGTGCGGACTTCTTCCTGGTGCTCTTTGTGCGCCACTGGGGGACCTACCATCAGTTAGCGCGTAGCTGTAGCGTAGGCCAGAAGGCAAGAAAAGAGGACCTCCCCGGGAAAATTTGGGCAAAACAGGAACTCTTATATGCAATTTTCTAGGATTTTGAGTCTTGGAATCATAATTTAGACCATGGAATTGTCTGCTTTTCAGTTTTTTCTCAGTTAGGCCAACTTTCATTAACGATTTGGAAATTTCGGGGGGGGGGGTACTGCCCCTGCTCTGCGCTGTCTAAGCCCCCATTGGTTTACCTTGAATATGCAATATTTGTGTTCTAACATATCAGGAAAGATATTTGAAATGAAATAAGAAGATGTTTGTGAAATTGAGCTGTTGTTTCAAAATAAGTTTGAGGGGACTGCTCACTGCTTATGCCTTTTAAATTAAAAGTTCCTTTTCCAGCTCATTTAGTGTAGCTTGCTAGCGTATTCAAGCGCTGTGTTTTTTATAGGAAGCTAGTTCATTCGTCAGGAGGAAAAACCCGCATAACAATTCATCCACGGCGGGGGTGCAGGGTCCTCCCCGGGAAAATTTTGAAAGGAAGGGGCCCTTAGATGCGATATTTCCCAGGCCTTGGGGACCATAAAATCATAATTTGGATAATAAAATTTTCATATTTAAGCATTTTTTTTGGTCAAAATGTCGTTAATAGGTCGAATTGGCCAAGGTTTAGACAACAAGGTCACCTTCAGGCTCCTCGTAAACCATATCTCATCAGTTTCGAAGTTGGTGGATAGGTACACCTGAACATAAAATCTTTTGCATGCGTAATAGTTGGCGTCATATGTCAAAACTCAAGAGGTGAAAGTTAAATGAGCTAAAATTGTTTTTTTTTTATTGTTTGCATAACAGTCTGATGTAAAAAAAATCAAAATCCTCGTGATCTGCACAGCGTGGTAGGATATTTGCTTACGTTCGAGCTGATTGAAGTTAAAATTACCTAAAAGAAGTCTTTTGTAATGATTTGTTTATCAGTATGTTGGGGAATTTCTTTCACCCCACTATTTGTGCAGAATATGGGGGAGATGAAATTTGCAACTCCATGGATTGCCTTCTTGTTGCTAATTGTAGGTGGAACAATATATGTTAAGTAGGAAACTCTC
Organism: Holothuria leucospilota; assembly: GCA_029531755.1. Taxonomy (NCBI): domain Eukaryota; kingdom Metazoa; phylum Echinodermata; class Holothuroidea; order Aspidochirotida; family Holothuriidae; genus Holothuria; species Holothuria leucospilota. Next base: position 38,538,955 of record CM055975.1, read on the forward strand.
TACCATATTTAAACTAAAAATTGGTCACCATCCTGGATTAGCAGCATTTCAATGAAAAACAACTGTATGTGTAAGCTCTCACAGTCATTCAACCCCCATGTGTGTAAGCCTGCAATGCATGCTGAATGCATGGTAATTCACCACAAACTGGGATTGTGTCAGCATTGGAAGGTTTTCTTGCTTTTCAAAAGAATCTCAATCACGCAGTTCTTTGAAATTCTGCACATATTCTAAGCGAGTTTCGTTAAACACACCGCCCGTTGCACAGCTATTTGGGTGATTACATAAAGTTGGGTACCAAACAAAGACATGAAAAAAGGCGTTTTTTTAAAAGACACAAAATTTCTTCCATGATGACGTTGAGTTAGTTCCATTCATAGGTGCAGGAATTGTGTACTTTCTCAAATTGGCCATATGGAAAAATATCGGTTCCTTATGTAAAGGGGGATACCAAAATACTTAAATCACATTTATATAGAACACATATGGATCTGTTTCATATAATTTATGTGTATCCTTAAGATGATTTGAATAATATGATGCTAAAAAATCTATGTTTTAATCAGTTCATCATTTTATCTCAATTTCACAGTGATAAAACATGCGTTCATCGTATAAAGAAGGTAGGGGACACGAAACCCAAAATGCCTGCTATTTGAAGCAGGGAGTTGGTATTTGTCAAATAGCAATTCCCTGTTTGAAGATTTCAATTTAATTCAATTTATTTCTCATATGCATGTTGGTAACGGACCTGAATCTTCCGTCACCTCCGGCGGAGTCACTGCCCGGGGTTGGTTAGACGGGACAGAGTACTGCAGCTGAGGCCGTGGCTAGGGCTGCGGTTGCGGCTGCGGATGCTGCTACTGCTGGACTAACGTAGACAGCAGAGATAGCAGTTGGGTTATGGACGACTGATACTCTTCTGATCGGCGTGGACAGGCGGGTGATCTGGAAGAATTGGGGACGATTTTCGTACGTGCCTGCGACGATGTTTGTCCTTCGGCTCCTTGACTTAGAACGGCTCCGGCTCCGGCGTTGGCCGGAATGTTCCTTCCCGTTGTCCGAGGTCTAGAAGCCTTCAAAATCCTGTTGACCCTTGGAGTCCGAGGCGAAGGCCTCACCGAGCAAGGTATCCCCCGAAGCCTGTTGAGACACGGTAGCGGCGGTAGACGGGGTATCCGTGGGAGCGGCTGTAGCCGAGGCCGGAGCCGGAGCTGGGGTCTCCTTCCCGGGTCCAGTAGATGTCTCTGGAGTCGGTGATTGGACGGATGCTGGCCGCTTAGAGTCCTCACTCCTCAGTCGCGGCCCCGTAGTACCCAGCTCTAGCGGAGTCTTCCCTCCATGCCCACCGATCGAGCGGCTAAGGTCAGAGGAATGGGGTGTTATTTCCCTGTCCGCCAGAAGGCTCGGACCTAGCGGGAGTATCTTCCGGCCGGTTCTTGGAGGACTTGGATTGGCGTCGCTTGGAGGAATTCTTCTTGGTCGAGGACTTGCCTCTGTCTTCCTAACGCTTCTCGAGCCAACTCCACTCCTCCGTTCATCCCGTGCAAACCTCGCAGCGGGAATTCTTCGGGCAGGTTCGGCAGGCCGGGCACCTGACATGGATATCCCATTCAAGCTAGATGTATCTCTTACAGGAGGCACGCCTGGGTTGGTTAGCCGACTGCATATCCTGCAAACGAAGAGCAAAGAGATAAATTACAGACTTCAAAACGGAAAGCTTTATCCAATTCTTACAAGGAAGGAAACCCGGAGCTTAAGTACAATAGCTACAAAGCTGGAACGGGAGAACTCCGCGGAACCTGCAAATAGAGGGAGGACGAACACGGCCGACAGGAGCGGTGGGGGAACCCACGGCTCCCAGTAAGACCGAGAAGTAGCTCCAAATTACAAAGCAGTGAGAATTACAAACGATAAAGCAGCTAGAATATACAAAGGCGATACGATAACAATAAAAGGAATTCACAGAGAGACTGAATACAGGCGTCGTAGGAATTCGAAGTGAGTCAGCAAATTACAGACAAGAGACTCAAGAATTACAGGCAATTCACTTTCGGACAATTACAAACATTAAAGAGTCTACAGAGAACAGAACACAATTTATAACAGAGTAAATGAATAAGCTTAAATACAGTAGTTACCAAAGGCGACGTATAGGCCTAATACTAGAGCCACGCCCTAACTGAACGACGGAGGGCTCGGGGAGCCCTCGAACAAGTTAAAAAACCCCACTAACCTAATCCACCCGCAAAGGGCCTAGGAAGGGGAGGGAGTGGGAGGAGGCCCCAAGCCTCGCGCGAACCCGGTAGACACCCAAAGGGTTGAAAACCGAAGTCTCAGCCTAGGCCTGCCCCTAGGTACGATAGGCTAGGTTCGCAGAACTGGTACCCACGCTAGCCTTATGGAGGAAAACAACAACCGAGCTCCAAAGGGCGGGAAAACCATGAGAGAAAACAAACTCCCTAAAAGGGAGAAAATACTCATCCAAACGGGATAAAAAACGCCTTACTGGAATCCTGGCGATGAGAAGAGTACTTAGTACCACACAAGAAACATTGAAGAAATCCGAAAATAACACTCTCCAAAGGAGGGTTACTCAGTTAGTTAGATGGGATTTAACGACACACCAACACAGATGTGTTATATAGTGTCAACCAGATAAAAAGGTAAAGTTTAGATATGGTTTCAAATACGGTTTAAGTTCAAGTTCGGTTTCAAATACAGTTCAAAAACGGTGCAAGTCGTTCCCTTTAGTCGCCTTTTACGACAGGCGGGAAATACCGTGGGCATATTCTACAACCGCCAGCCCACAGGGGACCTCCAAAGGAAGGAGAAAAAACCAGGAAACTATCTGCTTGTTAACGTTAAGACTTTGGCAGATGAAGTAGGAAGAGGAAGGGCGCCCTCGTTCCGAGGGTGCCGTTATCTACTGTGCTATCACAAATTTGCCAGGTACTAATTGCGGTTAGGTGAGGGTTACATAGGTAAATAGAAGGTAAGGAGGGGCGATGTAGATTCTCCAAAACTCCCTGGTTTGGGAATCTACGAGCATGCATGTGAAAAGCCTAATAAAAATATCATAATTCAGCTAGAAAAGTAAAATATACAAGTTTAGGAAATATGTTTTTTCACCTCTGAAGGTTCCTGATGTTAACTTTTCAGGGAACACCAAATCACTGTGTTGAAATTGGAAATAGCTTTTTTCTGTTTTGTCAAAATTTTACTGAATAAATTTCCACATGCATTAAGCTGTGCCCAGGCTTCACTGAAAAATCCACAGCACTTAAAAAGATTGGAGTAATTTAAATGGAAAATATTATTTAAACCAGAATGCAAAATTGCATTAAAGTTTCGATGATATGTTTTATTCCAAATAATGTCATGTTGTCCAATGTTTTTCAGTCATTGGTCAAATGCTGTCTTAACGTGTTGGAAAAATACAGTTTTGTGTTGATATTTGATCTTGGGAATTCTTACGAAATTTTGTATTTTTACCCTTGGGGACCCCAGATGACCTTTGCCCCCACCAAAAACAATAGGGTTGTTAGTCTAACCATAACGCATCTGCATATACGTATGAAATTTATCCAAGCTTCCTATCTCGAGATAACGTGCTAACAAGGTTTTCAGAGATTGACCCGGTGACCCCAAATTACCTTTTACCTCCAGCAAAAAACGATAGGTTTCTTCCTCTCACTTAAAGGCATGTTATATACAAAGTATGAAATTTTTCCAAGCTTTCAACCTAGAGATACCATACTAACAAGAATTTCAGGGTGTAATTCCGGTGACCTCAGATGAACTTACACCTCCAACTGAAACAATAGGGTTCTTCCTCTTACCACAACCCATCTACACACTAAGTATGAAATTCATCCAAGCTTCCTTCCTTGAGATACCGTGTTAACAAGGTTTTCAGAGTTTGACTCGGGTAACCCCAGATGACCTTTGACTTCCACCACAACAACAGGGTTCTTCGTACGGTAATACCACAGCGCATCTACATACTAAGAAATTCATCAAAGCTCCTACATCGAGATATCGTGTAAACAAGATTTTCAGAGTTTGATCCCCGGTTACCTTTGACCTCCACCAAAAGCAACAGGTTTCTTCCTCTGACCATAAGGCATCTACACGCTAAGTATGAAATTCATCCAAGCTTCCTATCTTGAGAAATCGTGATAACGAATTTTTCAGGGTTTGATCCGCGATGGCCCCAGATGACCTTTGACCCCATCAAAAACAACAGGGCTCTTCCTCTTAATACGGGACATCTATGTACCAAGTTTGAGAACTGTCAGCGTTTCCCTTCTTGAGGTATCGTATTAACGAGCAAAGTGTCACAAACAAACACACGCACGCATACACACGCACACATACCCACACTCAATACCTCACGGGGTACTGAGAAAGGACCCCGCAAGGAATGAAAGGGAATTTCCCAGCAGCGAAGTTGCCCGCGAATTAACTGAGTAGACGGACATCTTGAGGGCGGGCTGCGCTCCAAGGCAGACACGTGCATCCGCGCCTGACTTCTCTTTCCAGTGGCCGAATTTTCGGGCAGCGACGCCAATTTCGAGCCGCGCGTGAGCTAGGACAGACGTGCGAGAGCCGAGCTCTCGCTGGCTGCGCCGGTGCCCGTGAAGGCCACGTCGGTGAGTGCACACGTACACATATCATGACTGTACACACCACTGGTTCCCACATACCCACACTCAATACCTCACGGGGTACTGGGAAAGGACCCCGCAAGGCATCATGCAAGGGAATTTCCCAGCAGCGAAGCTGCCCGCGAATTAACTGAGTAGACGGACAGTTGAGGGCGGGCTGCGCTCCAAGGCAGACACGTGCAGCCGCGCGTGACTTCTCTTTCCAGTGGCCGAATTTTCGGGCAGCGAGCCAGCGACGCCAGTTTCGAGCCGCGCGTGTGCTAGGACAGACGTGCGAGAGCCGAGCTCTCGCTGGCTGCGCCGGTGCCCGCGAAGGCCACGTCGGTGAGTGCACACGTACACATATCATGACTGTGCACACCACGGGTTCACACATACCCACACTCAATACCTCACGGGGTACTAGGAAAGGACCCCGCAAGGAATGCAAGGGAATTTCCCACATATTATGACTACACACCACGGGTTCACGCATACATACACACAAACGCCACCATGTATGCACAGGTTTCTCTTATCATCGAAACCTATAAGCTAAACACCTTAAAAAAGTCATTAAAAGTAAGTCTAGCTACACCTAGCCCTTGAGCAGGGCTGTGCACGTTACACTCCATATCAAATGTGATATGGAGTGTAATGTGCCTATAGGCCATGTAACGTAATGCACAGCCCTGTTCAAGGGCTGAGCTATACCCCAACGTGGCTAACGTATTAAATGGCACCACAACTAGTCTAGACATGTGTCTTGTTTGAGGACAGGAGTTAAACAAATACACTCTTCATTTATTTGGGCTTTTACAATCACATTCATTGAAGTACTAACGCCGAGGAAGTACTTCCATGGCAAAACAATGAGATGACAGTAAGATCACAGTACTTAGTTCAATGGTTAAATCACTCAACCCTGTTTATTCAGACAATGGATTAACTATGAAATGACTCGTTGTGAATAAGGTCACAGGCACCACGGGCCAAGTGTATATTTAGACTGCACTACATATAATACTACTTCGTTTGAAGATTTACCGTACGTAAGGTAACATTACCGGGTGTGGTACAAGGAAATTAGTTTACGAAAGAAGGTTGGATCAGATTTCGATCATCAGCCATAGTGTTCTGGTTAGTGTTTTTACTCGTATCACCATGTAAGTATACTGATAGGCCTTTTTACCTCTAAAAAATCATTTAGTTTCCTTTCTGTAGACTATATGCAGCTATATCGAAGGCGAAGTCAACAAGTTGTAAGTTACAATTTCGAGCTAGTTTCACGACTAAGTTGAAAGATTTTATTGCCAACATTTCAAGTGGATACAAGAAAACGTCGGGGGGGGGGGGGTTCAAAGCTTGCATAAGGTTGGAGCAAATTTGCGAACCAGTGATGACGCCAGGAATTGGCCCTGGACACCAGACAGGGAAGATCCCCGATGGGAGGCCAGCGACCAGAAACCCGACAACTGCGACGGGTTTTCCGAAAGGTCTGTATAGGGCTGTATAAGTCTGTAGCGGGCATGTTCGTACAGAGGTAGGCTAATTGCAATGTAAAATGAAGGTAAACAACCAAAATGTCCGTAAAAGAGTTATTTTGCTGCGGGTTTCGCGCGTTTTCACCTTCCACCCTTGACGTCCTTTCATAACTTTACACCGAACAAAATGTAATTATTACAAAACTCAACAGACACTCTGGGATCCTCCACCCTCCCCACCATCAATCCCACTGCATCTTGAAAACATAGACCGGCAGTTACTTCAAATTACGTTAGTTTGAAAAGATAAAGACAAACTAAGATTTTATGGTCTGTTAAGTGGGTATTCGATATCATTTGCAGATAGTCAATACTTTATTCTGGTACCCATAATTGTGGTAATGTTCCAGAGCTTCCGGGGGATTTGCCCCTTCGTCCCCCTCAGAGGGACATTACTGAAGCGGACCCTCAATTTGCCCACGTTAAGTTAGGTTAGATGAGGTTTAACGTCCCAGTTTCCAACCAATTGGTTCAAGTCGAGACGACCACGGCCTTTTTTCCCACGTTAAAGAGGCCCTCTTACTCCTACCGTGGTAGTACTACCTCGACCTTAGTGTTGTATATAGCAGACGAATGCAAACGGGTACGCCGAGGTGAAATTAACATTGCCAAATGTTAAACTGCGTTTTTCGATAGTTTTTTTTTTCACCCCCGTTATAAGCAAAACTTACATTGTGTACTTTGTCTTTAAAAGGATCACCTTCAAGCGAGGGTTATGAGGTGACTTTTCTTGACACAGGGTCGATCCTTAGGGACGCCCCTGAACGTCATAGGTCAAACGTCCGGTGTAAAGGTTAAATTAGCTCCAATTTGATATTTGGACATTACTTGCCTATCAGTTTGTTTGACATGGTCATTAAACCACATAACATTAACATGATATGTAGAGAATGAAATGACAAATTTGAAACAGCGTTTTTGATGCTTTTTAGTTCACTTTCATATTTAGGATCCGCCGTACAGATTGTTTTCACTTAAGATCTTTTTCTGTTCCTTGTGTTCTTTCAGTGTGTGAGAACCCGGCAGAATCCAAAATGAGCAGCACCGCAGAGGCTTGTAAGGATGCTCTCAGCTGTCCTATTTGCATGGAAACATTAACTAACCCAAAAATCTTGACGTGCGGACATTCGCTTTGTCTGACACCATGTTTGGCTGAAATCGTGAAGCAACCTGATCCAGTCTGTCCACTTTGTAGGAAAGCGATTGTTTTGCCTCCATCTGGAAAGATCGAAGACATAGCGACGAATTTTAGTGTTACAAGCCTACTTGAGATTTTAGAAAAGACCGACTATGCGGATAAAACATCTACTGATATTCCCTGCCATACACAGGAAGATGGTGATTATGTTTGTATGACTTGTTTAGAACAAATTTGCTCGTGTTGCCAGCTCTCATTTCATATCGATAATACCCATAACTGTACCCCTGTCTCTGAATTTACAGAAAATGTACAGCAAGATGTGTCTAAGAATCTTGCCGTGGTCAACGAGTCACGTTGGTCTGAACAAACTGAACGGTATGCAGCGGCTTTCACAGTTATGCCTACATACTTAAACTTACTTGACAAAATAACTACCGCCTGCAACGAAATTCTGCTATCACTTAGCGAGAAAAAGTTAGATTTAAGGAAAATAAAGAAACTTCAGAAACAAGTAAAACAGAAACACCCAAAATTTATAGCAGCCCGGGAAAGGGTTAAAGCCAAGATGCAGGAAGTTCTAAAAAAGCAGCTTGCTGAATACCGACAAAAACTTATAAAACTGAAGTGTTCTGATATTGTTTACAGACAACCAGCCCTTAGTCTGAAAATTTTATCTTTTGACAATCTGAAAGAAAAAACAGAAGCCACGATTGAATCTCTAACAGAACAAATTCAAGCCGAATCTTTTCATGTTCTTGCAATGGAAGACAAACTGCATGATATCGGTGAAAACATAGAAGTGATAGAAAAGTTTATCAAAGACATCACAAAAGACTATCACACGTGTTTGCTGCGAGAGATAGGTGTAACAGACGTTGTTGAACCTCAACATTTGTTTCGAGTAACGGAAACAGTAGAAGTGATGAATTTGGGGTCCACCAGATTCTCGGGAGATATTACCCTGAAATGCAATGAATTGAATAAGAAATTTCAAGCGTCAAAAGATTTCGTTAAAACTTCATGTAGTAACCTTCTAAAGAAATTTCACAATAGACCGTTTCAACTTACAGAGGCTAAGGGAAAAGTTGTGAAAATCGTAGAGGAAGTGGAAAAATGTAAAATGTATTATGAAAGTATTTATGAGATCATCGGAAAACATTTCGTCATCTACGATAATGGTTCTATAAAGCGTTACGTACAACATGATTTAATGGCAAAAAATAATTCTCTTGTTTTGGAATCGACACCAGAGGGCAAGACGCAGTTTGTGAAAAGGCATTTGGCCATGTATGAAAGTTACAGACACACTACAAAGAATGAATGTAAAGTCCTAATTATGTATCTTTCAGAAATGGGTCCGATTCTCGATACAAAAGTTGTACATGAGAAACTGAAAGCAATTGAAATGAGGTTAGAGGAAACAGAGTATCACTGTACGCTCCTAACAAGTCTGGTGGCAAAGGAAGGAAGGTGTCATGAAATAGCGGAAGAGCTTAAAAAAGTGTTCCTGCCTGAACAAACAATTAATGCAAAAATCCAAAAGTGCCATGAACATAATAATGAGGTACAGAGACTGTGGAAACTTGTTGAAGAGCATGAACCGATGACTATTTCATCTGACGTTCGTTTTATTACAAGCATCTCTAAAACTATGCAGCGAAGAAGGAATAACGTGTTTTCCATATTCATGCTATCAAAATCGGACCTAGAAGTCTTGGGTAGAAGAATGTCAAACCTTGTACAGGTCATGAACCTACGCGCACGGTTGCGCAAGGAATTTCATGAAATTTCAAACCAAATGCCAGATACATACCATCGTCATCAAGAAGAACTCAGTAAACTGCATCTGCTATCCGAGATTACCAACTCCGACCCAATTGTTTGCTTAAGAAGTTTTACTTCACAGGAGCTTGTGCTTCTCTTGGACCAAGCGAAAACACTCGACAAATTGAATGTATCTGCAGTGATCAGATTACATCATTAACGAGGGACAAACTTTTGAAACGCACGTTGGACCAGCGACATTTGACGTCAGAGATGTCAAGAACAAGATCGATGATTTTTACCGAGGAAAATCAGTGGAAAACAATTGTCAAAATTTTAAAGACTGAAAACTATGACATAAATGTGCTTAAGAGTCATTTCGACAAAGCCCTGTCATGGCACTATCAAGCAAAAAGTGCTAGTACGACAACAGCGTTTGGGTGGATATTAAACCCTCTGATAAACATGTTTGTTCTCCTCGTAATACTCTTTCTCCTGCGAAACTACCCGCTGATAATCTTGTTTTTGTTCCTAATATGCTGCTGTTTCATGTGCGGCGAAGAGGAACGGGATTTGCACAGAGGAAGATACCCTGTCCGGCATCGTTATGACAGGTAGGGACGCTACGGGCTTACGAGTGTTGTGTCCATATACTTCGGGTGGGCATTTCTTGCAGTGAGTGATTCGTCATCGCCAAATTGCAAAACTTAAGATTTGGAAATATGTGGTGGTAGATTTCTTCGTTAACGCATTCTCACCATCCCACATTAAGAATAACAAAATTTTCTTACTCCGCATCCCTTGATACCCTTGGTTACCGAGGGACCAGTGATTTGGGCGTGATCCGCACTGGAGTAGTAACATACGTAGTACTGTGACCATGGAAGTACTTCTTCGCGGCAGCAATTCCATAATGTTACCCCTCAAAGCCAGTTGTGGCCACTATATTCGCAGCCATTTGGTTAGTCACTCTCTGAAACATTGTTTTGATTGAATCGGTTGTTGTCCTAGTTATCTTTCACCCTCCATTAACGTCATGTTTACACTGGAGATTTCTTTCAAATATGTGTTCACTTAATAAATCATGTTGGCATTTTAAAAGATTTAATTATCTTATCGAAGAAGTAAATCTATATTTCCCCATGGTAACATAAAGTTCCTTTCCATTTTTTTCTAGGCTAGTTCATTAAGTGTTGCATAAGTGTTGCTTTATCATACAAATAATGATGAACAGGTGGACGAGGCACAGGAGGCAAAATATCCATTTAACGGAAAAATTGTGCTTTGAAACGAAAAATCCTTTGATCCTTATGGCATTCCAGAGTACATAATCTTTTGCAATCACGTCCTCACTTCTGGTTTTGGTTTCCTCTGTTTACAGTAGCGCACCACTAATTATTCTCCGTTGACTTACAAACTAAATCTGGTTCGTTTCGTGGCCTCAGAACTCTTGCCGAAGTTCTGAACAGGTACAAGCCCACATGAGAGCCCACGAGGCCTTTCACACTGATTTCAAATTTGTGTACCATGACCATTGCGATTTTGACCTAGGAGAGCTTCTGTAATAGGGTGGTGGTTCCTGCTGTTTTGATTCATTCAAAATGGCGTTTTGCATAGCAGAAGGATATAAATTAAGCATAAAAGTGACTAAAATACCTTCCATTTTTTATTTGCATAATAAGTACTTCAATTCATTTTCTACCAAATACACATCACAAATTGAGCACATGACTTTTGTAACAATCTAACCGTGCCCCCAATTTTTTTAGGGTGTTAAATTTATAGGGCTATACCCTCCCCCGGAATTTCCCTTGAATTAGTGGTAGGCGGGTCCCTACGCTACCTGAACAGGGATTTTTCTCGATTTTTTGAACGAGAGTACCGTAGCTATTTGGTGAAAGGGAAAAACGATGGGTATGCCATCACAGTACTTCTCATCTTTTGTTGTCGGAAGAACCACAGGATATCATGGTAGATCTGTCCTGGATTTTCACCCCATGTCATTTGGATTGCTTACCACAGTTTGTTTATCTTTAATTGTACTATCTGCAGCTGTGTAGGACAATGACAAAGGAGAGTTTATAATTCAATTTTAGTTCTATTGGTCTCCTTCAAACTGATGGTATTGAATTAAATCTTCCTTACTTTTTGACGAGGAGGGGATAAATTTCTAACACATGGAATATGAAACGGAAGAATGTCTAAATGTATCCTTCAAGTCAGTGGTTCCCAACCAGGGGCGTTTGCACAAATCGGGGGGAGGGGGGAGATGAGCACTAAGGGGTGGTAGGGGGCGTTTTGAAAAAATGGGACACCTAATTTAAACCACGGCTTTACTAGAAGATTCCAAAAGCTTTTCTCTAGCTGAGCTCTAAACTTGGTTTGCACAAAAAGGAGATAAATGGAGTCAACAAGTTGAGTAGGTCTAATATTCCCTTCCCAGATGCCACAAAATCGCATCTACTGTAACAGTGTTTAATTTCAATTTTTCCTGCAAGGACGGCCATAGCTTAAAAATCGTCCTGCAAATTTAAACTTGAATGTAGTTTTCTTCCTTGCAGTCAATAAACATGACATACTGACAGAAGTGACAATTGTAGGTAACTGTAACTAAATAGATAACTTTGGCAATGTACTATGAAATAAAACTTTAAAATGTTTTCCAAAATGCAGTTTTTCGGTGCGCCAATTTCTGTGTTGTCATTATTTCTACCTGTTGGACAGCTTGATTGGCACAAGTCTTTCAATATCCCATGCCACCTTTACCATACTTCTTCCTCCCGTGGCATTTTTTTTTTAGCATCAAAGGGAACTCCCGTTATTTACTATTGAAATACAAACTGGACTAAGGCTGATTTTGCAATGTTTTCCGTTTGTATTTAATTTTATTAGGTAATCGGAAGATAGCCAAAATTTGACTGACAGTACGTCATTCTCGTGTCAACACTATCGTAAATACTTCACAGCTTCCGGGGGCGAATCCCCCAGTCGCCCACTGGGATGTTGACCTTTGGCCTCATTTTGAGGAACAGTCCACAACTCGATGGGGCCCTGGCAAAGTCAGTTAAATACCAAAGATGTTTCTCCTCCCTTGACCGCGATAAAGCCTTCCAGCTTTTGTAAATCGTGGGTTAAAGAGTCGCCATCTCAAAAGAGTGTTAGTTTCTTAAGTCCGGCATTGCTGTTTTGCTACCCTGGGTCGAGCCCACACGTAAAAACGATGTATGTCACGGTAGGTCTACCCTTTTATTTCAGGATTTGTTTTATTATCGTCGTTTCATCCATAGCAATAGAAAGCTACAGACAGGCGGGACGTTTGCCCCTCCTCATTTGGTGAAGGGGGCGTTTAGCTGGAAAAGGTTGGGAACCACTGCTTCAAGTCATGGTTTTTGTTTCGGGGGTTGTAGAGTAAATTTTTTTAAAAGCAAAACGTCATGCTGAAGAAAGTTGGATACTATATACACGCAAGGCATGGGGAATGCTATTGTCGGGAACAAGGGATATATATTCAGCAAAAATTTTTGTATGCTACACGCGTCAACTACTTTTCGGGTAGCGATGGGGTAGCGGATAGATAGTGTCATGACTAGGGGCCTGTTTTGAACCCCCTTTCTAATTACTCAACGTTTCTTTAAAAGGAAAAATGGAATGGATTTGGCAAAAGGGAATGCAACCGCACGAGCAGAAGCACGCGCAGTCACATTTGCTGTTTCTGAAAATCAAGTAACCTATACATAGCTTGTCGGTACATTCCGGGGTGGTAAAGGGACGACGTAATCAGGGGTGGCGCCAGGATTTATCCGACAGGGGGCCAAGCTCGCCGACGGGGGACCAGCAACTCGAAGCCCCGACAAAGGCGCTGAGTTGACAAAAGGATGATGAACGCAAAGTTTTCCGGGCGCAAAGCGCGTGGCAAAACATTTGGCTTTTTTGTACACAAAATGAAAATTTGAGAGTTTATTGAAGAAATTTTGAAAAATTTAGATTTTTATGGAAGAAAAATTGGAAAATTTGGGATTTTTCAAGAAAAATTGGAAACTTTGAGGTTTATATTGAAGAATATGCCCTTACTATGAGCAAAATCAAGCAGATCGTCGGGGCGACTGAAAGTCGTTGGAATTACATATTTTATCGTACGGATTAAGGTTCCCCGACGAAACTGGAAAATTCCCCACGGCCTCCTAGCACCCCCATCCCGCTGGCGCCACCCTTGGACGTAATCATCACGGATTCACGATAGTTAACTTACCGAAAGCCTGCTCTCGATTTTAGAAACAAATAAGTGGTGATCCAAGAATGAAGTCAAGTATGTTTCGGTTGCTCTAGTTACTTTAGTAAACATAGAATACAAACCAACATGATATTTTTTTAGAATTATCGATTTATCATATTTTTATTTGTTGTTTTCATCTGCTTTCCTTGTCATAATGAGGGCGCATGGCTACAAACTGATGTCTTACGTGAGTATACATATCCGGCGTTTTCCGATGCAAGAATTATAGGGGTTCCAGGAGCCTCCTACAGTCCCACAAACTGAATTCCAGCGGGCTTACCAGAAGTTTAACCCAGCCCTGTTTATACATTTAAGTGCTATGGGCACTCTCTTTGGTGTAAAGTCTTCTTATTCTTCTCCTGCCTTTCCTCGTACGTTTTAACAATATATATGTATATGTATATGTATATGTATATGTATATATATATATATATAAAATATATATATATATAAACAAGGACCACTGCCCCCTACCAGGCAAATGTACAGCCAAGAACCTCATATACGAAGCAAAAATATCTACCTCCAATGATGAAAAAAACGTACATAGGTCTGGCAGCTACGACTTTTAAAGAAAGATACGCAGGACACAAAACAACCTTCAAGGACAAAATGCAGGCTTATAAACCCCACAAAAGGTGAAATTAGTGTCATCTCTAAACAAGTACTAGACAGAATCGACGCGAAAGTGCTAAATTCCACCAAAGTCAATCAATGGAAAAACCCCAAGGCTGTCATAGACTAGTTTATGAACATTCCAACCAAAGATAACGCTACATTCTTAACGTTTGATGTTGTTAATTTCTACCCCTCAATTAGCAGAGAATTGATGCTAAAAGCCCTGGAGTTCGCTCAAAAGTTCACCAATATAACACCTGTAGAGAAAGATATACGGTAATCCTCCATGCCAAGAACACCTTATTATTCCATAATGACATAGCATGGCAAAAACCGGATTCTCCAGATCTATTTGACGTAACTATGGTGTCGTATGATGGAGCTGAAACTTGCGAGTTGGTTGGCTCATACATCGCCGAGATCAGTAACCTCATACTTAAAGAGAACATAGGGTTGTATCGAGATGACGGGTTAGCGATAATAAGTAAGCTCCCACCAATTGCTGAAAGAACAAAGAAAAACTCTGCGACATATGCAAGCAACTTGGACTTCAGATCACAGCCACTGCTAACTCAACCGTCACCGACTTCCTCGATGTCATGTTCGACCTGCCTAAGAAAGAGAACAGACCCTATTCCAAACCAAGAGACACCCACCTGTACGTCCACGTGGAATCAAATCACCCACCTATCATCATCATTAAGAGAATCCCGAAGTCAATAGAAACCCGTCTAAATAATATCTCCAGTAACGAAGAGGTGTTTAACAATGCTAAACATGAATTCCAAAAGCCTTACATGAAGCCGGTCACAAAGCCAATTTAACCTTTAAGACTGAGAGATGACTTAATTTCCTCTTATAGAGTAATAATTCAAGCTTTGGTCCGGTGCAATGGATTATCCCAATTCAGATCCTTCAGCATGCTTTTAACAATGCTGGTGTGGTAATAATCCTTCTTTACAATCGCATGCTGCGCGCGAGTTTTTTTTTTTTTTTTCGTAGGATGGAAATGGAAGAATCATGGCAATGGACGAATCAGCTTCTTAGAAATTGGCCACACCCCTGATTCCAAAATCACAGCTTTTCCACCATTTTTTTTTTTGTGATTCTGACACCGGATTATGAAAGAACAGGTCAAATATCCCTTGTCCAAGTAACCCTAACCTTAAATCTAACCCTAACCATGATTTTGAAACAAATTTAAAAAATTTTGAAAAACTGATTTTTCCATTTTCATCCTACGAAAAAAAAACTAGCATGCCGCAAGGCGCTGCCCTTTTTCACACGGAATCAATTGGGGAAATGAAGTGAGAATCCCAAATAGAACTGGCATTCTTTAGCTGTCTAGCTTTGGTCTCACAAGAGATTTTATGCAGTATTCCTAATGGATGGAGAACAATTCCATGAATTCCTTTTCAACGTAGGCGTAGAAAGCTGTTCAATTCTGGGGGCTGAACGTTGTTTCGGACAGCCTTCCTGGGGAGAGGAGGTCTAATGGGAGGGGGTTCCCCTTTTTTATTCCTTTAAGATGCGTTTTGATGCAACATATTTCGCAAATGTAAGAAACTTACTGCAAATTTTTGACATTTTTTTACAACGGAAACAAATAAGGAGGGGTTTTCGTCCTTGGATTGATGGGGAGGAAGCATACTTCCGCCCACCACATTTTTGACTGGGGGCTAAAGCCACCCATCCCCCTCCGCTTCCTACGCCTATGCTTTTCAATAGACCGAGAACTTTGTAAGCACTATTGACAGTTTGAGATATGTTTAGACCAAGAGAGATCATTCGACAATTCAACACCAAGGTAGGGGTGATTTTTGACTTCTTAAAGAGCAGAATCACTCATAAGGAAGTTGTAGTGAATTGACATCTTCTTATGAGTCATCCGCATACTGAAACATCTGGATGCATTGAATTATATCTGCTAGAGAGACTCCCAATCACAAAGTGCCGTACTATCATGTTAAAGACATGTTGTCACAATGTTTTCAAAAATGTTTTTGGGGGAAGGAGGGTTTCCGGATTTCGGCTTTTTTAGCATTACTAACTGTGAGATAACTTGAGTGGCACAAATCTTTCAAAGTCCCATACAACCCCTACCATCTGTATTCCTGTACCACCCACAAGGCAAGCCCCTTGTAGCATGAAAGGAAACATCTGTGAGTTGCTACTGAAAAGCTAATGGTCTAATGGTGACTTTTATAATCTGTTTAGTGCGTATTTAAGGTTATTATGTAATCGGAATATATTCAAAATTTCATTGACTGTGCTTCATTTTTGTGCCGACAATTCCATAAGTACCCCAGAGCTTCCGCTGGTCCTCTATCAGAACGTTGTCCCCGGACCCCATTAGGGGTTTTGACGGGATCGTTTCGCACTCCCGTGGAGCGAGGTCCTGCCCACTTCCAAAAATGTTTCTCTGCCTCTGGCCCTGATCAAGGCTACCTGCTTTCCTCAATCGTGGGCTTAAGATCCACCATTACAAAATGAAGCCATGAATGCTGTTTTGCCACCCTGGGTCGAACCCAACTGGAAACGTCTGTAGGCCTACTCTTTATTCAACATGTGTTTTTCTTTTTCGATTCATTCATAGGAATACTAAGTTTCAACCGGGGGAAGGGGAGGGGGCCTTTTTCCCAGCCTCATTCGGGGAAAGGGGGCGATGAGCTGAAAAGGTTGGAAACCACTGTTCCCAGTGCAAGTTTTTCTATCTACGCGCAATTGGACGGTATTAGCCGTCGTAGAGTGTTTGCACAAGAATAACCTCATTTGTTTCCACAGTGGTGACCCTTGAAAATTTGTTTCCTGAGATGAATTTGTTCATGGATGTGTACAGTGACTTGTTTTTGTAAGTTGTTGGCGAATATGGATATTTTTGTAAAATTATCGTTATTTACCTTTGCAAGTTTTATGATGAACATTTATGAGCATGTATTTACCTATGCACCCGTCTGCAATCAGTTAGGCACATATCTTCAACATGTTATGGAGAAAAGAGGTAGACAGGTAGTCGGAGATTTGGGCATGGTGGATTAGAAACATTGTATAGTGGCACCTAACTATTTACGTCGCCAACTTTTAAGTTTATTTGTTATTTCTTACAAATCAGTCATTAACCTTACAACCGTGTTAAAATAATTCCGGCCTTATGTCTCTGGTCTATTACTTTTAACTCACCAGGCAGACGTAGGCCTAAATAATCCTTGCTTTGTACATGTAAGACCTACCGTATATAGCCCGTGTCAAGCCTAAAGACAGACACTCATCATCACAAGTACATTTTTGGTTGGGGTTACCAAAATTTTTAATTGGTGGCTGTTCTTTGATTTGCATTAGAGTCAGAAATATTCAATAGATGCAGAGTAGCTCACATTACACAGCATACACAGAGAGTGTACTGATTACAGAATATGGCCTTGTATGCTCACCAGGATGTGGTCTTAATCAATAAACTAGGTTTGTGTCTACACAAGAAGGAGAAGAAGGAGCTTGAGACAGATTTGAGAGGGGCTACAAGAAAAGTAGTAGGGAGTACTTGCAACTGTCTGCAATGAGGAAATTTGTACCTTAACCTAAACTTTACGTGTACCCAGTGGCACAAGTCCCGGGGGCAAGGGGAGCCTTGGCCCCCAAGTGACAAAGTGAGGAAGCGAAACGGTAATTTGCCACCCCCCGGAAGTGTTGATAACAAAACTCAAATAGTTTCCGTGCTTGGTCATTTTTCTGAACAAAAATGCAGGATATATGGCCAATAGCTCTTTGCCTATACCTATACCTCTGGAACACGGCTGTTAACTTTTATTGATAAAGCTACTTTCACTTTTGACATTCTTTTGATAACAACAATTACCATTATACAACAGACATCGTATTTAGATCTCTATGGATCGAAGCCGTATGAAATTAAGTTACATCCAAGGCTGAGCCATTATGAAGGGCTGACAATTTCCAGACGTGCGCACAAGCTTGCAAAAACTAGTCACAGGCTAGTCACGGCTGCTTGTAAGTGGAATATTTGTACTCTGTGTATGTTCTCAACAAAGAACCATTTAGAGTTGATTATCAATTAAGTTATTCTTTGATTTCTGGTCGTCTCGGATAACTATTGAACTTTGTCCCTGCCTTTTTACATTTAAATCACACCTCAGCTCCTACAGGACTTTAATCCAGTGAAGCACATCAGTAATATTAACTTTGTGCTCAAACTAGCCTTCTTTTAAGTCTTAATGTACCGTACTAAAACCCAGGTGCATTACACTGGAAAATTTCCATTTGAAACAGTTTTCCTGAGGCTTCTAAAATACAAAAACCCAGGAGCTTCCGGAAGCTTCGAACCTTGAACCCCACCCATTTTGGGCTTCGTGCTCGCGGTGCACGCTATACACTCTAAAAACGTCCGGATAAAATCTGATCCCAGTTCGGATCGGAGGGGCACCTACACGAATCAGGATCAATAATTTAATCAGATATGGATAAAAAATGATCCGGATTGGATCACTTTTATCCGGATTTGATTCCTGCAAATGACACGGATTTGGTTAGGTGTCCCTCCGATCCGGACTGGAATCAAATTTTATCAGAACGTTTTTAGAGTGTACGCGTGCACGGTTTTATGCCCACGTGTACATCCCAGGCCTATGTTTTTTCGCCCCCATCGCAAACAGAGATTTGCACCCCTGCGTGTACCAAGTACCTTGCAGCCCATCAGGACCGCGATTCTTCCATCTTATTCCTCAGCTAAGGGTGAGTCATTGAAAGAGTTTTCTCCAAAATAACCCCACCAATAGTCTGGAAAATCGGGTTGCTGGGATTTGGCCCTGTCGTCCACTTCGTCCACTGCGCCTGCATGCTGAAATCAATGTGAGTTCTAGTTATTTTGTTAGCAACTCTAAAAATGCTAGTCCAGTCTCAGCAGTAAAGGCATAACAGCCAACATTTCAAATGCTGGCATGCAAGTCATGTAAAGTTTAAGTCCGTAATAGTCCCCTTGGAGGTCTGTAGGTATCCCATACCTGCCCATTTTGATGCAAAAGTATTAAAAACTTTTGAAATAAATAAAATTTGTCAGTATTGACCATTTTACGCAATTTCCATCAATATTCTTCAAATATTGACGATTTTACTCAACACAATCACTGCTTTAAAAGCTGTAATTGTGATGAAAAGTGGTCAATATTTGACAGACTTTGATAAACATTGCAACCGTTTTCTAAAGTTTAAGGATGACATCAGTTATATCTTTGACCTCCCTCTTTATAGATCACAATTCAAGTGCAAATTTGCACCCCAGACACCCTGGATTGCCAGAAAAAGCCCTCGTTAATTCAGTTACCAGGCAAATCGGTTTGGGTATTTCGTCATTGCTAAGCTATTCAGCAAGTTATCGCACATTGCATCCCCTAACATTTTACTAAATTTTAATCTGTGGTCTTAACCAGTGCTGTAGTACTCGAGACCGGTCTCGAGTCGTGATTTTAAGGACTCGGTCTCGTGACTCGTCTCTAAATTTCCCGAGACCGGGCCCGAGACCGGCAGAATTTGAGATTCACTTTTATACAATTAAACCATCGTCACATAGTATTCACCTTGTCTCCTGCAGTTTCTGTACAACTCAACATGTTATCTACGTGTGTTGTCTTGTGTAGATGACATTCGTAAAAGTTCAAATGTAAAATCGTACATGGGCAGTCAGGGCCGTCGCGACAGGGAGGGTATGGGGGGCGTGTCACCCCCCCCCCCCCGCCAAAGTTCTTCAGAGCGAGGATAGTCGGAAAATCTGAAATGCCAGTTGGAATTTCTGATATCTCAGTCTAGCACATTTTTCCGACTGAGACTATGTCAACTTTGTTCATATTTTCCAACTAGACCAAGTGACAATAATACCAAACGTTATTTTCCTCACGTAAAATCAAATCAAAACTGTCCTTTTTTCGCAAATTCTTCTCAAACTCTCAAAATTTTCTCGCGCTCCGCGCGCTTCAAACCTTACCTCAGTGTTGTTCTTATTATCAATATCTTCCGATAGCAACTTTCGGAGAAGCACAACAGCAGAAGTTGAAAGCTGTTTACAAATTACCAGGTAAAAGACTAACTTTTTGAGTGGCATGTTGGTTTCTTGGGCAATTGAAAGTATCTCGATGCACATTCTGAATGCAGGTTTTATTATGGAACTCTTATTTAATGAAAATTTGGGCGCGCTTCGCGCGCATGCGTTAAAATTTGCAATCAATCTCATGAACATTATTAAGGTAATTATACCAAACACAGTTCTATGAGAGCTAGGGCGCTTTAGCCCCCCCCCCGCAAATTTTTCAGAGCCCCACAAAATTGCGCAAAATTTTAAATAGACTAATATTGGTGAAGACATAGATATACTCAGAAAATATTCCAAACGTCTATTTATCAGGCCCGTGGCCAGTAAGTTCTGTAACGATTCTTTCTATAACTTCAAAAAAATTTCTCGCGCTACGCGCGCTTTCAGCTATAGTTCTATCTAGTGGTAACGCCCCCGTTTCAAACATATTGGATTTCAACGTTTTCACAAATGTTGTTCTTCGGTGTAGGCGTGATTCTAGAGGGACACGAAAATGCATCGTCGCGAAGTTCTTTCCTCTTTTTCCTAACGTTTGGAAGATCCTTTCTTCAGCCTCGCCATCGTGGCAAACAAATTTTGTAAGAATAGGGGATCCTTAATGGGTAAGATAACGAATGTTATCCCCGACGACGACCATGCAGTCACCCGAACAAATTTCTTGATTTTTTCCAGATTCTTCAGTAAAAACCCAAACTTTTTCAACTTTCCTTAATGAAAACAAAAATGTGAAATCTTCTTTCAATATAACCCCAAATTTTCGGCCCGCTTCGGGCGCCTTATATTTTGAGTTCGGCAACCCATTGCATCTGTCGGGACTTAGAGTAGCTGGCCCCCAGTCAGGGTACTTCCCCCCATGTCGGCAAATCAAAGCACCACCCCTGGCTGAGCGTGCGTGCAGGTTTTCAATTCGGCATTGAAGTATACCCCCAAATTTCGGGGCGCTTCGCGCGCAGTCCTCACAATCCACGTTGTATCACTTATGAACATTATAAGCACAAACGTACCAATGAACTTTTATAGCATAAACTAGTTGTACATTCTGAAAACGCGCCTGTTAGTCCTAAACCCCTTTTGCTATACCTGTCTGGGAGGTCTAATATCATTTTTCTGCACCT
This sequence comes from Holothuria leucospilota, assembly GCA_029531755.1. NCBI lineage: Eukaryota > Metazoa > Echinodermata > Holothuroidea > Aspidochirotida > Holothuriidae > Holothuria > Holothuria leucospilota. The sequence continues at coordinate 38,560,156 of CM055975.1, forward strand.
ATACTCTCCCTCCCGCCCGATCCACATTGCTGGAAGCTGTTCGTCTGAATTTTCGTTCAAAATTAGTAAAAATTCGATAGATGTAAAGTGCTTGGCGTCATACTCTATATAATTATTTAGATGCCAGGTAATAAGCATTATGTCATTGCCCCATTTTATATAATTGATCCAGAGCTTCCAGGAGGCCCTATACAGGTATATGCTAGCCTTAGATGCCAGAATAGAAGGCATTAAAGTAGTCAAAAAGTGGGGCTTCAGGAGGTTTGTTGACAACGTATTCTTCTCTTAGACAACATACTTTCTACTTTCACCTAACCAAATCTTAGTATTCACTAAATTATGGACATTTTCCAGCCATATATGATCAGTTCCAAAAGTATCCCAAGATAGCACCATTTTGCATCTAAGCAACCTTACCTTAACAAAAATTTCTCAAAGGGGAGGGATGTCCCCCTCCCCTTAGGCCCCTCCCCCAGGACGGCACCTTTGTGAAGTGACAAAGGAAGGATCCCCACTGCCGTATCATACAAACGTAACGCCCATAAAAACGAAGATGCAATTTACGGGCCGCCACTCATTTCGAAAAAGAATCAAACCAGTCGGAAAAATTAGAATTCACTTAATTATGGACATTTTCTAGCCATATATGATCAGCTCCAAAAATATCCCAAAGATAGCTCCATTTTGCATCTAAGCAACCTTAAATTAACAAAAATTTCTCAAAGAGGACTACCCTTTATTTAGTGATGAAGGAAGGATCCCCACTGCTGTATGTAAACGCAGGGCGCATAAAAAATGGTGCAATTTACGCGCCACCATTCAGTTGGAAAAATAGCCATCCAGTCGGAATTTGGGACCTTCACCCCCCCCCCCCCAAACATATGACCCTAGCTACGGCCCTGTGGGCAGTCCTTAATTATGTTCGCTGGTGGCCCACATTTTTAGTCGGGAAGACCTCACCGGTCACAACATGCCCATGATTTTGCCTTTGGGTCTCATTTTGGAATGGTTAGCTTTTCACCTGACCTGTGTGATGTCTAGGGGTCCGGAGGCTCCGGGTTCAGAGCAGAGCAGAATGGAATAAAAGATTGTAGCCCCGGAAGCTCTGGGGATATTTAAAATAGTGAACATAATCCTGACCACTTATCTATCTGTAAAATGACATCAAATGCGCACTCAACAGATGATCACAGATGTTGCAGTTTGACCATTATTTTGAAATAGCCCAAATCCAAACTGACAGAGTGGTGAAAAAATAAGATCATTTCGGATTAATTGGAGCAAATATATGTTGAAAAGTGTTTAGCTGGGGAGAAGGTGGTTCGCCGTGACTTTATTTGAGTGGAAAGTCACTATCCGTTGGCTCATATAGCGTAACAAGAATATTGTTCTGTCCGAAAGGCCTCCTATATTGCCTTGAGTGACAAGTTACCAGGCTGTGTAAGTTGTAGCTTGATACCATATTCTTTACCAGGGCTGTAACCGAGTCCATCGAACCCACTTCCGGACCAATTCCGATTCTAGTGGCCACCATGCCGGGTCAACTCCGAGCCCAGTACCCTCCGATTCCGAGCCAATTCAGATTCCAGGTTTTCCAATTCCGGGCCAACCCGAGTCCGGCCATTCAGCCATTTGACAATGTAACGCCTCATGCAAATGCTTTTTGTTACAATTACACTTATGATATAAACGGGCACTTTTTAGGAGTGAATTTTGTACTCTGGCTGACCCTGTAATTTAGTTGACTGTATGTGACCATTTACTTGTTAAATTGTCCACCAATAATAATGTTGCCTAGGTAACATTAATGAAACTTTCATTTTTGTGGACTCGACTGGAATCGGCTCCTAGTCTGAGTCCAGCTGAGCTCATTCCAGGCTAATTCCGATTCCGTGACCTCCCATTCCGGGCCAGTTCCGGAATCGGAGTCCGGAATTGAGTTTGAGTCCGGACTCGGATGTTACAGCCCTGTTCTTTACTCTGAAATATCATCATTAGCAAACTACAGTTCAAATAATGAAAGGCCTACATATGTTGCTACCAAAGGGCATATCGTCTCCTCAAATTTCGTAACTTCATTTCAACTGACCTGTCTAGCTATACCCCCTCACCACCACTGGATTACTCATGCCAGACTAATGGCCCGTGTATTTGTCTACACAGTGAGCATGTGAGTGGGTGGGTGGGGGATTATTGATGATGGTATGGTTTGCACAGAGGGCTGTATCAGAGGGCTTGGTGAATGGAGGAGCTAAAATGCAAGGAGGGTTTGAAATCTAGAGAATTCAAACTGTCGAAGCCTATACTCGTCAATCAGGCCCGTAGGTACTGAAGGGGGCGAAAATGCTTTCAGGGGTGAAATATTTTTCATTGGGCGAGACAATACTAAAATGCGTTAAGGCAATGGCAATGTTTTTATCTTCTTGGGTCGAAAATATTTTCAAAGGGAGCTTCTCCCCTGCCCCCCCCCCCCGGCTACAGACTTACTTCAATCTTACTTCACTTTAACCAAGATGAAGCCAGTCACTTCACTTTTAGCGCACCCACTTTGGTTCAAAATCTGACGTGATGTCATGTTGTCGCTCAAATTGTTTAGTTTAGTTGACAAATCTGCATCCTCAATGCGCCCTCTTCATAAGCGTTTGGTACTCTTCACCCTCAGGATCGGGAACGGTTTGTAAAATCTGGGGCTCATTCATAAAGAAGACGTTCCCTTAGACCCTTTTCCAAATTACAATTTCAAAGGATTTTTGTGGGATAGAGTTTCGGTATGAGTCATTTTTGTCAATGGCATTTAACTGTGGCAAAAAAGACCCACAACAAAACTCTCAGGCTAAAGTATCTCACAATGCTTTTAGTTGCTATTTGGAAAAGGATCTATGTAAGGAGTACCAAAGGAATGTCTTCACGTGTAGAGCCCAGTGCGTTTCCGGAACTTGTAAAAAAAAAGTGGATGCGATTTTCTTTTCCGAAAATTTTGACAGCTTTTAACAAGTTTTAATAGATATATTAAATGGTCGATCATTTGAAAAGGCAACCACCCTACCCCTAGCCGCGGCTGTAATGCCTGCACCGATTTTCTCAACAAACGTATTCGTCGATTCCTGCCTTTCCGCCTATTCAAAGTAAGAAAGGAAACAAAAGCAGTGCCATGTTTGGCATAAATACAGTAACATCGCATGAGCAATAAAGAGATAAAAGGAGAACAATCATGAGCAAAGGGTGCGATGTTTTATGATTTTGGCAGTCAGAATGTTCATTTCTCTCACAGGCCTGAAGTTGGAAATTCTGAGTTATGCAGTCGAAAATTCAGCCATGACTCTTCCATTTAGTAACAAGGCCTACTGAAAAATTTACCAAGATAAGACGTGTGGAACGGCTCTGGCAATATTCCTTGCTGCATGAGGCGTTGGAGCAGCAACTGCAAGGCTGTCCTTAATGACGTAATAGTAAGATGACCAGTTACAGTAGGTGTAGGGAAGTTTTTCTCCCCTTTTCATTCGAAAAATTTCCCTTCTAAAATGCCTTCAAATACTGATCAATCTCGATTGTTGGGGCATTTTTTCAACCCTCTTTTTTCGATCTCAGTTTGTTTGGCTGCAGCTGGACTAGAACACATTGTGGGCCGAATGTGACCCACGCGATGCCATTCAGACCCCATGGCCTATATCATATCAAACAACATTACATAAACCAGTGTAAAACTGATCATTTGTGAATTTCTATTCTTAGTGTACACTTTTCCATAACATGGACTCGGTCTCGGACGGTTAGGACTCGGAATCGGACTCGGAAGGTAGGGACTCGACTACAGCACTTAACCAGAAGCTGATATTTAGAAGGAAAATTCTACCCAATCTTTATCGGTAGTATACAGTTTAATAAAGTCGCGTCAACACGCGGGTAAAAGAAAGGAGTTGAAATGGGGTTTTAGTGCAGATTTGCCCGAATGTTGAATTCCCCCTCCCTTTCACTACCCGCAAACACACTTCGGCTGATGTGTCTCAGATTTAGAACTCTAGGTACCATATCCAATGATATTGAGGTAAGTAATTTATTCTGTCAAGGATAACAAAATAGCATCAAACTTTTTATATTTTTTTTAGTTATTGTTGTCAAAGTTTTTCGAAGCATATTACACCATACGGAAAAACACATATAATTATCAAGATTATACAAAGTTTACTTCGGAAGACGTCTATTCATCCGTTCATGTCTACTTGTAATATTGTTTCATTCACATCCCAATTTATTCAATTCTACTCTTTCAAATATCATACACTTACGCTATTAAAGTTGTAAAGAACCTATTAGGTTCTATCCTAATTATTGGCACGGCATTGATCATACATATGGTGACGTCAGCATTTTCCGCAAAAATAGCCCTATCGAACTACCTTTGAACATAATATCGATTGTTTCCTTCTCAGCAAATGCAAATACATTAAGAAACCCCCTCAGAAGTATCTGACTATATTCATTCGTCTATAAGTGAAGGTTGACACTTTTTGGGACCTGAAAACCTAAGTCGAGAAAACAACATTTTAAATTTAATCGATTATACCATGGAGTACATGACAAAGTCAACGGCACTTACTCTATTTAAAAGACTTCATGCATATCTCATAAAATGTCATTAATTAGTTTGCAATACAGCTTTTATGTAGCTCTGAATGGCAACTATTAAATGAAGTAGAAAAGGTATTTTGCCACTATGTGAATGAAGTAGCAGTATTTTGTCATATAATGTGTGACTTTATGAAAATGACGTCACTATGGTTATATCCTAACCATTTTTTGTTACATTCTTTTTTTTTTGTCAAGACTATACTGAAAGAAGCTTGTGCACGGCAGCCTATGCTGACCAACCCAGTCAATCCAGTAATGCAAAATGTGCAAAATCCGTATTAGGCTTGCTGGTAGAAAACTGACATATAATGATGCACCATTTTAAAAATAACCCCACCAAACCATCTTTGGAGTGTAATATCTAGTGTTCTATGAACATCTCAATACACCTAGAAACACCCGCCAAAGTATCTTAACATATTGCTTCGTTTATCAGAAAAAGAAGACACTTTTTGAGACCTGAATACAGATGAGAACCGTAAATTGAGAAAATAACATTTTAAATAACGAGATTACTTACAAGTGAATGGCAGTTCCGGCATCTAGCCTCTTAAATATCATATTTATTATCATATACCATTTTACAATAGCTCCTTATAGTAACTATCAAGGTTAGTTAGTGATTAGATGAGGTTTAACGGCCCAGTTCCAACCAACTGGTTCAAGTTGAGCCGGCCACGGCCTTTTTTCCAGTTGTGCCTCACTGGCTTGTTTTTCCTTACTCCATTGCTTATTCGGAGCATCACGCACAACGGCACTAGGTTCCATTTTTAAAATCTTTGGTATGACTCGACCAAGTTAGTAGAAGATAGTTTGTCATGTGTGACGTTTATTTTTCATTAGTTTCCATGATATCATGAGAATGACGTCACAACGGCTATGCATCTCAAAGTTTTTCTTAATATCAATTCCATTGTTGTTGGGACTATATTAGAAGTAATTGTCACGGTAATGGCCGAGGATCCTGTTGGGAGGGGGTACACGAGTAGCCCCTGTGGCCCAACCAGTACCCATGTATAGTAGCGCCCCTACCTGACTTAGTTCGAGCAGGGAGTCGCTAGAGACAACTCCCTGGTTCGAGCTCCTTTTCATCAATATGACAGCTCTTCGCGTTTCAATAATTCAGGCCTTGAAGTGCGGTTGTTTTCAAAGCTAAGTGACCACGAATGTGGGAGAAGCCTATGGCTTACGAACTACAACTTCACGTCGGGTGGCTAACCAACTCAACAATTAAGGTCAAATTTGGTTTCTTTTGAAAGGCAAGTTGAGATGGGAAAACGGTAGCTGGCTATTGGATAAAAAAAAGTCCTTATTTTGACTGGCCGGGTATCATCGCTTCATATGCCACCGCCTATATCCAGTCCCCCACAGCAGTGTCGTTGTTATAACAAATGTGACATAGGTAAATTGGGCATATAACATAGAGCATATCCTACTCTATGGTCTATAACAAGACTTATTCAAACTCATTAAGCGACAGATACTCGTAGTCATATGTGTTGTTCAAAATGCATCAGCTGCTAAGCTTTAGTGAGGCACGCTTTCAAGAAAAATTTCCAAAGGTCCCCCGAAACGTGACCCCACCGTGGCAGTTAAAACTCAGGCTCAACGCTGTCCTTCGCGACTCCAAATGTTACAAAAACCTCAAATACCAATGCAGCTTTAATGCACTACGTGAGAAATCCTGTAGGTATAAAACTTAATTCTGAAATCATACTTCACACTTTATGCCACATTTTTATGCGACAACGGTCGTTAATGGTATTTTACGAAAGATACTGACGGAAAGTAATTGCTTCTGAAAATGACATATGACGCACATTTTTCACGATACATTTTTGGTAACGCACCACTTTCATATTACTAAAAACATCTGTACATCTGAATAAAAGATTGCTTGCGGTACTCTCAGGTCAGAAATTGGCCTTTAATTGACGTTCTCTTACAATGCATGCTGGGGCGTAGCGAAGGTGTTATCTTTAGGGGGGGTGTGGAGATTATGTTTTGCCGACGGATCTGGTAATGCGTAGTGCGAAAACGAGCTTTAGCGGGTGGGGTCCAGGGCCCCGTCTGAGGACCCCACCACCAGGGGGTGCAGCCCCCGGGAGCACTGAGGTTTAAGTATATCCCTGGGTGAAAAATTCAAGTCTCAGGATGGATATATTTTGGTTCATAGTGCATCATCAAATACAAACTAGCCCCACTAATATTAATGTATTAGGCTATTCCTCTCGTCTGGCCGCTATAGTTTTAGGCGGTTGGGATCCAGTGGGCCGCCAGTGCTTTAGCTCGGACGTTTTCTCAATGCGACATTTAATGATCTGTGGCCTGGGGGAGGGGTTTTTGGAATTTGAAAGGTGCCTAGATCGCAAATGGTGCAATATTTGAGTGGATTTCTGTCCTAATGAGGGACCTCAAAATTTACACCCGGATAGAATTTGCTTGTCAGATTTTTTTGTGTGCGACATTTGTCCCCGTTTATGTGACATTGTCGCTCAAATAGGGGCTGGCTAAAACATTGGGCCCACCTAAGAACCCCTAGTGGATTCCGGAGGGCAAAGCCTCGGAAGCTCTGTGGTTTAAGTATATCTCTGGGTGAAAAATTAAGCCTCAGGATGGATATATTTTTGTTCATAATGCATCCTCAAATGCAAAGATTCCCACCAATTTTAATGTATTAGGCTATCCGTCTCGTCAAGCCGCTATAGTTTTAAGCGGTTGGGATCCAGCCATGCCAGTGTTTTAGCCTGGACGATGTTCTGTGGCCTGGGGGAGGGGTGTCCCACTCCCCTTTGGAAATTTTTGGAATTTGAAAGGTGCCTTGATCCCAAATGGTGTAATATTTGAGTCGATTTCTGCCCTAATGAGGAACCTCAAAATTTACACCGGGCAGAATTTGCGTGTCAGATTTTTTTTTGTGCGACATTTGTCGCCGTTTATGCGACATTGTCCCACAAATAGGGGCTGGCTTAAACACTGTGCCGGCCTTAGGGCCCCTGTTGGGGGTCCGGCTTCCCCCCCCCCCGGAAGCTCTGAGGTTTTAGCATAATCTCTCGGTGAAAAATTAAGTCTCATGTAGGATTGGCATATTTTGGTTCATAATGCATTATCCAATGCAAAGATTCCGGTTAATTCTAATGTGTTAGGCTATTCCTCCCGTCATGCCACTATACTTCAGGAGCTGAACCCGTCGTTCAGAATTGGAACACTGTGTGTTCAGCATTTGAACACTAGACGCGTCATGCGTTCAAATACGATAAGTGGATAGGCGTCCGGCTTTCAAAAAGGGAGAAAAAGTGTTCAGAATCTAAACACAAGCGTTCAAAATATGCTTTGAACGCCAGGATCTGAAGATGGGTTCTATATCTGTTTCATTTCGGTGTTCAAAAGTTAAAAGCCTGAGATTGCAGGGAAGGGAAAACACGCGCGGAACGCATTATTTTTTCCCAGGATGTTTGGGTAAGTTTGCAAAATGTGTCTGAAGTCAAGGTTAGGGTTTAGAAGACGGGCTAGGGCTACCCTCTCCAAGGGTAATCAGGTGCTGCTCCCCATTGTGATGATAAAAGTGAGGAATAATGTGCAGAAAGTGGTTTATATGACCCGAAATAGTGCACCTAAACGGAAGCCGTTAATTCCATTTCTTTCCCGAGTTCCCGACGGACTCAGTCACTCGTCCAATTACACCGACGGCCGTTGATATGCGGCCGAGTGCGCAGAAAAAAAAATTACACGCTCTTAAAACTTAAACAGTTTTCGTAAATGAAGGAGCTCCGTCGACTTCCTCCAATTACAGAAATCAAATTTCGAGTTCGAGATCAAAACTAACGTGAGAGTGCTTTCAGGACCAAGATGATAGCATCGACAAATGAAGTGGATACTTACTGTTACTTGCTTGTGACAGAAGTTGGTCAACCATTCGATTGGTTGGTCAACCATTCACTGCAATCGTCGTTTCTTCCAGGAAATGGTTCCCTGTACGGTAAAATGATTAACAGGAGGGGGAGGGGGTGAAAACAGGACCTTAGTGTGGAGAACATGTTGGGTATGTGAACACGCCGCGGGCTCACGATCAGAGATTAGATCAATGTGAACACGCTCGAAGGAAACTGGGCCTAAATACTACACTATTTTGTTCAAAAGGTAGGGCCAGTGGCTTACCACATTCGGGATGGCACAGGGACTTGAACAATGTCAAGAGGTTTACATGTCATATTATCACAATCGCTTTGTACATAACACCGAAAAAACTGGCTTCTCGGGTTCTCCCCGGGGTCTATGAACAACGCTTAGAGGGAATTCGGCACTTCAAAAGTAGAAGTGATGAAATCACATGCACTTAGGGCGTATTCTACCAAATCGGTTTACAAATGTTTCTAAACTAAGAGGCAGTGTCTGTTGTTGTATTTGAATATGGTAATGATATAATAATGATATGGTAATGATATGGTAATGATGGAATACCCACTTGAAGAGTGGGGTAGGGGATGTTCCTCAAGACAGCTCTACTTAAAAGGCCCAAAATTCCTAAACCGAGCCTTGCGACTGAGGGATTAGGGAATATTATTATCATGTTAAAGGGTTATAATTTGTGAGGGTACTGTTGCGTTGCGGGTCTTCAGTCTTCATTCTGACATCGACGAGTGTGTGGGGGTACACGATCACCTGGGCAGGCCCTGGGGTAGGGGGAAATAGGGCTGGAGCAGGGGGTGAAGGCTTCTTCAGCCGAAACTTAACTACATACAAGACGATGTGACACAAATGAGAGAGAACACGAATTGTAAGGTACCACTTGTTTATTCAAAGGGAAACTTCACTCTTCATCAGCTCTTCTTTCTCGTTACAAGATCAGAAATCGAATAAATGTTACATGAGAAAAGTCTTTCTTTACTCCTCTCGTAGCCAGGAAACAGTTTAGCCTAATTACCTTCACCACTTCGTTGGCTGGAGAAAAGCAGCCTTAGAATTTATGTAGAGTTTCAGATAAGTAAGGTATTATTTCTAACCCTTATCGCCATACAGGGGTGGCGCCAGGATTTGCCCGACGGGGGGGCTGCGATTTTCCGTGGATAAGATTACTGATACATACATACATACATACACACACACATACATACATACATACATACATACATACATACATACATACATACATACATACATACATACATACACACCCTACAACATACATGTTTAAAGATAGAGTTTGGCCAAATTACCGCCCATAATATTTGAGGGTTCTCGGAAAGATATATGAAAAATAATAAGAGAATTTCGTAACAGAATTTACAGAAAAACGTGGTTGCATGATGCCATCATCTTTTATTGAAACAATAATTGAAATCGTTACTCTCAACTCTAGTTTGGCGGATTAGCCACAAGACGCAAAATTTCTTCAGTAGAGCCGTACATAAAATTCTGTCTTGACGGTCTCGGAGAACCCAAACACGTAAATGATGTAATGATTATGAAAGGGCCTCATCGGCATCGCCGTCATCGGCAGAAAACTGGAAAACGTGCAGTTACCACTAAAGGTGCAAATAGCATTATTGACTGTAATTGTATAGAACATTATATATATAACATCTTCAAAAGCGGTGGGTTCAAAATGGATCACTGAATTTACTCAAATGGATTCCCAAATTCCACGGATTGTCGAAATTCATGATATCCCTGTTAGCCTATATCATAAGTATCTATCACTTCCTTCACCCAGTTGTTTTTATCGAAATGAACTTAAAGAAGTTACCTCGTAGTAGATGCCAACTTGTCAAGGTAAATAGAAGAGAACAGACCATTCCGGATTTTGGGGTTGGAAAGTCCATTTTGAAATTAAAAGCTTATACAGATAATTGTAGTTGATGATCACCATCTCAATAAAATGATATAAATATGAAATCAGATACTGTATGAGACCTTGAGCCCCCCCCCCCCTTTCTCTCTCTCTCTCTCTCTCTCTCTCTCTCTCTCTCTCTCTCTCTCTCTCTCTCTCTCTCTCTCTCTGAGTTGATGAAACTAACATCAGGCTCATATTTCAATTCTGCATTTTGGAAACCTGGCCTTGAATCGATTGATGACATTGTCCAAATTTATTCTGTTCCCACGCTCCCGGTGTATGCCCAGTGTCATAAGGCTCTCCAAGCGTTCATTTGACATTACAGAACGCAAGTCGTTTTTGATCAACCTCATGGAACTGAAGTTCCGTTCACATTCTGCAGATGAAACGGGAAGTGTACACGCAATAGAGACAATGCGCTCCAATTCAAAGAATGCAGCTTTCAACTCCTGTAGGTATGCTCGGAGATCAAGGAGACTGCCAGGGCGTTCCGCCTCTTCTTTCCGTTTAAGTAGGCATTTGAAAGTGCATACCTCATGGGACAGCGCTTCGATATCAGCTCCGAACAGTGCGGCAAACTCTTCCAATGCACTCTGGTCCAAGTATTTGGAGGATGTTGGACAAAGAGATGTTATACCTTTCATGATGGCAATGTTATCCTTATTATACCTTCTCTCGAACTCGGCGTCGACTTTGTCTATGATTTCATAGACATCTTGGACATAGCTATCAAACTCCGGGGAATCGCTGTTTTCCCGGCGTGAGGTTTCGATGGGAGCCTCTACAGCGAATCCTTCGAGGGCTGCAGGCGGCGCTCTTCTGCGTACTGCCCTCGGTTTTAGTCCTTAGGACAATATGTATTGGCCTGTCGCCGACTGTCGGTGCGATCAAAGCGCCCCATCAAAGATGAGAAATCATTTGTTGTAAACACATTGCAAAACAGAGACTGGAGAGCTGCGAGCAATTCAGCCACTCTAGGCTCATATTATTTGATATTAGAATAATAGAATTGAATAACAGAAGGAGAGGCATGACTCGCACCTGGACTCGCATGAGCCACCCGACATGGCCAATGCCGGCAGTGAGATCCGGTTCCGGGCCCCCGACTGAATTAATTTAAACTAAAATTTAATAAGCGCTCGCCGGCTATGGTCCGCTACTGTCGGTTCCAAGTCTTTCACGGTTCGTGTTTGCTGGATTGGAGAAACTGATTTCACTGGTGGCAACACTAAAAGTTTGCTTCACAGGTGTTTCTGGGTAAGATGTCTCTTACGCGAGGACGCAGGGTACGGTAACGTCGAGTGGCCTTTATCAGGAAGTGTATGTGTTTCAGTATACCGTAGGCCGGGATATACTGGACATGAATCTGGAGAGCAGGGGGGGGGGATGTCGGGGGTCAACTCGTGGGGGAGGGCCGCGCCGAAAAGGATGTCTCACCCTGCCCCCAGCGGCGTGCACACCGTTTATAACACACTTTCATTCGCGATTGCCACTCCAATAAGGTTTTTTTTTTTTTTTTTTTTTGTCAAAAAAAAATCGAGGTTCCTGCTCCCCGACGGACCCAAATTTTCTTCCCCGACGGGGGGGCTGTACTTCCCCGACGGGGGGGCTGTAGCCCCCCCCCCCCTGTTCCCCCCTGGCGCCACCCCTGTCGCCATAAAAGTAGCACTGGAATTTCCCAAATGAAAAATAGGCAATTTGCTTTTGTGTTCCAATTTGGCCTAACTTTCGTAACGCCTACTGTCCTCTCTTAAGATGATGACAGCTTGGCATGGCATTACTCTACTATGCCAATTTGAAGGAACCAAAATGGTCTGAAGACTAAAGGAATTAAACTTTACCCAGATAGTTTGGAATCATAAGCATCCAATCTCTTCCTAATACTACAATTAAAAAATGTGCTCACCCAAAAAATGGTCAAGTATTCTCCAGAATCCTCTCCTATCGAACACCAAACTTCTTCCCGAAATATTATTCCCACGTTCGCTGGAATTCATGCACTTACTTTTGTGCTGATTACTGTTTTACCTCCTGCCTGTCTAGAGTCAAGATCTCGAGTGACTTTGAAACTTCTTCCATCTCCCAAAATCTGCCAACCCCTTCTCCCCTATCATAGCCTAGTACACACAGAAAAATATTCCTCACTCATTGGCTAAAATAGTGGATAAATTTTCTGTTTGGCTAAAACATGCAGAGAATGGGACTCACCTAGCGATATAGGTTACAAGAACTAGTTTCAGCTACACCTGCATCAATGTTTTGAATGAATTTCTCAGTAATCACAACAAGCCCTGCTTCCCATCCTGCCCAATTATCAAACTTTATAAACACCCCAGCTCCCTTCCCTTTGATCTACCCAAAACAACGGAACCAACTTGGCTGTGATTCATCCTAATGTTGTGAAACGTCCATACACACAGGATCCCTTTGCTCCCAGACTTAGAAACTTTCATCAGTATATTTTGCCTTTCTCGTCCTGTAATTCAAAAATTCCCATAATACTGTGGAGGACAAATGCCTTCTAGAATTTTCTTTACAGTACCCCTCACCCTTTTAATTTTTCCAGTAAAGGTATAGAATAATACCTAGCACAAAGAAAGCCAACACCTTCAGAACTCCTTTTGCGCAGTCTATGAATAGTTTGGTGCTGACATCAATTACTTTGTTATGCAATGAAATGGCCCGGTCTAAACCACCCTCAAGCACATCTACATCAAAATTGTCAGTCAGTACAATTTCAGAAACTTTTTTCCATTGATCTTTGTTTTCCTGAGTTAAAGTCGGAATGCAATACGCTCTAAGTTTTGTGCCAGATATGAGCAATTGTGGCATCCAGCCTGAAGCGAGCCTCAAAACTTTACACCTCATTAATGACGCAAACTGATAAGCAAAGACACATTCAGATTCAAATTCATTACTGATTTCGTCAAATAATTTGTCACAAGCTTTCGCTTGATTCATCAGAAGTAGAAGATCCTGTAATGAAAGATTTCTTCTTTCAATCGCTGAGTCTGCAAATATCATATGCAGAGCTTTGAGTTCTTCACCATGACGATACCGTGTATTTGGCACATTAGTAGATATCTCATGTACTGCACTGTGCAATTGTGCACGCAGTTCCATGACCCGTATATAGTTTGACATTCTCTTACTTAAGTTAGTGAGCTCAGAATCTGATAGCATGAGCAAAGACACCACGCCCTCTCTTCTTCCCTCCATAAGATTTAAATTCAGTGCCATAAACTCAGCGTCCGATAAAATAGTTGTGGTTTCGTATGGAGTAGTCTTTGAATTGGACTGACCTGAACTGGAATGTGAAATAAGTTTCCACAAATTCTGTATGTATTTCTTATGTTCATAACACCTTCGTAATTGTAGTGCAGACAATGTATGTTCACTAGGTTGAAATATTCGAAACTCTTCCGCGATTTCATGACACCTTAGTTCCCCTGAAAAGAGGTTTTTCAGAAGCTCATGATGGAACCCTGTTTTCTCTAACCTTATCTCAATTTCCCTCAGTTTTTCATGTACAATACTTGCCTCGAAGCACTTTTTTGAGAGATACTTCATTAAAGCTTTACACTGTGTCTTTGTTATTTGTTTAAAACTTTCAAACTCTGTCCAGTGCTCTTTCATAGACTGTGTCGTAACTTTTGATGCCAATTGCAATACATAACAAGTATCAAGTTTCAACATACAACTTTTTACGCACTCTTTCATAAAGCTGATATCACAAATGGCGAAATGTGTTCCTATAACCTCATAAATGTCTTCATAACATTTTTCGCAGTTTTCCAGTTCTATAAGGATTCTCTTAAATAACTTTTCAGTTATATGAGGTGGCGAGTGCCAGAATTTACATTCATGCCTAATGAGGTATTTTGATGCTTGAAACCTACGAACCAAGTCCTTGCACTGTAACATAATATCCTGTGAATGCCTCTCGGACCCAAAATTCATTACTTCTACAGCTTCCCTAATTCGCAACATATGATGAGGCTCAAGAATTTGTCCTGATATACCCAGTTTTTGCGAAAGAAAAGTATGGTAGTCTTTCTTCATGTCCGTTATGCACTGTTCTATTACTCCCATATTTTCACCGATATCGTGTAGTTTTCCCTCCATTGTAATAATGTCGGAAGATTTTGACTTCAGTTGTTGTGTTAGAGTTACAATCAATGTTTCTACTTTTGCTTTCAGATCTTCCAAATTTGAAATTTTGATAAGAAAGGCAGAGTTTTGGTAAATAGTGTCAGGAAGCTTTAGTTCCGCAAGTTTTTGTCGATATCCAAAAAGCTGCGTTTCAATATCTTCCCACTTTTCTGCCTCAAAAATTTGCTGTTTTAATACTTCACAAGCTTTATCAAATTTGGAGTGATATTTTTTAACTTGTTTCTGAAGTTGTCTTATTTTTTTCAAATCTAACCTTTTCTCGCACAGTGCTTGTACAATATCTTTACAGGCTGTCCGTATGTTTTCTTGTAAATTTAAGTATGAAGGCATTACAGAGGAAGTTGTTGTGTATCGTTCATTCTCTTCGAACCATGATGATTCGTTGATCAGTATCTCCATCTTAGATGCATCTTGCTTTAATTTCTCTATAAACTCAGAAACAGGAATACAGTCATGGTTGTTATCGGCATGAAATGAGAGCTGGCAACACGAACAAACTTGTAGTAGACAAGTCTTGCAAACATAGTCACCTTCTTCTTGTGTATGGCTTGAGAAGGCCTGCGATGTATCCTCCTCTTCTTCGGTATTTCCCAACACATCAAGCAGACCTGTAACACTAAAATTCGTTGGCAAGTCTTCGACCTCGCCAGAAGGGGGCAAAGCGATCGGAGTCCTGCACACTGGGCACATGGGGTCCCGTTGCTTCACGATTTCAGCCAAACATGGTTTCAGACAAAAGGAATGTCCGCACGTCAACATTTTTGGGGTAGTTAAAGTTTCTATGCAAACAGGACAACCCAGAGCTTCTTTGTAAGCCGCTGCGGCGTTGCTCATTTTAGATTCGCTCCGGTTTCAATACCTGAAAGGAAATGACAGAACGGGATAAGACATGAAAAGAAAAACTTCAGAATTCTGTTTCTCACTTAGCAGCTTAGATTGTTATACTCTCAGATGTATTTCACTTGACAAGACCTTTTTTAATCCAAGTTTATGTTATAAGGCAGAATTTCAGTATGTAAATAGTAAACAGGCAACATTTGCATCATCCCTCTCAACTGTAAAATATATCCCGCGGTTAGGAACATTTATCTTTTGTATGTATAGCCCACATCTAATTTTCCTTTGTGTTCTTAACATAGACTTCATATTGTGGGTCTTCACATTTAAAGAAGAGATCATTCAAATACGAATCATTTTTCCCTGTTTTATCATTGAGTCAAAATGACTGGTCTCGGTAATCTTACTGTAAGTATGAATTAGTTAACCTGACTTGTAAGCTAGCAAATTGAACTTCACGATAAACGTTCTCATCATAACCTACTCACCTTTGTGTAATGCGCAATCAATGTTCTAAGAAAGGAATAACACTAGCGTATACACGCCTACTGTGCAGTTTGGAATTTGCAAAACTTTATTACATGGTGACAATGAGAGGACATGCAACATGGAGAGTTGCCATGTTAGGATACCGTATCTCGGCAAACTATGCTGTAGACTATTTTCGAGATTGATAATACTCCAACTTGTTTCGTCCCACAGTTGCCAACTCTGTTGTCTCTGAGAACCCCGTGTTCTCCATTCCTGAAGTAATTTTATAGTTTTCGAGTTTGCGGGAGGTTGCACTAGATGAATCCAGCACTTTACAGATCCATCCCCCTCCTTCTGCCTTAGCATCAATCCGCCATCGTAAGCAGGATAGGATTTTCAATAAGGGGAGGTGGGTTCGCACGCTTAGAAAGAATTTCACCATAAGTTATATATATATATATATATATATTATATATATATATATATATATATATATATATATATATATTATATATATATATATATATATATATTATAATATATATATATATATATATATATATATATATATATATATATATATATATAACGCTAATTCCCACCTTAAGGGGAAATTGTTATATCTGCTTGTACATAGGGCGAAAAAAAGATAATAAAATACATAAGAAATAAATTCGCCCTAACGTCTAAAAATATAATTTAACGTTATTTCAATGGCCAGCCATCCGTTCGTGTTAACAGCTAGGTGTCCGTAATTTGACAACTTTGAAGTAATGGCATCTAGTTTGTAAATCTAAGAGGGCGCCTTGTAATTTTACGTATTCCTATAGAAAAAGTGTGTGGAAACGTTAAGGCGAAACTTATATTTCACCCGAAATTTTTTTTCCCCTTAAGGTCGACTTTTCAACAACAACTTTCCCCTAAGTGCCGAATTTAGAGAAATATATATATATATATATATATATATATATATATATATATATATATATATATATATACATATATTTATATATATATATATGTACAGATATATAAAGATATGTATATTTATATAGCCTATAGATGTATATATGTGTATGTATGTATGTATGTATGTATATATATATATATATATATATATATTATATATATATATATATATATATATATATATATATATATATATATATATATATATATATATATATATATATCTTTCTCAAGAGACAATTGAATGTTTACAGCGAGCAGTGAAAACCTGTTCGATATACAAAATAGTACCGAAGACTAAACAGAATAAGATTACAGAAGAGCTGAGTAAGAAGACCCAGAAGAGTGTACAACCGTAACTGCAAGCGCCTAACAGAGTCAAAGAACACAAAAGGGGTAACAGAGGTAACTTGAAGCCAAGTAAAAAGAAGCAAAGAAATTAGTTTTGCTTCGGAACCTTTTTTACATGTTTTCAGTTGGTGAACCGAAATGCCAATATGTTCGAAGTTATTACAGGACCCTTTAAAGTGTTTGCCCAGAGGACCTCTTTTGAACTCCTGTCTGTGAACTCTATGTCTTGTCTAAGCTCTCCCTCAGTTTCACCTACATATTGTTCCTTACAATCTAAGCAGTTCATTAAATGGATAACAGAAGTAGAAGTAACTGAGTTAAAGATTTTATGGGTAACACCAGAAGTCCGACTCTTAAATATTTTTGTTTTTTAAGAACATCACAAGTGACACAATTGCGTTCACAAACTGCCCTTGTATACCGGTATATATAAATATATATATATATATATATATATATATATATATAATATATATATATATATATATATATATATATTATATATATATTGATAGGTTGTAACTGGGTTACTACAAGACAGCTTTACAGAACTGTTTCGTAAGGGCCAATTTTCAATACTTTAGCTCCCTTTACAGGTTGAGCACTTTACCATTGACTGGTTAACACCTTTTACGATTATATAAGTATATATATATATATATATATATATTGGGGTGATGGAATCCACGTGTGCTCCATACAAAAAATACAGTAGACGTTAAGAAGGCCAACAGGCCGGTTGACATTTTGAAGCACGTATTCGATCTATTGCAAATATATAGCAAATATGTACAATATATAGTGATACGAAATTTTCGAACACACCTGTGTTCTTCATCAGCGTATAACGACAGATGACTGAGAAAAGGCTAGCAATAAGAAAGATTCACTAGCAAAGATTCACAAGCAAAAGCTAGGCAGTCAGATTAATTGGGGGTTGTGGAAGGTGTAATCACTGATTATCCCTAAATCCCTATTCAGACCCGCGATGTGTGTATTGAGAGTTAGGACCCATTTGGTGTCAGAATTACGGCGGATCTGTTGGGAAGTAAAAGAAGAGCCCAACAGTATACATTTAAGATCGTTGAGGTCGTGACCGGGTAAGTTGTAATGCTGTCCAACAGTAAAACCCTGGGTATTGTCCCGGATAGTCTGCTTATGATTATTAAACCTAAGACGGAATTTAGAGCCAGTTTCACCGACATAATTACCTCTATCACATCGTGTGCAAACCAATAGGTAAACGACATTAGAACTGTCACATGTCAGGGGAGGGGGTCTTATTTTAGTTGTGGTACCCGGGGGAATGAAAGGAACATCAGTGATGATGTGTTTGCATACCTGACAGCGTCGTTTGTTACATGTACGGTTGCCATGGGAGGCTGGGGGTTGGGGAAGCCTAGAAGAGGTGAGCAAAGATCGTAGGTTGGGGGGTTGTCGCCTCGCACTAAGGGGAGGATCACTAAATAAATCCCGTATGCTGGGATCAAGCCGTAGGTACTTGAAGTCTTTGACAAGGGGCGTGAGAGTTTGGTTAATTTGTAATTAAATTCAAACACCATGGGGATTCGTTGGTGTGGTGTTTTAGAGCTGTATGTTAAAAGCTTATTTCTGTCGACTTTGGAGGCTTTGATAGTGGCTTTCTTGATGACTTTGAGCGGATAATCACTACGAAGGAAATGGTTTATAAGTTTACCTATTTGTCTGTCATAATCAAGGGGATCGGAGCAAATTCTTTTGATACGTAAGCATTGACTGTATATGATAGATTCCTTGAGGCTGGTGGGGTGACAGCTGTTGAAATTCAAGTAACTGTGACTGTCAGTGGGTTTAGTGTATAAAGAAGTGGATATGGAATTATTTGTAAGACGTACTAATACATCCAAAAATGGGACTGAAGTGTCAGAATACTCCAAAGTAAATTTGATACTATGGTGGAAATTGTTAACATACCTATTGAAATCGTGAAGGGAGTCCACGCCGTGGGTCCAGATGAAAAATATGTCATCAATATATCTGCAGTAGTGATCCGGTTTAAGATGATAACCAGACAACAATTTCTGTTCTAGGGCATCCATAAAAACATTGGCATAGCTAGGGGCCATTTTAGTCCCCATAGCTGTGCCCTGAATTTGGAGGAAGTGCCGGGAATTGAATTCAAAGTGGTTATGTGATAAGATAAAGCGTATAATACTGCAGATATCGCGGAGAAAATTTTCTTCGAAACCGCATTTACGTAAGAAATCTTCACATGCCTGGACTCCCTCAACATGGGGGATATTTGAATACAAAGATGATACGTCCATGGTGACAAGGAGGGTATTTTCAGTTAAATTTTCAATGTCCTGCAAAGTTTGTAAAAAATGAGTAGTGTCCTTGATAAAACTAGGAATCCTGGGTAGTAGAGGTTGCAGTAAGTTATCAACATAGCCAGAAATAAACTCTGTCATGGTGCCCATCCCAGAGACAATTGGTCTGCCGGGAGGTGAGACCTTAAGTGCTTTGGCAGCTTTACACAATTCCACAGGGTCTTCAGAGATGGTAGTGCGAGCTTGATCTGGGTCTCCTGAGGAAGTACTAGGCATTTTCTCGGCGATAAGCTTCGAGAGTTTGTGGAGCTTTGGAATTGTGTAAAAAACACCTGGCCTGGGTTGCTCGGGGACCAGGCTTCTGACCTCGGCCTGAACATTGTGATTCATTGTGATTCCTTCCACAACCCCCAATTAATCTGACTGCCTAGCTTTTGCTTGTGAATCTTTGCTAGTGAATCTTTCTTATTGCTAGCCTTTTCTCAGTCATCTGTCGTTATACGCTGATGAAGAACACAGGTGTGTTCGAAAATTTCGTATCACTATATATTGTACATATTTGCTATATATTTGCAATAGATCGAATACGTGCTTCAAAATGTCAACCGGCCTGTTGGCCTTCTTAACGTCTACTGTATATATATATATATATTATATATATATATATATATATATATATATATATATATATATATAATATATATATATATATATATATATAATATATATACATATTATGTGTTTAAAAAGAAACTAAAGACACATCTTTTCGCTCCTCCTTTTAATGAGTAATGTAGTCTACAGTATTTGACGTTGTAAAGCGCCACTGATTACTCCGTTGTCATGTATAAGTGAACTCCATATAAATATTTGTTATAATACATATATATATATATATATACGTGTGTGTGAATTAAAAGGATCGGAGGAATGGCAAAGGTGGCGTCAGATGGACAGCAACTGTAAGCCTCGATATGGGCCAGAGAGAATGTTCAGAAGTGCAACAGGATTTAATTTGGAACGGGGAAAATTTTTCATACATTGTCATTCCATGTCATAATACACATGGCACAAGGTGCAAAAATTGAAAGTATCGAGCTTTTGATAATTGTATTTTCCAAAAATATTAGACATTCGGGGCATGTAGCCTATAGCCGGTACAATGTGCCAAACGTTTTAGGAACTTCCAGGCAAATCTTACCTTTAGAAGAAAAGACTATATATGCTAGAAAGAAAACACTTTTCGGGGGCTTACCAAGTAAATCATCAAGGATAAACGTATTTTGTCGTATTCCACCTGTCGCCGGTTAAAGTGGTGCACATCTTCTAAGTATATCGTAGGCTAAGTCAGGCAACGATTATGCATTAGGGGTGTGAATGAGCAGACTTCACAGAGCGGGAAGAGCGCGAAAAGTTACCGTATGTGTCCACATTGAATACAGACAGTGCCGTCGAAAATCCGGGCTCGGGTACGGAATATAAACACGGGCTTGTTGGGAGTGTCGAAAGGAGGGGGGAGGCGCGCGTACAGTAGGCAGCATACCCGCATGGCATCAGGTTAACCTACCAACATTCAATAACGTATTTGAAGAGACGTGCCAAAACACGGCAAATGCTCTTGCTTGCCGGTGAACACAATATCGATCCGGATATAAGTTGTGAACGGCGTGGACATATTAACTGAATCGAGCGCCTTACCAGGGTTTGTTTATGGAATTTTAGGTTGCAATCAATCGGAGTGGTATCCGAAGTCTTAGGTTCATTAGACCGACATGTAGTAAGTTGGCGACCCCCGTGAGAAAGCACCCATTGTTTAGTGAAATTCCTCGTTCAGTGACGCCAGGGGGAATCTTTACTCATCAGAGCAGCAAAGTGATGACTCTTATCGGGAATAACATTTCAAAATATTTGCCCATCAATACCAATCGAAATAGTTAGATCCCTCAACATACACACACCCACACACAAGTTTATGATACCTACAATAGAACAACAGAAGAAATAGCGGACACCGACCGAGTATACATTTTTTTGTTAAGGGAGGGCGAGATTGCTGTACTTCATCTATGAAACCAAACAATTTATTAAAGGCCACGAAACTTTTTCGCGCGTAGAGCATACCATATAATTGGGGATTATATTAAGAAAGCTAGGTTCTTTAAGAGCAAAACTTAAGTCAAGGAAACCGTTGAGGTAAATGACCGCCGTTCGAAATCCCCACACTTCATCTTATTCATTTAACTCCTGAAACAAGCGCAACAATGTTGCAATAGCTCAGCTCATGATTTTTACAGAGGTGTTGTTTTTTACATCAGCATGACATGGTACGGTAACATGAACCCTAAATTATGTATAAAATGCTTCGAAATACATTTAAACTAATTTTAAAACTGTTGAACTACAAATATTGAACAGATTTGTCTCATTTTCTGAGCGCCCTTATTTATCGTGGATTTACTAACACATTATAGCTATAGGGGTTTCACAGAAATTGTAAATACTGTATGTCACTCAAATTGACATAGTTTGTTCAGCCATGAATACATTCCTCATAATGCTGTTGCCCCTAAAACGTTAACCTGTTCATGCGAAACCTATGGAAGACCCCCGTACCAGGCCACTATTTTACAATATTTATAGCCCATTTTACATTTATGCACTAGACAATAATAACTTTAACAAATATTTAACAAACATTTACAATTAATTACATTAATGCATAATTACTTTACGCATTTCCAATATTTTACATTTAATTATAATACCGAAAAAAGTTACACTGTAATTTCTGTGTAATTCGTCCAATTACTCTGTTTACTTCATTCCCATGAATATTTCTTTAAATGTATTGATCACTCACGTAATTTCGTAGTATAAAATATAACCAGAATGCAAAAAAGCATTGTGGTTTCGATGAACAGCACTTACATGTGTAATCTCAAATAAAGCCAAGATGTTCCATTTCTTTCAATTATTGGTTGAATGTGATTTTAATGTGCTGGAAAATTAGTTTTGAGTTTATATTTGACCATGGGAATTCATGGGAAATTTTGCTTTTGGGCCTCTGGTGATTTCAGCTGACCTCTGACATCTGACAAAACTCAGGAGTTTTCTCATGGATTAAGTGCAATACCATATTAAGTATCCAAGCTTCCTAAATTGACATATCTTGTAAACAAGGTTTTCAGAGCTTGATCCCAGTGCCCCCAGATGACCTTTGATCCTCACCATAAACAATAGGGTATATCCTTTCACCATAGGTCATCCACATACTATGTATGAAAACTATCAAAGCTTCGTACCTTGTGATATCATGTTAACAAGTTTTTTTCAGAGTTTGACCCCCCAGTGAACCAAGACGGCCTTTGACCTCCACGAAAAACGATATGGTTCAACCTCTGACCATAAGGCCTATACATACTACCAATGAAACCTGTCCAAGCTTCCTACCTCGAGATATCGTGTTAACAAGGTTTTCAGACTTTGACCCCCAGGGACCCTAGATGACCTTTGACCCCCACCAAAAACAATAGTGTTCTTCCTCTTACCATAACGCATCTACATACTAAGTATGAAAATTATCCAAGCTTTCTACCTTGAATTATCGTGTTAACAAGGTTTTCAGAGTTTGACCCCCGGTGACCCCAAATGACCTTTGACCTCCATTAAAACAATATGGTTCTTCTTCTCACCACAATGCATCCACATACTAAGTATGAAATCTATCCAGAATTCCTACCGTGAGATATTGGGTAAACAAGGTTTCAGTTTGACCCCTGGTGACCCCCAAATGACCTTTGACCTCCACTAAAAACAATAGAGTGTTTCCTCTTACCATAATGCATATACCTACTAAGTATGAAATCTATCCAAGCTTCCTACCTCGAAATACCGTGTAAACAAGCTTTTCAGAGTTTGACCCTCGGTGACCCCAAATGACCTTTGACCTCCACCAAAAACAATAGACTCCTTTTTCACACCACAACGCATCTACAAACTAAGTATGAAATCTATCCAAGCTACCTACCTTGAGATATCATGTAAAAGAGGTTTCAGAGTTTGACCCCTGGTGACCCCAAATGACTTTTGACCTCTGCTACACATAGGTTCTTTTTCTCACCATAATGCATCCACATACTAAGTATGAATTCTAACTAAACTTCCTACCTTGAGATATCATGTAAATGAGCTTTTCAGACTTTGACCCTCAGTGACCCCAAATAACCTTTGGCCTCCATCAAAAACAATGGCGTTCGTTCTCTTAACACAATGCATATACACAAATATGAAATGTATCCAAGCTTCCTACATTGAGATATCATGTAAACAAGGTTTTCAGAGTTTAACCCCTGGTGACCCCAAATGACCTTTGACCTCTACCACACACAATAGGGTTCTTCCTCTTACCATAATGCATCCACACACCAAGTATGAAAACTATCCAAGCTTCCTACCTGGAGATATCGTGTAAACAAGGTTTTAAGAGTTTGACCCCTGGTGACCCCAAATGACCTTTGACTTCCACCAAAAACAATAGGGTCCTTTCTCTTAATATGGAGCATCTACCTACCAAGTTTGAGAACTGTCAGAGTTTCCCTTCTTGAGATATCTGGTGAATAATAAGTGTCACAAACACACACAGACACACGCACCTACACACATACATACACACACGCCATCATGACTGCATAGGTTTCTCTTTTCATCGAAATCAAAAATCACGACTCCTGCCCTATCCCAACTCTATCACTAAAGATAACCCCAAAAAAGAAGAACTACGTAGGGATCCGAACCAAGAACACTGTCATGTTATAACCTGTAAATCCTTGTTTTGACCACTCTGGCACGAACTGTACCACCTCCTCAGGTTTGAAAAGGCAAGAATTTGAGGAAAATTATAAGCATGAGTGTCGCACACGAAATTTGGAGTGTGCTAAATTATTAACATATCTGTGAATCACTCAACTAAATTGTATCTCAATATTAAAAAAAATTTAGCACAGAGCAGTAATTACTTTACAAGCGAGTAGTTCATGCTAAGAAATTATAGCAAAAACCAGAAGCTACTCCTAAAGAGCACGGACCAGTAAATCATACTGTACAAGCTACGAGGATCGGGTGCACAGATCAACAACCAAACTAGATCTGAAAGTGCCACCCAATCCATAACACGATATCATGCATTGTAACAACTCTCAAGAATTCTAACCATAACCTTTCCTCACTGTCTCTGGTGTAGATCTGTGACAGATATGTATTGACACAGAAAACTATCGAAATGTGGGCCCTCAAATAACTATAATTTCATTCGCTTTGTACAAGATTGGTCCACGACAGGTCTGACCTCACACAATGGCCTGGCACAAAAGATAAACAAAAACTGAGAGAAAAATAAGCCTTTTTACGTTTTTAAAAAATAACTCGAAATGATCTAAATGAAGATTAAATTGATCAAATACGATTGCCACAACGGGTCCTTATCTCCAAGAAATATCTCACCAAGATTCAGCTAAATCGACCAACGAATCACAAAATAACAGTGAAATAAGCACGAAAGCGAAACGTGACAGAAAGTTGGCCGGGCGCGCACGATAGCTATAGCTCAGCTGCGTAAAGCTTTCAGCTGAGCTAAAATTGGAAAAAATACATCCGGACGGAAGATCAGGGCTAGATGTTTGGGATTATGGTCCTTAGCCTTCTGCAGGCGCAAACCCGTGGTAGAGTTTTGGAATAATTTCACTTAATCTGGGAGTTATGGCAGCTACAATTACCAACGACGCGTGCACGGGAAGAGCTAGAGAAAATGAAGGTATCAATACAGTTTCAAAGTTTTACTCCGATTGCAACGGACAGGTTATCCATATTAATATTTCCTCCTATGTTCCCCTCTCCCTCCAGCCTGATAGTTTGAGCTGGCCATTCCCGTCAAAGTTCCGGAAGAGGCACTCTTCCTCCCTTGACCCCCTAGCTTCCGCAAATACGCTACCGCCATCCCTGCCGTAAAACAGGTATCGTGTAGAAATGTAGCTAATAGAGTTGTCGATTGCGAACCAGAATTATATGATGAATACCAGTCAATAGATTTCATGTGACGTCACGTGCAATGGATTCCCAGGCACCAAAGGGCAAAACACACATGCAGTAAGCGTATTTACAGCACACGCGCACGACATAACCATAGATACTACTGTGACACAATGGACGCGTGCCCGTCAAAACCAAAAAGACGCGCGATCTTGCCCTTCAGAATTGCGTCTAGTTGGTTTAATCACGTGATTGAAATCCCTCTATAGATGTGAACTTGGCCAAATCACAAATATCTGAAGTAGTGCTAATTTTGTGTTCTTATGACTTTCAGATTTCCCCATATTTGCCAATAAATAAAAGGAATTATAGATTTTCACTTAATCTGATTTTCAGGACCTCAAATTACCTCGAGCTTTGGTTATTTGTAGACCCTTCCTGCCTTTTCGGCTGCCATGAAGACAGAAATCGTATTATTTCGCTGTACAAAACCAAACTATGAAAAAATAACAAGACAGCTCTATAAAGTTCAAAGAGATCTTCAACAATGGAAATATGCAAGGAAGAGAACAAATTTACATCACGTTTTTATATATGCAGTTCTTATAAAGGTGCAATTATTTAAGTACGGGCAGTACTTTGCTCATAGTTGTTACTCTCTGCGCATTTCAAGAGCACTTCTGTAACCGACCTTTTCCAAAAGGAGTGTCTACACTTCCAGAAGGCAGGGTAATAAGGTTGGTAGGCGGGGTTTCGCTCATGTGGCACAAAAGCTTGCTGGAAAGGGGCGCTTCGTCTGAACTCCTATCCATTTTCGAATCACGCTTCTTTCTTAAGACTGGAAAGCAGTGCCGGATTTACGGCGCGGCCCACCGGGGCCCAGGCCCCGGGCCCCCACATTAGGGACCCCCACATTTGAGTGTCCAAAAAGTGGAGGCATAAGATGCCTTACCGTCCCCCAGTCGATGGTCAACATGCAAAATACGGACCTTTGTTCAGAACTCCACACTGAACAAAAGTCGTCTTTCCATAAATACATGGGACTTATAAGGATGCATTGTCTTTTTTTCTACGGCAATTGCGTAACTTGTCACACACGTGACACCACAAAATCCATGAATTCAATGTTTACAAATGTTAATTCTGTCGGTTTTGCACAAAACAAATTGACATCCCTATAGATATTTGGCAGGGTATGGATGACCAGGGAGTTGTTCCCTGCTCCTTCCTAACAGCTCCCTGGGATGACGCTCTAGCTATCAACCACCGGTCATGTGATTCATGTCCACTTCGCTGTGACCAACAGAGGAAGTCTTCAGCTTGTGAACCCTGTTTCCATAATCATAGAACAATCGGTAAAAATAAACAGCCCATTTGAATTTTCATGTAGCTAAAATTTAAAGTCACCATTCAATCCGAGGAATGAAAATGACATGACTTGTGCACGTTTTGAAAACAGAATTCCAAGGAAGCATTTACACCAAGCCGGCCTAATTCATTCCATCATGAATGTCAGTGTGAGGAGTACGACTGTGAAAGACATCCGGGAAATGTGTTCCATATTAACGGAAACCTACCATGATGACCTGCCTGTAGAACTCTCAGAACAAATGACCCACTTCCAAGTGCTGATCCAACAAAGCTTTCCCCGAACAAAAGTGGTCCCTTCTAGTGACTATGGATGTGAGCACCCTCTATTCCAATATTCCTCACAAGGAAGGAGTGTTGGCTTGCAAAAAATTATTGGCTCAAACAATTTTTCCACACAGTTTATTGAAGAATTTGCTTGTATTTTTTGAGTTTGTTTTTACTCATAATCACTTAGTTTTCAATAAAAATTATTTACAAACGAGTGGTACTGCTATGAGTAGTAGAATGGCGCCTAGTTACGCCATTATATTCATGGATGATTTAGAGGAAAGATTCTTCCCAACAGCCCTTTGAAGCCTTCTAATTATTGTAGATACATTGACGACATTTTCTTTATTTGGTCGCATCAGGGAGCTGCTACTTGGAGCAGCTCCCTAGTCGCATGGAGAGAACGCCCTGCTTTCTTTCTTCCAGGGAGTTGTTATTTAGCAACTTCCTGTTTCTTTACTGCCTGTAACGAAACCTACCCAACCATAAAATTCACCTCGGAGTTCTCCAATACGGAAATCCCCTTTTTGGATGTACTGGTTGGAAAGCACACAATACTTTTGTCACCACGCTTTACTGCAAATCGACTGATACTCATACTTACCTTAAATTTGAGAGTTCCCACCCCTACAGTATCAAGAGGGCCATCGTCTACTCCCATTGTATTAGAATTAAGCGCATTTGTTCCTCTGATTCCGAGTATGAAAAACACATCGCCAACCTTGCAGGTCATTTCCGTTCTAATGGGTATCCTATTTCCATTAAAAGGGTATTCAAAAAGCTTCGGCTCTACGCCGTGACAATCTCTTGCTTGAGAAACCGAAAGTCAGTAATTCTCGTATGCCTTTGGTTTTGGATTATGCCAGTAGAACTAATAATCTACGCAAAGTGTTACGTCAAGATTTTTACATTCTCAAGTCCGACACTTCCATTCAAGACCTGTTTAAGGACCCCCGTCTCTTGTC
This sequence comes from Holothuria leucospilota, assembly GCA_029531755.1. Taxonomy (NCBI): domain Eukaryota; kingdom Metazoa; phylum Echinodermata; class Holothuroidea; order Aspidochirotida; family Holothuriidae; genus Holothuria; species Holothuria leucospilota. The sequence continues at coordinate 38,588,355 of CM055975.1, forward strand.
CCTTAGGCCGCCTCCAAACCTAAAATCCCTGCTCACATCCTCCAGACTCCCCGTTATGTCTGGTACTGGTAATCAGAAATGCGGCAAACTTAGGTGTCAGGTATGTAATTTTTTAATTACTGGCCCCTGTTCCACCCCACCAAATGCCGCATCCGGCCCTATCATTTCAATTGTGATACCCCTAAAGTCGTATATTTGATTTGTTGCAATAAAATGTGAAAATGGTAACTATGTTGGACAAACTGGTTCGAAATTCAGACTTAGATTTAATAACCACGAAAAGACAGTCAAAGATAAAGCTATCAGTTATCCAGTTGCCAAGAATTTCATCGAACACAATCACGACTTATCCAATCTCATGTGTGTCCTTTTAAGCTCGAATTACCGCACGGTCAACAATAGACTTAGGCCCGAGAGTAACTGGATTATCAAGCTTAACAAAAAAAGTAGTACATGTATAAACTTGGATTTAGGTGCACTCAGTGATTTTCCCTTTGCCATTCGTGGTGAAGCGTGACATTGTGGGCTTTATATATATATATATAATATATATATATATATATATATATTTATATGTATATGTGTATAAATATATATATATATATATATATATATATATATATATATATATATATATATATATATATATATATATATATATATATATATATATATATATATATATATATATATATATATATATATATATATATATATATATATATATATATATATATATATATATATATATATATATATATATATATATATATATATATATATATATATATATATAATATATATATATAAGCTCGATGTACCTGGGAAAGGTAGTTTCCAATGTAGGCGGGCCTTGGTAGTCGCCTTGATCAGAAGGGGGAATTTGTGTAAAATTTTGTGCGAGAAATAAGGCAAGATCTCTTGAGACAAAGGGTGTAGCGTGAAAATGTAGAAGTCAACCCTAAGGGTCGTCTTTTAAGAGGGGAATATATCCCTCCCACCTTAGGGCATCGTTTTCTCCTTTGAGACGTTTGAGCTGCACTACGAAGTGTGCACTAATTTTGATTGCTAGATGCCACGAAATATCACTGTACAGTATCTAACTTAAATTCCCCAAAATACCCCACCCGACCCCATTTTTCATATAAAGTTGACGCTCCTAAGCCCAGCCCTTACGGGATTAGTCCGCTCCCCCGTTGCAAATTCCTGGGCTCAGTGGCGCCGGCACGGGGGCATGAGAGAGCGTGCCCCAAAATCGATTTCAATTTTTTTTTTTTTTGAAAATTATAAGATGATCCAAAACGGCGTTTAAGCGTTTCTGCAGGGGGGTAGGGTGAGGTGTGTTTTCGGCCGAGGGATGGATCTACTGTAATCAATATCTATCACAAATGGTTCTCAGACTATCAGAATTTTCTCAAATCCTTCGCAAACTATCAAAATTTTCGCGCGCTCCAAGCGCTTCAAACCTTACCACAGTATTGTTCTTATTACCAATATCTTCCGGTAGTAACTCCAGGAGAAGCACAGCAGCAAACGTTGAAAGCTGTTTACGAATTCTCAGGTAAAATACTGGTTTTGTGATTGGTATATAGGTTTGTTGGGAATTGAAAGTGTCTCGATGCAGAGCATTAATGCAGGTTTTGTCATGAAAATCTTATTTCATGAAAAATTTCGGCGCGCTCCGCGCGCATTCGTTACGGTTTGCATTCCATCTCATGACCATTGTTTAAGGTAAAATACATGCAACTATTCTGATCAACACACTTTTCCGAAATATAGAAGCACATCTTCAATCTCTGTTGGGGCCTTGCATCGATATGGGATCTTTCAATATTCTGAAACGCGCTTGTTAGTCCTTCACCCCTTTTGCTATACCTATCCTGGAGGTCTAATATCACCTCCCTGCACCTATAACCTCCCTCCCTCCCATTCCCCATTGCTGGAAGCTGTTCGTCTGGATTTTCGTTCAAACTTAGTAAAAATACGATAGTCTTAAAGTGCTCGGCATCATACTGTATAGTATCATTTGGATGTTGGGTAATAAGCATCATGTCAGTGCCCCATTTTATAAAATTAATCCAGAGCATCCAGGAGGCTCTATAAAAAACTTTCTCAAAGGAGAGGGGGAACCCCTCCCATTAGACCCCTCCCCAGGACGTCACCTTTATGTAGTGACAGAGGAAGGATCCCCACTGCTGTATACGATCGCAGGGACGCATAAAAAGGTACAATTTACGCAGACTTGGAAGGTTAACTGAGGCTGCATTACGACGTCATCTGTGGTGCCACCCAATTACCAAACCTTGGCGGTGCCACTTCCTGGGCTGCCCCTGCGTACCCACTCTCGGGATACGGTACTTGCCTATGGGATTACAAATACGTGTTTATGCATAGTTTATACTATCAGTAACTTCTCTGGATTTGTTCAGTCCGCTCTTTTATTGAGTTTCAATACGGCATAAAAAGGGACTGCGGAGTCAATTTTGAAGTAGGGGGCTAATCATGGCAGCGGCCAAATATGTTCAGAAAAATAAAAGCCTATCAACACAGTTTAAAGCGGCAGAAAATGCCCATGGCAGAAAAAGTGCAGGAGCTAAAGCTCCCGGATCCCCCCCCCCCTCCCTCCCGATAGAGGCTGCTGAAAAATTGGAAAGAACATTTCTTTGTGTCACTGAGTGTAAAAGTGTAAGTTTGGGCAGTGTGCATCCGTACGAACATTCAAGTTTTTCTTCCTTTTCAGGTGTGGGAGGGTAGTGTACTTTGTAAACTATAGTTTATGTTTTATTGCAAGTGCGACCTTTACATCAGGAAATCATAAAAATAATATGTAAAAAAACATCAGGCAGTAAAGTCTGGCGCTGCTGAGACAACAAATCAGAACTGAGTGACATGTAGGCCTAACACATATTAAGGAAATTGTCAGGTCGGTCGAAAGACACCAGATTTCCGTCGATTTAATATGGGAGCAATTGAGGAAGAAGAGTGACGAGTTGGGATGACCCGAGACCCTCAGGTGAATTACGCACAATGCAAGACGCACATGTAGTAAAGGCCGGAACGCCGCATGGCTTTTCAAATTAAGCCCTTGAACAGGACCCAGCATGAGAGCGGCCTATACAGTCACTTTCAGTGACTAGGCTTTTTTGTGCCCAAAATCTCAAGACCGTCAGCGCTTGAAATCGGAATGGCAGGCCTATAACAAAACTGAAACTGCTCTGACTGCGCCAGAAAAAGAGGATAAATTAGGAGATTGTCTGGCCCTAAAGGTAGCGCCAGTCAAAGATATATTATAGATTCCAAACTCCTATAGCGGTTCTTCACGTGACGTCATAATGTGCTCAATTTTACCTGCACCGCCTACTTAAGACGTCAAACTTAGTGCACGCGCAAGACCTTCACTGTGCACACAGAGCATCCGCCAAAGCGTGAACATGTTCTTCAAACGAAATCTTAACTAAACTACTATAACTAAGGATCGATTGTACTTACGTGTACGTGTAGGCATGCGTGTGGGTTACATGTGTTTGGTTTAGATGCTTCATAACGATTACAACTAAAAACACTATCGTAAAATCTTAAGTCGCTCACCGGATATGAAGTGAGTACTGAGCAATTTAGCATGTGGACTCCCGAGTTCAATATTTCTTCTGAAGAATTTCAGAAACCCATCTAGCTCTACATTGTATTTATATTGGAATCGATAACAAAACTGTTGGCCCTGTGAGTTTCCCTGACGATTACGTTACTAACTTTCGCTTTCATCAAGAAAACATTCTTTACAAAGAATGTACTAAACATTTTAACCTTGACCAATACATATGTATAGTACACAGCGTAGCCTACAGCCGGCGGTCCTCTAGTTTTTTATTCGTAGGATGGCGATGGAAAAATCGGTTTTTCAAAAATTTTTAAATTTGTTTCAAAATCATGGTTAGGGTTAGAATTAAGGTTAGGGTTACGTGGACAAGGGATATTTGACCTGTTCTTTCATAATCCGGCGTCAGAATTACAAAAAAATTAGCTGACAAGCTGTTATTTAGGAATTAGGGGTGTTGCCAATTTCCAAGAAGCTGATTCGTCTCTTGCCATGATTCTTCCATTTCCATCCTACGAAAAAAAACCTACGAAAAAAAAACCTCGCCGGCGGTCCGGCCTGCTACCGTGGCAAGGCTGCCTACTTTTCCGTTATAACAGCTTTGGCTACATGTAGAATGCCACTCCCCAAAGACTTGCTTTTATTGAATGCTATTGCAAGACTTGTTTATTAAATATTGATGCGAGCACAAACCATCACATTTAAATAATTTGGCAGCTTTGCTACCATGCACGAACCTCAGGGTAAATGATGTAAAATATCACAAAGTCCTAAGTTGCTAGGGCCTATACTACTGTATAAGGCTGTATTCGACACCATGTTCTTGACAGTTCAGGAACATGACGAGAACATGGGAACTCGTTCTGCAGTGTCGAACAAGAATCCTACAGTGCAGGTACAGTTACCACGGATACATGGACTGTACACTTAGAGAATATAGCCAAACTTCATAGCACCTGATTTTCAGTTACCTCAGAGTACATGCATGATATTCATAATCATCCTGTCGGTACTAATTACACCAGCGCGCGGTATACGGAGGTGTCGATACTATTTAGCCTATGAAACGTCGACGTCACTCTACTTACATACTACGTAGGCTTACATGTTACGTACACAGTCCCTACGTACCGTGCCGCCGTATTTTTCGTAATACTGAAGCCCGCAAGTCTGTTGTGTCATTTACTCCTGCCCAGGAGCGGAGAAACGGGGGGTTGTGGGTTAGAACCCCCCACTTTCAAAGAACTCCCCCATTGACTTTGTGATTTTCACACAGTAAATTTTTTGAATGATCGTCAAAACCCCCCACTGTTGAGAAGAAATCCTCGCCTCTGCCCCTGCCGGGTACATGCCGATCTGCTTAAATTGTTGTCAAAAATGACATAGCCTATGTATACTTTCGTGCTGCAACTTCCCTAGCATTTCTTCCGCGAGAAGACATCTCCGCCATCTTGTTTAGTGTTCGTTCTCGCTTCACCACCAGCCGAGGTGGAATGAGATTTGGGTGAAAGAACAGTTCGCGAACGTGTTCTTTCGTGATCGACTCGCACGAGAAGACTGAGTCCCTGTTCGAGAACAGGGTGTCGAATACAGCCTAATGCAGTCACCGTGTATCTTCTCATGCTGAGCTTATGTCGTATAGCGTGTAGTATAGTGTCGGGTGAAATGACACTTGAAAGAAAAATGATTTGTTGAAAAGGCCAATCAGTAGTGCAAAAGGGAATGGAACGGTAAATAAATACAAAAACGAGATACAATACTAACCGTGAAGATGAAGATGATCAAATACAGGATGGTTTGCTTCAGTATTGTTCGTTAATTATTAGGCTACCTCACTTTTCCTCGTACTGTGTACTGCTTGGCACAGCGACTTAATGCGTCATGTCTAATTAGAATAAGTACTACGATGGGGTTCTTGTCACATGCGACGGTATATAGTTAATGTAAAATGTCGGGCATACAGAACGGGCTATACAAGGCACATATCATTTGAAACCTATGGTGGCGTTGAATGGACATGCGCAATGCCTCTCTTGAAACAAGAGCAATTGGATCCAAGGGCTCGTGAATTCGCCGGCCCAGGGCTAACGTGCTTTCAATGTGTCACCCAACGAGAGAACATGATTCCATTTGTCAAGTTGTTGTGTGTTATATGCTGATTAGTGAGTGAATACTACTATAAAGTTGCTTGGTTGTGAGAATTTTTTTCATGCCAGTCATGTACATACGAGCGGAGGAAGGAGGAGTGCAATTATGCACCCCCTCCCCCGAGTTCGGAAAAACGTGTTCCTCGGGCAGAATTTTGGGGCAATATTCTAAGGCAAAAGAGGTTTTTCTCCGGCATAAAAGGCCCAGCCTCCCAAGAAAAAAATTTCATCGTCTTGTGACATTTTAAAAGTAAGGTAGCGTAGAAAGGACATTAGATGCCGTATAGAAGACATCTGTTGGGAAATCGTGTGGAATCATGCTAGTGGAGTATTTAGGATAGATGGCTCCCGGTCACATTCTTCTTTTGCCTACCTTCGTAGCGCTTGTCGTCCAGGTGGAGGGATGCAATCTGATTGCAGTTTAATCGGGGTGAGAACTCTCATAAAGGTGGGTTCCAAATGGTGCTATCTTCGGCAAAACTTTGAACTGATCATATCTTTTATTAGAAAAATCTCGTAAGTACATGCAGGGTCCGCAAACTACGGCCATTGAGTCAGATTCGGTCGACCGATGGGATCATCCGGCTAGCAAGGTATGCTTCAGCTTTAGATTTTTAAAGACACCAATCTGGCCCGCCGTAAGCAATCATCCCGCGCTAAAATCAAAACGTAATGCGACCTTATAGGCTGTTCAAATAAGACCCTTAAGTGTCGACATTTAATGGTTCTACAGTCCTCTACCAGTTCTCCGCAATGATGTCATATGCAGTTGTTGATAATGTTGTTGTCTTTATCATCACATATCCTTTATACTTTGAAAGCTGCAGTTATGAATTCAAAGGCAATGGGCAGTGTCCCCAACATTGCTTTGAAATATTACCAAACTGTTGCAACTCTCCTCTTATTTGCCTTTCACTATAGTACCTCCGAAGATGTTTTGAACATGACCTCAAGCAAAAAGTAACGCAAGGAGTTATTTTCCAAGAATTTAACAATTCGGTAACAGAAATATTGTCACATGGCCAATAAAAGTCATTCATGAATTAAGATGACGGGGTATACTTAATCTGGTTTGGGCAGATTTAATCACCCGAAACTCAAAAGCTACAGGAGCATGCTCCCTTCCCCACTTAAGGTCCATTCCCATGTATGTCTTAAATAGATATAATTCAAGTGGCCTGTGTCCAATAACAAATTGCCAGCCTGCTGATTTACTCAAATTTCTCAAAAGAGAGGAGGTCTAAATGGAGGAGGAGACCGGGAGACCTCCTTTCTTTGGGGAAATTTATGTTTTACCTAAGTGAATTTGTTCAGAAGCAAAGCGAAGTGTTTTTTTTTTTTTTTTTGGCAAAGCTTTGAACTGATATGTTTAAAAATCTCACCATTCAGTGTCTCTTTCTTTGAGACTTGGTCTACGGGCAGAAAACCCCTGTCCTTTAAAATTTTGTTTTTGTGCAAGGTGGCTTGGATAGAAAATGTTGTTATCTTGCGCAAAGCTATGAACAGATCATATATCTAGAGATTTTCATTATTTAGTGATTTTTACCTTGATTGTGGTATTGTACCTCCAAGACTGGTACTTAACAGAGTTGTTGACTCGAGTCGCTGACTTGGACTCGAGTCCGACTCGAGTCTCACTTTTTTGACTTGCGACTTAACTTGACTTGAAGAAAAATGACTTGCGACTTGACTTGACTTTAAGAAAAAATGACTTGCGATGTTTGTAGCTGAGCGGATTAGTTTAGCCTTAGTTTATCAAAGAACGGAAACGCAACTCTTTTAGAGCATGCAGTCGTACATGCGATGACCGAAAGTTCGTAGGAAGGCAATCTTAAGGACGTTTGGTAATCCCTAGTACAAGTGGTGTTATAGCACTAATTGAAGCTTTAACTAAAACGCATGCATGGGTTTCGTGCATGGAAAGGTTTATGTACCTTGTCAGTAGCATAAACGTTACAGCCCGTGTGCGTACGTACGTACGTACGTACGTACGTACGTTGTGTAATATAGGTGGGTATATGCAATACAGGATTCCACTTTGAATTTCCTTATTTTTAAGAATTTGAAAAAATTCTAGATGTTTCAAAGAATTTTTGAGGAAACTTCGGTTTAAGAAATTTAAATGAGGAATTTCAAATTATTGCAAGAAAAATCAAAGAAAATTCTCAGAAATCTAACAAAAGGGTTTTAATTACTTATTAATGAAAGTTCAGAAAGCTTAAAGCTGACGCAGTAGATTGGCCTCTGCTGTTTACCTAAATAGCACCATGCGGTTGTTGCCTTTGAAATCATCAGCAGAACGCAGAAGTATGTTTAATATGGTTACAAATGTAATGTTTCAATTTTGGTAACTTGAATTACCTGCGTGTAATACACTTGTTGAGCCTCTGACTCATCCTAACAGACTGCACGAACGTCATTCATCATTCAGCGAGACCTGCACTTACACTCTATCGAGAGTTTATTTTTTCTGTGGCAGTGCAAGAATGTTATCATACCATCTCCTTCCCCTTGTTCACACCCGTCCCTTTCTCTGCGCTTATCCCATAGTATCTGAAGACTCATAAACCAGTACAGCTTTCAGTGTTCTGAGAACAAAATCCTCCCTTTAGCAGTATACTTAGCTGTTTGGTAATTTTGAGAAGTTTTTGCAAAAGTTCTTTTGAGTTGTGAAGAAAGGAGAAAAAATAGCCTTTAGTGTTTCATATAAGTATTCACTCCCCACTTTAGATTTATGAAGAAAAGCACCCCTCAATCTGGTTAGGGTATAATTCCCGGCATAGCATACAGCGAAAAGCAATTATACAACTAATGCTGTAGTCAGTGGCGTTCTATGACAGTTGAGGCTGGGTTGTCCGCCTTAAGTACCAGAGTTGTATGCAAGTCATTTTTTCTCAAGTCAAGCCAAGTCACAAGTCATTTGCTTTCAAGTCAAGTCAAGTCACACGTCATTTGCCTTCAAGTCAAGTCAAGTCACAAGTCATTTTCTTTCAGGCAAGTCAAGTCACTAGTCGTTTTCCATCAAGTCAAGTCAAGTCATATCGTTTTTGAAATCACAACTATACAGTAAGAGTCCTAGGAAAAACCGGGTGGTTAGTCCTTGAAATGATCGAACTTTCATTAAAAGAATTAACAGGTTGACACTGCTTTCTCCACACTAAAATAAATCCAAGCAACAACTTCTTGTTACCACTCCCTGAAGGGGAGAAAGTAGGGAGCAACAAGTGTTGTGAGCTTTCGCTAACGGCGTCAATGTATTGTCCAACAATAATGAACCGTGTCAGAACATTTTAAAAACAAACAGATGAGTAACTCAATTATGATGTACAGTACGGTAAGAATAATATGTATTCATATGCTTCACACTAGACAGTAGAGATGATCCACTGTAACACAGGCTAGGTTATTCCTCACATATGACATCTCAGTGAAGTTTCACTATGTCACTTTAAGTATAACAAATAATGGGGCTGCCCGGCCGAGTAAAACTTAAGAGAGGGCGCTCTCATATGGTTCCTACTAGAGACCCTATAGTGGGAGAGACTGGCCAACCATTGTTCTCAGATACGCGTTCTGATTGGACGAAATTCATGGGCACCATTTTGGAGCCAAAGTACGAGCTTGCAAGATCATGTACGTGTGCCGCGCCCATGTACATTCGAGAAGTTGTGCAGGCTGTGCGTACGACCGGACGTACGCATCCTGTGTAAGATAGTCTAGACTAGTCCGCAGTCTGCTGACCCACTATGGCTGTATTCGACACCCTGTTCTTGACTGTCCCGGAACATGACGAGAACATGGGAACTCGTCCTACAGTGTCGAACATGAACCCTGTGCAGGTACAGTTGCCATGGATACTCGGCCAGTACAGTTGTCATAAACATGGCTGCTGCTCGTCATATGTTACCCCCAAATAGCATACACAGGCCTAAAAGACATTCAAAACCATCCCGTCGGTACTTGAATGCCCCTATTCTAGCCGTGTATGAAAGTGACAAAAACCTTTAGTAGGCTATGTACAGTAATGTCACTCTCGGTACATAGCCCATAGCCTTGGCTAGCGGGCCGCCGTAACGCTCCATATTTTCACTATAAACTTCGTTCTTTTTTCATAGTAAGCCCGCACAAGTCTGTTACTAGGCCATAACTGCTGCCGGGTACATGCTCCGCCTAACTTGTTTTCATTGTGCTGAGATTTCCCCCAGCATTTCTTCCTTAAGGGGACATATCCGCCATCTTTGTTTGTGTTCGTTCTCGCTGCACCACCTCGGGAGGTGGTGTGAGATTTGGGTGTAAGAACACGTTCGCGAACGTGTTCCCTCGTGATCGACTCTTGCAGAACACTGTTCTCTGTTCCAGAACAGTGTGTCGAATACAGCCTATAGGGTCTCTAGTTCCTACCAGCTAACCAGCTGTGCGAAACGTAATCGCGACGGCGAAGTTTGTAAACAAAACATCGCTTATTACGTCTAGGTCTACGTACTCTCTCATAAAGCCAGCCGTACACTACACGACTTTGCACACCGCAACTCAACTCATTCGTCGGATCTCCAACAGTCGTATAGTGTGCATGAGTTTATGACTGCGACTGGAAGTTTAGGACCAGTTTTAAGTCGCGCCGACTTCAGTCGGGAAGAACGAACATGTTGGTTCTTCCCGACTGAAGTCGCCGCGACTTAAAACTGATCTTAAAACTGCCAATCGCAATCTTAAACTCTTGCACACCTCACGACTGTTGGCGACCCGACGATCGAGTTGGGTTGCGGTGTGCTAAGTCGTGTAGTGTACGGCTAGCTTAAGTTGCTGTTGAAGCTGAATGTTAAAGAGCTCCCCGGTTTTAGTACGCCGCAAAGCATTCTTCCTAGGCAGTACCTTAAGGTAAACAAGGGATAATCAGTGTTCATTCATACTTAGTTAAAATCCTCAACTTCTATTGGTTAATTACGGTCAGGTGACCGTGCATTATCATCCTAGGATAACCCACGGTAAATTAAAATAAAATCACCGGCGGATGAATACAATACCGTACTATATACACTGTATTTAAAAGATCACCTAGCTTTAGATATGGCTGGCTCATAGAAATAAAAGTACTTTTATTTCTATGGGCTGGCTTGAGTGACACACATAGGCCTAGCCTAGGTTACCTAGGCCTAGTTCTCACGTACACTTTGTTCCTGAACTAGTATGGGAAGCCCCAAAGCTTCCCAAATACTAGGTCAGCAGACTGCGGACTAACATAGGCCTAGCTGAGCATGATATGATATATCCAACGTTAGGCCTATGGTGTGACACTACTCACTAGTCACATCAAGGCCTACGAAAACGCTTCCATTTCTAAGAAACACTTTTGTTCCCAAATCTTACGTGAAACCCTATAGAGGTAAAAGATCCATAAACGGTTATAATTCAAAGTCAAATAACCAGTAGGCCCAAGCCTCAGTAACGTTACAACTTACACAAAAGTTCCTTGTCGAGCACTGAATCCTCGAACAAAATCAGCGTTACTAACGTTACCGCTGTTAGGGCTGAGATCTCTAACATGTCCAAACTTTTCTCCAAATGTACGTTTCAAATGCTGTGACTGTGTATCTCCCAAAATCAGTAGCTGAATCCTAGGCAAATTCCATCATTTGAAGTAACTTAAAAGCTCAAGAATACCTGAACAGGTCCGTTAGGGTTTGAACAAATGACGAGCAATTTTAAAAAGACTGCGCTACTTAAAGCATACTGATGGATATGTCACTACGTACTGTACTGCAGTATAGAGGGATTTCATGTGACGTCACGCGCAATGGATTCCCAGGCACTGAAGGGCAAAACACACACGCAGTAAGTGAACTATACAGCTCACGCGCACGGCATAACCATAGATACTACTGTGACACAATGGACACGTGCCCGTCAAAACCAAAGAGACGCGCGATTTTGCCCTTCAAAACAAAAAAGACGCGCGATCTTGCCCTTCAAAATTGCGTCTAGTTGGTTTAAGTCACGTGACTGAAATCCCTCTATAGCCTATAGATAGTTCTCAGTGACATCACAACTGGGGGTTGGCAACCGCCATGTCATAGGGCAAGCTTGTACGTACATGCCGGGGTTGCCCTATGAGATGGCTGACATACTACACGTGAAAAGCTCCTATGACGTCATGTGAGAACTATCTATAGAGGGATTTCATGTGACGTCACGCGCAATGGATTCCCAGGCACTGAAGGGCAAAACACACACGCAGTAAGCGAATTTACAACTCACGCGCACGGCATAACCATAGATACTACTGTGACACAATGGATGTTTGCCCTTCAAGACATAAAAGACGCGCTATCTTGCCTTTCAAAATTGCGTCTAGTTGCTTTAAGTCACGTGATTGAAATCCCTCTATAGAGGGATTTCATGTGACGTCACGCGCAATGGATTCCCAGGCACTGAAGGGCAAAACACACACGCAGTAAGCGAATTTACAACTCACGCGCACGGCATAACCATAGATACTACTGTGACACAATGGATGCTTGCCCTTCAAGACATAAAAGACGCGCGATCTTGCCTTTCAAAATTGCGTCTAGCTGCTTTAAGTCACGTGACTGAAATCCCTCTATAGAGGGATTTCATGTGACGTCACGCGCAATGGATTCCCAGGCACTGAAGGGCAAAACACACACGCAGTAAGCGTATTTACATCACACGCTCGAGGCATAACCAAGATACTACTGTGACAACTGTGACACAATGGACGCGTGCCCGTCAAAACAAAAAAGACGAGCGATCTTGCCCTTCAAAATTGCGTCTAGTTGGTTAAAGTCACGTGACTGAAATCCCTCTATACGTCGTACGTGCATGTGTTTATGTACACAGTATGTGCACCCACAGCGTACACAACGTACCATGATAGGCCTAGTAAATATGCTCTGTGTGCAGTGCAAATGTACATGATACAAATGCAAGATTTCGTGGCTAAGGGGTTACCATGGAGTCATAATACCTCTAGTTACGTTACCAACTGTTAATTTTTTGTCCTTTTCGGCTGTTGAAGTCTTTAAAGAAGAATACCATTTCTCAAATTTAGTAACATCGTTGTTATATTTCATGACTCATGAATATTTCATTGAATTCATTTTGTTTAATAGTAGGCTACTTTATTAACTGCGCACGAATAGGCCTATTGTTTTGAAAGGTTGTGAATAGGTCTTATCTTTCCTCGGGGTTTTGATTTCAATAAAAATGTGGTTAACTGCAAACACAAATTTTCTTTCTTTTTACTCTTTTTTCATCAAATTCTTGTGTATGAATGAACAGGGTTAATCAACGCTGGACCGTACATTAAGTAGAGGATAATGCACGATCGGGGGTTAATGCAAGCGATCCACGAGGGCGCAGCCCGAGTGCATCTAGCGATAGCATTAACCCCCGGAGTGCATTATCCTCTATTTAACATACCCAGAAGAAAAGAAGACTACATCCCTAATATGGACCTAGTATCAGTAGCGGCCTAGTAGCCAACTCACTGCAGCAAGAGTCAAAGATAGGTCGCTCGGCCATAGCCCGGTAGTTGTACTAAGAAGCATCATTCCTCAATAAATTCCACTTACATGGAACATTTTTCTCTTCTTCCAGTACTTTTGAATATGAACGCACAGTGACTGGTTTGAAGTTCACCTACTGATTGGTCTGTTTCTATGGTATCTTCACTGGCGCACTTCATAATACATGCATTTAAATTCTTACGCGCTAACAACGGAAAAGCAACCAAAGCGTTCGTTTTTCAAGAGCGCAGTATTGTGAGTTAATTATTCCGGAAAATCCCTAAGAAATGTATTACATGCGTGTAGAACGCGTTGTTAATGTGCACACACGTCAGGTCTTTTAACAATGGAATTTTCTGTAACGCGTCCTTATTTTTGTACGCAGATCACCGAACAGAACGACGCACATATCAAATCCACACTTCCGTCCCGAGTCAGCAGAGTCAGCGCGTCTTACAGTGTAGGTATAGGAGTTTAATGGTATCTATGCACCAAATCCTTACGTTTTGTTCCGTTTTGTATCACATTCACGTCTCGAGACTTGCATGTCATGCATATCATCATGTATATCGTATAAAGGGACTCTAGTAGGAACCCAAAGATATTACAAGCATAGATTCCAAACTTAAAATGGCGCGTTGACTCCCCATGGAGGCCAATATATCGGGGCGGAAGTGCTGATCACTGCTCAGTCGTTTTGGACACAAACAGGCAAATAAATGTCTTACAAAAGTATTAATACTTGTTATTTCGGAATGTTGTTGACTGAAGAAGTACTACGCCTCAATAAATTCCACTTGAACAAGAATAACTTATTTCTTCAACGCGGCATTCCACGTATTTACACTTGAACATGAACGCACAATGACTGGTTTTGCAAGTTCATGGACATTCATTGGTCAGTTTCTATGGTATCTTCAAGTGACGCACTTTTATATGCGCGTTCAGTTACTTACGCAATCACAACGGGAAAGCAACTAGCGCGTTGTTTTCCAGAGCGCGCAGAACTGTGCGTCAAGTATTCCGGATAATACACAGAGAAATGTATTCTGCGCGTATAGAACGCGTTGTAAAAGTGCAGCCGCGCTAACCTTTTTGAACAATGGAATTTTCTGTAACGCGTTCTTATTTTTGTACGCAGATCGCGGAATGGAACGACGCGCATGTCAAATTTACACTTCCGCCCCGATATATGCGTCTCCATGAGGAGTCACTGAGCGTAACAGTGTAGGTATAGGAGTTTGGAATCTATGCTTATAATATCTTTGTAGGAACCATATGAGAGCGCCCTCTGTCGGTAAGACGAAAACGCCGGGCAGCCTCATTGAAATGAAGTCTTCTATATACTGCTTCAAGTATGGCACTTAAATAGAACTGTACTGTAATACCAATATATCACTTATAAGCAACAATATCCTACACTGCTTTAAGGCTAAGTAACCTTCTGACAGCCCATTGATTTTAACACTGTAGCCATTCCTGGCATGACACGGCCAAAATAACTTTTGTGTATTGCAAGATTGGGTACAGTATTGTAAAAGTATCATTTCACACGCAATTAAAACCGGCGCAGTTCGGCATAAATAGAATTTGAAGAAAAACGTCCAGAAATCCAATTTCGAAAAATGCCGCAACAGGTCACCTGACTTTTATGACGCAATTGGCGGCACCCCGCACTGCGCTATGTAAGGACGCGTATCTAGATGTGGAACTAATACAACGCTTTGGGAAAGTTTCATATCTTAAGGCCCAGTCACATTATTGCGGGCAGGCCACACGGGCTTGCTGCGTGCATGGATTTTGGTGCACGCAGCAAAATTTCTGCGGGCAGGCCAAGATTTGAGTGGGTTTCGCGTGGAACTTGCTTGCTGGATGCGTGGTACTTGAGTGGGTCTTGCGTGTGCTCCGTGTGACATGCGTGCCAGGCGCGTGAGAGCTTTGAGACTGGTCCGTGTTAGCTTCGGGCCACATACTGCCACTACGTGCCAGCTACGTGACACCTGCGTTAGAGTTGCCTGCATGGCGCGAGGGTTGCGCGTGCCGCTAACCTGCTAACGGGCATATAAACACAGGTCGGGTGGAAAGGTCATCACTTCTAAGCCATATTTCATAGTGTCAAGATGCCACGTCAGTCAACTTTGGAGTCATCCAAGAAGCGCACCAAGGGCAGCAAGGGCCGAGAGAGCTCTCCGTTATCTTCGGAGAGCCGGCCACAAACCCCTGAATAGCCCAAACATGTGGTAGTTTTGCACCGGATGTCAAATGTCTCAGTGTAAGTGCCAGTTTCAGTCCAGACTCCAAGGGCTTTGGGAACGATGAGGTTTGCTTGGTTATGCGGGGTACCCACTCTCAGCAAAAGTTCGTCGAACATTTCTGGGGGCATCGCATGAAATTCACAAATAATCCCTCGCCCTCCCGCTGTAACTCCACCATGAGCTGCTCGTACAATCCAAATCGTCTGCGTCTCTCGGGACGCAACCACCCCCCGGTCCACCATCTTCTTCACCTCCTCTGATCCCTCCTTCTGATGCGATGTAGCTGCACTTGTACCTGCTTGAGGCCGAGTTGTACCTGAATGATGCCCAGTTGATACTGAATACGTGCCCTGTTAGCCATCCTGCAGAGAGATCCTCTCTCTTCGAAACCAGACTGACAACTGAAGGAATTCCTCTGAGGGGACTATCTACATGGCAGAGGAAGTCGCAGAACGCCAGCAACTTGCCCGCAGCCAGCCCTCAGATTACCAGCAGGAAAGCAGTAAATTGCCCTCAACATGCCCTCACTTTTCCTCGTATACCTCGCTCCATGCCCGCAGAAAGGACGGCCTACACGCAGGTTGGCCGTACCAACACCGTTCTTTGCCAGCAAAACGCACGCTGCATGACCTCATCCGACACGCTCTGGCACGAAATTGCGACAGGTCCACGGCCAACCTGCTTTCTTCAAGCGTGTTAATTACCTGTGACTTGCGGCCTCTACAGGCCTCCTGCTGGTGTTCTGCGTGGCCCTCTGCGGGCGAATTCACGCAGCTTACCCGGACCAAGTTTTGAGCATGTTCAAAACTTGGCTGCGGGCAACTCTGACTTCCGTGCGCACCTGCGGGCAAGTCCGGGCAAGATCCGGGCGAGATACTGCCAGGTCCGTGCCATCTGCGGGGAGCTGCGGGCAGCAAAAATTGGCACCCGCAAGTTGCACGCAGTGCCTGCCCGCAATAATGTGACTGGGCCTTTAGCAACTTCATGAAAATGCTTACATCACAATACAGAACACAAAGCGCGAACCAATGATGTGCATGCTAAGGCGCGCGTGCACTCGAGTACGCGCTCTACAAAGAGTTTGCGGGCGTGCATAGGCGCGGACCATGTCGGGGGCTTGGAAGCACATCATTGGCCAGTATGAACGCGTGCATATGAGCGCGCGTGTTTTAGTTTTCCTACATACATAAACCTCATCCACCAGCTCAGTTTCTGTGAACAAAAGTACCCCGTATGGTCGCGCGCGCTGTACAGAACAGCTATGCACATGTATGATATGAATAGTCCATAACAAGCGCTTGTTACAGGCTGTTCAGTGACAGTGTTATTGCGAATGCTAAGCACGTGCTACTCAAGTATCACGATAGCACAGGTAGGCTATTAGTTGAGATGATGTACCTACTTACGCGCGTTACCATGCCTATGATTCGGTGTGTGGAAACGATTTAGTTAGTTAGATGAGGTTTAACGTCCCGGTTTCCAACCAATTGGTTCAAGTCGAGACGACCACGGCCTTTTCTCCAGTTGTGGCTCACTGGCTTGTTTTCCCTACTCCATTGCTTATGCTGAGCACCAAGCACGAGCTGCCTCGTACATGCACAGAAGTGCTACTGACCGTGCCGCCAATGACGTCACGTCTTGAGACGCGCTCACTATGTTTTTTTCGCTTTCGGATTTCATTGACAAAAACGACACACACCAAAACTCTGCCCCACAATTCCTTTGTGATCGTTATTTGGAAAAGGGTCTATAGAGGTTTTTCACCGACGTCATTGCGTTGCGCGTCTCTCTATTTTGACGGCCAGGCGTCCTTTGTACAACAATTGTAACTAAGGCCGTATCGTGCGCGCGTGTCGATAACACACCTTCTGCGCATGTTCAGTGACGGCCAGTATGCCAAAATGAAACGCAGTGACGTCACGTGAAAAACCTCTATAGCTGGCTTACGTCTATCCTATGTACCAAGATACTATAGAGGTTATGCACCGACGTCACTGTGTCGCGCGTTTCTCTATTTTTCCATCCAGGCGTACATTGTGCAACAATTGTTACTTGGTGTTATCGTGCGCGCGTATCGGTAACACACTTACTGCGCATGATCAGTTCCATCCAGCAAAACGGACTGACGTCACGTGCATAACCTCTATTAGCATAGATTCCAAACTCCTATAGAGGGATTTCAGTCACGTGACTTTAACCAACTAGACGCAATTTTGAAGGGCAAGATAGCGCGTCTCTTTGGTTTTGATAGGCACGCGTCCATTGTGTCACAGTAGTATCTATGGTTATGCCCTGCGCGTGAGCTGTAAATTCACTTACTGCGTGTGTGTTTTGCCCTTCAGTGCCTGGGAATCCATTGCGCGCGCAGTTCAGTTCCTATATCCTGCTCTATGACGCTATTACACTCAGTGACACTGAGCTATATAACTGGAGGACGCACGTCAATGCGGAATACGCGACGAAACTGAAGCCGACCTGGAGGGTCACGTGATATAGGTTAGCTTACTCAAGTCGATTCCATTGCCCTAGAAACACGCAGCTGCAAGTGAAAATAATGTAACGCAGAACATTGATGTACACGCTAAAGCAATCCTTTGTTACTCATTACGTCTCTAGTGATTTTGTTGTAATTACTTAGGAAGACACCTGTACACTAGGATTCATGATTGTGTGATCAAAAGACTGATTTTTTTTTACAAACTTTTCTTGTTTTTAGGAGTGATCCTGCTATTTGAGGTACAGCGTGTGTGACCCCATTTCGTTGGTGCGTCGAGACGCGATGACTGCGTAACATTCGCGATAGCACCGTCACTGAACAGTACACAGAGTAGGCGCGCTTGTTACTGACTGTCCATACCTGTTCACATATAATCTGTAAAACGCGTCGAACGCGTCCTCTTGACAAAAAGGCGCACGAAGGGCAAGTAACACGCGCGCACACATGCACGCGTGTATTTTGGCCAATGATGTGCCTCAAAGCTTCCTACACGGTAAGCGTTTGGTGCTCTGTATGTTATACGGCTATTGTGATGTATGGCTTTTCAGGAAGTTGCTGAGGCAACTTTACCTCGGCGCAGTGGCGTGCATGCTAACGCTTGGTAGCCTGCAAAATAGCGTCCAAGAGGCTGAAGAGACGCTAAGGCCAACTACGGCGCGTTAGCCGTACATCATTGCATAAGCGTTTTCACTTCTAGGTACGCGTTTCTACGGCGGTGGCGACTTGAGTAAGCTAACCTACATCACGTGACCCTCCATGATGGCTTCAAAACATTACTGTGGAATGATCCTTCCTAGCATATAGTTCAGTGCTCAGTGACTCCTCATGGAGACGCTAATATCGGGGCGGAAGTGTGAATTTGACATGCGCGCCGTTCTATTCTGTGATCTGCGTACCAGAAATACCAGTTTTAAATTTACTATGATTATCAGTGGCGTCGGCACGGGGGGCATGGGGGGACGCGTGCCCCCAATAAATTTTTTTTGAAAATTTTAAAATGATCCCGAAAGGCGATTAAGCTATAGATTTCTGTAGGGGGTAGGGTGAGGTGTGCTTCAACCGAGTGATAGATCTATTTAATCATTTTCTATCACAAATCCTTCGCAAACTATCAAAAATAGGTTGTACAGAAAAAAAAACAGGTAAAAGACTGGCTTTTTGAGTGGCATGTAGGTTTGTTGGGCAATTGAAAGTGTCTCGATGCCGATTTTGAATGCAGGTTTTGTCATGGAAATCTCATTTAATGAAAAATTTCGCGTGCTTTGCGCGCATGCTTTACGGTTTGCACTCCATCTCATGACCATTATTAACATAATAATACATGGAACTATAATCACAACATCTGTAGGGACCTAGCATCAATATGCGATCTTTCAATCTTAGTTGTTGTAGCATGATTTGAAAAGTTGAAATTACGTATTTGCCGTTATATATTTTCCAAAAAATTTTACCGAGGGCTTTGCGCGCAGCCATTATCGGTATAGATGACAGACACGTAGCCAAGGGGGATGAAGGGGCAGCCGCCCCCTTGAACATATTTTTGGTATTTTTTAATGTTTTTTGTACAATATTGCTAGTGTTTCCCCTATTTATATGCGGTAAAATAGGCTTGGGAAGTGCCATTTCCAGCGATCTGGGAGGCACTTTGGGCCAAAATTTTTCTTGCGCTTTGCGCCAACTCATGGTGGCGCAAAGCGCTGAGAGTCTGTCTATGGGCTTCGCCCCCTTGACAAATTCCTGGTTACGCCCTTGATTGATGGTTATTTTTTAATACACTTACGACAAAAAACATTCTGGAAACGTCTTTGTTAGTCCTTCACCCCTTTTGGGAGGTCTAATATCACCTTCCTGCACTAATAGTCTCCCTCCCGCCCGTTCCCCATTGCTGGAAGCTGTTCATCTGGATTTTCGTTCAAAATCAGTAAAAATACGATAGTTGTAAAGTGCTCTACTCTATATTATCATTTGGATGTCAAGTAATAAGCATTATGTCATTGCTCCATTTTATGTACTTTATCCAGAGCTTCCGGAAGGCCCTATACAGGTATCTGCCATCCTTAGATGCCTTTTTATAATGCACAATGAAGAAGAGGAAAAATTTCGTTATAGTCCATCAATGTTTCTGTGGACTCCACGCACGTATTTTTGGGTAAAAACTTTGCCAATAGAAGGCGGTAAAGTAGCCAGGACGGCACCTTAGTGCAGTGACACCCGACAAAAGAAGGATCCCCACTGTGTATACTAAAGCAGGGAGCACACGAAAAAAAAAACGCATTTTGCGCAGACTTGGGAGGTTAACTGAAGTGCCATTACGACATCATCTGTTGTGCCTCCCCCCCCCCCCCCAGTCCCAAAGCCTGGCGGCGCCACTGATGATTATGTAATAGTGTGACTTGCGTTGACTTGTAGACACCAGCAACTGACTCAAGTTGACTCGACAAAAATGTCTGACTTGACTTGACTTGACTTGAAAATGTGCTTGACTTGACTTGGCTTGAAAATGTGCTTGACTTGACTTGAAAATGTGACGAATGACTTGACTTGACTTGCTACTCGACCACCGTTGACCTGACTTGACTTGTGACTCGACCTAAGGGTGACTCGTTACAACACTGAAGAAAAGAAACAGGCAAACAATATCTCTTATTTTCTGTTCTTTTGTTTATTTTCATCTCTTGATCAACTTTCTTCTTTTACAGCGAAAAGCGATGCAACAAGGATAATAAATGAATACATGAACAGTAAAGCTCTTTCCACACTCAAACCTTTTCAAGAAGCGATTTCGTGGCATCTTCCAAAAGATAATTCACATGCTTTGCAGAGCGAATGTAAGACCCATGTGTCTTCGACTTGTTGACGTCATTTATTTTCTATTTATGCAAATCAGTTTGAGAGCTCAGCTAGAGAAACCCTGTTTGGAATCTTGTAAGGGCCCAGTTTATATTTAGTTTTTCATTATTTGCAAAGCGCCCCTCCCCCTAGCGCTCATCGCCCCCTGAGTTGCGCAAACGCCCCGGGACGATAAGGCCCCCGTTATGAACCGCTGCCCTAGACAGTAAAAATTCTGCCTACTATGTAACTTGTATTACCCCTCCTCCAATTTAAACAAAGCCACCTGCCATGCCTACTAGTGCAAGCTTGCTGTAGCCAGGAAATGTGCTGAAGGGGCGAGAGGGCTACCAGGAGCGAAATATATTTTTAAGGGGTGAGATAAACTTAAATGCATTAATGCAATGACCATTTTTTATTTTCTAGGATACAATTTGGGGG
This sequence comes from Holothuria leucospilota, assembly GCA_029531755.1. Classification (NCBI taxonomy): domain Eukaryota; kingdom Metazoa; phylum Echinodermata; class Holothuroidea; order Aspidochirotida; family Holothuriidae; genus Holothuria; species Holothuria leucospilota. The sequence continues at coordinate 38,609,645 of CM055975.1, forward strand.
GGCTTCAGGCTATTTCATCTCCTAAATAAAGTTACAGTAGCTTGCACTTTCACTGAGTTATGATTGCTCAAGGCTATACTAATATACAACTGGGTGTGAGTTATCGAAAACAACTGACTCCTCAAGTCATCACTGACCAACCAGAGGGAAGCTACTCTTTGCATTAGTATCAAATGAAGTGCACTCACCAATCGTATTTAGGGATGTAATCATATTCCTAAATATGTTTGGGGTGATATCAGATCCCCTTTAATAATAATCACCTGGTACTCGGAGGTGGGGGAGAGGCCACCCCGGAAGCCTCGGGAGTTGTAGGCATAAAACGAAGCGCCCTCAGTTTATAAACAGCATCAAATGTGCACTAAACAGACCACAGCAATTAAAGTATGATCACTTTTTTACTCAGACCCAAAGGCCCTGGTCGTTTCGTAATACAGCGCGGTGGATTGGGGTGGTAATGGAAAGGATTCACATAAGTGGAGAGGGTGTTTCTCAGATAGGTAAAGTACATAATCTTGGTGAGATTTTATAGCGTAAAAGGACTGGGAAAGGGGGTAAGTTCTCCCCCTTCCGGCAGAAAATATCGGAGATAAATCGGTGTAAAACAAAAACGAAAAAAAGGGTAAGAAACAGAAATGAAATCAAAAAGGAAACAAAAGAGAAGGAGAACAAAAGAAAAGGAAGAAAATAAAGGGAACAAATTAGAAAAAAAAGGAAAGAAAACGAAAGGAAGAAAATAGTACACCTACAGGAGTTCTTGAAGAAAGGAGTCCAAGAAGGGGAGCAGGACTACGAGCCTAATAATGAAGGGGAGAGTGATGGGATGAGTAATTGGGACTAGGGGCGATGGAAAGGACGGAACGGTAAGGGGAAGGAGCCTGACAAATTGAAGGGTAGAGAAGGCAAGACTGGGACGAAGTTGACCCCATGGATCGATTCAAGCTGGCTTTGCAAGGGAAGGATAGGATAGAATGAGGGAGGGAGGGAAAGGGATGGCTTATGATAAAAGTTAAGCGGTCTAGTGTTCCCAGTTAGCACCCTCTACAGTCCGCCACTGGTCTGCCTGCCGACAGCAAAATGGCCAACTTTACTCCCTCGGTCCTTCAGCGGAAAACGCCACAGAAATACAGACAATATATGTAAATAATTTGTCATTCATGGATATATGAATTGTTTTGACCATCATGAAAAACATTTCCTTTCTCAGAGAATTTTGCCATTGGTCCTGCATCGAATCGCTTTCGGTTTTCCGCTTGGGCACCCTTAATAACTCTAGCGCTCTGCGTTCGCAAAGCTAGCGTTTTTCCGTCCGCGTTTTCTGACTTGTTGCACACTGGGTTTGCATTGTTATTATGGTTCCTTTTTGAAAAGTGCCCCCATGAAACTCGAACAAATCGAAAGGCCTTTCTTTCTTTGCTATATTTGCGTGTATGAATACTACAGAATTTCTCGGAATTTCGGTAGTTAACCAGGGGCGGATCTAGGATTCCGGCCAAGGGGGGGGGGGAGTTTCCAGGTGGGCCGAGCGCGTTGCGATTGTTGGGTTAGACTGACGCGTAAGCGGCAATGTGAGTGCGATAGCGCGAGCCAATGTGCGTGGGGTCCAGGGTCCCGTTCAAGGGCCCATGGCGGGATCCAGGGACAAAACCTCGGTGGGGGCCAGGGGACGAAGCCCCCGGAAGCTCTGGCATTTTAGGCTTTTTAGGGGTCTTTAATGGAAGAAAATTGTGATCAATTTCTGAGAACTACAAAGCCATCAATAATCGCAGAAAACCTTTTTAACAGATCGGGACAGATGGAGAATTGAACCGATCTGCTACGTCGCAAGGCCACATTCGTTACTATTGCAAGAGACTACTGCCCCCTCCTAATAGCTACGCGCAGGCTACGCTCCGGCCAATAACCCAGGAGAATGCAAAGAGATTAGAGAACATTCTTTCCCAGTACTATATATAATATTCAAAGTTCCGGTGTGTATGATAATATGATAAATATTTACTTCTGAGTTTTCTTGCTTATTTGGTCGGCGCTCCAGTCCAAGCGGTATTCGCCTGTCTCCTGTAAAAAACGAAAATTTGCTAGCAACGGAACTGAGTATTCCTGCATACCTAAAAATACAACACAAATGTTAAATACCGCAGTGTCCATGCTGACACTACATGCGAAACGCGGAAACAAGGTGCAATTAATTTATTTTGTGAAATTTCATGTTCATCTTTACTCAATTTTTTCTGGGAAGAAGGGGGCTTTCCGGAAACCAGGAAACCCCCACAAATCCGCCCTTGGTGGGCGGCCTCGTATTTTGAGTTCACGACAGGCTCATACAACCCCAAACTGAGGCCGCCCCCTAAACAATGCTTCCGTTTGAAGTTTGGCACACTTCAAGTTTAATCACTCCTCCCCTCCTTCATATAGGTTGGGTTGGATCCGCCCTTACATCATAACATGCAAGCGTGCAAAAAGCGCTGAGGTTTGAAAGGCCTGGGTAGCCTGAAACCCAAGGTTGAAAGCAGGGGTGGGTGGGGGCTAAACTCCAGTCAAGGATGTGGTGTGCGAAGATATGCTTCCGTTTCTCCTCAATTCTAGAACTGCAACCCCTTAATTTAGTTTGTGCCCCTGTAAAAATATGTCAAATTAATTTGCAGTAATTTTCCTTTAAAATTTGCCTGTCAAATTCCATCCAAGCACCCTTAAATAATCAAAAGATTTCCCTTCCCTGAGGACAGCCGTCCGAAACAAAGTTCAAACCATCCTTCCCCTCCTCTAGTCGAAAACAGCTTTCTCCACGCCTAGGCTTTACGTATAATATAGCCTTTTATACTTCTGTAAACTATTATAGTGTCATTAAGACCTACATTTAAAAAAGTCTTAAGGGCGAATACAAATTATTGGCCAGGACGACCTGTCTCTCACTGCAGGCGAAATAATGTGTAAGTCATATTTTCTCAATCATAATTATCATACCAATTGCATCATTAAAATGATCATTAGATACTTGTTTCGCAGCTCCCCGATTCACACATACACGGGCAAAGATACCGTAACCGTACTACCAACATGGCAACTTCTGACATAATTCTAACCTGTTCGCACACAGGCTGCTGCGTATCGTATTTCCCGGGTCCCGGGAGGTGTCCTACTCTTTTATGATGACGTCAAAGTATGAATATTAAGCGGTTCTCAAAGGTGTCCAGTTTATGCCCTCCCTATGTGAGACAGTACTGGATCATTTCTCTCCGATTTCACCACGGGGGTGACGTACGTAAGTAGGATGGGCCCAAATAGGTACGTAATATAATAAATATTAAGCGATTCTCAAAGGTGTCCAATTTATGTTTTCCCTACAAGACTACTGTACGAACAAGTCTTACCCATGTAAATGCAAACGAGGTGCATGCGTCGCCGGCGTCTGGTCTTCAGTCAGTCTTCCGGGTTTCTAACATCGACGAGAATCGATGAGTAGGCGAAGTAGCCACACCGAGGATAAGGGAAGGAACAATGTCAGGGAAAGAAACCAGTTTGGTTTCAGAAATTCTTCCACTTTCATGGCGACAACTGAAATCATGCACTTAATTGCAGATGGTAGCAATAATAATGGAATAACTAGCCCTATTGGTGTTTTCGTAGATCTCTCAAAGGCATCGACACATGCGCGTAACTGGGAAGGGGGGGGGGTAGGCGTTCAGAAATTCGGGCGAACTTCCCCTTCCAGTGAGAACCCCAATTGACTTGAGCACCCCCCTTACATAGGATCTAGCAAGGCTAAGTGTGTTAGAATGGAACGCAGGTCTTCGAAGGAATGTGTTTAGGGGTTATATCAAGTGAGCAGATGACTTGTTCACAATTAGGAGAAGAAACCAGAAAGCCCAAAGGCAGTGATTCCTTGTCTAAAGTGGGCGCTTTGTTGCACGGAGTTTTATCTCTCACTTGAATATATCCTTCTTGACTATATCATTTTACGATGTGTTCACAATTTGACCTCTGCTGGCCTCACATGACCCTTAAACTCCATCAAAAGTTGAATAACAAAAACATGAAAAGGTGTATTTGAAAGAATTCGAACCTGGACTGTCTGTGTGAGAACCGAGCACCATTCCACTACGCCATCAACTACTCGTTACACGTAAGCCTACGGTATTTCTAATCATGGTATAGTCACAACATCCTTTATACGTGTTCATAGTTAGGTAATTACAGTTACAATTATTACTGTAACAGTTATGCTTGTGAAAAAGTGTTGGTTTTTATACTTTTATCTTTGAAATGGTACAAAAGTTCAGCCCTAGCTTTTCGTTGGTCACGAAACGCCGGACACAATTTGGAGGTACCGTCCACTGGCTATTTAGTTTACGAAGTTAATTTCGTAGTTGGACCTCTGATGACCTCTGATGACCTTCGACCTCCATCAAACCCATGGGACTCTCTTTCTCTTAAGGTAACACATCTACATACCAAGTATGAAAAGTGCCCATCACGCAGGTTTTCGGTTTTGGACGTCTGATGGCCTAATGATCTCTGACCTCCACTGAAAACATAGGGTTCTTTTTCTCAGTATGATGAATTTCTATTCATTATTGCTATTTTGAGATAGCGTGTTTACAAGCAGTTTTTAAGGATTCCATATTTTCACCTCCGGTGACCTTAGATAACCTTTCACCAAAACCAGTAGGGTTCATCTTCTAAATATGATGCATCCACATGCCAAGTATGAATAGTATGTATACATACCTAGAAATATCGCGTTTACAACGTTTTCGGCTTATTACCTCCGGTGACCTCACAAGACCTGTGACCTCCACCCAGAACAATAACGTTCTTCCTCCTAATATAGGCGGGCCAGAGGCACCTCACAGACACCCCTCCCACAACTCTCCTACCCAATATTTTTTTGGCAACCTTATGGTCCCCTGAACAAGAAATCAATTGGTAACAGTAAATATTTTGGTCTCACTCATTTAAAATGGCTGCCAAAAGCATAATGGCGGTAAAATTTATGAATATTTTGTATTCAATAATAATAAAGAAAATATTCTTAAAAAATATTTTTGAGGCATCGACTCTTAAAATTTGGTCATATTTTATGACAAAAACTCCAAAATTAATTTTTGGGACTGTGTTGGCCAAATTCATGTTAACCAAGATGGCCGAAAAACAACATGGCCGCCAAACTGAATGAAATATTTTCAAAAATTGTGTAAAAACATTGCAACAATTTCCACAGTCCCCAGTGATGTAAATTAATGTTTTATCATTAAGGCTGAACTTCAAAATCCTTGGCACACTAATGCTTGCCAGCCAATATGGCGGAAAAGCACCGAAGAAGTAAAAACAATACAGTAAAAATTCCCCACAAAAATAAGAAAATAATTAAAATAAATGCAAAAAATCTCACAAAATAATCATTAAAAATATATTTCGATTGAAAACCGTACATACCTTTATAGCAGATTGTACGTAAAATTCAAAGCATGATTCCTGATATTTTTATGCAAGACCCCATGCAAATTAACCAAGATTGCGGAAACAACATAATGGCCGCCAATATAACGATCATAATGTATAAAAATAGTATAAGAAATAATCATTAAAAATACTTTTGACACAGTTGGTCTTAATATCTGGCCATATTTGTGACAAATAATCCAAAATTATTTTTCAAATTATTTCTTTTAGAATTCAGGTGAACCAAGGTGGCGTAAAGGCAAAATGACCGCCTATGCAATGATTATATCAATTTTATTATAAGAATAGGAAAAATAATCATGGATGGATGGATGGATGGATGGATGGGTGGGTGGGTGGATGGATGGATGGGTGGATGGTTGGATGGATGGATGGATGGATGGATGGATGGATGGATGAATGGATGGATGGATGGATGGATGGATGGATGGATAGATGGATGGATGGATGGATGGATGGATGGATGGATGGATGGATGGATGGATGGATGGATGGATGGATGGATGGATGGATGGATGGATGGATGGATGGATGGATGGATGGATGGATGGATTGATGGATGGATATCAAATGGTCTGCTTAGCACGAGACTTGAGATCAAGAAAACACAGGATACCACTCAATTAAAAGACAATATTTGATGAGGAAAACACTGCAAAGTACGACGTGTTTCGCAAGCACAGTTAAGCACATCATCAGGTACAACAGAACGAATGAATACACACATGGGCGGCGTTCCCTAGTAAAGACAGGGGGACACGTCTCCAAATATTTGAGAAATCGCCCATTGACTTTGATTTTTCACATAGTAAATTATTTGAAAATGGGGTCATATTCCCCCTCCCCACCCAATATTAAGAACAAATTGCCGCATCCCTTGAAAACACAGTCTACAGTACGCCAGATAAAATATAGCACTGAAAAATACACTTAATTGAACAAGGTAAGCGAGGGACATTCTCGCTGTTTATTAAAATTAGGATTTTGCCAGCTAATGTGAAGGCTTTCTTTAATCTTGAGCTGGAGCTTAGTAGGAGTTGAATCAATGATCGTGAAATAGTTGTGAGCACTTTCACCTTTGCAAATAGCTGATTTGCTACGGTGTTTGATAAAATGGGATTTTTTGTCGGTGAAAAGATGCTCATGTATTCTTGTGGCCAGAAATATGTGGGTTTCCCCTATGTAACAAGCAATACAACTTGTACAACTGAATTTGTAGACTGCACGAGACTTCAGGCTTTGGGGATTGGGTCTTTGTTAACAAACACATTGCGTACTTTACAGGACACAAAAACCACTGAGCTATATAACTGGAGGACGCAAGTCAATGCGGAATACGCGACGAAACTGAAGCCGACCTGGAGGGTCACGTGATGTAGGTTAGCTTACTCAAGTCGATTCCATTGCCCTAGAAACGCGCAGCTACAAGTGAAAATAATGTAACGCAGAATCATTGATGTACACGCTAAAGCAATCCTTTTGTTACTCATTACGTCGCTAGTGCTTTTGTTGTAATTACTTAGTAGGACATCTGTACACTATGATTCATGATTGTGTGATCAAAAGATCACAAACTTTTTACAAACTTTCCTTGTATTTAGGAGTGATCCTGCCTATTTGAAGGACAGCGCGTGTGACCGCATTTCGTATGGTGCGTCGAGACGCGATGACTGCGTAACATTCGCTGAACAGTACACAGAGTAGGCGCGCTTGTAACTGACTGTTCATACCTGTGCACAGATAATCTGTACAACGCTTCGAACGCGTCCTCTTGACAAAAAAGGCGCACGAAGGGAAAGTAACAAGCGCGCACATACACGCGTGAATTTTGGCCAATGATGTGCCTCAAAGCTTCCTACACGGTAAGCGTTTGGTGCTCTGTATGTTATACTTCTACTGTGATGTATGCCTTTTCAGGAAGTTGCTAAGGCAACTTTACCTCGGCGCAATGGTGTACATGCTAACGCGTGTTAGCTGGCAAATGAGCGTCCAAGAGGCTGAAGAGACGCTGATTAGGCCGACTACGGCGCGTTAGCATGTACATCATTGTCTAAGCGTTTTCACTTCTAGGTACGCGTATCTACTGCGTTGGCGACTTGAGTAAGCTAACCTACATCACGTGACCCTCCATGATGGCTTCAAAACCTTATTGTGGAATGATCCTTCCTAGCATATAGTTCAGTGACAAAAACCACTTTGACATCAACATTAGCACAATACATCTTAATCAACTCTCTCACTTTGTAATACATAAAAATCCTCTTTCAGTATAAGGCAAGTGCCTTTGTTAGAGGTAAAGGGCGGGTCACACTACAGCGATTTTCAATCCGAATTCCGATCCGAATTTTTCTGAAGCGGACCAATAGTTTTTTATTCAGACTTTGTTCTAAGGATGATCACGCTATATCGTTATAACGATAACAGGGGCGGATCCAGGATTTTTGAAAAGGGGGGGGGGCGAAGTTGTTCGACCTGTGATTGACGGTACTATACCATCTAAGCGGAGCGCCACCATCAGTTGGCGCGGAGCGTACAAGAAAATTTTTGACAAAATAGACCTCCCAGATCGCCGGAAATAGCACTTTCCATGTCTTATTTTTGCATTTTCTGCTTCATATAATTTCACGTCTCAACTCTCAACACATTTATTTTTCCACAAGTTATTAACAGAAGACAGTTATCATAGGCACAGTGCCTTACTACAATGCATCCTGTTCAAGGTGTCTAATCAGATCTTTAGTAGTCATGTTCTAACTTGGTGAATATTGAAGGACTTCCTTGAGAAATTTGTGACCCATATCTTAGTTCGACTTGATGCCAGGACTCAGGTACCTTGCATTGACATGTGGGCGTAAATGTATGTTTTATCACGTGCATGTTCCCCTCTGCCTAATTTCCAGGCTTGTTTTGTGTGGACTCAGTGAGAAAGTGAAAATCACCCAGAATGCACGAGACTTGGCAGCCCTGTCATTGTTTTGGGGGTACGTCCAGGCAGTGTAATGATGGTATTATTTTAGGCCTTACATAGTATCAAAACTGAATGACCGAATTGTAATGTTTCCGACCACTATATTTCTAAATAAAATTTTGTTGGTGACGTGCACTGTAGGCCAATGTTAACGTTTTTCAGAGAAAAATCGAGGGATTTATTAACTGACAGAACAGCATTTAGCCATTTAGTTTTGTCATTGATTATGGTTATACTTGTTGATTTCTGATTTTTACTTAATTTATAATTCCTCATTTTTCTCCTTAGGAATTTGTTTATGGAGGGAGCTCCCCTCATTGAAAATTTTAGGGAGGGACGTGTCCTCCTCCCCCGTCCCCCCGCTACCGCTGCCAATGCGTAGCATACCAGGAAATTTGGGTAAAAACACATCCCAGATAGCCGGAAAAGACACTTCTAAGGCCTTGTGATTCCCATGATTTTCCATTTTAATTCTCATGCAGTGGCGTAGCTAGGACTTTTTGTTTGGGGCGGGGCTCCCGTTTACTATCTAAGCGGAGCGCCACCATGAGTTGGCGCGGAGCGTAGCAAGAAAATTTGAGATTTTAATACATCCCAGATCGCCGGAAATGGCATTTGGTAGGCCTGATAGCAGCCATCAAGAAGTGCAACTTTTGTGAACAAAATGTTAAGTTTGGTTTTATTTTATTACACATTTCTGTGAGGACGGCTCAGCTCAGCTGGCTGGGACTTTTGGTCCAAGTTTTGCAAGTTTGAATCCCGTTTACTCAGTGGCGTACCCAGGATTTCTCTCGGGGGGGGGGGATGCAGTATGTTGTGTGATCGTCGGCCTGGGGAAGGGGTCTAAGGGGAGGGGGTGTCCCCCTCCCCTTTGAAAATTTTTGAAAAATTAGGTGTCCTAACATGCAATCTGGTGCCACATATGCTACCTTTTGAAGTAAAATTTGTGTTAAAAAATGGCCTCCCCCTTGTGTACGCCATTGCGTTTACTATCTAAGCGAAACGCCACCATAGGTTGGCGCGGAGCGTTCCAAGAAAATTTGAGGTTTTAATACATCCCAGATGGCCGGAAATGGCACTTGCCAGGCTTGATAGCACCCCATCCCAACTGATGCGCACTGTCTCGTAAGGTATTTTTCGATTGGCTGATGGTATTGTATCGGTATTGTATCGTATTGATTGTATCCAATCATGTGTAGTGAGATCAGCATGTGTGTAAACGTCTCAATCGACGTTCAAACTGATCTGCTGTGCGCTATGACTCCCATACTTCGAGGTTGCTAATTGCAGCTTCATTCTCTATCACTCCACTCTCTGTCCTTCTCTCTATCTCTTCTCCTTTCCGTTTTTTTTTTCTCTTTTTTCCCTTTCATTTTTTTTTTTTTTTTTTTTTTTGCATTTTCAAAAAGGGGGGACCGGGGCCGGGTCGGCCCCCCTAGATCCGCCCCTGGATAAATTGTTCTATTACCATTACATACTTAGGCCTATACCGCTCAACAGAGTGATATTTATTCGAAAATCAATCCTATTTTTGTACGCACGTCCGATAAACGCTGTCTGCCGATGTGACGTCACGGAACAAATAGTTTACATTTCGTTTTCGTAGTCTTCCAATGCAAACTACATATTTACACAGGTTGGCAAATTTTTGGCTCTTCCCGACCAGGGATGGAGAAGATTTTGGCTAAAACTCACAAAAATGAACCTGTGTATATATATATATATATATATATATATATATATATATATATATATCAAGAAAACAAAAAATGATAAGACGACGAGATTCAGAGCACAATAGTTTATATTAAAAACGAATATTTCGGACACTCCTGTGTCCTTCATCAGCGTAACAACAAATGTATCAAAGTCAAAACAAAGCAATAGCAAAAACCGTCAAACGCGCGGAGAGGTTTTCTTTACAATGGGTTGAATTTATACGCCCACACCGCGTTCCTGTGAGTGAAAAAGCGCGCGCAAGGGAGGTGAAAGGTTGCTAAGGACTAACGGTTGCTAATAAAGCTGAAACCACTGAGAACTCCCAAATCTTTGTTCAGGCCCCGTTTGTGGGTGTTGAGGGCCAAAATCCACTTACTCTCCGCTCGGAGCCGTTGAGTTGTTGTTGTAAAACCTGAGCGAAGGAGTATGCAACGCAGATTAGAAAGATTATGCCCAGCTCTGCAAAAATGATTGGAAACGGGAAGATCGACTTTGTCGATGATTGACTTTTTGTGATTATTTAACCGCAACCTAAACTTGAGGCCCGTCTGACCAACATAGTTACCTTCTTCGCACGCAGTACAACATAAAAGATATACAACATTAGGAGTGTCACAATTAAAAGAAGGCGGTCGAACAGAAATACGTGATCCAGGTGGAGTGAATGATTGATCTGTTATAATGAATTGACATACTTGACATCTGGGCTTACCGCATTTCTTGTTACCAGTAGATAAAGAATGACCCAACTTAGATGATGTCAGAAGTGTCTTTAAGTTAAGGGGCTGTCTCCTAGCTTTCAGAGGAGGATCTCGAAACAAATCAGATATAGAACTATCGTTTCGAAGTATATCAAAGTCATCACGAATTATATTGTGCAAGTTCTCAGTTTTGTGGGAATAATCGAGAACTAGGGGGATACGAGAACTGCTGGCTTTAGATTTATACAAGAGTAATTGGGATCTGGAATACCTCGATGCTCTTAAGATACTGTCCTTAATTAATTTGAGCGGATAGTCATTTTCAAGGAAGTAGCCCACTAGATTACCTACATGTCTATCGTACTCAAACTGAGAGGAACAGATGCGCTTAATACGAATACATTGGGAAAACACTATGGATTTTTTCAAACTAATATGGTGAGAACTATTAAAGTTAAGATAAGCATGTGTATCCGTTGGTTTGCAATATAGAGTTGTAGCAACAGAATTATGATTAAGCTGAACCATAACATCGAGAAAAGGAATTTCTACATTAGAATAACTATGAGTGAATTTGATAGATGGATGAAAGTTATTACAAAATGTAAAAAACGCTTTCAGATTATCAAGTCCATACGGCCAAATGAAAAAAATATCATCAATATACCTATGGTAATGTAAAGGTTTTAACTGTAAATTTGACAATAACTTAGTTTCCAAGTCAGCCATAAATATTATGGCGTAACTAGGGGCCATTCTGCTGCCCATGGCAGTACCACAGATTTGGAGGTAGTGACTTCCATTAAATTCAAAATTGTTGTGCTTAAGAATAAATTCAATTAAACATAAAAATTCGTCGATAAAAGAATTAGAGAAACCATTAGTGGAAAGCAAAGATTTGCATGCTGAAATACCTTCATCATGGGGAATATTAGTGTACAGGGCACTGACATCCATGGTGACTAGTAATGATCCGGGGGGGATGTTATCGATATCTTCCAAAATTCTAATTAAGTGCGTAGTGTCCTGCTATATATATATATATATATATATATATATATATATATATATATATATATATATATATATATATATATATATATATATGAGTCAAATCAACGCTGTATTAAGCTTTCCAAGCTTGACTCGACAGTATTTAAGCTCAGTTGACCGCGTTCTACCACATAGGCCTCAATGGCTCAGTGGTCAGAGCATCCGCCTTGTATGCGGGAGGTCACTGGTTCGAGTCCTTCTTGAGGCTAAGTTTTCCATTCCCAAATAAATATCCTCTTTCAGTATCAGGCTCGTGCTTTGCTAGAGGAAAAATGGCCTAAGGTCTCTATGCGACTATTTAATACAGCGTTGATTTGACTCATTCATATAAAGTCGCTACGTCACTCTACCTACTATATATATATATATATATATATATATATATATATATATATATATATATATATATATATATATATATATATAAGTCAGTATAAATTCCAAAAAAAAGAAGAGACACAACTTCTGTTACTCCAAATTCTATAACCATTCCCACAAGTAAATACAATATAATACGTTTCGGCCATTCGACCTTCCTCAGTTAAGAGCCAATGTATAAATAAAAAAGAAGAGCATAGGGCCCCGTCTACACAGAAAAGCTAATTTTGTTTTGGGAACCAAGTTCGTTTCTTTTGTTCAGACCATACTGGTAAAGTGTTTGCAATTGGGCCATCCAGTAAGCTTCACGCAAGAATAGAGCTTTATTGTTGTCATTTGTCTGCTCAATGGGAAGGAAAGTGAAATCTTTAAGATTGTGGCGAGTTTTATTGTAGTGGACGGCTAATTCACAAGTTTTTTTTGTTGGTGAGCATAGATGATTTGTGGTTCCGAAAGCGCACTTTAAATTGAGTGGAGGTGGAACCAGTATATTGTATGTTACACTTAATACATGTTACCAGATAACTAACATTTTTGGAGGAACAATCTATTTTCTCTTTGAGTTTGTAAGTAAAGCCTGTGGTCGAACTTTGAAAGTTAATAGATTTACTGGAAAAATTTTGGCAAAGGTCACACTTATTATCACAGGCGAAGAAGCCTAAATTGGTAGAGCGCATGGGAGGGGCTTGGGCCTTAAATTTAGAGAGCGCAATAAGTTCTTGTAGGTTTTTAGTTCTCCTGAATGCCGGAATGATGGAACGTTTAGGGAAAATTTTCTCAGGGCATGAGAATCAGAAATAAGGTGGATGTGCTTCTTGAGAATTTTAGAGATGTCAGGAAGACGAGGGTTGAAGTCTAATACAAGTGGATATTTCTTTTCGATGGGTTTGAACTTGAGTTTGAGAAGATCAGTACGATTAGTAAGGGCGGTTCGATGGAAACCTTTGTCAATATGGCTAGGTTAATAACCTTGGCGCTGGAGATAGTTCCTATATTCGCCAGATCGTTTGGCAAAAGTAGTATCGGTAGAGCAATTTCTGCGGAGTCTGAGGGCGACGCTAAAGGGAATGGAGGTTTTGCAGTGAGCAGGACGGGAACTGTTAAAAGGTAAATAGAGATGGCAATCAGTGGGTTTAGCATAAACATCAGTTACGAGGTAGTCATCTTTTAAATGTATGGTGATGTCTACGACAACTGAGTTTGGTGGGGAAATAAACGAGCTCAAAGCGAATAGTGGGATAAAGCGAATAAATAAAATCAGTGAATTCTAGTAATTTCTCTAAGCCCAGGATCCATATGTCAACCACATCATCTCTCAGTGTAGCGCCACCAGTATTTAGGGGCAATGGGGCCTTTGGATTTTGCTTTCTCATCAATAATTCCCATTGAAATTTCTAGCATTGTAGTAGTTTTATCAACTACCTAAAATTTTATTTACGGTTTGCAAACCTCGGGGGGGGGGGCAACTTTCCCCTAATTTCCCCCAGCAGGCTACGGCCCTGTGAACCATGGTCTACTTAAAGAAGGGTGCATTCCACTGAACATGTACATTCAATCAGCTGAAGACCCCACTGTGCCCTGTGCCCCCTCCTTTGTGGCTGTACATTTTGTGAAACATTTTGTGTAGTTTATTTCAAAGTATGGGACTGCTGGTCTGATAGGATGGAGGCGTCTATTCATTCACACTGCTACCAGGAGTGACCGACCTTTGAAAACCTGCGTGAAGAGATTATATTGAGTCACCTTTTCAATAGAAACGTTGACCTGGCGCAGGAATACCTGTTCTATTCTGCTTGTCTAGAACAGGACCACGCATGGTCAGTTAAGTCGTCCTTTAGGGGACGTATGGTGTCCTCAGTTTTCTTGGCACCATACTGCTCTTCCTACTTCTTAGGGGAGCAGAAGAGTTATGTTTGGTTTCGCCCCTTGGCTCTTCGCCAGAGAGTCCAGGGGACTTTTGAAAAAGTACTTGATCGAAAAACAAGTGAGGCTGGAAAGCAAACACTTCTATCATGATTTCCGTGTTGGGGCCGAGTTGGTACGGGACCAAGTTGGTTTGGTCCGAGTTGGTTCTCCCCAGGTGTTTGATGTGATACTACTCAGGTAGAAGTTTGTAATGGGCCACTTGTGTAAGGGGTGAGCACGTTTGTTCAGGAGTCACATTGCGGGGGGAGCGACTTGACTGGTCCCCGTAATATACATTTGGATGCTCACTTATATACCTACCACGTGCGCCTACATGTATGCATACATACATGATACACATTTATACACGCATACATAAACACCCATCTCCCGTCATTAATTCATATTTCAAGAAAGGTGATAACTGAAAGTAAGTCATGTCGGTAAATTTTCTATTACATTATCTGTTGTTGTAACATTATCGGTAATTTTTTGTTACTTTATTGTTTGGTTTTACATTATCCGTAATTTTTACTACATTATCGGTTGTTGTTACAAAGTATCGGTTTAATTACTACGTTATCAGTTGTATCAGATGGAAACACTCCAGAGTTCATAAGTCGCGTCTGCATTTCGTGAGACTTCATGATTTAGAAACAAAGTAGAACTTAAAAACTTAATCATTAAAAACCACTTAGTAGGAGAAAACAAGACCGGAAGGTTCTTCACGAGCTAAATGATTTTAGCATAATTAACGGGACAGGGCCGTATTTAGACATGTGGAGGCCCTTAGGCAACCTTCAGTAGTGGAGGCCCACAGTACCCCAGCGATCGCCGTCCTGGGGGAGGGGTCTGAGGCATGGGCGTCCGCAGAAAAAAATAAAGGGGGCAAAATTTTTAGGGGGCCCAACTCTTTTCGTGGGAAATATTTTACTCCCAGAAAAGAGTTTAGATGCTACTTCCACACAGTGTTGACAAAGACGTATCCAGGAATTTGTCAAGGGGGGGGGGGTGAAGCCCATAGACAGACTCTCAGCGCTCCTCGCCACCATGGGTTGGCGCGGAGCGCAAGAAAATTTTGGCTCAAAATGCTTCCCAGATGGCTGGAAATGGCACTTCCAAGGTCTATTTACCGCATATAAAAGGGAAAACACTAGCAATATCGTAAATATAAACTTTCAAAAATACCAAAATATGCTGGGGGTGGGGCCTGAGTGTTGATATTTTTATTCAATTCCTGTTTTGAGAGTAGAAATTCACACTGATTGAACTGTTAAGAAATGTTGATGTTATATTTTCTTCGTTGTTTTCTTTATTTTTTCTTCGTTTTTTCAAGTTTTTGATTTTCCAGGGGGCAAGTGCCCCCTTTGCCCCCCTCCGGACGCCAATGGTCTAAGGGGAGGGGTGTCCCCCTCCCCCTTTGGATTTTTTTTTTGATAAATAAGGGTGCTTAGCTGCAAAATGGTGCAGTATTTTGTGATTTTTGAAGTAAATTTATGTTCAAGAATTTTCATTCTCAGTATGTAAGCCTGTTTGCCTGCCCAATTTTCAGTACAAGTTAAACAGGTTGCTCTCTCAGTACAAATGAGCAGGTTGTACTACCCCTACCGTAGGCAAATCAATAGGTTGCTACCACCTCTCTCAGTACAAATGAACAGGTTGCTACCACCCCTACCGTAGGCAATTAACAGGTTGCTACCACCTCTCTCAGTACAAATGAACAGGTTGCTACCACTCCTACCGTAGGCAAATTAACCGGTTGCTACATCTCTCTGCTGGAAATAGGTGGCGAGTATTTTCGCCGACCCCGGGCCTAAACTTGCCTTTAGATAGACTGGGCTAACTTGATGCATGATCAGCATGTAATCAAAGTGCAAACTAACTGACTAAAACTGCCCAGATAAAATAATATTAGCAAACTAGCGCCCCCGCGGTAAATGCCAACGTGTACGGGTGAATAATACGATAACGGGGGCGTGTGTGTGCGTGTGTGGAGGGGTTGGAGAGGAGGGTTGTGCTATCATTGCACATAAAAAGAATTAGTCAACAATACGCACTTCGGCACTTCCTGTCTAAAACATAGCGGAAGGTGATGACAGGCGCAGTGTCAGGGTGTACTGCATGGGCGTCAATTTTGGGAGGGGGGACGGGGAACACGTCCCCCCACATTTTGGAAATACACCCATTGACTAAAGATTTTTACATAGTAAATTTTTGACAGAAATGGCCACGTCCCCCACATTCGAGTAAAGATTGACGCCCATGGTGTACTGTAACATTTAAAAAAAAAACCAACCACTAGTTCTAAAGAAAATAGACGTTGAGACTAATGAATTAAACATTAGGCCAATCATGTTTGTCTGCCGACGTATGCTTTGTAATGGCAGGAAAACAACCACTTAGCTGTTGTTACCTTTCACAAAGAGATACGCCCGCAATATAATTTTGATTGATGATACGTGTCAGCCTGGCCAACATTTTCCTTTTTTTTTTATTTTTTTATTTTTCTTATATTGTTTTCATGAAATATGTGGAAGCCCCTTGTTGTGGAGGCCCATGGGCAACTGCCCACGTTGCCCATTCCTAAATCCGACCCTGTAACGGGAATTATAGGCCACTTTATGTAAGTCCACTGTAACACCGAGTGAGAAACAAAGATTTTTAACGTATAGGCTTCAGCTGTGTTGTGTGCATCATGTATGAAGGACTCCCATCACCCTCCTCGGAGAATTTGGAGAAAAGAAACCATTATGCATGAATTCACAGGTTCTGTGGGCCTTTCAGACATAACCCAGGATAATGGAGTCTTTTGCGGTTTCAGTACTTTCCCAAGTAGGCAAATTTTCATGTATGTAGGACTTGGAAATCTCAGGGGGCAACGTCTCCCCTCGGCAGGCTGCCTCCCTGACTTCTGTACAACTAGCGGAAACGATTTCCTGCTCCTACAACAGTATGTCTCATACTCATGCTGTTACTTCACGCTTATGTCGCTATTTCCTAAAACATAACAACCTACAGATATGTCTTCAGTTTGAACAATCAATTCCGCTGTTGCACCCGCCGCGCGGAAATACTGTCTTCTGTTCCATGGCTGCAGATTGTTAACAGTAATAATTGTTTAAATCGTTTAAACCAGTGCACATCTATGATGTAAAAGGAGGCTAAATCTTAAATTGGTCAAATTAAAGAACAAGTAATTTTCATTTCATGGATACATTTTTCAAAGTGCATTTGCGGGGCCGGTCTATAATTACACAGCTATTTAAGATTGAATTTCACAAAATCTAAAAAGAGAAAAAAACTCGATTAAGCTGGTGAGACCGATTTTCTCTGAGAACTTATTATCTAACTTTCGAGGGCCTCGTCCCCTGCATCCCAACGGGACTGCAGTCAGGTGTGGCACCAGATGGGGGCAGGGGCCCATTGCCACCCATCGGAGGAGGTTAACTCCCCCACCCCCTTGAGAAATTTTCCAATTTCGTCTGGAAGCCGTAATAAGCAATGTTTTAGTCGAGTCCCCACCTTTCGAGTCCGAGTCCCCACCTACCGAGCCAGAGTTCCCCTTATGGAAAAGTGAACCTTAAGAATAAGAATTAACGACTGATCAATGTTTACATTGCCTTTTATTTAATTTTGTTTTATGCACAATATACTAGCCTTGGGCTCTTAATTATTTTTAGGCCGGATTTTTCATCACAAAAGCTTCGTGGGCCACAGACAAGCATATACTTTCTCCTTACTGTCCTTATCCCTGTTGTCCTCTGTCCTTGTTCAACTTCCTTGTTGAAATTATTTAATGACACCTTGCGAGTAGGAAGGGCACTACTCAAGGGCTTGCGGTCCAGATGGAGGTATCAGGGCCCCTGGTGGACTTCACGGCAGTGCCCCTATAGAATACAGTACCAGGCGTAAAACTGCGGAAGTTCTTGGGTATTTGCGATATTGTGGGCTTCGAGAATGAGCACTTTATAATCTTCAAATTCAATGTACTAGGTTGCACACTAAACAGATCATGGATCACACATACTGCAAACTGACATTATTATAGGCTCTGGCAATGCCAAATGCCAACTTCAGCAGGGCTGAGAGGCCAAGTTTCCAAACGAAAGGCACCAACCATGGGCGTCCGCAGAAAATATTTTAGGGGGCAAAACATTTAATTAATCAAATCAGGGGAAATTTTTACTCCCAGAAAAGATCTTAATTGATAAATGTTGGGGCCTTTTACAGGGGTGGAGCCTCGGCAGGAGTTTGCCGGGGGCTGTAGGAAAACTATCTAAGCGTAGCGCTACCATACTTTGGCGCGAAGCGCCAAGAAACATTTGGCCGAAATGCCTCCCAGATCGCTGAAAATGGCACTTCCCAGGCCTTGTAAGTTGCATCTAATCATTTTCTATTTTGAAAACTCATGTTCTGGAAATTTTCTAGAGATATCATAAAAAATGGTGTAATTTTTTCTCCAAGTTTTTTCAAGTTTTTAATTTCCCAGGGGGGCAAGTGTCCCCCTTGCCCTCCCCTCCGGACGCCCATGGCACCAACCATGAGGTTCCACAGCGTCGGCGGGGTTGTGGGAAGGATAGCAGTGAGGGTGTGAAGAGGGTGGCAAAGCAAGGATAAAGGAGTTGTAAGAAATAAATTACATGTTCTACGGATTAGCATGTTTGGCACTTTCAACATGCTTGATGTATTGAGTTTAGTGCTAAGTCAGTGCCAGCAAAAAGTAGACTTAGCACCCTCTGTCCCCTTTCCGAAAGTTTTAGGTACAATCTGTACTTACTGAGAACAATTTTGAATAGATTAGCTGTCGGGACCGCTGAACAAGGCCTATCGGGGATGACACGCCTGAATTGGAACAGCGTTTGTCAGACAAACCTCCCGAAACGCTGACCGTGAGATAAACATTAGAGAACCGTGAGATAAATATTAGAGAATACTATATGCCACTGACGATCAAAACTTAGCAGGCCACCACTAAAAGGGATTTCTGCTACTAGCTGTATCAAATATATGTGAAACGAAACTAAGCAGGAAGGACAACGGAACTTCATGTGTATGTGCTTGAAGAACGCCGAAAATGGGGTCGTATTGAGAAATATGCCCTCCTTGGGACGAAGCCATAAATTTCGAGAGGGCAGCTGATCGTCGTTGGAGGTTTACAGCACCTTATTGTTCCCACTTGGGATTCTCAACGAAATAGAAAAAATCCAGAGCGGTTCCAGTCTTTTACTACCTTGGCCTGGCCCCGTTCCTGCTGCAAAGTTCTTTTAAGTTGCTTGTATACAGGTTTCCACACAACTTGTGGAGTCCATGCCCACTACCTATGCTGCACCTCCCCCTCCTCCTCAGATATAGCGTGCCTAAATACGGATGACGGCTGCCAATAAGTGATGCTGTAGGCTTGTGGTTGGGCACGATGCGCAGTAGAATCCTTTCACCTGGCTTTAGAACGATAAATTCCCCAAGATGTCCTACTGGATGTAGAAGGGAGACAAATATTAACAATGGACGCAGGTGAAACGCGCCGAAAATTTAGTATTTTAAGACATTTCAGGTATGTTTTAGTTCATTTTCGTGGTCAAAAGTGATTCATCGTCCTACATTAAAATGAATAGAATAACATTGACGGTGATTGCTGACGAATTTCTTTTCCGGGCTCTTAAACGTGTGTTTCATCTCAGATTTTTCGCGGGACATGTTGGATTGTCTCACAGGCAGCATGTGGCGTGCGGGTCGCCAGGTATATGACAAGCTGTAGCAACTAGTTTTGTCACAAATACCACTTTTGTCTCACCAACCACTTTTGTCAAAATTTTTGCCCAATTTTGTCACAAATACCACTTTTGTCGCAATCATCGCCCACTTTTGTCACAACGGAGGTCACGACTTTTGTCACAACAATCGCCCATATTTGTCACAAATGGACAGGACACGACTTTTGTCACACACATTTTGCCCACTTTTGTCACACACATCGGCTTAGTTGAAGTGAGAAGTGTTACGCAGGTAAACCTATGCTTACTAAATAGGGGCTGTGATTTAGTATTCACCTTTGTAAATTAGAGGGGCACGTAGCAAGAAAAATGATTTTAGATAATTACACCCACAACTCATAATTATGTCGGGCGGTTCGTAGAGGAGGTGGTTCAGAGTAAACTTTTGTGGCTGGGAACAGTAAAATAAGAAACCGGCTTGAAAATTCGAATTAAGAGAATGAGGAAACGACAAAAATAACCTATGAATACACCAAGGGATCAAGGACTTTGTCTGGGCGAAATCCTGAGGGGCAGTCCTCCCTTTAAACGGAGAACCTATTGGCGTTACCATAGATAACTGGCACTCTGTGTGGACCCTTCCTTCCGGCTTTCACCCACGCAAGAGTACTATCTTGTATATTGGGGTAGGGGTTTAAGGAGAGAGGAGCAACAGTTAGGTGGAGTGTAGCCGTAACTTATACTCTAAAAAGTGTTTATCTACCCTCAAAATGACGAATGTAAATCCTGCACGGCGACACCCCAAGTGGATATTTATACTTCAGCAAAAATGGTCAATTTAACCCACGCCAAGTGTACCTTTTCACAAAGTATCACAAACATATAGTAATATTATCCATATGTAGCGTACATTTACCCAGTGTCACAAATGTGTGATGCTTGTGTAAATGTTCACACATTTGTGTTACATTAACCATATTTACTGGCGTATGAACACCCATTTTGGGTGTCACTGTGCGGGATCTAATTTTACCATTTTGGTGGGGTGTGGGGGGGGGTTATGAATTATTTGGGACAACTACATTTGTTGGAGACCCAAACTCTTTGACATAGTTGTTCGATCCAAACTTCATGGATAAATGCAATTTACAGGACCATAGTAATAATAACTTCAGGTACATTGTATATGCATTCAAATAGTGACGTACCCAGGATTTCTCTCAGAGAGGGAGGGGGTGGGGGATCATGCGGCGTGTTGCGTGATCTCCGGCTTTTGGGACGGAGTGTCCCCTCCCCCATTCGAATTCTTTTCAAAAATTAGGTATCCTTATATGCAATCTGGTGCCACATATGCTACCTTTTGAAGTAAAATTTGTGTTTAAATATTTTAGGCTTTCCATAATGCGACACGCAATACAACGTGGACAAGCAAGGAACTAGGAGTCTATAGATTTCAGACCGACTTTTCGGCGCTCAGAGACCGACTGTTTATTTTCACGGGGTGTCACTCCCGCTCCCCTCCCCCCGTATTTACACCCCTGCCTGTAAGAAAACATTGTATACAAAAGCGTGTAGTTAAAGTTGTTGTTTGCTGACGGCTGCCATAAAACGCAATCGCGTAAGGAGGAAAATTGGAATGAAGGCAAGAAAAAAGATTATGCGAAAAGCAGTTAAGGGTATTTTTGAAATTGTTAACATAGGAACAAGTGCTTAATTAACTGCTATATATTCAACTGTCATTAGAAGGTACCAAACTACCCTGGGCGCAACGAAGTTGATTACTGTAAGAGAGGCGAGGTAGGCTTACGATATCTCCATAGGCCTATCAGAAGACCGAAGATACGACAACGGAGGGGGATCCTCGGGCCTCACTCGAGTCCCTCTCTTAAATATGAAAGGTGAGGCCGAGAATATGGGAGACTCTTGGAAGGGTCATATAGTAAAGTCATACATCTGATGGTTGCATAGGAAAGAAATGAAGACTGGAACAAGTGCATGGACAGCATAGCAAACCAGCATAATAAAGTTAGTTGACCATTTTCATGATCGCAGAATGGGCATTCTAGCCCTGCAACTACATTTATTATGGGATTCCAGTCATGCATGGGTACAGGCTACAATCTACAGTTATACTTGGGCCCAAATGGCAGTATTATGTTTGGGCACATGTTCTTGGATAAATCGAATTGGCTCGTGTAGTTTGAATAGCCAACTTGCCTGATTCTCCCATACGTGCGACTCGCATCGAGTGCATCGTTCTGTGGAAAAATCTTTTATTGGCCCAAATGGCATAATTCTTCTTTATGGGCCCCAACATTATTCGAGTCATGGGCCCTTGCAATATAGATAAGTAGGTACCCGGCTACCTTGGCTTCACCAATATTTTGGGTGCACAAATCAGTGGGGTCCATACGGGTGAGCTAACCTGCGTGTCACCCACAATATGTCCCGCCCTCTGATTGCCATATAGCCTGCATGCCGGGTGATGCCATGACAGTAAAGAGAAGATATATTAAAGAGGACACGTAATTTTTACCTTGCGCGATCATTTTTCATTGCCTAAAAATGAATTCTGGGCCTGGAATCAAGGAATTCGTATGCCTTATGCATACTGTACTAATGCGAATTTCTGTAGCCTACGACGAGAAGCAGGGTCCCAGGTAGCATGATGAGCTAAAGCTTTCCTATCTCTTTTACTGTGAATGGAGCAATGGGCAAAACATCAACAATGGGCTGCAGGAACATAGAGCACAGTCACCCAGTTATTTACAATACACGAAGACACCTTATTCTAATTTTAAAATCAACTATTTGTCATGTTCTATCTCTACACTCTATCGAACTGTAGTATCGACTGAAGACCCATATTTTGTTAGTGGCACGATGGCGGACTGGTGACTTCAACGAAAAAGTTTCCACAAGCGCTACCCGTATATTTCTGTATAGATCATTGGTGTCATCATGTACCCTGTAGTTCAGACCGTATTTTTCAGTCGTTTTCACCTTTGTAATGCGAAGAGCTCAGAAAGGATTACATTCGAGGAGCATGTAGCGTCAGGACTGCCACGAGATGACTGAAAAGTGTCCACGACCAACGTTTGCAAAAGAAATTAACATATTAGTAAAAGATGTAAGGGCTAGTCTATATTTTTTAAAATTCCCCTTTACCTCGTAGCCCTTTATCTCTTATATGCATATGATTTACAAAATGAAGAGTTACGAAAACATACCTGTCTGAATCAGTTCTGTGTGGTCTGTACGGGTCTTCTACTCTCTTTTTACCTTTCTTTCTCTAAACTCCGTGGTCTCTTTCTTTCCCCTTTTCCTTATTCTTCCTTTCGCCCCTTTCTGAGTTTGGTATGAAGTCGCCTCACCCGGGAAATTTTCAAGGGACACTCCGTCCCTTTCGTCACCAACCATGTGGGATATTCAGTAACTTGAGTAAACAATTAATTTTCGAAGCACCCTCTTTAAGCATTTCTACATGGTCATAAATTGTTGGCCTCAAATTCTGATTTAAAATTGTTTCTTCGTAATGTCTTTCAATTTTATTTAAAATGAAAGCAAGATTCTCATTTCCAGCCCTAATGGAAGAAATCCTAGAGCTCTTCAAAACTGGAGTGAGGAGCAAGATCAAAACCTTATATGATCTCCGTGCACAACTTGGTGCACGAAACCACCTTGGTAAAGTTATTGGGGAGGAGGGGGATCCTTTCCCTCTCCCTGTGAGTATTACAGCTCACAGAGGTGATTTGCTCGAAACTGAACATACAATCGTGCTTCAACTACTTAAAACGTACTGAGTATGACTTTCAAGGCTTACCAAATTTTCTCAACGTGTGTGACAAAAGTGGGCAAAATGTGTGTGACAAAAGTCGTGTCCTGTCCAATTGTGACAAATATGGGCGATTGTTGTGACAAAAGTCGTGACCTCCGTAATTGTGACAAAAGTGGGCGATGATTGCGACAAAAGTGGTATTTGTGACAAAAGTGGGCAAAAATTTTGACAAAAGTGGTTGGTGAGACAAAAGTGGTATTTGTGACAAAACTAGTTGCTACACAAGCTTTGATCAGTTTACCAGGGGTGGCGCCAGGATTTGCCGTACGGGGGGCAGACTCCCGACGGGGAGCCAGCGATCCGAGGCCCCGACAGCCCCGATGCCGTCGAAGGGTTGGTGAGGGGGGATTTAAAGAAAACCTATGTACCATACTATGCCATAGCGGGGCATACATTGCATAAAATTTGTATATACTAAAGGTAATATAGTTCCGCCCTGATTTAATGTTTTTCCCGGAATCTAAACTTTGAAATTGCAAAGCGCGCAAAGTGCGCGAAATTTTTTTGGGTAAGCCTACTTTTAAAAGAATCTGTACTTATCTATAGCTTATATAGGTCAATTGTCCGGGCAGTTGGGCCCTATCGGGAATTACTTACATTGTACTTGCCTCCTCGAATCACTATAGCCGTACTGCACCACAGACGCAAAAGAACATTTAACTAGGTTTAGCGAAATGAGATGAAATTCCCAACACTACATAAATCCATGTATGCTACTTATTTAGTTACTTGAAAAGGTGAAAAGGGCTTGTACTGTATTTAGCTATAAGAAACAGCTATGAATAAAGGAATTGAGGAAGAGTGGGTGACGTGTATCGAAAATTTTGCATTTTATCGCGTAAATGAGCCTTTTGAAAGACCAAATAAGTAAACCGACAGTGGGTGGCGGCAGAATTTTCACTTCGGGAAGCCGGGCCATGCCAGCGACCCCAAGTTCTGACAGCCTCTATGTCGAGGGGTTGGTGAGAAGGGGATATGAAGGAGCCTAACTATCCCATGCAGGGGCGGATCCAGGATTTCTGAAAAGAGGGGGCCGAAGTTGTTCGACCTGTGATTGATGGCACTATACCATCTTAGCGGAGCGGAGCGTACAAGAAAATTTTGGACAAAATAGACCTCCCAGATCGCCGGAAATAGCACTTCCCATGTCTTATTTTTGCATTTTCTGCTTCATATAATTTCATGTCTCAACTCTCAACACATTAATTTTTCCATAAGTTATTAACAGAAGACAGTTATCACAGGTACAGTGCCTTACTACAATGCATCCTGTTCAAGGCGTCTAATCAGATCTTTAGTAGTCATGTTCTAATTTGGTGAATATTGAAGGACTTCCTTAAGAAATTTGTGACCCATATCTTAGTTAGACTTGACTCCAGGACCCAGGAACCTTGCATTGACATGTGGGCGTAAATGTACGTTTTATCACGTGCATGTTCCCCTCTGCCTAATTTCTTGTTTTGCGTGGACTCAGTGAGAAAGTGAAAATGACCCAGAATGCACGAGACTTGGCAGCCCTTTCATTATCTTGGGGGTACGTCCAGGCAGTTTAATCATGGTATTATTGTAGGCCTTACATAGTATCAAAACTGCGCTGTAGGCCAACTGTGTCCTCCTTCCCCGTTTCCCTGCTTCCGCCACCTATGCGTAGCATACCAGAAAATTTGGGTAAAACACATCCCAGATAGCCGGAAAAGACACTTCTAAGCCCTTGTAAATCACATGATTTTCCATCTTAATTCTCTTTTTGCAGTGGCGTAGCTAGGACTTTTTTGTTTGGGGGCTCTGGGGCTGGAGATTTTTGTGGGACTCCCGTTTACTATCTAAGCGGAGCGCCACCATGGTTGTCGCGGAGCGTACCAAGAAAAGTTGAGATTTTAATACATCTCAGATCGCCGGAAATGGCACTTGCCAGGCTTGACAGCAGCCATCTAGAAGTGCAATTTTTGTGAACAAAATGTAAAGTTTGATTTTATTTTAGGACGGATCGGCTCAGCTGGTGGGACTTTTTGTCCAAGTCTGAATCCCGTTTTACTCAGTGGCGTACCCAGGATTTATCTCAAGGGGGGCATGCAGTATGTTGTGTGATCGCCGGCCTGGGGAGGGGTCCCCCTCCCCTTTGAAAATTTTTGAAAAATTCGGTGTCCTTACATGCAATTTGGTGCCACATATGCTACTTTTTGAAGTAAAATTTGTGTTAAAAAATTTACTTATTTTTAGGAACTAAAAAAATCGGCATCAGTGGGGGGGGGGGCATGGCCCAATGGCCTCCCCCCTGTGTACGCCCCTGCGTTTACTATCTAACCGGAGCGCCACCATAGGTTGGCGCGGAGAGTTCCAAGAAAACTTGAGGTTTTAATACATCCCAGATGGCCGGAAATGGCACTTGCCAGGCTTGATAGCAGCCCATCTCACCTGATGCGCACTGCCTCGTAAGGTATTTTTCCATTGGCGGATGGTATTGTATCGGTATTGTATCGTATTGATTGTATCCAATCATGTGTAGTAAGATAGCATGCGTGTGAACTGTCCCAATCGACGTTCAAACTGATCTGCTGTGCGCTATGACTCCCATGCTTCGAGGTTGCTAATTGCAGCTTCATTCTCTGTCACTCCACTCTCTGTCCTCTCTATCTCTTCTCCTTTCCGGTTTTTTTTTCTCCTTTTTCCTTTCATTTTTCTTTTTTTTTTTTTTTGCATTTTCAAAAAGGGGGGCCGGGGCCGGGTAGGCCCCCTAGATCCGCCCCTGCCATGCCATTGCAGGGCATATTTGCATAATATCACTTAATACGTCAAGAGCCGAGTTGAGCACTGATAGTGTTCTTTTGAATCTGAATCGTGAAATTTCAAAGCGCTTACACAAAAAACATTATGGAATCATGAAGAACAACGACAAAAGAAAAAAAAAACTGTAGGGGATGTATCCGTATCGGGGATAACATACATTGGACTACCCGATGAAATAGTCAAACTTGTTCCGTGAGTCGCTCACCAACTGACCGTACCGCATGACACACACAAGAGAGCAGCAACCAGGCTTGCGATGTGAGATGAAATTTACGACCTCTACATAAACTGTGTACTCTCTGCCTACATGTTACTTGGTAAGGTGGATAGGACTTGTGCTATCTAGCTATGTGGAATGGAAATATTGAAGAAACTCGAGTGACTCTAAAGCGCCGGTAGCGCGTCGAAAATTTTGGGTTTTTACTAGAGAAATTGTCCTCTTGAGAGGAAAAAAACAGGTAAACTGCCCGGGCGACAGTCGCCGTCAGGGACTGCATACATTATCGTATCGACTAAGACTCCCCGACGAAACTAAAAATTTCCCGACGGGGGGCCATGCCCCCCTGCCCCCACCTGGCGCCACCACTGCAGTTTACCATCAAAACTGAACGAATATCATGTACACGAGATATTCCATATTGCAAAGGATGTGGTAGATACCATGTGGGGTACAGGAGCAGTTAAAAAAGAGGTAAACGCTATTTGACAACGGATTACGTGCATAGTATAAGTGACCCAATATTCTGCCGGTCCGGTTGAGCATGGTCTCGGTATTTTTATAGCCTAGTCCGAGTCCTTGCTTTCCGAGTCAGCGAGTCACCTGAGTCCGAAAGCTAGTGACTAGAGAACGGTCTTCGAAGTCCAAAACCGGTTTCGATTCCTACAGCACTGGTAAAAAACACGATTAAATATGTAGTCCAAGTCGCCTCGACGATAGTAATTGATTTTGCTCTAAAGTTGCCCAGATTCTTCAATTTTTCTCATTAAAAACTCTAATTTTTCAAATATTCTTTAGCAAAAACCGAAAAGTTTCAAATTGTCTTCAATGCAAATCCCAGATTTTAAGATAGACAAGTACCCACCCAATCACGACTCGAAAAATTAATGCGGCAAAATCTTGCTACGTTTTCCCCTATACGTTAAATCCATAGGCGTAGGAAGCGGGGCAGGACAGGACAGGGGGAGGGGAATGGGGTCTAAAGCCTCCCAGTCAAAATGTGCTGGACGGAAGTGTGCTTCCGCCCCCTCAAAAAAACCCCATTAAGTCCCATTGAATCCAGCTGAATGGGACCTTATGGAATCCAATAAATTCCCAATGGATTCCCATTGAATTCCCGTAAGTTCCTGTTGAATTTAATGGGACTTAATATGTAATTTGGACAGTCACAACATAAAATCCCATTAAATCAATGGGTAAATCCATTGTCCTATTGATTCAACATGTAATTTGGAACATCCCATAAGAGTCCCATTAAATCCCATTAAAAAATTAATGGGACTCAATGAGAGTGTCAGTCGTCCCTGATACTCTTATTTATTCCCTCTGTAAAAGTATCAAAATTTACAGCAATTTTTCTTAAAATTTTGCCTACTTTGTTGACGATCCTCACACTCACATATTAACCCGCTCCCTAACACCCATCACCAGGATGGTGGTTCGACATATTACCCCTCCCCCGCTCCTTCTACCCCCCGCCCCTTCTACCACCCCGTCGAGAGCCGAGCTTCCTAGGCCTACGAGTTAAATCACCCGTTCTTTGGTGAAAGTATTGTGATATGAGACCTTTCTATAATTTAAAAATAATTGGAAATGGAAAGGAAGTAATACATTATCCAAATGCCTTTCCAAATATCATTTTTGACGCGCTTCGCGGTGCGCACCCATTTTTTCAAAATTTTAAAAGCGCTATTGGAAAAGGCTGAGAGGAGCTATGATATACATATACATCCACTTTACCAAGCGGTGTTTCTGATTTGAAAAGAAAACAATGAAATCGTTGGCTGCTGTCATTTTGAGATAATCAGTTGTCATATATGCGAAAAAGAGAGAAGAGAATGGGTGAAAATTTATTATATCTTTTTTAGGCCCACATGATGTTTGAGCTAAGAATATTTGATTCCAGTGTAATGATAATGTAATCTAGACTCCTACTTGTAGAACATTGTTCACTGTTCATTTTACTATGCTCGTGGAATAGGTCCCTGCATTTTATCTGCGTTACTGTAAAGTGTATACTGTACCTCACGTCAAGAATTACCTAAGTTAGGTAGGCCTAGGCATATTTTGGAGGCTGGAGATTGATCTAATTCGCCCAACTGTCATTTTCAAAGCTTACTCAATGGCTGAGAAATGAAATGTTAACTTTATTCACTTAATTTGAAATAGTGGATTGTGAAATAATTTGTGATGTCCTTCTTGTTGTACTGTAGGCTACAGTACAACTCACAATGCAATTTACAGTAGCAGCTAGCCAGGGTTCTGGATCTGGATAAATACAGTACTGCACAATACTCCTAGGTGGAGTCAAGCGTGCAGGGTGATTAGGGTTCATGACGGACCTACCACATTATATTGCTTCCAGTGGTATGTCGGCAAAAATTTGCTGGAAAATATGCAGACTTGAAGCTTCAAAGTAACTTTCACTGCAAGTGTGTGGTACAGTAATATTGCAGCACATGTGGGGGGATTTTTTTTGGCCAACAAATTTTGCAACATTTAGACCTACAATCTTTGTGCATATAAGGCTGAACCTCATGCATCCATGGGAGTCTAGGTGGTGACTCATGCATCTGAGACCCAGGAGCTCAGGTTAAAGAAAACCCTGCTAGCCTACAGTACTGTGATCATTTAATTCCCGTACAATTTCTACGAATTTGCACAATTTTGTGTAAAGTTATTCAGATTTCTGCGATTTTGCATGATTTCAGAAATCGTACAAATATTCAACCGCTAAGGTTTGTGCAAAATTTGTACAATTGTTCGTGGTTTTTGCAGTCAGTTTTTCACCGTACAAAGTCATGCAAAATATTAAACAGTCAATCAATAATCAAAAACGAGTTTAAAATGTAAACAGTTGATCTACGAAGAAATTTAAGTACTGATCATTCACTTTATGTTTCAGTTGCTTATGTAGCAGGATAAGCTTTCATACTTTAGATCAATGGACAAAAAATGTGTGGTGTATTCATCATAAACACAGGTGCACGGTACTGCTCGTTACGCCCACAGTGTGGTCTGACAGGGCTGTTACATAACAAAGGAGAGAGGTTCATTTTTATATGCATTTTAAAGTATATTTTAAAGTTTGGTAAGTGGAAGTAATTACCAGGAAAGTCTTTATTTTTCATTGGCTTGGGTAACGTGTTTGACGTACCACCATATATGGTCATAATCCAACTGTGCGACAGTATGGTGCTAACATCACCTTTCGTAACTTGTTATTAAAGGACATAAAATTCGTCAAGTTTACATCTATATAAAAAGGGTGCCGTCGAAATATAGATCAGATGACAATCATCAACAAGGGTAGGGTTCTCAACGGCTTCTGCTTGAAAGAAGTCTGCATTACCTAGGGTATTCCCCAATTTTTCAACAAATCCTTCCAAAAAAATAGGTTTGGCCTCTCCGGTTGGAAGGGAGCTGGATTCCCTAGCCCACCCATCCTTAGCAATCATACATGTTTTTGTTTTGGATGAGGCCTGTTTATAATAGTTGCCTGCAAAACTTGCAATCCAGTGTTCCCCTTATTTCTACGTACTGTAGTTTGCAGAAAATTCTCTTACCTTGGAAAGCATGAAAAGTGGCCTAACCAGCCATCCCAAACCATCATTCTTTGAATATATATCCTATTATTTCCTAGTTTGTGAAATGAGTGACGCTTTCCTCAGTGTATTAATTCATCTTCAGAGCGTATAATGAAGCAAGATGCCACAGTCGTTTTAACGGCCATGGCTGGGCCTTTCCATAGGCAACCTTTCCGCTCATTCCGCTTAGACAACCACCAATTATGGTGTACAATATTCTGTGACATTTTGATGCCAAATGAACCTTTCAGATATTAGATACTGTAAGTTTGATATTAGCTACTGTAAGTTTGATATTAGCTACTGTAAGTCTGATCATGGTATGTAGCAGGATTGCCTGTCTACAATACTTAAATATAAGGCAAGGCTTGAATTTGTGGTGAAAATGGAAAAGTTAATTTTGAAGAACTTATCTTTCATGACTTAATTACTGTAGCTGGTAAAAAAGGAAAACACAGCTTTTAATTAGGAAAACAATTTCATACATACATGAAAAATATCATTTCTGTTTCAGCAAACTCTATCAGAGAAATACACACTGCAAATGAGTCCATTGCTGCTCTGAACAGTGAAGAAAGAAAACATTACAACAGAGCTCTGCGTGAACTATGTCAAATCATACGATTAGACTCCAGAAGACTGGAAATATCCCAGCTCTTGGACGAAGATGTTATAGATGATGAAGCTCCAGGCTTGTCAACTGTGTCACCACAACAGAAGAAAAGGACAAGAAGAAGAGCACACAATGAGAATGGATATGAGAGTAAGTCACTGTGTAAGACTTCAGTTCAGCAGAAGGCAAATGTAGTCAGCCCAATTTGATTCGGTATCTTATATGTATGGCTTTTTTTAGCCATGTGAGAATGCATTTGTCTGAATTGATTAATTCTGCATAATTACTGACATGCACAAGTCATTATTGACCAATCTGAGTCAAGTTCTTGTTTGTTTGAGTATTAATCAAGGTGCAGCCACCAATTGTTAATAGACATATACAGTAGGGATATTTCTGAATATGTTTAGGGTGATGCAACAGCCCCTTAATGTGAAGTCAACAAGTGGGAATAAATTTGTTAAAATTGTCCAACAAAATTGTGAAATTCCTGCACCACAATGTCAAGTGTTTTGTTGTTAACTGCTTTTTTTAATTCATCAACTTTAAGCATACCTAACATCTAAAAATTTTACAAACATCCCAAAGGTTAAAACATAAACATGGTTCCAACTCCCATCAATAATTGGTCATTGGTTAAATCTTAATTGGTCATTTGTTTTCTATATAATCTCTTAGATAAATGACCATTGCTTAAAACTGTACAGTATATAATTTGCAATGTCACCCTTACATGTCTTAGCATTATACCATCTTTGTCTTTTTCAAAATTTATTGTCACTGTCTTATTCCTATAGCAGCTGTCTCCTCAAAACAAGAAGGATATTACACATAATTGCTTTATAAAGTATTTCAGACTTAATAATTTGGATAAATAAATTTCAAGTTTTTTTTTTATTTTAGCAATTGAGAAAGCTTATGTATGAAAATTGGAGTTGGATCAATGAGATTTAAACGTCTGTATTAAAATATGTTTGTTATTGCTTTGGACCACTGGTACACTTTAAGAGAGGCAAAAACAGTAGCAAGGTACAGTATCAATATTTATTTATCCTCACAAAAGTTATGAATCAATAAAAATGTGCTTGTACCTCAAGGTGCATGTTTTAAAGGGAAATATTGTATTTATCATTGCACAGACAGAAAATACCTGTACTGCAGCTTGGATCATTATTAAGCCATTCAGTCTCACCAATAACTTCTTGCAAAAGTCTTTGTTTCTAAATGTACTGTGTTATGTTATGAACGTTGTATCATTTGAAAGTTTGGCTAGACAAAGTACTCATGAACCACAAAGGAGTGAATTTCTTTCTGTGCAAACTTTATTTCTTTGAAAAAAAAGTTTACACCAACCTACTTTAATTTTAATTGCCTATCATTGTATATCTACAATTCACAGATTTTAAAGTATGAAAATGTACCAAAAATGCAATATTTGGCTTGAAGTGTTAAGTATTAAACTTCCATTCAAGATGGAGTAGTTGCTAGACAGTTGATTGTGGCAATTATTACTCATTGGTTTCCTCACACTTTTTAGTTCCACCTCTTGTTTAAAAGACAATTTGCTTGCATTAATGTCAACATCCTTTAGGATGCCATGGTGTAACATGCTTTGCAGTTTATGTGATAAATATTACTAGCAAGTTAATTTCAGGGAAATAAGGATGGAAGATAAAAGTTGATCTTACCCTGTGTGCTTGAACAGTATGATGTACCATTTTATATTCTGATACGCTGCACTGTATTGATAGCCTACACTTATTATGAGCTACGTATACTCTAAATGTTTCCCAAGGTAAAATCAATGACAAACTTATAAGTACGGTATTACAGAAATGTTTCTGCTCTGTAAGCTTACTGAAAGACCTTCAGTTACAAGTACTGTACAGCTGTAGGCCTGGCCTCACCTTGGGTCCAATATAAATCAGTCTTGTAACTGTATTTTGCAGCATCTTACCCTCTGGCCATTAAAATTTAGCCAAGGTCTGTCAAAGACCAAATTTTAAACAGTACCTAATAGTGACCCAAAGATTCTGTGAACAATGTACAGTTTTTTCTAATATTGTTTTTGTATTGCCAGTGTTTCGGAGTGTGTCTCAACAAGCATGTCATAGGGCAGCGGTGGGGAACCCTTTTCCTCTGACAGGCCATTTTGATGGTCGTAATCTGATCACGGGCTGCAGACAGTAAGGACGCAACAAGCTTTTCCCATGGGTACAGGCCAAGGGGCTCTAAATAGGCCCTGGTGGGGTAAAGCCCCTAGGAGTTCTGGAGTAAGAAGAGAATGTCATCGTGGCCACTACAGTATCTTTAAATGACATTAAATCCAAAGGCTGCACAGGCCAGAAGTATCACAATATGACCATTTGACTTTTTCTTTATGTGTGAAGTAATAGTGATTGAACACCTACTGTACAAAATCTTTCACAAAAAAAAACCGCCTATTTCAAAACCAACTTTATTCCACTTTTTAACAATTCAATCTTCAGAGGGACAGTTCTAACCCCCTCGAATCTACTGCGCTAAATAAAGTGCCCATCGAGTTTCATACTCAGTGTAATAAGGTAGGCCTATACATGTGGTACAGTAGTGCACTTCTGTCCATTGCTACCATATGTAGCCTTCCAAACAAAACTTACAATACCACCAGAAGTACAAGGATTCTGCACCTGGTTTGTGTCTAACAAAACTGTGAGGATGCTGCATTGTAGATACTAGGGTTTTAGTAATATACTGGAGTTGTTTTAGCAGCAGCGCAGTTTTAGTGAAATGCAAGGAAAGTTGGATAAGCATGACAGATGATGGGCACCATGGGCTAAAAGATTATTATCAGTTGCCTTTCAAGTGATTCTGAATTTGTAAAAGTTTATGAATTATCTTGCGGGTTGAAAAATGGTCTTGAGGGCCATATGTGGCCCGCAGGCCAGAGGTTCCCCACCCCGTTGTAGGTCATCAGTCAAGATATGTAAGCTATCACAGAAACTGTGGTTTGTCATTGGTCTCGTTTGGTAAATTATGTCAGTGTGCAGTCAGCTGACCTCTGTCTTGGCCTGGCTATTGTCTCAGCCTCAGAAACCCTGGTTACAGCCTTGGACAGGAAACTATGGCCTTGACCACAACACTCATTTTCTTCCTGTTTACATTTGTCTGTAGGAAGGGACATTTCTGAAAGTTCTCACCTCCTACCACCATTTGATAGCCACAGTGGAGACTTGTTTCCTACTGGAATGAGTTCACCTCTCCAAAATAGTCGCCATCAAAGACAAAATCAACATGCTGATTCTAGAGGACATCATACGGAGGCTCGTATGCCTGACAACATTCGACATGTGTATGAAGAACTTGCCTCTATAAGTGAAAAATTAAAGGTACTTGAATATTTTCTCTTTTGTGTCGGGAACTTGCAGCCAAGCTAAAGTAGGTATGAGTGTAGGCACTGGAACATTAAATTGGAACTGAAGGATCTTCCCTCCTTTGGAAAATTATTATGGATTCGGTGGGAGGGTTGGTGGGGGGGGGGGGGAGGCTGACTGGTCAAATTTTTGTGGAATTTGAATTAGTTCTGAGTTCCCTAGTTTGCATCTTTATTATGTAAACTTGTTCCTTGACATCACCTGTCTGTGTAACTTAGTAAACAAAATCATAGAAGTTAATGAGCAAAGCAAGTTTGTTTTTATTTTGCTTCCCATGGCAGCACTGCTTGGGATTCTTGTTCTGTGCCTTAGACCTTGAGTTTAGTACCTGATGATTTAACTTCCACAAATAGATGTACTGTACGTATGGATGGTGAGATGGCTTTACTTCTCTTCTTAGATTCCATTACCATGCCACAGTATACTCTTCAGTGCTAACAAAAGTAGTAAAAACAAATTTGTGTCCAGAGGGACACATGTATGCAATTTTCATTCATAATTCTCTTGGCATCAACCTGGTGGTTTTGAGCATTTTTATCTCATCCCCACATATGTAGTATGTGGGGGATGAGATATTGTGCTTCGTTTACCATTGAAAAGTGCACACGTTTCCCCCTGCCAGTCGCCACAGCAATCATAACCATGGAAATGCATGGTAGGGAAATTTGGGGCTTTATGACCGCTACTCAAGGGTGGGGCAAAATGGAGTGGTGAAGGTCCTGTTTCCTGGTCATGTGACCAAATATGCCTAAAATTTGGGTCAAAGGCTCTGATGGTCAAATGACATTCACAAGGTCAAAAGTGTGTCGCGAACTCCTCCTAAACTAAGAACAAGATTGAGCCCAAACTTGGTGGGCGGGTGCATAGTCCTTGGAACTTGTGCCTGACATACCCTCAGCATGATAGGTCAAAGGTCAAAGGTCAACCATCAAAAAAGGTCAAAATAAGCAATTTTCCAAATCTGGCTATAAAACCTGAATGCAACAGTAAATGGCCCGGATTTCTTGACATAGCTTTCGTATTGAAGCGCTCTTCGCACAACTTGACACTTGCTCTTCTGAGGTCAAAGGTCACGAGGTCAGAAGGTCAAACGACAATTTTGGGGTCAAAAGTGTGATGCGCACTCACTTAAAACTGAAGGTACTAATGACCCCAAACTTGGTGAGGGGGTGCATGGCCCCTAGAATTTGTGCCTCCAATATCATCAGCATGATAGGTCAAAGGTCAGAGGTCAAAGGTCACGATACGTCAAAATGAGCAAATTTTTAAATCTTGCTGTAAAAGCTGAACGAAACATTTAACGATCCTCATTTCTTCACATAACCTTCTGATGGACACCTACTTTATGCAACTTTACACTTGACCTTCTGAGGTCAAAGGTCACGAGGTCAGAAGGTCAAACGACAATTTTGGGGTCAAAAGTGTGCCGTGCCCTCACTCAAAACTGAAGGTACTACCGACCCCAAACTTGGTGTGGGGGTGCACAGTCCTTGGAATTTGTGCCTCCAGTACCCTCAGCATGATAGGTCAAAGGTCAGAGGTCAACGGTCAAGATGTTCAAAAACAATTTTTTTTTTTAAATTTGGCAGTAAACACTGAAAGAAAAGGTAAATGATCCGTTACATTGATCACTGTCTTTTCCTGACACTCAAAATTCAGTTTTCACCTGCGGTTTAACAAACCCCACCATAAAAGCCACACAATGACATGATCAGATGCACACTTATCTATAAAGCTTCTCTTGCTCAAAACTTGACCACCTCTAGTCTAAGTAAAAACCCAGGCCTAGAGTGAACTGCGATCACGCGTGTCAAGCATGACTAGTTCTTGGGGCCATAAAAGTAAAACTATACGCGTGTCCCCACCGTAGTAAAAGTCCATGCGCGTCCCAGTATGAAGCATAACTAAGTACGCGCACAGTGGAACTGATGTTAGGCCTATAGGCCTAACTTAGGCCTAGGCTTAGGTTACGCTAAATTATTAATAGTACTGTAATAACGCTAAAAAGCTAGGTAGGCCCTAGGCCTAATAGGCTTAGTTGAAATACACACCTGGTTAAGAACTTTGACCAAGTTTGTGAGCACTGTGGCTCACCACGGAATTTTGGCTGTCTGTAACTCTGTTGCTTACCTTCTCTTGAAGAACTACATATATTCTTCATCTCTTGCATGGCAACAACGACGTACGTGTGCATCGCAGGGGCCAAGTTCAATTCACACACGCACACGCAATGCACGCACGCAAGTACAGTCGGTATGGTGTGAGAGTGACTGCGCTGCTTTAGTACACTGGATACAGTGTACATATACTGTAAGCAGCGCCAAGTTCCAAACAAATGACGTCACAAATAGACCGTGTGAATCATGCAGGCTACCTTTGATCTAGTCCGCAGTCTGCTGACCTAGTTCAGGGAGCAAAGTGTACGTGAGAACTAACTTTGATCTGGCCGCCCGGCAGACGTGTGTTGCTCTAGTCCGCAGTCTGCTGACCTAGTATGGGGATTCCCATACCGGGGGCCGGGCTCTATTTCATAAAAGTTAGAAATATTCCTATCTTGGACTTAGGAAGAATTCATTCCTATCTTCATGCTGAAGTTGTTCCTAGGTTTAGGAATGATCTTTGGTAGATTTAGAAATGTTCTTAATTGATCTGGCATGAAATTCACATATAAAAACAATGTCACTTTTGATTTATCCCTAAATATCCCAGCAATATACCCACTGTCAAAATTGGGCTACCGCACCATCAAAAATTTTGAATGGTCTCAATCTTTCTCAAATTCACATATACTCCTGGGTAATTGACCTCTATGGGTCATTTATATGTTTAAGAACCGTCATTTTAAGGATACTAGCACTCAGTCTCCAAAAAGAGACTAAAAATTTTGATTTATACAAACGATCCTGTTTTGTTTTTTAAAACATTCTAAATCTTGTTACTAGGACGTTCACACTATTGTACAGTATGCTGTATAGCACGCACTGCTGTTCAATTGTGACATAGTTCATAGCTATGGTAACAATCATGTACGCACATACAACAATCATTGCAGAAACGCAAGCAGACGATGTTACTCTCACAGTAATAACGCGGGAAAAACTTTGTGTTGCAATAGCCTAGGCCTAGTTCAGGGAGCAAAGTGTACGTGAGAACTAGGCCTAGGTACCCAATTGAAAAAAGTGTCTCGGACCCTGGAGTACAGTCAATGTGGGTGCAGGAGCAACACTAGCCTAGAGGTTTTGAAGGGCACACGTCCCTTGTGTCACAGTAGTATCTAGGCCTATAGTTTTGCTGTGCGTGTGTGCTGTAAATACACTGCAATCAGAACCGGAAGCTGGCGGGTACCGTAAAGCCGCAGTCACACTACAACGAATTTGGATCGGATTCCGATCCGATTTTTGCGATTTTTGCGTTTTTTTTACTTTGAAACATTCGCGATAGCACGGTCATTAAACAGTAGGCTGTCCATACATCACTATGAACTTTTTCACCCAGGTGAATATGATTGATGTGAGAGCTGATCTTGTTTTTACAACAGTTCAAGGGCTTGTGGAAAGTAGGGAGATCCCCTGTTGGAAGTATGCATTACTCAAACAAAGAGAGTTTACATGCTGTAATGTGGCAGTGATGTGGTTAAGTTTGACAGAAGCACCTCTTATTGAGCATGGAGGTATTTAATTTTAAACCTCAGACTTCAATATATATTGTTTTCAGAGGTTTAGAACACAGAAATATCACATGTTGGAATTTAATACATTCAAGTATTCAACCACTGCATTTTTCCTCAGGTTAGTCCGATAAAAGCTGTCTGTCAATGTGAGGTCACGAAATAATTCGTATAAATTTAATTTTCGTAGTCCTGCGATAAAACTCATATAATTACACAGGTTGGCAAATTTGGGGCTCTTTCCGAACCGAAATGGAGAAGATTTTAATAAAAACTCACAAAAATCGGATCGGAATCCGATCCGATTTTCCCAGTTTCCCCATAGTGTTCCCATTACAATAAAATTCCAGACTGCTACACCAGACTCGGAAGAAGCAAAAGGATGTATTGGGATGAGATCAGCAACTTCTTGATTGCCTGCCCTCTTGTATTTTCTTTTGCTATATTCATTTATTTCCATGTATCAACTCTTTATTTTCATCTTCCATGTTGTTTGATCATACATACAAAAACTTGTCATGTTTTATTTACAAAAAGTTTTACAGGTTTCTAATCTTCATTGCCTAATATAGGAAAGTAATTGTCCATAGACTGGTAGAAAACTTAAAGAGAAAAAAATCTTAATATGAAATATATTACTATATAAAACACAACAAAGATGTGATCACATTATGTTAGTTTACACCAGATAGGTGCACAACCTTTCATTCTCAGAGAGAGCATGCAGCCCTGCTGAATCACGAAGTGATTGTAGATGAGAAGTTGCAGCTGCTCCAGTCAGAGGAGGATAAAAGGAAGAGGGTGTTGGATGAGTCCATTAAACAAGTAGAGGCTGAATATCATCATAAACTGGCAGAACTGGAGAAGGTGAATAATATTCTGCCCTTTCGATCAAACTCAAGATAACTTTCACAACTTTATAGGGACTGTATATCTCTGATGCAACATTAATAAAATCATATTCTGATCAGTCTGGTAGTTGGTGACTGGACAAGTCTTCCCCCTCTCTCTCAGGGGATAATTCTCACTGAAAAGTTCCCCTGGGACAATTTCCACCCAAACATTTTTCCCAAACAATTCCCACCCAGACAGTTTCCACCCATAACAATAGAGTTCGCCCCACCAGAAATTTGCAATTTTCCTGGGGAAAAATTGTCTTAGATGCAAGTTTCCCTAATTGAAGTTATCCAGGGGAATTTTCCAGGTGTGAAGTGTCTAGGGGGATGGGGGCAGGGGGAATTGGCCTGGAGTTTAGGAGGTGAGACATCCAAGTTGATGTGTGGGTGTTTGTGTATAGACCTTATGCATTGATGTCACACGGACATCATTTTGGAAGAAAACAATGAAGCGCATGGCATGCCAGCAGTAGACTTCGCTACATGCATATGGGATTGGTTGAAAAGTCAGCTGTCTGCATTTGTTGGTGTAACTTGCAATGGTGTGCACTTTCCTCCAAATGAGGGAGCACTTTTTGCTTTGTGACATTATATGCGTAAGGTATGTACATTAGTGTTTGCACCGGGTCCAAAATTCGGAACTGGAAGTCGATGGTTGGTCGGCCCGGGTACCCCGAAAATATGACTTCTGTTAGGCTACAAGTTTGTTGTAAAGTCATAATAAGAAATTTTGCTTTGCATGTTGATATCATATAACACCAACATATCTTACGTATGGGCATGACAAGTGTTCTAGATCTTAGGCGTGTGCGTGATAAATTTTGCCAAGAAAAAGTAACATGTTAGGTGTTCTGTCATACATGCAATCTATGTTAGTGAAAATTTGGAATTTGGAATTTCAGAACCAGGTCCTGACATCGTCGGTCGGGTACCCGGTGCAAATACTAATATACATGCATATATATGTGTTTTACAACACCTTGTTTCTAAGGAATCTTTTTACAAACGACATCATAATATCAGTCTGCAGCTGGGTTTGTACTAGCCCCTTCATGGGTTTTGGAACCTTGTGGTACTGTTTGTGGCACCACATACTTGCCATGAATATTTAAAGATCTGTGGATATGAAAATGTCATATCTACCTATTTGATGTAAAAAGCATTAAAAATGGTAAAATTAGTTGAAAGTCATATCAAAATCCATCATATTTTGACCATTTTTCAAGACAGTTACTCTTTTTGCACTAACATCAGGAATAAACATGAGCTGCATATGCAAATTTTTTGTGTGGAAAGATGGGACTCTTTTCTTTGAGGTATATCTTATGTTCTTCTTTGTTTGTTTAACCATTATTCCAAGGACAGTTGGAATGTTGGTATGCTCTGGGGGTTTTATTTTGGAACTAGCTATTGACTACTTTGAAAATGTCCACCTTAAACACCAGATAGAAACTGGCTGGTATTAAGTAATAAACAGATTATTTATGAAGGATTTACAAAAGAAATACAGATCCTGTGCAACATTCCACATCACAAAATCTACACAGCAAATGAGAAATCTTAGAAATGATCAAATGTTGAAGAGGTTTATCTTGAGAACGGTTAAAGATATTCAAAGTGGTTCCAACGGATTTTACATCAGGGGATCTTAATCTATAATTGTTGCATAAAACAGCTGTTAAGTTTCATGTTCACAGACCTTTAATGTATGTAAGAGTGATAAATGTTAATACCATAAGGAATGACTGAAAATTAAAAAAAAAAAAGAAAAAACTGAAACAATTACAGTAAACGGGATTGACACAGAGTTGTACTGTAAGGTCAAGTTACTCATTTGAGGAATGACCAACTCATAAAATGATATGTTCAAAACCAAATCTGAAATGAATTACATGAGTGGTTACACCAGCATGTTACACCAGCCTGGTTGTTTAGTGACATAATTATGGTTGGTTGGTGGCAGGAGTCCTTAGGTGGCAAAGGAAAGGATAAGTTTGACTGCTCAGTAGTGGCATTATCAACCATCAGTATCAACCATCAGGCATTGCTTTCATTGAAAACTAATAGTAGAACCTGGGGTATCATTTTTGCAGAGTTGTCCTGGAAAGTCTCTGATCCCCCAAAATTGTTATTTTGATGCAAACCTACATTAGTATGATGTTTGAGATTACTAAGCCATAAGAAGCATAATCGATCCAAACAAGGACTTTTGTTTTCCCATGGTGCATGCATAGCAAAAGGGTGACTAAACAGGTGCTCTGAAATCTCATTTTCCAGCACCCTTTATCAGAATATATGAACCAACTTCACATAGCATGTACATTTCTTTGTTAGATATTCATGAGGGCAAAGGCAATCACATTAACTTATAAGATTTGGTATAAACAAGATCTGTGTTATGACGTACATTTGGCTTTATTTCTCTCAAAATATGTCAAGACATAGGCATACTGTAATTACTGCCAGCTATTTATGAATCATGTGAGTCCTGATTCATAGTAAACTTTTTCAAAGTAGCTCACAGTATTGATCATCATCTTCTCCGTCAACATTGCTGAGGTGGGGGGGGGGGTGTGGATGGGGATGGGTTTTAAGTGAGGTATTTCTTTCTCTTCTTTTGATCTTTTTTTCTGTTTTTGATCACATGTTTTTTACTACTGTTGAAGCAGTTTGTTTGTTTGCTTGTTTGTTGTTTTGTTTTCTCTTTGTTTATAACTGGTTTATAGGGAGTGCACTTTCTCAAGCCCTTTGGGCTTTTTGTGAATTTCCTTTCACTTATGTTTGTACATGAATGCCTATGTAAAAGTTCTTTATTTGTATGTAAAGCAAAAAAAAAAACATTAAACGAAACAAAACAAAACAGTAGCTTTGCATTCTGGGTATCATGTTTTACTGAATGCTCATTTTAAAGAGATAGGTATACTATTTGATGTAATTTGCTATTAAGAGTTCTTCAGCTGAATTGTTTTCTTATTGTTTTACTGCCTGCCTGCCATTATTTGCACCTTCCACATTCCCTTCTGTCTTTGTGATTTTCAGAAACAAAATCTCAAGCTCAAAGAAATTCAAGAGATTGTTGCAGAAAAAACAAAGGAGAACAAAAGAATGAAGGAATCTTTTGACACTTTGAAGAATGTCAATGACTCCCTACGAAAACAGGTTTGCTAGACTTTTAAAACAGCTGTATGCGTATGGACCATTGAGTAATTAATGAATTCATAAATTTGAATTTAGGTGCTGAAAACTTAGAGCTAACCTACCTATTTTCAAAATGAGTTTTCATGACAAATCTAATCTTCTTTAAATAATGTACCTTTTGAACACTAGTTAAAGCTGCAATAGTGCCCTCTATTTCCACACATATTTGGTCTGGATGCACATATTTGTAAAGTGAGCAAAAAGGTCTATTAAATCAATAATTTGTGTGAATAGACAAAAGTTACTACGGCCCAAAATTCTGACATTCATTCTATTCTTTGCATTCTTTTAAACTCTTAATTTGTAATAAATTGCTGCCAATGGGAATCAACCAGTAGTGAAAATTTAATTGTTATGTAATAAAGGTTGAAAATGAAGAAAGAAATTAATCATTCTTAGACTAAATCTGCTATAACTGGGTTTATGTTACTGTATGTGTTAGATCCATGATGTTTAAAGGATTGAAGGGTGAAAAACTGCTGTTTTCTATCAACTACTTCAGGGTGGGTTGGCCCTTTTTAGCTCTCAGTCTGTCAATATTTACCTTCATGGTGGCAGCTGTACTAGGAAGAAAACGGTACAAGATGGATCCTGGTATGAAAGCTGGGTGTCCCTGTAAGTGCTACAG
The DNA here is from genome assembly GCA_029531755.1 of Holothuria leucospilota. Classification (NCBI taxonomy): domain Eukaryota; kingdom Metazoa; phylum Echinodermata; class Holothuroidea; order Aspidochirotida; family Holothuriidae; genus Holothuria; species Holothuria leucospilota. The sequence goes on from CM055975.1 coordinate 38,652,387, forward strand.
ATATTATCTTCTGTCAGATGGGTCATGCAAGAAGTGAACTTTGCAAACCACAAACATTCATTTCACGGTCTTCATATCTGGTAGAATAAAGAATAATTTGAACAAAGACGTTATTACTACATATGCTATGTGTAACAGTATTTATGTACTTCCCTTTCAAAAGTAGCAATGGCCAAGGCAAAAGACAAAAAACAAGCTTCTCAGCCTTTTGACTGAAATGTAAAAAGTAAAGGCTGAAAGGCCTGAGATGCATCCATTTATGGACAGTATGAACATGCAGTTGAACAACTTCAACATTCCTGCAGTGTTCAAATTGGGGGCATACACTGGGAATATGGGCATTTTTAGCATTTGTCTGGATAAGCATATCTTGTTTTCTACAACAAGTAAGATTCTCTTGGGGGATCATTGAAATAGTGTTTAGGAGGCTCCTTGATTCTTTTCAGAGTCAAACCCTTCACCACAGTCCCCTCCCCCCACATTTGCATGGAGTATCTCAGAAAGTATTATACTACTTCTGTCATCTCTCTGATTGCAGCCTTGGACATTGTCATCTGTGTAATTGATAGTGTTTACAAAGACCACCCTCTCTAAAAGTACAGTATGCTATAACTATATCAACATAGCAATTTTACTACAACTTTGGACAGGAGTCACAAGCTATAATTGTCTATAACAGTTAAAATACTTTCTAGAATACTTTAGAATACCTTTCACCCATACCATTATTATTTTTATCAAAATGGAATATTTTGCTCGAGAATGACCAACAGGTAGTATTGTCATTCAGGCCTTGATACAGTATTAAAGTGCTAGGTGTCTTATGAATATGAAAAAGTCAGGAACCTGCCAATGAAAATCAGTATGACTCTCTGTGCCTTCCATTTCAACACAGTAAATCAAATTAGGAATTCCCTCCATGGAGTCAGTCAGTGAATTGTCACTTTCCCATGGCAACATTGCGTTGCGAGTGAAAACAGTATACGGCATATTGTGGTTGGAGTGGAGTCCAATGACCTTTTCATTCCAGCTATATAGTGTGCAATTCATTTCCATGATTGGTATAAAAGTATAAAAGAGACACATTCCCTGACAGATTGCATATGGCTTTGTGGTCAGTCCTTGTTTTCACTTAAACGTCAAGCCTGTAGGTGGGAGGGGGGACAAGGGGGTGAGGCCCTCCCCGGAAATATTTCCCCCTAGAAGATCAGAAATACCATTGCCTTGATGCATTTTAGTATATCTCACCAACCCCTACCCAAAAAATTTTTTGCCCCTCTGGAAGCTTTCTCACCCCCCCCCCTCCCACCTTCAGTACCATGTCTGGCTGTGGGCTTACATTATAAGGGTAACAGGAAAAACCTGGATTATCAGCAGATTCCATTGAGAAGGTCATTTCAGATGGAAAAGCCTTCTCTTGATTTGGGGTGAAAACCTATCTTGCTATGTATGACCCTAGTGCTAAAAGTGTCATTGCTTCAGTTTGGATAAAGTTTGCTGAGGTTAGGAGAATTGGAAAAAAAATTGCTTCAGGGTAATTATGTGAATACAACCTAATACTAATCATCCATGTTTTGTTTAAAGCTTGATGAGATATGTACGCAAAACAAAAGGTTGGAGACCCAAGCCATCAGTGTTCAACACAGACTGACAAATTTACAAAGAAAGCAAGAAATATCAGACAGGCAGAGGGTAGCAGATAACTTTACAGAACAACTTAAGGCTCAGGCATATGGCAGTAAAGTACAGAAGACATCAAAAGCAAGCAAGGGGCAGGGACCCAAGGTAATGAAATGATTAAAAGAATGGTGTATTAATATACCAAGGAACAAAAGATTTTTCAAGTGATGGATAGTTTGTAATTTTTACTTTTTCTTGCCTTTTTTAAAAATATTTAGAGATGTTGGTTGAATCTAGTACTTTTGAGGCTTGATACTTACACATTTTTGGTTTCGATGATAAGAGAAACCTATGCATTCATGATGGCGTGTGTGTGTATGTATGTGTGTGCGTGTGTGTGTGTATGCGTGTGTGTGTGTGTGTTTGTGACACTTTGCTCGTTAACACGATATCTGAAGAAGGGAAACTTTGGCAGTTCTCAAACTTGGTACATAGATGCCCCATATTGAGAGAAAGAACCCTATTGTTTTGGGTGGGGTCAAAGGTCATCTCGGTTCACTGAGGGTCAAAGTCTGAAAACCTTAGTGACAGGATATCTCAAGGTAGGAAGCTTAGATGAATTTCATACTTACTACGTAGATGGGTTATGGTAAGAGGAAGAACCTATTAATTTTGGTGGGGGTCAAAGGTCACCTGGGGTCACGGGGGTTCAAACTCTGAAAACCTTGTTAACACGATATCTTGAGGTAGGAAGCTTGGATGAATTTCATACTTAGTCTGTAGATGTGTTATGGTAAGAGGAAGAACGCTATTGTTTTTGGTAGGGGTCAAAAGTCACCTGGGGTCACTGAGGGTCAAACTCTGAAAACCTTGTTAACAGGATATCATGAGGTAGGAAGCTTGGATGAATTTCATACTTAGTATGTAGATGCGATATGGTAAGAGGAAGGTCTCTATTGCTTGTGGTGGAGTTCAAAGGTCACCTGGGGTCACCGGGGGTCAACTCTGAAAACCTTGTTAAAAGGATATCTCGAGGTAGGAAGCTCTGATGATTTTCACACGTAGTATGTAGATGCATTATGGTAAGAGGAAGAACCCTATTGTTTTTGGTGGAGTTCAAAGGTCACCTGGGGTCACCAGGAATCAAACTCTGAAAACCTTGTTAACAGGATATCCCGAGGTAGGAAGCTTGGATGAATTTCATACTTAGTATGTAGATGTGCTATGGTAAGGGGAAAAACACTATCATTTTTGGGTGGAGTTCAAAGGTCACCTGGGGTCACTAGGGTCAAAAGCCCAAAAACCTTGTTAATGCGATATCTTATGGTAGGAAGCTTGGATAAATTTCATACTTTGTACGCTGATGCCTTATAGTGAGAGGAAGAAACCTATTGCTTTTGGAGGAGGTCAAAGGTCATGTGGGGTCACTGTGGGTCAAACCCTGAAAACCTTGTTAACACAATATCTCAAGTTAAAAAGCTTGGATAAGTTTCATACTTAGTATGTAGATGCCTTATAGTGAGAGGAAGAATCCTATCATTTTTTGGTTGAGATCAAAGGTCAGTTGGGGTCACTGGGGGTGAAACTCTGAAAACCTTGTTAACACAATATCTCGAGGTAGGAAGCTTGGGTAAATTTCATACTTTGTATGTAGATCTTTTATGAAAATAGGAAGGACCCTAGTGGTTTTGGTGGGGTTCAAAGGTCATCTGGGGTCACCGGGGGTCAAAGCCTGAAAACCTTGTTAACATGGTATCTCAAGATAGGTAGCTTCGATAAATTTCACATTTTGAATGAAGATGCATTATAGCGAGAGAAAAAACCCTATTGTTTTTGGTGGAGGTCAGAGGTCATCTCGGGTAACTGAGAGTCAAAGTCTGAAAACCTTGTTGACAGGATATCTTGAGGTAGAAAGCTTGGATAAATTTCATACTTTGTATGTAGATGCCGTATAGTGAGAGGAAGAAGTAGTGTTTTTTGTGAAGGTCAAAGGTCATTTGGGGTCACTGGGGGTCAAACACTGAAAACGTTGTTAACACGATATCTTGATGTAGGACTCTTGGATGAATTTCATAGTTAGTATGTAGATACGTTGTGGTTTGACAAAGAATCATATTGTTTCTGGTGGAGGTCAAAAGTCATCTGGGGCCACTAGGGGTCAAACCCTGAAAACATTGTTAACACCGTACCTTGAGGTAGGAAGCTTGGATAGATCTCATGCTTAGGATGCAGATGCCTTATGGTGAGACTAAGAACTCTGTTGTTTTTGGTGTGGGCCAAAGGTCATCTAGGGTCACCAGGGGTCAAACTCTCAAAACCAAGATTGTAGTCTGGGATCACCAGAGGTCAAAGTGCAGAATTTCCCAAGAATTCTCAGATATGAACACAAAACTGTGTTTTTCCAATACGGTAAGATAGCATTTGACCAGTGACTGAAAGAAATAGGACATGGCATTATTTGGAATAAAACATGTATCATCAAAACCTCAATGCATTTTTGCATTCTGGTTCCTTAATGCATGATTTGGTATTAAAAAGTGATATTTAATTCAAATGTAAAGACAATATTTTAATTAAAGTATGTAAAAGTTTGGGATGTCAGGAGTTCAGAAAAATATTTTTTAATGATCCTTTCCCAAAGCTTAGTAATAGGCTGCTTTTTTGTTTCTTAAAGATAACATAATGAGCCTATCATTAAGGCCCATAGCAATAGAGGAGGTTTTTCAGACAACCATAATAGTTATCTAGAGTAGTTTGATGCTTATGTTATGCCCCCTAATCTTCTAGGCTAGTTTGGTTCTAATGTTACATGCTCCTCCCCCTTTCCCTGCCTGCAGCAGCAACAAGAAATTCTTCCTTTCCAATCATACACTCTCCTCCTCCATAATTAAAAATCTGGCCACCATGTTTTGTCAGCACTAAAGGATTTTTACTTTTCCTGACAAGGAAAAGAAAGATATGAGTAATTGTGTTAGATAACCAGCTGTCACATTTTCATTCAGCAGACTAAGGTAACTTTTCCATTCTAAGTTTCATGTGTTTCAGTTTATCTTTACATTTTTTTTTCCTTAGTGTGACACTGCAGGAACACTCCCCTGCAAAGTGTCTTGAAAAATGAGCACCCAATCTGTAACATGATATCATGCATGATGATAAGTCTAGAGTCTTCTAACCATAACCTTTCCTCATGTCTCTAACCTGATACCTTACAAAACAGAATGCAAGGATTTGGTGAAATGAAACTGCATATCATGAATATTTAATACTTCTTATAGCTAGATATTTTACATGTCTTATGAATAATTCAAATAAACACACTACCATTATGCTGCTGTATAACATATTCATATTTTGCCCTTCAGCTAGACCCTGCTGTGTTTGATACCCTTGGTATTCTGCTAGACTGGATCAGTGATGTTCACCTCAAAAAGAGTCAACCTGAATCTGATGCTGACTCCATCGATGTCACAAAGGAGAGGTGTATCAAGGTGGCCTTTCAGGATATAGATTATATTTGCATCTTTAAATTGATCAGTAGTCTTTTAATTTTAAATGATGTGCAAAATGTATGCTTTCATTTTGGTATGGAGGTGCGTTTTATATTTGTGTGTATATGTGTAATTGCTTAGCTCATAAATATTATGCCTCACCATAGGAATTCTTAATGGTAGATACTTGCAGTACTTGGTATGTGGCTGTGTATGTTGAGTAGAAGAACTGCATACTGGTAGGTATAATGATCATCTTGTGAAATGCCCCACCCCAGCAGAAAATTCCTTCAAAGACGAATGTAGTATATAGTACGGAAGAAATAAATAAATTTCATAGTCTTTGGGCCCCAAATCAAAACAATTTAGGCCCCAGCATCTTTAACTGAACTGATTTGCCTTTGCCAGACTTAAGGAGAAAATCCTTTGGAAAAACATTGTTTTTGCAATTTACAGAGTATGTGAATGGAGCTTGCTCTTAAGGGACTTTCAATTGTGGAACTTTAATTTATGAACAAAATCATTGTTTCATGCTGTACAGTGTGTACCTCTTGGGAAAAATTAACTGCTGTAGTGTGTATTTGAATGCATTTCACATGGAAGCAGTGTTAAGACTTGCCTCTAACTCTAAGTCACATTTTTAGGAGCATTTGATATAAACACCTTGTGGCATTTAGTTTTGGGTGCATTTGTGACTAATTTGGTCTGTTAGAGCCCCTTTGGTTCTGCCTATATGAACAAAGGAGCTCAATGGATATGAAATTAATTTCGGCCATTTAAAACCGTCCTCAATAAGGTTTGGTTGGTTCAAAGGGAATTTTGGTAATTTGCTTTGTGGGCTTGTCTACAATAAAGGGGTATAAAAGTGTTACAAAGGTGGTGAAATTTGAAGTCCTCTAAGAATAAATTTTTGTTGTGTTATTTTGTTTGATTGGTAGTCTCAATTTTTTCCTGAGAGCAGGAAGATAGTTCTTTTCACCTATCACCACTTTTTAAGTGGTAAGTGTTACTGGTTACGTATGTAACGAGGACAGACATGGAAACTCTTTACTCCAGAAATCTTTAAGGAGGACAATATGTATAAATAAACCCTGTATTTAATAGAATGATAAAGAACAAACACTTTTTCACTGAAATTGCATTACCATTAATTAAACATGGACTAGTATGGAGATCAATGGTTACGTTGGTAACAAGGACGGACATGTCCGTCCTCGTTACCAACGTAACCAAACTATGTTCGAGAAAATTAAGCACTTTAAACACTTGAAAGCATTGTGACACAAGTTTTGCTCTTTCCTGAAGTGTAAACTGATGACATGTGAAACATTCATCAAAAACCAATGTCCCCATGTGCCTACGTTATACTACCGACAAGGACATGGTTACGTTGGTAACATCTGGACGGACATCGCGTTGAAGGCTCTCATACCCTTGTTGTAAGCAAAAAGATGGAGGAAAGCACACAAACCAGTGACAAATATGGCCATCTGCAAACAGATGCAGTTTTATCAAATTCTCTGGTAATTTGTGTACTACAGGCCTGTTAATATGATAGTTACCAACGTAACCATTAGGGGACAGACATGTTACCAACGTAACCATCATGTGCTCCGCAATTGACTATGATGCATTTACTGCTGGATTATTTTATTTGTGGTACTGCACATGATCAAGGTTAAGTGTTACATCATAACCTTAGCTCTGGAAATCTTTTCTTTCAGTTAAAATATCAACTATTAAGATTTAATATCCAGATGGACGGACAAATCTCAAAATTTTACTCCAAATTGCTGATAAAATTTTGCGGTGTTTGTGCACCTAAAAATATTCATTTATCATTTACCATTTATTTTGTACATTACATTTATGAATGAAGACATAGAACCTGCATCAGTCACATCTGCAAAGGTCCCACTCACATCATAAATTTATTCCACATCCTATGTAACACTTATAGGTGGTAAAAAAGCCCAAAATAGCCCCAAATTCTGCCCAAAACATCCTTTATATAAGTTGGACATTGACAAAATTGTCTTTATTATCTCTCTATAGTTCCCCAAGTATGGTGAACTGTAAAATCACCAAACCATTGTGACATCTTTCAAAATATCATCAAAGCAAAAAACACACACTGAATATTTTCCTTTACTGTAGACAAGCCCTTGTCCAATTCCCTCTAACCAAAGGGAACCCTTTCATACCAAAGAGTTTTCTGCAATGTGTTCACTTTGAATCCAAAAGTTCCTCAAAGGTAATTTTTAGCTGGATCATTAATTGTACACAAAAAAAGGGTTTACCACATTTAAATGAGTATTATTTTGAGTGAAAAGTAAAAATCTGGTGTAATAAAGTAATCAAAGTGTCAAGTTTACATTTTAGCAAAAAAATTTTGTCATGAGTTCTGTCATCAGTGAGGATACTAAAATGTTCATGCAAGACAGATATGAAGGGGGATTCCCTCCTTTCAAGGCATTCTGGATGTTATTTTTCAAATGTGAGGAAACCTTTCAAAGTTCCTCTCAGTTTGCTGATTAGACCAACCATTAAGTACAGAGGAATTTTCGCACAAGATTTATTTTCTGTGTGGACTTGTGGCAGATGTTGTTGCAACCCAACAGTTACACTTTCTATGATGAACACTGAATTACAGTGTGTTTTGATATAACCAAGCATTAAACACATTGCCTAAATCAATATCACTTTAAATGCATGTGGCATGGATTTTGACTGACTAACAAAATAGTCTCAGTCAGTGCCATTAGGTACCTGACGTCATCCTTGATAAAGCTAAGGTAGGCTCTGTGACCTAGAGATAAAAATATACTTAACTTGTATGCCCTTTGTAACAGCATAAAATTATTTTAGTTTCTGAGGAATCCTTTCCAAAAAGAAACTCAAAGGAAAATGTGTTTTTCTTTTTACACAAAGTCTGATATTTAAGGTATGATAACTCTTTCCCTGCCCTTTCCAATCTCATCTTTCTTTTTATTCACCCCTTCCCTCATTCATCCTTACCCTTGCTCAACCTCTTCCCTCATACATTCAACTGACATACCCCTGAACTAACATTTACTGATATTGTGCCATAATTCATTTGCCCAAACTTTGAAATTATATTCTCGTGTTGTTCTGTACAAGCCTTACATTGAATAGGTGCATACTGCCATCTAAATGATGGTATCTTTTTTGCAGTAAATATCAAACAGTTTTCGATTCATTTCTTCATGGGAAGAGATTCAAATTGTTCTGCATTTTCAACACTCTTAAATCAGACCTGTCATTCTCATCTGTGACCATCAAACCCTCTTGGTGTGTTCCCTGAACTGATTTACAATTTAAATAAAAATTCTATTTTACTGAGAAAAAACCTACAGAATACTACACAAATTCATGTAGATATATATTTGAATGATGTAGTCCTTCAGTGGCCATATTTAGTAGGCTTTAAAGTTTTTTCTTCTTTTGAGTTTTTGGAAGGGAGCCCTCAAACACAGCCCAGCATACAGTATCTATTTGGACCCTCTTTGTTAAAATATTTGAGTATCATTGAACTAGATTTAAGCATGGATATAGGTATCATTTTCATTTGTAATTGATCTCTGCATATAGTAGCTTATCATGTCATTCATTTTTTTTTTGCTTTCACAGATTCTTCCTTCTCTGGTTGATATTTTACATAATTTATCTCCAAGTAACCTAAAACTACAGCTACCATGTTTACAATTCATCCTCTGGTCTCTAATGGTCTCAAAACTTCAAGTAAGAATCATGTTTTGGTTTTCTCATAATCTTTTTATTCAGTAATGCCTATTACAAAATAGGTGTATTACTGCAGTTTGAGTGCAAGCTGCGTAGAAAGTGGGCACTGAGCAATTTTTAATCTTTACTCGATTTAACTAGATATAACCCATGAAGTCATCAATAAAGCCCATTGCACAAGAGTGTATTAAGGTAAACAGCATGCTTTCAGCAATTTTTACTCTTTCCTTGATTTCACGACAGGTATTAAGATATGAGATCTTCATTTGACACCCCTTGTGAAACACTGGTAGCGTTATAAGTTTAAAAAGAGGCCTTGTTGTCAGATTTTTCGTGGCAGATGTACTGAAGTGTTAAGAGCTTTGTTTGAGGATGCCATACAAAGGAAAATGTATGAGTCGAACTTAGCTGTTCTGAAACTTGATTTGGCATGCTGAACTTAATTTGACGTGCTTCATACCGTCAATATTGTGATAAACTCTGAGATAAAATGTAAACATGGAAACTACTGTCTGCCAAAGTGTGGATGTGATTAGTTCCTTTTAAGTGTAGTTAGGCACCATGGTGAGCAAACTATTCACAGCACAGGAACATAACCACACAACAGTTGAAGCTGAGGACATGTGACTTGCATGTGGTCACTCATCTACCATTGTGATCTCTTACTTGATGTAATATTTTAGTTACGCCTTTCATAAACCCTTTATTTTTACATTTACATATAAAACTTTTCCCCTGCTGAGCAACAGTGAACATTCACTCAACAGCATAAAGATTTGTTTGCTTTCAGAAAATTTTTCTTCACACTACATCACAACTAACCGTGGACTACATCACATCATATCATTTTGCATCACATCAAACCATATGAAATCACACCACATCACAGTGTGTTACACCACATCACATCTAATCAATTCACATCACCTTATACCACTTCACAGCACATCAAATCACACCTTACTGTACCAAACCACATCACATATTATATCACAATACATCACACTACAAAAAACCACACTGCATCACACCATGTCATGTACATCAGACCACAACACATCACAGCATGCTACATCACATTGGCCATTTTATCACTCAGAGAATATAAGGCCAGTATCTGTCATAGGAGTAAATATCTCTGCAGTTATATAATCCATTCAGTACAGTCCAAAGTATTAGGTCATCAGGTGGCAGGGTAGGATCATCTACTGTACTGCAGCAGTTTCAACAGTGTGTGGTTTTAAATCCCTCTCAAGGAACATGGTGAGGAACGACTGCATGGTCAAGTGGTAAGAGCATCTGACTTGAAGCCTGAAGGTCTGGGGTTCGACTCCTGGCTGGGTCCTACCAAAGACTTTAAAAATGGAACCTACTGCCATTGTGCTTGGTGCTCAACATAAGCAACAGAGTAGGGAAAACAAGCCAGTGAGCCACAACTGGAAAAAAGGCCATGGCCAGCCTGACTTAAACCAATTGGTTAGAAACTGGGGAGTAAAACCTCATCTAACTCTTACTCTAACTCAAGGAACATGGTTTTTTTCCTGGTACTTTGGTTTTCATCTCATTTGACATAGCGCACCTTTCAAATTGGTTGTTTACTGTTTAGCTGACAAAACTTGGCTTGTGCAGGACTGAAATGCCATCAGGTAGACCAGCAATGTAGCCAACTTTGCTTTTTACCCAGATTTGGCAAGTCTTGCTCTAAAATAATATAAAGCTACTGTATCCACTTTTGAAGGTAAATAATTCCTGTGTTCAATAATTGCTCTCTGGGTTAAAATGCTCTGATGCAAAGTTGTATCACCCCTTGGTTTGGCTGATTTTAAAGAGTGATGGAGAGTAGTTGACTACAGTACTTTTGGGTAAGTTTTGTGTTCATGATAGTGCTACTCATAGGAAGAATACAGACCAGGTAACCAATTACGTAAAATCTGGAAAATTTTATCATCTTTTCTTTACAATTGTTTTGCTCCTCAGTTTTGGACAGACAACAAATTGCATATGAAAAGTCTGCTCCCCAGGATTCAACAATTTTTTTTTCATCAGTTGCCCTGTTGGGCTAGCTGTTCTCTTAACAATCAACTTGCCCACATGAGTATTGACTTGTCCAGTTAAAATTTGCCCAAACACCTTTGTGGAGAAGACTTTTCTGGAGTCCATATATGGCAGGCTATGAAGTTGAGCAGTGCATTTGCCCGAGTGATAATTTCTTACCGGAGACTTTCGAGCAGGAAATTTGCTGAGCTCTGCTGCTCCCAAGATTGTCACAGTTTTACTGAAATGGATTAAATATTTGAAAATTGTGTGTAGGAAAGTCTTAAGGTCTTTGAAAGAGAAGATTTTAATAACCAGGACTTTTATGAAATGAATTCATGTACCAGCTAGACAGCATTGTTGTTTTTCTATTGATTTTTTCTTTTTGGTGTAATTTTTGGTTTGTATGTCATTTGGATAAGATGTCTGCAAAAATTATAGAACCAGAGCACCTTACTTGTGTTCAGAAGGGAAATTTGGACCCTCATTTGTGTTTATCTTGGCTCGTAAGTCGGATACAGAGTAATCATTGCTGCAGAAATAATAGACTATTGTGTAGACGTAGTGGAATAATTTTTCAAAGTTCATAGTTATTATTCTGTAACAGCATTATGGACCATTTTTACAATTTCTCTCAGTATGTTAGAATTATCCATAATAATGTAAATGAGTTGTAAGCTGCCCATGCAAAAGAAGTGGTGGAAACAAGCTTCCTTGATCCCTGCTTTCATGTTTTCTAATTTTTCATTAGACCGTCTCTCTGGTATCAACTCTCAGAAGACTTGGAGAAGAACTCTACCGTTCACCTACTGTCCTGAGAGTGAAAAGTAATCAAGAAATGGAGGAGAAACAAAAGCTTGCTTTGTTCTTGAGGAGCCCTAATTTGCATATACGTTTCTTATCCTCCTTGATCATTTTAAGAACACTTTCCCAAGGTGAGCACAGCTTCATATTCCTTCTTCATCGTCATGGTAACTGAATAAAGTAAGTCAGATGTTAATATTACTAGATTTGAATTGTAAGCTGTGTTCCCCAGAAACCTGTCTGATTAATTTAGCCAAGTTGAGTTTAGCTCTGGATTGAGTTTCGATATTAGTCAGAGTCTGCATTCATAAACTTCAAACAGAAAAGTGTTAAAAAGTGTGCTCATAAGAAAATTACAACAAGTGCTTGCAATGTTTTTGAGGTGAAAAGTATATGCTCCCTTTCAATTAAAGTACAGCTTGAGTGTTATGTTTTTAAGCTTTTTGAAATTCATAAAAAGTGAGACATCAGTCACCTATTTTGCTAAATTGCATGAAAAGGATGGAGAAAGTACATCCAAATATAAAACTGGTGCTATGGTCAGGTGGATAAAGGCAGCAGCATTTGAAACAAGGAAGCTTAGCAACCAGGAGTTTATCATGGTCCAGTGGGTTTTCAGCCACAAACAATGTACAGTTTTCCTTTGTAAACTAACCCATCAGTTGAAAAGTATCCAAATTTGATTTAATTTGTTGAGTTGGTCAGCCATCAGACATGAAGTTGTATTTTAAAAGACAAGCCTCTTCCACGTTTGTGTCAAATTTGCATAAACAAAGCAACCGTAGAAATTATGTAAGCCATTGTTTTGTTCTTCTGTAGTTACACTTTCAAAATAATCCAGAACCCTTTAGAATTGCTTCCGCCATATTTTGGATTACAAAAGCAGAGCTTTCACTGTAAGCTATACTGGGACAGAATGACGTAACCTCGGTTCTTGTCACCTCTCTTGACACTGTTTTGTCTCTTTGGATTGTAATTATCATGTGAAAAATTCAGTTTATTGTCATTTTAACTACATGATTATGTGTGTTGAAGGTCTGTGGAAATGTAACCAAAACAGCTGTTTTACCCAACAATGATAGGCTAAGATCCTTTGATGAAAAATCTGTTGGATTTATTTGAATTTGTTTTACTGTTCTGAAGATATCCCTCTTCAAAGTTTGACCATTTTTGAGATTTCTCATTTGCTATGCAGAAATTGTGATGTGGAGTGTCGCACAGAGTCAGTATTTCCTTTGTAAATGCCTTATAAATTATCTGTTAGTCACTTACCAGCTAATTTTCTAGTTTGGTGTTAAATATGGATATTTTCAAAGAAGCCAGTTGCTACTTCCAAAATAAAGTCCTCAAGACATACCAACATTACAATTGCCCTTGGATCAAAAGGTTAACATAAGACATATTTCATGAGTCCCTCTTACCACATCACAAATTTGCATATGTTTCTCATGTATATTTATGATGTAAGTGCAAAAACAGTAACTGTCTTGTAAAGTGGTCAATATTTGACAGATATTTTGATGGGAATTACAATTATTTTCAACATTTTTAATGATTCTTACATCACATAGGCAGGTATAGTATTTGTATGTCCACAGACCTTTAAAGTCAACTTGTCAGAGAGTAGGAATTTGCAGGTTAAATGTCCCTTCTTTGAAGAATTTAACATACAGTAGGCCAGCTTTACAGGTTATCAAATGGTTTTATGTTTCTTTATCCAGTCGATTATTTGGCTAATGTATTTGACATCTTGAGAGCTGATCTGAAAGATGAGAGATCCAAGGAGTTTTACCTTGAATACAAGGCTACCTTGATCATTCTACCCTTTATAAAATCATCTAACAGCACTTTAGTGGCAGGAGCAGTCGATGTCTTTCTACAAATGTCAATGGAATCGGGTAAGTGATGAAAGATTTGTGCGTGTGGGGGGGGGGAGGGGGAGGAGACAGATGCCGGGTTTGATGTCCTGGTAGATTGGAAAGATTTGTATCTTTGCTTAAAGGGTTGGTTGAAGCAGGCGCGGATCCAGAAATTTTGAGGGGGGGGGGGGGCCCAAGATGGAAAATCTCATGTGCACCGAAGGTGCACCACGAGCGCGAAGTGCGAGATCCTGCGCGTGGGGTCCAGGGGCCTGCGTTAGGGCCCCAGGCGGGGTCCAGGGGCGGAGCCCCGGTGGGGGTCCAGGGGGCGAAGCCCCCGGAAGCTCTCGCAATATTGCATTTTAAGAGCACAGAAATCGACCTCCAGTTCTTATGTCAGTGAGATTTTATACCTTTTCATGTTTCATGGAATTTGATGTGTATGGCTCAGTATAAGTTACTATATGTACCTGCAGAAGTTCCGGAGAATATAACTTACACGCCAACATTATGAGCCCTTGTAGGTAACTTGAGATGATTTTTGCCATAATGAGTGTTTGATTTTCGTTATACGGTATTCGGGTTTAGGACGTTAGATGAAACAATTGCGCGCGAAGCACGCCGAAAACTTGAATTTACATTTAAAACCATTGCTATGACTAACGGTGTCAATTCCCTTTATGTGTGTATATCAATTAGAAGGTGTGTTCGATGCTAAGTTTTCAGTTCTCATAAGAAGAGGAGGGTGAAAAAACGAATATCAGTTGCTTTACATCCTTACAATGCTGGCTCCTCTGAAATCACGTTTATGCACACGAATAATTGGCTTATGGTAGAACCCCACCGATGAGTAATGAGAATACGTTTGGGACCTTATTGATAGTAAAAGGAGCAATTCAAGGCTAAAAGTATTGAGAAGACTTTGCAAAAATCGTGAAAGATTTCAAATGATTTTTAGTAAAAAGTGATAAGAATAAATCCATCACTCAATAAAAACGTACCTCTCTCCGTAAGCGTAAACAAGTGCACGCAAAGCGTGCCGAAAATTTTCGGTATAGAGCCTCCCGGGAGCTTTGCATTAATTGTACACTGAAAAGGGGGACCAACAGGACTCTCACAACCTGACATCCATATGGGAGGAGAGATGATATATCACCTTCTTTATGGATTTCTGAAGGTTTTTATACCCTTAAGAAATCTTATGATTCGGATGGTGCCGGCGGGAGTTGGGTGATTGGGGGAAAAAACAACCGCAGATAACTGCTTAAACGTGCCTTTTAGGCAGTGGGATTTTGTATACGGCCACATACAAGAGTGGGAGAGCCTTTTCTTGTTAGTACAGGAGAGTGCAATCCCAGGAAGGGGTTTACCCTTCCCTTTGAGAAATTTTTGTTAATTTTAGGAGGCCTATATGCAAAAATGGTGGTATCTTTGGGTCATTCTAAAGTGATTGTATGTTTAAAAAATGTCCAAAATTTAGTGAATTCTAACTTTTGTTCGGGTGAAAAAGAGGAGTAAGAGATGGTTAATATATTGTCTTCAAACCTCCTCAAGTCCCAGGAAAAATCATGGGCGCGGATCCATCTCCAAGTGTGTGTGTGTGTGGGGGAGGGACTTTTCACATCTGTGAATCGCCGTCCTGGTGGAAGAAGCAGTGGTTTTAACCAGAATTTGCGTCACGGGGAGGCAATAAGTTTTGTAATCGTCGGCATGGGAGAGGGGTCTAAGGGAAATTTTCCTAGAACTGAATGCCCTCAGATGCGATTTGGTGCAACAAAAGTGTAGGATTTTTAGGTTATTTTTCCTCTAAAAATTTCGTTTTCCAAGGCATAATTGCAGTCTGTTCCATCATTTTTGAAAAAGTGAGGGGGGACTTTTGACGATGTCCCCCCTTCCAAAAAGTGAGGGGGACGCATGCCCCCTCCATGATCCACGCCCATGGAAAAATTGTACACGCAATTATACCTGGGTGCAAGGCTTAAGCCAGCGAGCCGTCCAGCCGTCATTTGGACGGCCTGTCTTTGGGCCGGAAAAATAAAAAAAAAAATAAAAAAAATAAAAAAAAAATAAAACAAAAAAAAAAAATTGTGGAAAGAAAAGGTATCGGAAAAGTACCGAGTACACGTTATTAAAAATTTTAATTTTCTACACCCACGAATACATATGACATGGCCGTTCGAACTACGGTCGTCAAAAAATAGTAGGCTACACACCGCGTGCACTTTTGTTTTCAGGCCTTTTAATATATGTTATCCTGACCCGGCGTTCGCCCATCGAAATTACGCACCAGTTCAAATTACCATGCAAGATAAAAGTCGATCCATTCAAGGATTTTCTAAGTTTGAAAGATGTAAAATTATCCGACGTTACAAACTTGGATAAAACATTTCAATCCCACTCAAATACCTAAAAGATTTATGGCTATTAGTTTCGTAAGAAAATATTGTTTACCCAAAACTAGTACACAAACACATCCACGAAAAGTTGGATTGTGTACATGCCGTGGAAACTTCACTGACAAGCTTCGTACCCATCACGCCAACGCGTACTTGCGCGTGGTTAAACGGTAACCATGCTGCCTGCATACGTAAAGCAGCAACTTCCCTGCATCCAGAAGCCCATTAATTAATGCTCCACATGCCGTGTATATATACTTCGCGATTGCCCTTCCTAGCTCCCAACTATCAAACCTACTTCATCGTAAATAAATCAAATGGCGGCTAATGTTGCCTGTCATGAAACAAAATGGCAAATTGCAATTTTTAAGGTGTACTTAATGCATATTAAGTGCTATTTGTGGATAGGTAGTTGCTGTGAAAGTTGAGGGCAAATTTACCAAAATATTCGTAACAGTTTTATTTTTCGGCACAAAATATGCCAAAATAAACTGCCGACTCTTTTATTGATATCCGAAACATATACGTCCAAAATGCTCATTCAAACTGAACTTGCTGTCCAAAGCCTAGAAAATGAAGGTGGTTTATGGTTGATTTCCTGAAACTTTCATTTTGTTTGGTTCTTCAATATAATGTCATTATTTAGTTTTATGTAACACCTTATTAATTTCTCTACATCTGATTGGAAGATTGGTGGTCACATGCTATGCGTGATTAGGCACTATCATTACGGTCGTGTGTTATCCATTGTGCAATAGTCTAGTATAACACAGGGCCATGTGTTATACTAGTATAACACACGACGTCACAATCACTGCGCGTACGTACAAACTATGCTGCAACTCAATAAATGAATACAGCTTTGGGGATCGCACATTGTACATCGTACACGGTAAGTAGTAGGCACAAAAACGCGTAGCTAGCAAACGACGAACCATGGATCTACACAGACAAACACGAACCACAGTGACCACCAAAACACAAATTCACTGAACCAACGACTAAATCAACGTTATGAGGTGTTATATAAAACAAATAGTGTTTTCATTCGTGCGATAGTATGCATGATTTCATTCGTTGAAAGATTGAACGTTGTATTCAACTCGGCTTCGCCTCGTTGAATAGAACGTTCAATCTTTCAACTCATGAAATAATTCATACTATCGCACGAATGAAAAACATTCATTATTTGTATATTATATAACACCTTATTAATTTCTCTACATCTGATTGGAAGATTGGTGGTCACATGCCATGCGTGATTTGGCACTATCATCAAGACTGAGGTGCTCAACCGTTGGTTAGTATAAACTAACCCACGGTCGTTGGTTAGTATACAAATAATGAATGTTTATGAGTGCGATAGTATGAATAATTTCATGAGTTGAAAGGTTGAACGTTCTATTCAACGAGGCGAAGCCGAGTTGAATAGAACGTTAAAGCTTTCGACGAATGAAATTATTCATACTATCGCACGAATGAAAAACATTATTTGTTTTATATAACACCTTATAATTTTGCTAGTCGTTGGTTAAATTTGTGTTTTGGTGGTCACTATGGATTCGTGTTTGTCCGTGTAGTAGCTCCATGGTTTGTCGTTTTCTAACTGCGCGATTACGTAAGCCTGCCTGATATGGAGAGATTCTTGTGACGTCAAGCGCGTTGGATTCTCAGGCACTGAAGGGCAAAACACACTTACGCAGTAAGCGTATTTACAGCACACGCGCACGGCGTTACCAAAGAAACTTCTGTGACACAATGTACGCTTGTCCTTCAAAACCAAAGAGACGCGCGATCACTTGACGTCGGTGAGACAATGTACGATCCCCAGTGCTGCAGTGATTTATTGAGACGCGGCATAGCTTGTACGTAGCGCGCTCAATGCATCGCTGACTCATTGCCGTGGGTTAGTATACAAACCTGGGCGGAAAAAGTTGGGAAGCTGGGAGGCTCCTTCCCAGGAAATTTGGGTATTTGGAGGGAAATTTTGATCATTAGAGGGAAATTTACACCTTTTATGTACATGAAAACATGGGAGGAATTATGGAAATTTTGACTCCTTTCCCAGGGAATAAACATTTTTTCCAGTCCTGGTATTCAAATGATGAATGTTAAAGCTTTCAACGAATGAAATTATTCATACTATCGCACGAATGAAAAACATTCATTATTTGTTTTATATAACACCTTATATTACTACTAATTGTTACTACTACTACCTAATTACTACTACTATTGTACCGTACAACATTGTGCAACTCGGAAGCCCCATCAGTACTCGGGATGGTTACGTTATCAATGCAGTTTAACGAATATTGTCACTAGGCTTACAAATTACAACATTTAGGCTATTGAGATTTATGGAAGTTGATGTATTGATTTAATTCGATTATGGTGTGTCGACGGCCTGAAGTACTTTACGAGAAAGCGAGGACTTAAACTAGTCTCTTTTCGAAAGGGCTAACTTAGTGTTTGCCACACTGAAAATGCGCGACCTCATAACTCTAACGCTAGTCCTAGCGTTAACCTTACAACATATTTCCGTTTAGAATGGAAGAAATGTGTGTGATAATGATCACTCGAAAAAAATTGAAGAAACTAATCTACGATTTACCTTCACTAACCATGGAGGCTATCCTTGACAAACTTCGTTCGGGTCACCATGCGAGCTCGTTCACTGCATGTATGCGTATACGATCGATCCGAGTCACTGACGTATGTGCATGCAGCTGCTGTGTAGTCTGCATGCTTTAACTGTGCATACGTACCGTACGCTGGATTACCGACGTACGCTACGGTAACTATATGCAGAAGAACTTCCACATATGTCTGCTAACAATTCAACGTATATGAAAAGAAAATTTACTGAAATGGACGATATGTTCGATTCATTTCATGGAAAATTATCCAATTTTAAGCGTTTTCATAAAGTTTTTATATCACTGAAACTTTCTTAAAGTTTCAAAGTATTTTTAAAGCTACCGGAATCCACTGAGTTTCTTTTAACGAAAAGGAGATTTTCATGAAAGTAGAACTATTAAACACCGCTGAAATGGTGAAAGTCCCTCATTTGACCTTATTTAAAAGGTGATTCCGAAATACCGTATTCTGTGCCTTGGAATCCAGCTTGCGTGACGTCACATGAATTCCTCTGACGCGCAGTAAGCAAACGACAAACCATGGAGTTACTACACGGACAAACACGAATCCACAGTGACCGCCAAAACACAAATTTAACCAATGACTAGATCAAAGTAATGACGTTAAATAAAACAAATAATGAATGTTTTTCATTCTTGCCATAGTATGAATAATTTCATTCGTTGAGACCTTTAACGTTCTATTCAACTCGGCTTCGCCTCGATGAATAGAACGTTCAATCTTCAACTCATGAAATTATTCATACTATTGCACTCATAAACATTCATTATTTGTATAATATTTAATTTTGTACAAACATTTAGGGATGTCACAGAAGGCGCTGCTAAATACAAACCTGTCCGCTAGAGTATGCACGTAATTATGGGAGGAATCTGAGTACAACTGCTGATGTTCTTTGTTTTATTCGAAATAGAATTTCACCGAAACTGACCCGTAAACACTTCGAACTCCTCTTCAGATATGTTACACAAATAGGCAATGGATTCAATACATAATTAGGACTTTACATTCATTTTTTGTAGTGTGTTTGTAACTTTCGAACATAGCCAAATGCCTTTTCACAAACTGCGTCTTGCCCTCTGCTGTCGATTCCAAAATATAAGAAATATTCTTTGCCGTTAAATCATTTGTACGTAATGCTTTATAGAACCTCTATCGTAGATGACGAAATGTTTTCCGATAACCTCATAAACACTTCCATAATACAATTTACATTTTTCCACTTCGTCTACGATTTTCACAACTTTTCCCTAAGCCTCCGTAAATTGGAACGGTCTATTGTGAAATTTCTCCAGAAGGTTACTACATGAAGTTTTAAAGAATCTTTTGACGCTTGAAATTTCTTAATCAATTCATTGCATTTCAGCATAATATCTGCCGAGTATCTGGTGGACCCAAAATTCTTCTCTTCTACTGTTTCCTTTACTCGAAACAAATGTTGAGGTTCAACAACGTCTGTTACACCTATCTCTTGCAGCAAACACGTGTGATAGTCTTTTGTGATGTCTTTGATTAACTTTTCTATCACTTCTATGTTTTCACCGATACCATGTAGTTTGTCTTCCATTGCAAGAATATGAAAAGATTCGGCTTGAAATTGTTGTGTTAGAGATTTAATCGTGGCTTCTGTTTTTTCTTTCGGATTTTCAAAAGATGAAATTTTCAGACTAAGGGCCGGTTTTCTGTAAATATTATCCGAACACTTCAGTTTTATAAGTTTTTGTCGGTATCCAGCAAGCTGTTTTTATTACTTCCTGCATCTTGGCTTCAACCCTTTCCCGGCTGCTATAAAGTTTGGGTGTTTTTTTTTGACTTGTTTCTGAAGTTTCTTTATTTTCCTCAAATCTAACTTTTTTTTGATAGTAGAGTAGGTAGTTATTTTGTCTAGTAAGTTTATGTAGGCATTACTGAGGAAGCCGCTGTGTACCGTTGTTTGTTCGGACCAACGTGACTCTTTGACCACGGCAACATTCTTATAAAAGCGCGGCTACACATGCAACCGATCCGTCGCGATTCGACAAATCGCTGGGCTACACATCGAACTAATTTATCGCCAATTACTCAATCGCCAACCCTTGGATTCCCGCCAACGAGAGCGGCCACTTATACAACCAGATTTGGCACTTTTCCGGCTGTACATATTGTAACGCTCGGGCCGACCTCTGGCCAAGGTCGTGAGGAGCGTTTGGGGAGCAGTAGCGGAGCCCTGCGGAGCGGCTCTCCGGGTTAATCCCTTGACTTAGGTATTCCTTTAGTTACTGTAGTAATAGTAGGATTAGCCGCGAGCTGCATAGACCATTGTTAGCCGTTATTCGGATTATCCGCCTTCACATATGTTATGGTAATATTCATTACGTAATAGAAGGTCGTACGATCGTAAAGTTCATTCATGTGGGATGGGTGCAGATGTTTCCAGGTAATTTCCTATTACGGGTTTAAAATGTATTTCATTCTCTAGGGGATTATCGGAGTTTGGGAAAGCTGCACTCTTTTAGGAACAATTTAACGTCAAAGAAAATCATTGTGATATTATGTAAATTAGATCCCGTATATAAGGATGTTCTCAAAGGAAACAGGACACACCTTAATGTAGTTTCTTAGCGGCAAGGTCCTCAGTATTTTTCGGTATATTGGCAGGTTTATGCCCTGAAGCCAGTACCGTGGGAAGCAGGCCTCTGAAGTTGTATTTCATCTTTTTTTCTTTCACTTCTCATCGTATTTCATCGTTTTTCTGTTACTTCTTGGTGCATTTGAGAGCTGGTTTATTTATCCTTGTTTTAGGACGAAGAAGTCCATTGACGTTTATTTGATAGCCAGTTGCGGGAATACACCGTTTTATACTTACTTGGATTGTTTGGGTAATTTTTACTTGTGTTTGACTCCGCGCTATTTCGCGGACCTTGTGGCCAGTCATAATACTACATCCTAGGCCAAGAACTCCACCCTGCAAGTCACAACGCTACCGAAGAGAACCTTACACCCCCAAAATCGTTACAATATATAGTTGCCGACGCATCATGGGAAACATCATTATGGCGAATTCTGTGTCTTCATCCCAGGATCGGGGGCGACTCTGCACCCCGGGGCGATAGTTGCTTAGGGTTACAGGGGACGTTTGATAAAGATGAGTAACCCGGTTTAAACAAGCATGAACAGATACTAAATAGTATCCTCTGAGCTCCCGCATAAGTTTTTAAAATGGAGACAAAATGAAGTAGCAATCCATGTTGCATTCTCTCCAAATGTGCACTACAATGTTTGTTTGCGCAGCGCTGTAAATTATTTTAACGGTCAGATGGCAGGAAATGCCTGACAGATGATTTCCATGACCTCGGCTTCCTATAGTCTTACATCACAAAGTGGCCATACTACACAGTAACACGCGATTCCGTTAAATTTTTTTTGTGTAAACTTATTTTGAGCGTTGTATGTCAGAACATTATATGTTCATCACATATTTAATTGCAAAATTTGTCGGGAGTACCCTCCGGCCCCATCAGGTCTTAACGCATATGGCGCCAGCTGGTTCTTGCTTCGCCACCACAAAGGGAGTCCCCCCCCCCATCACCTTTCTCCGCACTGAAAGCTATAGGTATGTCTTTAACTTGTACCCTTTATCTAAGCGCGCGTCTTCACCCTTTTCCAGTCATATTTTATAGACTGGAGGGAGGCTTGTACAATGCCGGGTCGATAGACTTAAAATGGTTGGACGGACTGCGATTTTAGCCCTAGCCATTGTTGCGATCTCGCTGCTCCGACATCGGCGACGAATGAAACGAAAAGGCGTATAAGGTAAGACCGCACATTGTCAAAAGATATGTTTTTAAATAGATGACAGACTTAGTATGTTTTGAAATTTTCTCCGGACACCTGCGTACATATTCGATCAACTCCCTGGTTCGATTAGTTGCAGCAGGGAATTTCACCACTTATCATCTAGCAAGATACAACTTATCGTGCAGCGATTTCACCCGCACAACAATTTGCTGTGACCTTACCGGTCCTTGCCACAAGTTAGTAGTATGAAGCCTGCATGACTACTCCGTTCTCTCACTTTTTTGGATGTTGAAAAGCCAACATGGAGACGTGTAAACTGGTGGGTCTAAGTCTGCATATTTTAGGGAGGGGTGCAAATCTCTTTTGAAATTGTGACGAACATGCGTTAATGATCCAACGGCTCCCGCTGGCCCCTCCTTCGGCGTGGTGTACAAGGTCCAGTCTGTAGGGCTCTTAATTGAGGGTCCTGGGGAAAACGCCCTGGTGGTAAAGGTAACGGAGAAACCACAAGAAGCTCCGTAGTACCTACAACATTATGCGCATTAGAGCAAAACATAAAGCCATCTACAAGAAGCTCTGTTTATGTAATGATGAAGTAATAATGAGACGGCGTATAGGGCAATAATGGATGAGCGCGGAACGAGTGAAGAAGTACAGCTCACAACGCATTGCAAAAGTAATCCAGAACATTTAAATCACCAAAAGGATGCGATTTTTCTTAGTATAATTTGGGGCAATGATGTTTTTGCACGATACTTTGGTTTGAGGGCAGGGCCCCTTGTCCCCTGTTATTGGCGCCCCTGATTTTAGGCCTACACTAAGAGGAAAGGAGTGTTTCTACCAGGTGACAGCTTCTTGCTACTGTTTTAATTGAGTTGTGGAATACATATGGTGAGTCGGCAACTCGAATGCGGCTAAAATAGTGTGCAGATTCGATTTTTGAATTTTGAATCTGCTACAACACGTCGGCGACAGATAAAACTCGTCTGGGACAAGTCAGTAACACGTTCTGGGGTATGACACCAATGCAACTATCGATCCTGGATCGGACACTTCACATCCCCGACCGTCGTGAGTTGGCTGTTTTGCAGACTCGCGACGAATCGGTTGCATGTGCAACCGCGCCTTAGACACATCTTGCTGTACATTTTCTGTAAATTCAGAGGCAGGGATATAGTCATGGGTATTATCGATATGAAATGAGAGCTGGCAACACGAACAAATTTGTTCCAAGCAAGTCATACAAACATAATCACCATCTTCCTGTGTATGGCAGGGAATGCCAGTAGATGTTTTTTCCACATAGTCGGTCTTTTCCAAAATCTCAAGTAGACTTTTAACAATAACATTCGTCGCTATGTCTTCGATCTTTCCGGATGGGGGCAAAACAATTGCCGTCCTACAAAGTGGACACACCGGATCAGGTTGCTTAACGATTTCAGCCAAACAAGGTGTCAGACAGAGTGAATGTCCGCAGGTCAAAATTTTGGGTGTATCTAATGTTTCCATGCAAATAGGACAGCTCAGAACATCCTCATAAGTCTCTGCGGTGCTGCTCATTTTGGATTCTGCCGGGTTCTCACACACTGAAAGAACACAAAGAACAGAAGAGGATATAAAGTGAAAACAAAATTTGCATTCTGTAAGGCGGGTCCTAATTGTGAAAGAAGGCAATATTTGTATCAGCCTTTCAATTGCTTGTATACGAACATCTTGCTCTTAATAGCATTTTCACGCGTTCATGTTCATATTTTTGATGATGCCGTGTTAAGGTATAGATTAGTTACGAACAGGTTTTGTATCTTATGTCAGGTGAAAGGATTTACTAAAAGCGACATGTAACAATTAAAGCTTAACGATGGAGGCTCCCTTTTGTAGGTTATTATCTCATCTCCCTACATGTATTATGAACACTAAATGTCCAATTTCAATTCAAGAAGGAAGCAACAAACCTGGCTTTATTGCAAAAACCTGTGCAAACTTCGCGATTGCCCTTCCTAGCTCCCAACTATCAAACCTACTTCATCGTAAATAAATCAAATGGCGGCTAATGTTGCCTATCATGAAACAAAATGGCAAATTGCAATTTTTAAGGTGTACTTAATGAGTATTAAGTGCTATTTGCAGATGGGTACTTGCTGTGAAAATTGAATTCAAATTTACCAAAACATTCGTTGACAGTTTTATTTTTCGGCACAAAATATGCCAAAATATACTGCCGACTCTTTTCTTACACACAATAATGCTTTATACCATGGGTTGAGATCTGTTAAAAGCTACCAAAAGTATTTTATGTAAATACGTACACTCTCTGCACACACTTACTAATATGCGTAACGTCCTTAAAGTTTCCATAACCGAATTATTCGGTTTACTTGTTACAGCCAAGTCCTGTTCTTTGCCTCCACTCAATGGGACGAATCTATAAGTGACGCAACAAACGACGTCGTCTTCCCTTATTAGTGTTGCTCAGCATAACTTCCCATAAAACAAGGTCAGTATAATTATTGCCAACTTTGTAAGACTCTCAAACCTCCCAATACAAATCCCGAGACTCCCTGGTCTGATTTACGCTATTTTGAAAAGACATAGACTGCGATGTTGTGGTCGGTTTGTGCGTACTCAATGCCATTTGTAAACAGTTTAACGCTTTCCAACAATTAGGTAAACGTTCCAGAGTTCCCAGCGCTTAGTCCCTGACCCCCATCAGAGGGGCATTACCGAAATAGACCTTAAGGCCCCACGTCAACGACGATCTTATGATCCTACAATAGAAGTACTACCTCGGAGCTAGTGGAGCTAGTATACTTCCATGACCAAATCGAAACTGAGTTTTCGGTTGGTCTTTTTTGTTGTGTTATCTTGTCTTTCCGTTATAGTTAAAATTTCCGACCATTCTCTCCAGTTTGCGAATATAACCTTATTGCGAGGGTTATGAGTGAACCGTTTTTGCTACATATATTTTGACGGGAATGTGTAACTCATGTTTGTCGGGATCGAAAAGGTCAAGCACTTCCCTCCCATTCATCGATCCTTAGGGACGCCCCTGTCGGCATCTGCCCACCATGATTGAACTTGATTGGACTTACAGTTTACAAGAAGTTCGTGACACTTTCCCAAATGTTGGGGCCAATTTGACCCTTGACCATTTTTAACACAAAAAGCGCTATATCAAATTTGTCGTTGATCATTCTCTACCTACCACGTTGAAATAATGTGGCTTAATGACCATTTCAAACAACCTGATGGACAAGTAATGCCAAAATACCTAATTGAGCAATTTGTTCTTTGCACCGGACCTTTGACCTATGACGTCCAGGGGCGTCCCTAAGGATCGATAAGTAGGAGGGGGAGGGTTGCTGGACATTTTCCCGAGTGGTAAGGGTAACATTCCCGACAAAATGCTTGTGTCAAGAAAGGTTAAATCATAATTAACCCACGTTTGAATTTAATCCTTGCAAAGATAAAGAACACAATGGAAGTTTTAAATATAACGGGTGCAAAACCACTACGGAAAACGCAGTTCAACATTTGGCAATGTCAGTTCACCTCGGTGTACCCGTTTTCATTTTCTGCTACAACAGTAAGGTCAACTTCGACATGGAAATACTAGCTCTAAGGTAGTACTTCCATGGTAGGAGCAAAAAATCCCGTTTAACGTGGATAAATGGCCCTTGTAAGGGTCCATTTTCCTTGCTGTAATGTCCCTATGTGGGACCAAGGGGTGACGCCCCCGAAGCTCTCGAACATTTACACAATTGTGGGCACCAGAATAAAATTTCAGTCTGTCTTTATCTTTTCAAAATAGCATAACTCGAGCTAACTGCCAGTCTATCTTTTTTAAATGCATTCACGGTGGGATTAATGGTGGGGAGGGTGGAGGATCGTAGAGTTTCTGTGAAGCTTTGTAATAATTACATTTTGTTCGGTGTGAAGTTAAGATAGGATATCAAAAGTGGAAGGTGAATGGACTCGAATATAATACTTGTACGGACATCTCGGTTGTTTGCCTTCATTTTATATAGCAATTACCTCTGTACGAATAGCACTGAATGTGCCCTATACAGACCTTTCGGTAAACCCGTCTCAGTTGTCGGACTTCGGGTCGCTGGCCGTCCTGCCCCGAGGATCTTCTCTGGCGTCACCACTGCTTCACAAATTTGTTTCAACGTTATGCAAAGTTTTGACCACCCTTCGACGTCTTTGTTGTATCCATGTGGAATGTTGACAATGAAATCTTTCAACTTAAGTCCAGACACTAGCTCGAGATTGTAACTTACAACTTGAACGTCTCTCGACTTAGCCGCCGATATAGCTGCATAGTCTAAAGTAAGAAAAATAAACGATTTGTTGGAGGTAAATAGGCCTATCAGTAGCCTTACATGGTTATACTAGTAAAACCACTAACCAGAACAGGTAGCAATGGCTGATGATGGGAATCTGGTCCAAACTTCTTTTCCTAAACGGCCATTTCTCTTTTCCTTGTAACACACCCGGGAATGCTACCTTACGCAGCGGTAGATCTTCAAAAGAAGTAGTAGTAAGAAGTGCAGTCTAAATATACGCTTGGCCCGGGCAGCCTGTGGAATTATTCACAACGTATCGTTATTGTAGTGCGCATGCGCGCTACAATAGGCCTATTGACATAAATGACAACCCTGATAATCTACTTGGCTGATCAAGGAATGTTTCATAATTAAGCTTCGCACCCAACACCCACAACGTATTCCAAGTTCATGGGTTTGCTATGCAAGAAAAATCACAATCACAAAATTACAAACATTCTTACCCTTCCACATTAAGGGGAAATACTGCGTTTGTTTGACAGAAAATTTTCATACTTTTTAAACCAATATTTATAGGCACAAAATGATAGACAATTCAAAAATAAGGCAGAGCGGTAGCTTTCTTTTCAAGAAATAAGGCTCTCACATGAAGAAATTTAGTTATTTGACGCACAAAAATAATTTGTTCACCCAAACTTTCAAAATTTCAAATGATGCAAAAACCCTTACTCTTATAATGCATAACATTTTGAGGAGATAAAGCTATTTCTAGAGTTTATTGGTGAGACTGAACAGTTGAATAATGATAAAAGGTACTTTCTTTGTATGCCATGTTGGTGCATTTTAAACGCAATATTTCCCTTTAAAATCCTAATTCCTAAAGTCTGATACAAACACATAGAGCAGAAAAAGGGAACATATCCTGCTATGTGAACAAACGTTATTACGATTTCGTACACGTCGTTTCGGAAACGTCATTTCGCAGTGTTCGATTTTAAGGAATTAGCAATGGTTGTCCCAAGGACTACCACATTGTAAAATTTGGTTGTCCTGCTCAAAATAAGGTAGTCCTTAGTGTAACCATTTTCGCAAGTTTGCAACCATGGAATTGATAATGCCCCATTATCACCAGTCTTCCAAAGTGGCTTTCACTTTTAGACAACCCCCCTCCCCACCCCACAAAAAAACACAAAAACAGATATCTACTGTATAAGAGTAGTGCTGTCTCGTGGCGTGCATTAGTGTACATTGTGGACATAGTTTTAAAATGTTATGATGTTTGCATTGCAGGTTAATAAATTAAACATCTCTAGATTGAAAGCATTGGTGTTGCAACATCAGCACTACGAATTCATAGCTTGCACGAAGGAATTCAGCTTCTCTGTGTACCTAGTGCAGGCCTAGTGGCCTCCTAGTGGAGTTTGTACGGGGCACATATTTTGGCTTGATAGTGCTATGCACATTTCGATAAAGTGACTGTGCGGGAAGTTGTGGTGAACGTGCATAATCACCGCACTTTCCTGCAAATCATTTGATGCAAATTTTAAAGTTCCTTGCTTGCGCAATTCATCGAGCTGCTAAAAGTAAACATCACATCACTTTCCTCAAAAGATTTGGTTGTCCGGACGGACAACCTTACACACCTGTTTTTGCAAAATCTGGTAGTCCTGCAGAATTTCTGGTTGTCTTGGGCGACAGGACTACCCTTAAAATCGAACACTGTTTCGTATCAATATTACAGACATTATCGAATCTGCATCCTCTCTAAAACAGTTTCTTGGACTTTCAAATTCCGGAAATTTTCCTCGTCACTCTCAAAAATTCCGTATGCCCATTTAAATACCCCGACGTTTCTTCCAAAGCAGGAAACATAATTTCCCAAAAGCGGAGAAAGTTCTCTTGAAAGTGGAAGTATTTTTTGTAGGGCTGACAACCAGGGCTTTAGCCAGCATGTTGAGATCAGGGAGTCCAAACAGTAAATTCTAGTGGAGTTTGTGTATTAAAATGTATTATACATATGGGGCAAAGTAGTAAGAGAGGAGTATTGGCAACACAACAATAGGCCCCTAATCCCCTGACAAAAGGGGCCTATTGTTGTGTTGCCAATACTCCCCTCTTTGAAACTATTCATAGTTTTGAAAGAGACGTAATCTAACCGCGGGGAGCTGCTAATGAGGGATTAACCTGTCTGTTATGAATAGCTATGAAGATAAATTAAGATATCAGCTTATCTAATAAGTAGGGCTACGCACTTATTAGGTGGTGCCACCTAGTGACTGAGTAGTAATGTTAACGAAATCTTAGGCAATTAAATGGGAATTAGGATTAAACGCGTAAACAATTAAGTGCTCATCATCGTCAGAGGTTGATGATGAAAGCCTAGACATCTTTATCACAAAAGGTTCAGTGTGAACGTCAAGGGCAAAAGCTGTCAATTTTATGTTTTCCCTTTTGTTCATTTAGAGTGCCCTCTAATTTTAAAGTTTTGGCTTAGGAGGAGTCAAATTTGACTTCAAGTTGAAACATGTCATCACCAAAATAGGAATGACTGACAGCTAGAAACACTTGAGACAGAGTTAAAGATGTCATTAAGTAAAACCTAGAACGACTTTTAATTAACGAATTGCAATTATACTGGCCCCCTAATGGGAGAATTATACTCAAATGAATGAGTATGAAAATAGCGCAGTTTAGCTTTATTCAGAAGATAAATGTGCAAACTGGTGAATGACTTTCGATCTACCCATGGGGGTTACGTATTCCTAAGGGGTACTTATGAATAGAAGGGATAATTTTCTTACTTTTTTTTTTATTTAAGGTTTAATGACATTTCATTTGTACATAGATTACCAAGGTTTCGAAAGTTGCCTTGGACAGAATACTTTCTCGTCATTCTGACTTCTGATCTCAAACTATTCACCTCGAGATATTCATCACTGTTGCTTCACTTTTCTCAAAGTTTGAACTTAGTCTCTTTTCTGCGTTTTATCAACCGAAACTTGGGACTTGGATTTTTCCAATTCTTCAGTCTGTGCAAAGATCGAACATAGTCTCTTATCACAGTTCTGCGTCCTGGTCGAAATCACAACTTACCTGTATTACTGTAGTTCATCCGTCATTCTCAAAGTTGGAACTACGCATTTTTGGCTCTTTTGGTCAGCTTCTTGGTCAAACATCTTTCAAACGTCGTGTCGTAAGAACTTACAAAAAATAACCAAAATGGATTCAACATCTGCAACGTGTACACCTAGCTCATGTGACCCAATTCGCACAGAGCTGAAGAAGTTACGCCGACAAAATGCAATTCCCTTAGACTTTAACATTGCAAAAAAGCAAAAACTGGAAAGCTGCTTGGAGCCAAATACCCCTGTCACTAAAAACAAAACATTTTCATGGACTGGACTTGCAAATCAGCATCAATCAAATTCATCACCTGCATCATCTTCTTCATCACCGAAAACTGAGGACGAAGTTCATGTGAACGAAGACACTCACTTACCAGGACCAAGCCTTGTATACGAATCATCAACTCCTTCACCAACAGTATCTCCTCCGTCACAGAATGGCGTGGATGAAGCAGGCAGCCAATGTCTTGAAGTAAGTAGACCTGCTCTGTTTCATATTGAAGGAACCCGTTTTGTCCAAGTAGGCACTTACAAAGGCAAGCCATTTGTTTCTATTAGACAATTCTTTGAAAGAGAGGGTGGCACAGCAATGCTTCCAACCAAGAAGGGTCTTAACCTGACAGTGGAGCAGTGGGAGGAACTTAAAAGGTGTGCTAACGACGTCACGGCACTTGTAGACAGATTGGAAAATAACTTGAACGGGGCAAGCTATAAAGAATACGTTTTAGAGCCTAGAATGAGAGGAGTACCTTTTAAAATGTTGAGCACTTCGTTTTACAAAGGTAAATTTTATTTAAGTCTCCGAGAACACATTCAGTATTGCAAGGATGGTACGAAGTATCCTACGAGGAGAGGTATCCACTTAACAGGAAGTCAGTGGAAAAGTATATACAATTACCTACCACTAATAGATGAAGATCTTCAAAAAATTTGCAGTGGAATTTAAAATTGTTCAACTTTGGTTTTTTTTTAGGATAACGTTCGCTCTTGGTTATCGGTCTCAGGCGAGCAAACCGAAACACCCGTAACCAGTGGTCAGCCCGATGTTCCTCACCCTAAAGCCTTTAATAAACATGTTCCAAGACGATTCTTAGCAAACGGATGCGACCCAGTTAGACTTTTCTCTGCCAACGACTCTATTTTAATAGATGAAGTTGAAAAAGTAGAGAGCGAGAATCGGTGCCACGTAGAGGAAATAGCCGAGACTGTTATTTGTGAAAATCTTTGGAAAGAAATAAAACAACAAAGTGAAGACCTGTGCTATGGTTGTAGCGTTGATCACCCTAGCCAAAAAGAACACGATTGGTGTTTAATGGCAACGGACGAGGAGAGAATTGATATGTTTTTGGACTTTGCATTTAGCATTTTAGACATTGACGAACTTTTTGAGAACATTATTTTCGGAAAGTGTAGTGAATTAAACCTGAACATTTCAAAACAAGAAGCGTGGGAATTGTGTTACAACAAATTTGTTTCCTTTTGGAATGACGTTGCATTTCTGAAGAAGGTAATGTTAAAACGAAATTAATGTCAGCTTATTGTAAGTGTGCTTAAATAAATTTTTACATACAAAACTTTGGTTTGTAGGGGTATTTGCTACACTTGTTTTAATATTTTTGTTGCTTAATGGCAACGGACAAGGAACTAATTGATGTGTTTTTGGACTTGTAATTATTATTATTATCTTAAACATAAACAAAATATAATTGAGAATAATCTCTTAGAAAAGTGAATTAAACATGAACACGCCATGAGGGATGGGGAGGGGTGGGGGGGCGTAAAAAATTTATTATAAGAAATGTTCTTCATTTTGAAAAAAACGTATTTTTGAAGAAGGATTTGTAGTCATGTTATCACAAGCACATTTGTTTGAATGTATTTTTCTTACAGTATGTGTTACTTAAATGTTCATAGCCGACCTATCTTCACGGTTTTGGTACACTTTTTATTTATTTATTGTGTTCTTTAAATTCTCCAAATAATGAGTCGATTCATAAGGTATTCGTGCGATATTGTTTTATTATGTATTGCATTTCATTTCCATATGAATCCATTTTGTAAGTTTGGAAACAAGTTGGGACAGTTTAATTATTTTATATTTTTTTTTAAATTATTTTGTTGTTTTGTTGCTGTTGTTATGGTTGTACTTTTGAGCTTCTCACAAGTACATCTTTTATAATATCCATGTTATAGTCGATTCGTAAGAGTGTGGTGTTCTTATTATGTGTTGCATTTCCTTTTCATATGTATTCATTTCAGTTTGGAAACAAATTGGCGACAGAATTTTCTACTAAGAAGTCATTCGTTAGAGTGTGGTACTCTTATCATGTATTGCATTTCGTTTGCACATAGGCTATAATCATTTTTGAGGTTGAAAATAAGTTGGTGATGTTTTTTTTTTTTCAATAAGTTGGTGATGTTTTTTCAATAAGTTGGTGATGGGTTTTTTTTTCTTGTCAAGGAAGAGTGGTGAAATTATATATATATATATATATGTTGTTCTGTTAAAAACTCCTCCAGTTTTATTTTGTTTCTAGCGTATTGTCTCTTTTTTACTTAAATTCCTAAGAAAGATGACCTTTTCACCCCTTCCTTTTAAAGTATTCCTCTCTCTAAAGTTTTGTCCTGTTTTAAGACCATGCCCGGCTCTCTAGCTGTACCTTTTTCATTTAACTAATCGTCTGCACAAATTCTTTATCATTTGCTTTCTGAACAACGCATTCGAAAGTAACAGGAGTATGTCATCTCGACGGGAAAATTATTTGTCATCGATCTACTACGATCCCAGTCATCCGGCGAGTTATGGGGGTTTTAACAAACTTTATGCAGAAGTTAAAGGTGAAGGGGTTCATAAGTTCTCTCACAGAGAAATCAAAGACTGGTTG
This sequence comes from Holothuria leucospilota, assembly GCA_029531755.1. Classification (NCBI taxonomy): domain Eukaryota; kingdom Metazoa; phylum Echinodermata; class Holothuroidea; order Aspidochirotida; family Holothuriidae; genus Holothuria; species Holothuria leucospilota. The sequence goes on from CM055975.1 coordinate 38,685,084, forward strand.
AAAAAGCAAAATACTTATACCTTGCATAAAGCTGCGAGAAGACGTTTTCCCAGGAACAAAGTAGTTGTCAGCGCTATGGATCACCAGTGGGAAATGGACTTAGTAGATTTAAGTTCACTCACAAGATATAATGGAGGGTTTAAATTTTTATTAACTTGCATAGATGTATTATCTAAATATGCATGGGTGATTCCCCTCAAAAATAAGACTGGAAAGACAATACTCCGTGCCATAAAGAAGTTAATTGCTACCGGTAGAATACCTCAACAAATTCATACTGACAGAGGGGGTGAATTTATTAATAAACCTGTCCAAAAATATTTAAAGGAAAAAGGGATACATTATTTTACAACAAATAATGAAACCAAAGCTGCAGTTGTGGAAAGATTTAATCGCACATTGAAATCTAGAATGTGGAAGTACTTTACTTCTAACAATACACTGAAATATGTGTCAATTCTTCCTAAACTTGTTGAAGGCTATAACAAAGCGTATCACAGGTCCATTAAAATGAGACCCGCTGACGTCACGAAGGATAACGAAGGACTGGTATGGCAAACACTTTATGCTTCCCCCCGGAACACAAATAATCAGAAATATAAGTTTAATATAGGAGAAATGGTAAGAATAGCTAAAACGAAATTGAAGTTTGAAAAAGGCTACTTACCCAATTGGAGCGAAGAAGTATTCACTATCATTAAAAGAAAGCCACTACCAGTTCCCGTTTACAAGCTTAAAGACTGGGGAGGTGAGCAAATTGAAGGGGACTTTTACGAACACGAACTACAAAGCGTTACCATTGAAGAAAGCGCCCTCTTTAAAGTTGAGAAAGTATTAAAAAAGAGAAAGAAAAATGGTAAAATGGAATATTATGTTAAATGGCAGGGGTATCCTTCAAAGTTCAACAGTTGGGTGACGGACATCAATAAAGCATAATGGCTGCGCACTTTTATGTCACGTTACCAAGCAACAGCTCCTTTCAATACTTTCCTGACAATACCCTTGCAAGTTTCAGGACCCAGTTAGCTGAACCAATACTTTTAGACGGATCATGGGAGGTTGCCCTCTGTGAAATCCAATATCCTTTCAACTGGCACAATGTGACTGAAAATAATTGTAGGATGTTACTTAATAACAGGGAAATATGCATTCCTCACGGTTATTATAACACACTAAAAGATGTTATTGATGTTTTTCATGATTTATTAACCGATGAAGAAAGCAAAATTGTTAAAATTTTTCAACATAAGCATAATTTAAGAACCTCATTTAAACTGGGACCAGGAACAACTTTAGCATTACAAGGGATGAGCCAAATGTTTGGCTTCTTAAATGCTAACAAGGTGTGCAGAGAAGGGCTCACTTTGAGTGACATTTCCTCAGACGTGCACAGCGGTGTTACGAGCTTTTTTGTCTACTCTGACATTGTTGAATATCAGAGGGTGGGGGATACACATGTCCCCTTGCTACGGGTGGTACGAATTGGTGCTAGGCGAGCTGGAGAACACGTCACCGTTTCATACACTTCACCTCATTACGTCCCCGTTAAAACGAAGCATATTTCTACTATTGGAATAGATTTAAGGACGGATCTCGGGGAAGTCGTGCCATTTCAGCACGGTAGGGTGATCGTAAAACTTCATTTTAGACAAAGTAGATCCCCCTTTTTTGTGTAATTATAACTATGTCAGCCTTAGAGAATTACTACCTACACCAAGTGGGTCACGGTGTTCCTGTATTTAAAGGATATCCTCATCAAAGGGGACATGGACTGGGAGGTATATTGGCAGGACTTGCTCGCTCTGCTTTACCCTTTTTGAAAAAAGGTGCTAAAGAGCTTGGGAAACAGGCACTTTACACAGGTACGGAGATAGTGAATGATGCTTTGCAAGGGGAACATATCAAAACCGCGGCCAAGCGACGCCTAGGTCAGGCAGGGAAACGTATAGTGACGGGTGTACTTGAAGGAAATCGTACAAGAACCAAACCTTTAAAAAGAAAAGCTCCTACAAAAAGTGTCAGAACGAAACGCGCCAAGCGAGCGAAAAGGTCTTTGGATATATTTGACGTTTAGCAACAAACATGGCTCTCCTGCACGACACGTCCTGTGAATGCACTAAGTCCGAGTTGGATCTGTTTACAGTGCCACCCACACAAACAAGCATAGTAAAAGGAAACTGGATACAGTACCACCCCCTCACTAACATAACCGACACCGGCCCTATTCAATTCACCGTGCAAGGATCCATTGATGACTATGTCGACCTCTCTCAAACTATTCTTCACGTTAGAGCCAAAATTGTACAGGCTAATGGAGAAGACCTTGAGAACGATGCAAACGTAGGCCCGGCAAACCTGATGTTGCAGTCTCTGTTTTCAGAAGTTGATGTCTCCCTTAACGACCGTTTGGTGACCCCTTCTACTAATACCTACCCCTACCGTGCAATGTTAGAGACTCTGCTCTCATACGGGCCTGATGCGAAAGAATCCCAACTGACTGGAAGTCTCTTTTACAAAGACACGGCGGGCAAAATGGATTCATGTAACCCTAACGCAGCAGCGGATGTGGTTAATCAAGGTTTGAGAGCAAGGTCTGAGTACACGAGAAACAGCAGAACTGTTGACTTGATTGGACCAATTCACTGCGATTTATTTTTTCAAGAAAAGATCCTTTTAGGGGGTGTGGAACTAAAACTAAAACTGCATCGAAGTAAAAATGAATTTTGTCTGTTATCAAGCCAAGTAAACGCTGACTTTAAAGTGCGCATTGTTGACGCATCAATATACATGCGCCATGTTAAGGTGAATCCCCAGGTTGCACTGGGTCATGCCAAAGCGTTGGAACGTGGCACGGCGAAGTATCCGATACGAAGAGCGGAGGTAACGACGCTTTCAATTCCTAGGGGGAATATATCTTTTACACGGGAAAGTTTATTCTTAGGGAACCTTCCAAAGCGTTTGGTAATTGGATGTGTTGACTCTGAAGCGTTTAATGGATCTTACAATAGAAACCCTTTTAACTTCCATCACCATGATTTAAATTTTATAGCATTGTATGTAGACGGAGAACAGTTACCATGGAAACCATTGCGTCCAAATTTTGGAGACGGCCAATATATCATGGCATACCAAACCCTCTTTTCTGGTTTAAATACAATGTTCAGTGATAAAGGAAATCATATCGACCGCTACGACTATGGGCATGGTTATACCTTGTATGCATTTGATATGACTCCTGATTTAGCTAACGGAGGGCATTTTAATCTACGCAAAAACGGCAACGTGCGATTGGAAATGCAATTTGATCGTGCCTTGGTTAGAACAATAAATGTCATTGTTTATGCAGAGTACGACGCCATCGTGGAAATAGATAAGACACGCAACGTTTTTATCGACTTCTGAAGCCAAAACAAGCATGGACACAAGACAGCTCTTACAAATCATGAAGTTAGATTCAGTTGCCCGAAATCATTTCCATGGGGTTTTTCCATCAAATCTCCTCCCTCAAAAAAGTTTTACCTTACCACAAGCTTTTATAGCAAACACGGATGAAGCTGATAGCCCAGGTTCTCATTGGGTGGCTATGTACTTTGACAATAAAGGAACAGATTTTTTTGATTCTTTTGGTCGATCACCCGAAGAGTGTTCCCCTTACTTTAAACCGTTTTTGAAGAAACACACCAAGAATCTAGTAAGAGAGAATGAAAGGCGTTTGCAAGGTTTAATATCAACAGTGTGTGGTCAATATTGTTTGTTCTTCTTGCTACATAGATGTAGAAATATATCTATGGATACGATTGTTTCCAAATTTACGAAGGACCCAACTTTAAATGACAGTTTGGTCAATGAATTCATTACAAAGAGATATAATTTAGACTTGAAAGTTAATGATATTTTCACTTCCAGATAAATTCCTAATTGTGCACAACACCGCCTCCTTTTACACTGAACCTCTTGAGCGAAGGACCGCATGAATGGCATGCTGGCGCATTGATAATTTGATGTTTGTAGGAAAACAAGATTACATATGTTCTTAAAATTACAATTAACATTGTGCCAGGCGTTTGCTAGAGTTGTGCTTGAGTTCATACTTCATACATTGCATTCCTGTCAAAGGGACCACACATTCTAATGCACATGGGGGTAATGGACCATATGGTGGTGTTTATTGATTTAAATTTAATATAAGGAAAAAGAGATTTAAGCAAAAAACTATGATGATCCTGAATGAATTTTTCAAGTTGGAACTGTCTTGAGCAATTGGACACTATTGGAGCAAATATGATGTTCATAACACCTGCAAAAGGAGAAGTATCTCATAGTTGGCCATCACCAACTGGAATTTTATCCCCAATAAGGTAAGGGTAAACATACGGGTTAAACACCACATCTGCGCAGCTTTTTGGCCCAGTTTGTGATCAGCTTGATTGCGCATGCGTGTTGCCAGTAATTGTGATGGCTTGTTTTTTCTGTCACAAAATCCATAGTTAAATGCTTTGATCCTTTGGTTCACTGTTTCCAGACTCACGAATTGAGCATCATAAATAAAATAATGAAGCAACAATTTTACCTCAAATGGACAAACTCCCTCTAGCATATCATGCATAACATCAAGGTTGTAGTATGTGGCACAATGAAAATGCCGCAACTCATTCAGACAACATGTTGTACGCACACCACTAGCTGGGTCACCCAGCCTCTGTGTAGATGCTGCTTCTGCATGCTCATCATGCTGCTCAATTGACCTCAGCACAAACTCTTCTTCAGAAAACTTGGTTTGAATTTCCTCTCTCTTTGCTAAACAGAGTCTACAGAATCTGTTAGCAGAAGGGTGCTTTTTAAGTGCATAGAAACGGACACTGTCAAAACAGAAAAACCCCAACCGGACCGGCAAAAACACCACCATGAACTATTAGCAGAAGGGCCCAAAAATCCCAGTATATCATGAGCAGCTAAAGTATCTGCACTTAAAGAAGTAAGGGTACCATGAATCTGAACTCTTTCCCCATTAAGTTCTATTGAATACCCACCATCAGACTCTAGTTGCCTCATTTCATCAAGAAATAAAAGTAGAATGGGGTTAAACCCATACTTCTTCAAATCCATAGCATAACAAATAGCTAGAACATGAATACTGCTCATGACAGAGTTACATCGTCTTGGGAGATTGTCTATGGAGTAATAAAACATTCCGAGCTTATGAATAGAAGTCTTAGAACCAATGGGGTTTACCACTTCAACATCATCATAAAATAAATGTATCCTCAATGCATGAGGATGGTTTTTGAAAATTCCATGCTGGGAATACTGCACGCCATCACGATAAGATGCTATCCCCTTTTCACACCGAGTTTCAGATGCTATGACATTGCACACTTTGACATTCAGGACCAATTTCAAAACTTCTAATACTGATATGTATTGAAATGTATCGGTAACCATTTTTTGAATATTTTGACCAGTCCTGTGATCTATAACCTGGTCAAATCGTACACTCAAGGCAACTTCAGTAGGTGAAACAAGTTGCATGTCATTAATCATGTAGTGCTTTTGCTGCTTTGGTGTCTCTAATCCATTAAATGGATTTTGCAATAGCTCCAAAAGACCAAAAATTTCTCGAACATCAGGTGCATCAGTATTTACATTATGATTTTGAAACAGGTCTGTAAGTTTGAGATTCAAGTGTGACATAGAATGATGAAATACATTATTAGTTTCATCAATGACTTCACCAACAAGTTCAACAACTGACACAGGGACAGAAGTCGAACATCTCATCTTCACTACTAGATTTGCTGCTAGTCTTTACTGTATTTTCATCAAACTCATGAACTGGTATATTCTCTTCATTGTCCATGTCACCATCGCTATCACTCATGTGTTCATTTACTTCGGCCTCGGGGAAAGGGTTTAGATTGTGAATGGCTCCGTCAAAGGCATGAAGCTCATCATTTACTACATTTCTTTCTCTGTGAGCCCTTTTAAGGTGCCTCAGATATGAGTTCATCAGGGTGAAGCTCTTCATGCAGCCATCCTGCAAACAGCATAGTCTTTCGTTCAAGCTAATTGCAGCATGGAAGGTACGTAAATGAAGAGCAAGTTTTCTAGTCCCACCTTCAACAAGTTGCATACATTTACAGCAAATATATCCCATTGCATAAACCGTATGAAGACGGCTGCATAAAATAGTGGGGCTTTTATGCCTTTTCAGAAAGACCCAATTCCAGTCACACTGAGCACGTGCTCTCTTGTCATACTGTATGCTTTACTGTTACTTTTTTTCAAATCGTGTTGGTACTGCCCAAGGTAAACTGTAAGTTCCTAATATTTTAATGTACTTGTATGCAATGTACTGTACATTGTCTGCTGTGTGCAATACAGGGCATATGTATTCAGTATGCTACTGTACTTATGGAGTCTGTGCTTGTGTACAATGGCAACGCAAAATGACAGCTCGAGCTGTTCAGCTGTTTAATACATGCTGAATGAAATTTATAATTTGGAACAAATTTTCCTTTGTGTTTATTACTGTAAAACATCATAGCATGAGGGCCTTGGTTACAATTGCAGTCATTAAACAACAAGAATTGCTGTTTATCCTGTAAAAAGAGAGAAATTTAATATGGTGGGTAAATCATGAATCTTCTCTGTAAGGCTTAAAACTTTCTTAAAGTGGCCTTATTAGGTTTCACCATGATATATTTTGGTCCTTGCTTTGCTATAATCAATTGGTCATTGTAAGGGCCTGGTGTAGCCTATAGGAAGCCATCGCAGACTGGCTATTGTATGTTCCTTTACTGAGGACTACTCTAAGTTCAGGCTTGGTATTATCAACATCATTCATGTTGAGGACGCCTGTACAGTATATCACAGGCATTTAAAGCATTAAATACTATACACTATTACATAGTACTGTGTATCCGTGGATCTGACATCAACCGTGGAACCAGCTTCGGGCAAGTTCGGGGTGGAAATAACTGTTGCTGGGTATTCTGCGATTGTGCCAAAATATTGGCCGTTATGACAAGGGTACCTCCATGCAACTTTGAATCCAGAGAGTGACATAATGTTGCACACTGAAATGAAATGTGCCTAAGGCCCACTTTGACAATGAGCTGTTGACAACTCCCTGATGTCAATAGACGAGTTGGGAAATTAGATTTTGCTGTACCATAGTACTATCACAGATCAGGGCCAAGGATAACTGCGCACGGACATGAAGGCTTTGAGAAACTGTTTTTTGTCTTTCACAAGTTTCCGTCATACTACCCAACCCTTTTGGTCCTAATTAAGGAGATTTACTTTGAAAAGAACTTTTCCTGTAAAGAAAATTCTCTTTGATCCGTGATTGATGTCTAGAGAACCATAGTTTAACACTGGAAAATTGTGCGTGATTACACAAAATATCTGTCTTGCACATGCAGTCTCTGTTGTGGTACACTTTCCTTCCCAGCATGCATTGTAGCCTGAAGTTTCCCAACTCATCTATTGATAGGCCTATAACAAAAAGATTCTACTGTAGGCCTATGACAAAAATAATTTCGATTCTGCAGTAAATGGCGCAAAAATTTGTCACTTAAGGTCTCCTGAATCTGGACTTAACTTCTCGCAGGTTTTGTTCCTGCCCATTTTCAAGCACATGAAGAGAAACGCTTGAGAAGTACTGTATAGGCTAATCCATGACAAAGGTCATAGTTTTGCTATTCTGAATTTGTTTCATGTGACTGAAAATAAAACATGTTAAATTATTATTAAGGTCGTTAAAATTTTTCATAAACATGCGCAATAATGAGGTAGAAATGTGTTACTTCTTCCGCCAAAAACACAGCACCATTCAAGGGTTAGATTTGCCTATGCAGCACAAGGACAACAGTGTGGAAAGGTTTTAATTTAACAGTTTAATGCAGACACTAAGCCTACAGGTTTGCCTAGGCCTAACTATTCTGGATGTTACAACGTGTGCTCTGACGTTAGGCCTAGCTTAGGCCTAGGCCTATCTAGTGAAACTACTGGCCGAATTATATCTAGGCCTAGGCCTAGCCAAGGCCTATACCTCATCGTAGCTTTACTTCAATACTTGGGGGTAGGCCAGCCAGACTGCAGTGTAGTTCAATATTACTACGACTGTAGACACAAGGCCCAGGCCTAGGCTATACAGTAATTAAACTGTACATACTGTAGTGTTACTGTACTGTTTGTTAGCCTAGTCTAATACTAGTAAATGACACTTTTTATTGTTACTAGGCCTAGGATTAGCGAACTTTGCATAGCCTACCTTCAAACAAAGGCAAAAGATCGGCAAACCCTTCTTCTTCCAACCAAATCCGGGCCCTTAGATCAGAAGGCATGATTCCTCGTAGAAGATATAAACGTCAGGGATAGTAAAAAGTAACAACCAGAAAGCCAAAAGGCTTAGTGATTCCTTGACAATGAAATATACTTGTCTATTACTATGTTTTCAAATCGACAGTGTTACATAGTACATGACTGTCTGTCTGAACAATTTTGGGCACAGAATGTCTACTGGTTGATGGGCACAGATCAAACAGGCTTATACCATATTGACCACCATATTAAGTTCTTAGCCAAGGGGGACAGGGCTCTACACATACATAAGTCTGCTAGCTGAGGGTTGGCTCAAACCACACACCAGGTAGTAACAGTTAACCATGAAAAGCCTCATGGGCTATTGCAAAATGTGGAGTTGTAATAGCCTTCAGAGGCGAGTGCAAGTGTCCTTCGGGCAGGTTGAATAAATTTGTCAAGTGCGCCATAAGACAGTAGTAAAGCTTCAGAACTTTAGAGCCTGGAAGTGGGATGCTGACCCACACTTAGAATTTTTTTGCCCCTAACAACATTTAAGGAAAAAAATCACTAACAGTTATCGCCTTAAATACACCCTGGTATATCAGGTATGTCGCCCTTCTGAAATATTCCTCCCTGGAAGTTCCTGTGGAAGCTATACCTCTCTTCCTTCAGTACTCTTTCTGGCTACAGGCCTAGGCTAGCCAAGTATGCTTAACATAACAGGTTCAAGGGCAAAGGAGGGCTAAGGCCCCATATGATGCCCTCAAGTCCATAAACCTTAACTGAAAACAAACAACCAACACCAAACAGGCCAATTACAATTAGATTCTACCACAGTCATGGAAGAACTTTTCAATGTTAACCTTAAAGCAGTGCACTGATGTGGAGTTAACTACCCAATCAGGCAGACTATTCCACTCCTTAACAACTCTCTGAGAGAAGCTGAACTTCCTAATGTTAAGCCTTGGAAAACACTTTACCAGCTTCTTACAATGGCCTTGAACCCAAAAATTTCTTTGAACCTTTAAATAACTACAAGATGACTTAGGCCTATTACTTACATAAAAGTTTTTCATTAACAAAATGCTATTTGCATTGTAGCCTATCTCCTCTTATATTTGTCAACACAATGGTCAAAAAGGCTTAACGTAATAGGCTAGCCTAGGCTTAGGCTAACTAAAGTTAAGACAGGGTAGGCCCAGGGCTAATGTCTAATGCATGAAAATTGTCTTCCAAAATAAAACTCTTTGAAAAGTTTTCCAGCATAAAAATGCAGCATTCTTCACTTGTAGGCCCATAAATTTATCCACGAATGGTCAATAGTACAATACTATATGAGTTCAACCATTCCCGGTCCACTGTTCTATCAACTGCCATTGCTAATAATTGTGCAGGCATTAGTCTACATACTGCAACAATACAGTGCTGTACAAAAACTTAACATTGAACTGTTACTGTGTTAGGCTAACCATACATACGTACATGTAGGTAACACTAGGCTGTGCTGCTTACAACAAGAACTGTGGCCTGCTTTGGATGACAAATCTCTCGGCATTTTTCAAAATAAGACAGATATAGCTAAAATAAGTTTGTGTCAAAAAACTTCAATTGGATAAGAATCTGAGGTTGTAAAAAGATCATTCTCCTCCCTTCGCTACGATGAGTCCATGCAACGGTAACGCCGCTGGCAGAATAATCCATACAATTTGTGTGAGTCTATTTGGCCAAGTGCACACCGCATTTTTTTTTTCTGCAGAGCAGATAGTCCAAAATTTGGTCGCTTATCTGCCCTGCATAAAAAATAATTCTCGTGCACACCATAGAAATAAAAGTATTTCTATGGTGCACACCGTGATCACCAACAGAATGGAAAGCTATGACACGCAAATCGTACAAAAGTGTAGGGAAGCCATAACCATGCACCAGCTCATTGACTATTTGTGTTTCGGCTCAGTAAAATGGCAACCACATACCACATTCGAACGTAATAGTCGCTTACAGATACCATCATCTAGCAGCATATCATTATTGATCTTCTGGATACGGATGTCCATGAGGTATGGTTTAAGTCTTAGAGCGTGTAGTAAGTATACGTAGATCGTTATGACATCATTTGATTTGAATGGTTGATCTGAGCTACCGTAGAATGACCTTTAAAGAAAATGCCAATTTTAACCTCAAATGGCATTTAATCTCTATGAAATTTTAGGACAAAAATGTACCAAATAAATGCAAGCTACACAGCAAGTTTCAAGTTAAACCAAGTTTTACATTCACAGATATTGTGCTTGGACGATTTTGAACGTTTTGACCGCTAGTGACCCCAAATGACCTTTGACCTCTACCAAAAACAATAGGGATCATCTTCCTAATATGGGCCATGCACATGCCAAGTATGAGATTCCTTGAAGTTACATATCTTGAGTGTTTACAAGCAATTTCCAAGGTATTTACCATTTGACCTCTGGTGACCCCAAATGACCTTTGACCTTCACCAAAAACATTAGGGATCATCTACTCAGTAAGGGGTATCTACATGCCAAGTATGAGATCCCTAGAGATTACCCTTCTTGAGATAGAGTGTTTACAAGCAAAGCGTCACATACACACATACACACACACATGCACACACACGGCATCACCATCGCATAGATTCCTCTGACTACGTCAAGGAATCAAAAATGATAGCACTGTCACTGAAAAACTGCAAAGATTGGAGACTGATTTGAAAGACACCCGTCACTGTGCATGTGATTATTGTGTACGTGTACAGTATATACAGTATAGTACAGAACATACTAGTACAGTACACGTAAGTATGCACGAACCATATTGAAGTGCTATTCACATGCACCATGTACGTGTACGTGTAACGCGCTTACTACTTCACTTACTGTGCATGCTATCGTCGTATATCCCGCCGGATTTATGTTAATCAGTCACATGATATGAATTACACAAAATTATCGGAAGATCATTTTCGCTCGAACAGAGACCCATTTTATCTCAGTTAAGTATTCACTCCAAAGTGTCTAATTCACGGCATATCGGCTCCAATTCGAGCCAAAATATTTCAGATCTACATTTGGAGTGGAATTTTCACTCCAAGGGATTTAGAGAGTTTGTATTGTAAGATCCATTGAACGCTTCAGAGTCAACGCATCCAATTACCAATCGCTTGGGCAGGTTCCCTATGAATAAACTTTCTCTTGTAAAAGATAAATTTTCCCTGGGGATTGAAAGTGTCGTTACTTCGGCTCTTCGTATTGGATACTTTACCGTAGCACGTTCCCAAGCTTTAGCATGGCCCAGTGCAACCTGGGGATTCACCTTAACAAGACGCATGTATATTGATGCGTCAACAATGCGCACTTTAAAGTCAGCTTTCACTAGACTTGATAACAGTCTGATAACCGTTTGTATTCCAAAAATGCTGGTTTCATAATAAATTTTGATCCTTCAGTCCAAGGCCTCTTATTGAAATTTTTTGGGGTACCTGCCTGCTGAATTGCATATTTATCAAACAATTTCGGGACTACAATTAAATGCTGTACTAAAATTTTGGGATTTTACTTGCGGGTGATTAGTTCAAGAGCTAATAGCTGGGATGAAGAAATTTTCATAGACTTTCAATGCATTTTTGGTTCAAACTGTTGTAGTACCTGTGACATTTGCATGACTGTAATTCACCAAATGTACACTTTGACTGTAATCGTCATACTTTATATGTCATACATGCATTGTGTAGATTTACCATTTTATCAACGGTCTTCCTCATATAACCAAAGATGGGCAGCACATAGAGATATGTGGTTTGCTGAAATGTAAAGGGAATTGTATGAAATCATTCCATTTTCTATGGTCCAATTATACTTTAGATTATGCCATTGTACCTATGAAAATTTCATTTCTAAATTTCCACTGGTTTCCATTAGTTGTGATGTCTTACAATCTGGCAATCTTGCTTTGGTAAGAAACAAAACAGGAGTGTGGAGGAGATCCAGTGCCATATGTAAGGACCCAGACTTCCCCATACCCACCCCCATGCCATTCAGTAGCAATGGATGCCTTTCTGCCTGCGATGGAATCTTATCTGAGCTAGCCTCATCACCTTTATGCCATCTCACTATCGATAAAGCGGCAGATAATGTAATTCCTGTAGCTACTTCAAGTGCACCATCCACAAGCTCAACTTCTTTGCCTGCTCCCATGCAGCCTATTGGCCCAGCAGCCCACACCAACCCTTTTACTCCCCCTTCATTCCATTTCCTGTACCACAGAAAGGAGAAATGGACAACGTTACTGCCAGCACTGTGGTGCCTCGTACTACTCACTGTTGTTGTGTATTTGGGAGCCAATATGGACAGAAACTTTAGGGTTCAGGGGTTGATGGTTTTACCACAAAACCTTGGGGTAGACCCTTACCAAGGCATCATATCAGGTGGGAAAAGATTACTCTCTCCCACACGTTTGTAAGTTCATTCTAAAGTGTACCCTTCAATTCCTCTTTCCATTCATGTTGGGTGGAATGAGAAATGTGTTCACTTAGTGTTCCTATTCACTGACATCTTCCTACAGTGTCTTTTGAAAGTTTCACAAGTGTATCAACTGAAAAGGTGGACAGGGGTGTGCAGTACAATAAACCTATTTCACACACAGTTTGGGGCATTGTATATGGAATAGCCTACCATATGATCGATCATTTATCATGTATTAATGTACAGTACTTGTAAAAGGAGAAAAAAGGTGTTCTCATTCAAAGTGCGGAGATTTATCTGATTAAATTTACCCTTTCTTACTGTATGCCATTTATGTTGGATAGATTGAGAAAATGAATTATTTACTAAGTCTTATTCACTGATATCTTGGTGGGCACAAAAATGACAGTTTTGTGAAAAACGAAATGCATAAGAGAAAAATTCTGGTGTCTCCAAATGTGATTACTTTCTTGCTGAGTCGAAAGAAGTAGAAGTGTATGTAGAAGTGATATATTACTGCATGTGCTATATATGCTGGGAAGTTTTTTGAGGATGAAGGTTACAAGAGAAAATGAAATGCTTAAATAAAACAAAGGCAAGTGTCTCCAAGTTTGAATGGTTTGATGCTGAGTTGAAGAAGTGTAGAAATACATATGGAAATAATGTAATTTTCAGTAATATATTTGATGGCAAGCTTTTGAAAAAAGAATGGTTTCATAAGGATAAGAGAAAACATGAAAAAATGGATACATGTTGATTGCTTTTATGATAACTTGAAAAGAAGGTAGAAATGTATATAGAAATGATATAATTTCATGTGCTATGTTTGCTAACATTTTTTGGAGAAAAGTGAATGATTGTATAACATGAGGATATGAAGAAACAAGATACACTGATTGAATAAGTAAAAGAGAAAAACAGATGTATCATTGTATTTCATTGCTTTCAGCTTAGTAAATTTAGTAAACAATAAGAGATGTACATAGAAATGATATAATTTTCATTTTGAGAAAGTGAATGGCTATTTAAGTACATTGAGGATATGATGAAACACCAGAAGAATGTGATACATACTAAAGGAGAAGGATGTCTCAGTATCTCATTATATGCTGATTACTACCATGCTGAGAAAGTTGGGAGAAAAATGCGCATTGTATATAAAACTGGTATTCATATGCTTTGTTTACTGGTAGCTTTTTGAGAAAAATTATGGTTGTACAATTACTAAATTACTTTGATACAAGGAAACATCCTCTTAAAGAGGATATGCAACAATAGACAATGACTGCATCCCAAGGAAAAACATGCATTTTGTTCCATGTTCGTTTAACTTTTCATATTTCAATATATTATTCTAACTTATATCCATCTCTTAACCTACTTATGTCCCCAAACAAAACAAAAGTAACAAGAATGTTTCCTCTTGATCGTTCACTTTTATTGCTCAAAATTCACATCTACAAGTTATTTAGCACAAATATTTACAATATTTGGGAAAAATTAAATAAAACTACATGTGCTTTCTTCAAAATATGACAGTAAGTGCCAACCATAGACTTAGGCAAAATATTAACATCTACCCTATGATGACCTCTATAAGATATACTTTTGAAAGCAAGCTTTGCAGGCTGTCTTCTCTTACCTTACTTTAAAGAGAAGATACTTTAATCTGAGCTAAGTGCTGCCTCTGAAATCAGCATATTTATCCCCCCGTTCTTGCCCCTCTTTCTCCCCCCCCCCCTTGTAGAGAACTCAGCCATGATAATCTTCTCTGTATCGTTCCAATTTTAGTTTTTTTTTTCTTTTTATTGACAGTAACCCACTGGTTACTCAAAAACTACAAATACAAAGATTATTTACAATGGCTAGACTTAGAACAAGAGGAAGATAGGAACATTAAAAACATGAAAAAGAGAATCGCATATTTACAAGGTAGGTAGTAAGACGTGAACACATCAAAATAAAACAGACCAAGGATAAATGAGACATGAGAATTCAGTCAGGAAAAGTTACTGGTCAAGGGTATAAACATTAAGAGAAATTGTCTGCCTCACACGGCGTGGGAATTCCATTCTGACAGAAAGTTTCCCAAAATTTACAAATCAAACAAAAGGTCACTTTGTTTTTTCTCCAGCTTGCTTGATTTAACCTCGGTCAGCTAGACCGGACATTTTTGTAGCAATTGAGAAGGAAATCAAACAAAAGGTCACTTTGTTTTTTCTCCAGCTTGCTTGATTTAACCTCGCAATCTCCGAAGAGAGTTAGGGATAAGGTTACCCTTTGCCACAACTGCCTCCGGGACACCCTTGGGCAAGGTGCGCCTTTATTTTTTGCCAAGTTTTGTTCAGTTTTTTGTATTTTGGAAATAGTGTATATAGTGTACATACTGTAAATATAGCAAGTTGACTCCACCCCGGACCCCTCGTGGCAGGTGGACCCCGCCCCGGACCCCTCGTGGCCCCTTGGGGCAGTTTGTGATGATTGTTTGGTCTGGTGTTTTGGTTTTTTTGGTTGTTGTTGGGTGGTGGTGGTTTGTTCTGGTGTTGTCTTTCGTTGGCGGTGTGTGGTGGTGTTGGTTTGGGGTGGCCGGGGGGAGGCTGGTTTGTGGGGTATTGGGTTGTCGGTGTGTGTGTGTGGTTCTGTGCTGCTTTTTAAGTACGTAGAAACGGGCACTGAGAAACAAAGGGCGAGAACCCAAACCGGACCGGGCAAAAACGCAACAGCAAACTATTTACATGCACCTACAAACAAAAAATTGTGTTGCAATGTACAAAGGACTATATACAAAGGTTAATTACATAGGACAGTTTACAAATTTATTCACGCAAACTACAGGTTAACTATCACCCGCTCCGCCCGCACCGAAGCAATTGGCCCCCAGCGCCTGCCAAACGTCGACCTTGGCAGACGAGCAAAGTCGGCCTCGACCCTCAGTTTAATCTCCGTTCTCACCGACGCCAGGACGACGTCTGCTGGCCTCCCCCCTTCCCTAAAAACAATATTACATCGGTCTCTCCATATAGCTAGCTTAATGGAGGCCGAAACAAACGTAAGTATGGCCCGAACACCTGTATTGCCTGGTGGGGGCAGTAGACCATACAAAGCATAGTCCTGGCTGACCGCCCAGGTGTTACGAAACGTTAGACGGTCAGCCAGGCCTTGAAACCACTCCCAGATGAGGGCCACAAAGCCACAATGCCAAAACACATATGGCACACTCTCCCACTTTGTGCACCCAGTGCGGGGGCAAATGCCATCTCCAAGACGCCACCGAAGGCGCTTGAGATTAGTTACGATGGCGTCATGTGCAATTCGCCACAGCAGGTCTCGCCGGCGGTGATCTAGTGACCTGCTGTGCACCACGCGCCACACCTCCGGCCCCAAGGCGTAGTGGCTTGGTTGGACCCGGCCAGCCAAGCCATCAAAGATGGCTTGGTACAGGTCCCCCGCACTGGACTGCAAAACGTCCCCTGCAGTTGATATCATACGGAGAGTGTCCCTCATATGACAATATGTCCTTGAGGGTCTCCCGCTGTGGGGTACACTATTACTAAAAAGGGACGGAAAGAACCCACGGAGTGACAATCCCCCCTCAATAGCGGACAAAGTAGGCAAACGGCATCTCACTGTCGACAGCGCTAAAAACACACTTGGTAAGGAGAAAACGGAGCTTTGAGGGAAAGTGCACAAGGCCCAGTCCCCCATGCCTAAGGTCCTGGTACACCACCTTTCTTCTGACCAGCTCCGTTTTCCCTGACCATAGGAATTTAAATACGGCCCTCTCAAGTCGCACAAGGACATCTTCTGGAGCAGCCAGAACAGTGCCCGGGTACCACAAGAGAGGATAAATGAATCTATTAATTACTGTTACTTTCCCCATCAGACTAATGTAGCGCCCTCCGTAGTCTGCCAACCTAGCTTCCACTAGGTCCACTTTCTCATTCCAGGTAAGTGACTCGGGTGAACCGTAACCGAACCATATGCCACTGATTTTTATGGCGTCGTCTACCCATGATGCCACGAAGGGCAGTTGTTTCGACCGCCACTTACCTAGACCGAGTCCTTTGGTCTTGGTGGGGTTCAGTCTGGCACCTGTCGCTCTTTGAAAAGTGGACAAGGTGCCAGTAAGGGCCTTGAAGGAAGCTAGGTCAGAGACTACGCATGTAACATCATCCGCATACTGGAGGCACTTGACTGTGGCACCACCAGGAATGTGAAAAGGTCGGAACATAGGCTCTACATGGAGGGCTCTTGCGAGGGATTCACTGAACAATACATATAGCAAAGGTGACAGTGGGCATCCCTGCCGTACCCCACGTTGGACTCTGAAGGGGTCTGACGGTAGGCCATTAACAATAACACGACTATATACACTATTATACAATAAGGTGATCCATTTAACAAAAACTGAGTTCAGGCTAAACTTCTTCAAGACTTTAAAAAGGAATCCGTGATCAGCCATGTCGAAGGCCTTCTCCTGATCGAGGGAGACAAGCGCACACGGAAGATCACGGTCCATCACATACTCGACCAAGTCCCGCACCAACCAGAGGTTCTGCTGAATACTGTGTCCCCGCACCGCACATGTCTGAAAAGGCCCCACAAGATCCGGCATGACGGTGACTAGCCTGTTGCAAAGGGTTTTCGCCATGATCTTGTAGTCCACATTTAACAGGGTGATTGGTCGCTTGTTTTTAGGTTCAAGGGGGTCACCAGGCTTGGGTAACAATGTTATTACTCCTGTGCGCTGCGAGGGGCTCAACGAGCCAGCAAGGAAGGCAGAGACGAATACATCACGGAGATCGTGTCCAACGGTACCCCAAAAGCGTTTGTAGAATTCTACCGGAATACCGTCGGACCCAGGTGACTTTCCACCGTTCATTTTCGCCACTGCCTTCCAGAGCTCGTCGACAGTCAAGGGGGAACCAAGTTTATCGTTCTGCTCTTTAGTGGGGGTCTTGGTAATGTTATCTAAGAGGGACTTTTGAAGGCCCTCATCAACATCTGCTCGGGTGTAAAGCTGTTCATAGTATCCTTTAAATACTTCTACTATGTCCAGAGGGTCCTTCTGTACTGTACCGTGGACGTCACGGACTGCCTTTATTCGACGGTCAGTAGCATACTTTGTGACGTCCCGGTAGAATTTGATGGTTGGTTTTTCCTCCGCCTCCACACAATGAACACGAGCACGAACACGGGCCCCATGTAGTTTTTCATCAAGATACTGCTGGATTGCGTGGAGTGCAGAAGTCCCCATCCCTCTCCCTAGAGCAGAGCGAGAGGAACTCCTCCCTTTTTCGACGAGCTCTTGCTACACAATACTCAACTGTAAACTGTTTGATGCGAGACTTGACATCATCCCACCATTCTAAACCCGTAGAGAATGCCGGCTTTAAAGTTCGCCATCCCCCGTACCTGGCCTTAAACTGGGTACAATAATCATCCTCCATTAGAATATCTGTGTTCATTTTCCAGAACCCCCCTCTTGCTGGCCATGAATCTGGGGGTTGAAAGGAGACAGTAACTGCATCATGATCCGAAATTGGACATGCCACAACTTCACAATCACTCGGCGACAGAGCCAGTGGAGAGTACACCCGGTCCAGCCTTGAGGCGTCCGTGCCATCACGGCGGTGCCAAGTGAACACGGACAAGCCGGGATGTTTCACTCTCCAAACGTCAACCATGTCGTGATTCTTTGTAAACATGTCCAATTCCGTCATGCCGACACTACAGCCCGAAGACGTACAAGAGGCCATTTGGTCAAGCTGTGTGTCGGGGACACAGTTAAAATCTCCAGCCTGGGTAGGACGTTAAACTGCATCCGGTTGTGGAGCTTGTTAAAGCGTGGGGATAATGAGGTTACCCTTTGCCACAACTGCCTCCGGGGCACCCTTGGGCAAGGTGCACCTGTGTTTGCCCCGGTGCTTTTTAAGTGCTGTTGCCTTTGGGCGTGGTGTTGCCTTTGGAGCGTAGTGTTGCCTTTGGGGCGTGGTGTACCTTCGGGCGTGGTGTTGCCTTTGGGGCGTGGTGTTGCCTTCGGGCGTGGTGTTGCCTTTGGGCGTGTGGGCGGAATTTGTTCGGGTGGTATGTAGTTGTGGGAGTTGTTGGGGTTGGCTGCGGTGGCAGTTGCTGGAGTTCAGTAGTAACAAAGACTCTTTTGTTCCCTGTTGCACGGTATGTATAGTTTGTTTAGTGTTTGTGTTTGTGACCCGTCATGGTTTTGTTTGGGATTTTCTTTAGTTTGCCAGTGCCTGTTTCTACGTACTTAAAAAGCCCCCCCCCCCCTCCCGGCCAGGATACAAGGGGTACTGCCAGGAACGAAGGATGGCAGGGTCATGAAAAAGTCCCTTCTGTCAGAAGGCCGATTAGGAGCGTAAACGTTACAGAGGAAAAGGTTCCCACATGGATGCTTTATGGTTACGCACACCAACCGGCCCTCATGATCAGAATCAACTTTTCCGACCAGGGGAGTCAAGCTTGGCGAAACTAAAATAACTGAACCACATGATGTCGAAGAACCAAAGGAAGCGTGCAAACCCCCTCCCCACTTCAAAGGACCAGGTGTGGACATCGTCCTCATTCACAATGTGGGTCTCCTGGAGGGAAACAAAGTCCACACCTAGTGATCTACAAAACTGAAATATTCTGGACCGCTTCCGGCTGTCCCTCATGCCGTTAACATTCAGGGTCAAGAGGGACAGAGGATCAACAGCCATTGTAAAATAGGGGGCTACGTATTATCTACCTGGGCCCTGGCCTTTTTATTACTACGTGGACTCGGGGTGGGTCGGTCAGACACCTCGCCTGAGGCCGACCTCTTCAGTGGGGATTCCGAGTCGAACCCCTCACAAAAATCAAACCAGCCCTCCCCTGATGGTGGATCCTTTGCAGGAGGCTCTGAGGCAGACTCTCCATCATCTGACATGGCAGAAACAGATTCATTTTCCGAAGAGATCTGAAGGTCCTCCTGCACTTTCATTGCGTCAGCCTCCACGGGTGGCGGTGAGGATGATGATGGAGAGCCTGTCCCGGGGCCCTCCTCACACTGTTTGGAGGAGGTGAGAAAATCCTGCTCTACCAGTTGTGCAGCCTCCTCCAACTCTTGAGTGGAGTACTCTGGGCCTGACTGCGAGGGCTCACCTGCCTGCTCCACATCTGCACTAGCACGTGCAGAGTACGATGTGGGGCAGGCACCAGAGACATGTCCCTCCTCCCCACATAGGTTACACCGCACCTCGTTGGGACACTCGGCCTTTTCGTGCCCCACCTGCAGGCACTTGCCACAACGCCTGTTGGGACACGACTTGGCTTCGTGCCCCTCCTCTGAACATTTAAAACAGGTGCGGGGCTGCCCAAAGTATCTTATATGAGCCTTGGAACCCCCTATGAAGAGGAAGGACGGTATTTCCCTCTTCAGTACCATACGGAACTGTCTCTTTCCTGTGTGTGGTTCTGTTGTTGTAATGAACATACTTCTCTGTTTGATTTGGTGGTGTGTGGATGGTTTTGCGTTTGTGTTCCTGTCCCGTCCGGTTTGAGTTTTTTTGTTTTTTGTTTGTACGTGCCGTTTCGATGCACTTAAATAGCATCTCCGAAGAGTGACCTTTTTCCAGCACTCTTCGTCGTGTGATGCGTTGACCAGTGAAAGCATAAGTTTTTTTTTTTCAAACAGGGTAGGTCACATTACAGTCTATAAACAGATGGATTGTTGTTTCTATCTCAGACTTGCAAAATGTACAGAGAGGTGAATCGATCATTTTACAGAAATAAAGTTTGTGGTTTGTAAAAAGAAGTGTCTAATCTTAAAATCAATGTCAGCATCACTATATGATTTGAAGCCATACTACACACTTTTCCAAATTTTCTCAAAATTAAGGTCAGGGTATTTTTCAGTCCAATAAATTTCTCCTTTGGGTTTAACCGAAGCCTGTCCATGGAGTAACTGAACCGCACTCTAAGGAGCACGTAAGGAGCACCCATAGTTCCAAAAAGCATTGAACAGACTCAACCTGAACACTCTTCTGTTGATGTAAATGGGTATGTAAATAGTTTTGCCTAGTGAGATTGTAAATAGTCCTATGTAACTGGTTTGGGTTCGGGGTGGTTTTGTTCATAGTTATCGCAGAAATTTTGTTTGCTAGCGCAATGTACAGAATTCTGTAAATAGTTCACCTTTGCAGTTTTGTCCGGTCAGGTTTAAGTTCTCCTTTGTTTCTTCGTGCCCGTTTCTACGTACGTAAAAAGCTAGCTGTACATAGTTATCACAGACATTTTGTTTGCTAGCGCAATGTACAGAATTCTGTAAATAGTTCAGAGTTATGTTTTTGTCCGGTCAGGTTTAAGTTCTACTTTGTTTCCTCGTGCCCGTTTCTACGTACGTAAAAAGCTCACCGCACTCTAAGTATACAGTGCGGTGGGAGCTTTTTAAGTACGTAGAAACGGGCACGGAGAAACAAAGGGCGAGAACCCAAACCAGACCGGCAAAAACGCAACAGCAAACTATTTACATGCACCTACAAACAAAAAATTGTGTTGCTATGTACAAAGGACTATATACAAAGGTTAATTACATAGGTTAATTACATTTTTTTTTTTGAGTAGTTCAATAAAGGAATGCTCATAAATTTGAAAAAAAAAAAAGGTTAATTACATAGGACAGTTTACAAATTTATTCACGCAAAACTACAGGTTAACTATAATTCTGTAAATAGCTCACTGCCACGCTCACGTCCGGCCCGGTCCCAGTTGCGGTGGAGCTAACCCAGTGATCATTCTCCTTCCCACCTTCAAAGTCTAACTGGAAGCTCTCCTCGTTGTCAACCGTGACGAGGGAGTGGCCTTCGAGAATTGTTGGAAGCCAGGGATCGGGGAAGGCACTACCCTGAATAACCTCACCCACGTCATCAGCGTTCAAATGAATATCCGGGTCAGCAAGTAAAATAAGCTCAAGATTTGCTTCATTTGGCATTCACCTTGGCACCATTTCGTACATTAAATCTCTCACACAGACAATCCCACCAGAAATAAAATGATTTGTCGAGGAACATTTTGCCGTCCACATCTCGCAGGAGATGATTGTGAAAAAGGGGTTGGGACAATATTTCTTCCCCTGTGCTTGGGGGACGAAGTCTCCCTTCGGTTAATTTGCGCCAGGCAAGGAACATTTCACGAATATAAAACATTGCGATTTACGAAGTGACCGTGGATCAGTAACATTTTTAAAACCTGGAGACCCATGTTCATGTTTTCATACTGGTTAAAATGATATACAAGTAAAGCTTTTAACATCACATTGATATCATCTCTTTGGATTTTGCCAATAATTTTCAATCTGAGAGCGTCTCGTCTCTGCTTAAGATCGAAAAGGTTAAAGCCTCCTTTTTCAACTGAGAGCGTTAACGCGTAATTAATGAGGGGTTTGCCATGGCCCCACATGAAAGCGGTAACATTCTTACGATAAGCATCACAAACGGTAGCCATGGAAATAAAATGTGAAGCCACAAGGGCATTAACGACAAGTGTTTTACCCTTAAAGGACCAGTGGCGGCGCCAGAATGTCAGACTTGGGGGGCAAACTGAGGGCAGAGGAAAATGTTGGGGGGGGGGGCAAAAATTTTCGCGCTCAGCGCGAAACCGAGCGCGAAGCGAGAGGCCGTGCGGGTGGGGTCCAGCCTTAGGGCCCCTGGTGGGGGTCCAGGGGGCGAAGCCCCCGGAAGCTCTGAGGTTTTAGCATATCTCTGGGTGGAAAATTAAGTCCCAGGAGGGGTATATTATTTATTTTTTCGGTTGACCGTACTCCAAGGTTCCCAACTTTTTTCTTTGAGAGTACCATTTCACGTTTACGTGGTGCCACCGAGTACACACACACACAGGCTACATACACTTCCATTCCAGTCACTTTATTCTATAAAAATGTGCAGTACTTACCAATATTCTTTGACAGTTCAATTCTCCCCAGAAATAGTCATATCTTTCACTTTAGTCCTAAACTAATGTTATCCTGGCATTTGGGTACTTGGCAGAAAATCGGTCCACAACTTCATTGAGGTCAACGGCAAGGGCTCGTTCACGGTGCATGCTAATTATTGTTAAATTTTTCAGTCTCTTGTCTGCCATTGTGGTTCTTAGATGGTTTTTTATCAACTTCAACTTACTAAAAGTTCTTTCACAGCCCGCCGTACTCACTGGAAGGGTAATAGCTATGTTCAATAATTTGAGAAGTTCAGAAAAGGCCATAAACAGTGGTGCCAGGTGTTCTGAAAACTCCTCAACTGTTTCGAATTTATCACCGGAACGCTCAATCATCCTTTTTGCGTGCCGCATTTCCATTTCGATATCTTCTTCATTTAGATTATAATGAGCTGCAAGAGGTCTTATAGTTTGAAAGTCAAGGAAAGCTTTAGATTTTGGATCAGCTGCTGATAGGGAGCGGACTATTTTGAGGTTTTCACCACTGAATCTTCTGTTTAGTTCTCCAAGAAAACTGTCAATAGTGGGAAACAAAATTGCTCTCTTGAAGTCAGCAGAATCCTTTACAACATCTCTTTTCCCAAGTGAACTTAGCAGTACAAAGTCATCCATGTTAGAGAATGTTGACCTTTGGCGCTGAGCCTGCCGAGGGCAACATTTTAGGCTTTTTCTGTTAGCAAGGTCACATGAGCGTTGAAAGTAATATGCTGCCTTCTCATCACATCTGTACGTTTGTAATTCCACCAGAAGACTTTCGATGAGATCTGCTGCTTTCAAATAATCGATTCTAGAACTTTGCAGTACGTCCGACACTCCTTTTGTTTCACCCAAAATGTCATTAACAAATAATGTACAATAAATGAAAGTCTGATCAAGTTGCCCTAAAACTGATCGAGCAGTGAATGCACGATCGCGATTGTTGTCAGTTGTGTCAACATGCCGGAGGAATGCCACTAAACAGTCATATCTTTTCAAAACTGCGTTTACAGCTCTGATTTGACAAGCCCAGCGTGTATCTGACAACGTTTTGAATTCTATGGGGGTTTCATTTGGAAACATATCTTCTCTTCTTTGAAAAGCCAGCCACTGTGAATGGACATTTGACCCACTTAAAAAGTTGTAGCATGTTTGAAGTATGGAAAAGAAATCAGCCACAGAAGTAACAGATTTTATGCTGTCCACGATAACTAGATTTAGACGATGAGAAAAGCAATGGATGTATAATGCTTGAGGTACAATTTGCCTAAGTTTCTGTTGAACCCCAGAACACTTTCCACTCATGACGGCTGCGCCGTCATATCCTTGGCCTACCATGTTAGCTACATCTAGTCCGTTTGCCTTGAGTTCCTCTAAAATATCTTTTGAGAGTGACTCTGCATCAAGCTCATCCGCAACCTTGAAGCCTAAAAATTCTTCGTGAATATCTGAATCGTAAAAGTATCGCACTACCAAACTCATTTGCTCCTTTTTTGAGAGGTCTTTAGTTTCATCAACTAATACGGAGAAGTACTTGGCTTCAACGATTTCTGCCCTAATCTCATCCAGAATGATGTCACTTAAAATTTCCAAGATGGCATCTTGCACACTGTGATAGGTATATTTGGCATTTTGGGGCCCTTCCGAAAGTCTTTCATTCGTGGTTTGGGAATAATTACTAAGAAAATTTAATATTTCTAAAAAGTTTACTCTATTTTCAGTCGTTTCATTTTCTTGATGACCCCTCTGAGCTATGTTCTGGATGGCTGTAAGTCGTAATATGTCTGCAAGAATCTTCATGTACTCACGGTTTTTAGCCACAAGCTGGCGATGAGCTTCGTCAATATGATCGGCGATCGTTTTCTGTTCAAGTTTCGACTGAATATAGGACTTGTATCTACATGCATTGTTTAAATGACTCTCAGACATTTTATGTTTAAGTAAACTATTGTTTTTACCGCTTCCACTACACTTTTTCCATGTGTTGAACCCATCTGTTAGAAACGCTTTCTCGCTCGGACCGTGCATAACGCTAGTCGTAAAGTGCCGACAAACAAAACAATATGCTTGTCAGTGGATGCCGAATATTCTAGCCAGGGATAAGTCTTATACCACTCTGGTATAAATTTTCGTCCATTTGTTTTCGGAAAGTTAAAAGGTTCTCCAAAGCCAGGACGGGTGGGGCCATTATCTGGATTACTTGATAGATCACCTGGACCACAAAGTTTGGACATGGGATTACTTACTCTGGTATTACAGCTGGTACTGGGCTTTTGTGACTGTCCATTACCATTGTCAGCTGGTGCACCAAGAATATTACCTTGTTCGTCCTGTTCTGCGATTGATAAAGTCCCGGGTCCTCCATCACCCATACCACTGACACTCGTGACACTGGTGTTGTCATCATCTGTCCTTTTACGTTTCTCCGGAGGTTCTATAAATTCCTTATTTTCTCCGCTTCCATTTGCCTCCTGAGCAGGCTGCGTGTTACGTGCTATTGAGCAAAATTTTCTGATATCCATTTTCCTGATCACAAGAAGGCCTAGAGCAACACTTTAGGCGAAGTTAATGTTCCAAACAACGGTACGGGCCCGTATATACGTTAGTGATAGAACTTAAAACAACCAACAGTGACTCAGTAGTGAAAGTATTATAAAAAATGACAATCACACAAAGCACACACGTGTAGGCCTACCGCACAAACTCTCGTCTCAGTTCATGCTCACAGGTGCATAACGGAACATAAATGTTCCTCTGCGCAGCAGTTTTACGCGCTCAAGGACGCAGCTCTAAACGTAAAGGCCTGTTGGATTGAGGAATGTGGACTCCTCTATTTTTGGAGGGTATTTAACTTTAGTGAAAATAACTGTGGTCATTGTACAGGTAATTAAATAGGCCTACAGTTTATTTCACTATATAATTTACTTTCTACTAGTAATAAAAAGTGAGGCCTACTATTAACACAATTATTATGATGCAGCCAACTGCCAACGACATTCCTATATTTAGGAAAACAACGACATTCCTATATTTAGGAAAACAACCACCTACCCGCCCTTCCCTTATGCTGGACGGTAAACATTCCAGAGAAAATTGGTCTGACCAGGCTGGCCTACTGTTGAAGTGGCTACGAGCTGGATATGAAAACTGGCAGCCTGTGTAACATAAATTAGGCATTTATCAATCTTGGTTCCCCGAAAGCTGTTCTTATTCAGTCATATGCCAATACATAGTTTTGTGATTAAATTAATTTTGGATGAGTACAAGATCTGATTGGGAAGGGTGAGAGCGCCGCCACTGTAAAGGACAGTTTGCCCCCTTTCCAGCGCTGCAAAACCGTTCCGCAACTGTCGCTAAGTTCATCCCAGTTTTCTTTTTCAACGAGATGACCATTATTTCCTACCGCAACCCCAAGTATTGTGAGAAAGTCAGACCTCACGGGGAAGGGATAATTCAGGCTGAGACTAATTACTCCTTACTAATTAAAAATCGGTCTATCCTCGATGCCGAGGACATGTCGTTGGAAGTACGAGTAAACTGAATTTTTGAGGGATGTCTTTCCCTCCACACGTCCATCAAATTTGAATTTGTCCATGAGATCCTTTAGGGCTTTTCTCGAGGTGTTCGGTCTTGGGCCAGATGAAAATCTGTCCTGATAAGGATCAATAACACAATTAAAGTCACCTGTAACAACAACAGGGCCGTGACAAGATGCAACAATTTTATCCAACTCCAAGAAAAATTATTTTCGCTCCGATGAAATGTTACACGTTGCATAAATATTAATAACACTGATTTTTTGATCGTCAAATTCTATTTCCATGGCTTCTATCCTCCCTTTCTTGGGGGGGGGGGGGGGTGCTATGACGAATAACGTCAATATCACTGTCATTACGAAAAACGGAGGTAGTACCCCGTCTTCTTGTATCCGGAAAATTAGAAGCATAAATATTGCCATCCCACTCACTTTCTGCTTCCACAAGAGTATCATTATCCCAAAAAATCTCTTGTAAAAACGTAACAACAAACTTGGTTTTCCCAATAAAAGTAAACAAATTGTTCCTTCGCTCTTGGCTTACCAAACCGTTACAGTTAAGTGTGGCGAGCCTGATCATTATGAAGTAAAAAGTTATGAGTCCTTGCATTGTGACTGTATTGACTTGGATACACGCGGCGTATCTAGATTTGGTGCAAGCTTCTTTTTGCTATGGTAACGTTGTACAACCTGCCATTTTATTTCGTCCCACGTATATTCATCGCTGCTTGATTCTCTTCCTCTCTTAAGTGTCTCGGTCATTTCAACGTTTT
This sequence comes from Holothuria leucospilota, assembly GCA_029531755.1. Lineage (NCBI taxonomy): Eukaryota > Metazoa > Echinodermata > Holothuroidea > Aspidochirotida > Holothuriidae > Holothuria > Holothuria leucospilota. The sequence continues at coordinate 38,712,125 of CM055975.1, forward strand.
CCTCTTGCGGTCTGGTCGATGTATTACTAGCGGTTGTCGTCTTGGATAATTCGTTGTTCGAGGGTTGGGTATCTGCCGGTTGTGGGGGGTCAGTGAGGGGTTTGGGGTCAGGAGCTGCATCGGTGATTGGGAAGTCTTCTGATTCTTTGCTCGGGTTTGCTTCGTGGTCCATCTCGGTGTCCGGACTGAGCTCACAATTAAAACTTTGTGCCCCAATCCCTGACACCTATAACACTTAACTTTGGGGACTTGCTTTCAGAGTGTCCCTGCACCTTACACTCCTTACAAACGTATTGCGCACACTCCCGCATAAGATGGTTGTCCTTTAAACATAAATTGCACACACGGGTCTCACCGTTGTGTTTCACTCGCAAATGGATGCCAGAGATAAGGATAGAATAGGGGAGACTCTTAGTGTTCGCCGACGGTTCAATACTGGCATACCGTATTCCGTTATCAACGGAAGGAAAGTCCTCATACTTCTTGTGTGTCCAATCACTTCGAAGTTTACAGCCATATGATGTCAATTTTTCCGTCAGATCCTCATCCGAAATAAATGTAGGCACTCCAAATATGCTTGCTGTAATCAGACTTTTGGTTACACCTCTCACATCGCAAGGTTTACATCCCACTACAAGCCCTGCACTCTGCAACAACTCAGCGTCAATCTTTGAACTAACAGTGAGTACCCATTCAAGCCCCACTTTCACACAACCAAAGATATTTTCCTTTCCAATGTCTTCCGTTACGTCTGTTAATACATCTCGTGCACTAAAAGTTTGATCAATTAACTTCACACTGTTCTCCCGCATCTGCCTGTGTTTGTCCACGGCAGGCGCCGTACCGCTGCCTGCAGCACACACGTGTGATGCAGTGTCAGCCACTTTCCTCGCGCTGCCACGGAGGCAGGCGATCACAACAATTTATAAACTGTCCAAACAAGAAAGTTTTCCAAATAATCAGAACAAAAATTGGTCCACAAGAGTCAGAACATGTCACCGGAACTGACAATCACTTTTTTTCAGGGAAAAAAAATCCACTCAGATCGGCGAAAATGGTGAAAATCCGAGAGCTCCCGAAAAACGCGTGCACGAGAACCGTTATTTTCAACATGATATCGATTTTGCGTGTCAGGGGCCATGCTAATCTTCTCTGTATCGTTCCAATTTTAGTATATGTGCCGCCGAAGCGCGCACGTTTGGATGGTGTTTTTCCTTAGTACTTATAGTGTAGCATGTTTACCGAGACCATGATATTACTTAGAAACAGGTACATGTTTTTGTCATGCAGAATGCACTTTGACTCAGTCAGCATAGTGTAAGGTATTAAAAGCCTTGCGACTCCACCGTGTAAGATATTGGTAATAGTCAATCGCTCCTGCGAAGGCTTTGGGGTGAGCTCGGTAAAAAACCAAAGTACAAGACATTTCTGTTGCAATTAGTCCATGATTTATTCTCGTCATTAGTGTCGTCGCAATTCAAGTATTTACAGATGATTGGTACGTCGTGATGAATTATACTTAAATTACTGGCCGGCCATACGAAAAGAATGATTTAAGGAGCTACATGCTCCGAAATTAAAAGTGACTACATGCTTTTTTTGAGAGGTCTGCTGCACGAGTGGCGTGGGATCCAGGCTTCCGACTTAAAGTAGGAAGGAAGTCTGTTACTATGGGATAGGCCTGATTGGCTGAAAGTACTATGCCATCAACAAGGACCAATCACAGGGGAGGGGGAAATCAGACAGACTAGGTGTCGTGTGCATTGTCTCAAAATTATGTAAATGGGGTATTGCACCATAATCTGCAATCTTAATGAGAAATAGCAAAATGGCGGTCAGCATCAATTTATACTGAAGGGCCTATTATACATACTACACGACAATAGACATAGGTAGTAAAATGCATCATTTGTAGACAAAATGTAATGATTAGAAGGCTTGATCAACTACCTACTGACACGAAACTCATTTTAACGGAAACACATCAATTAGCCAACATCTACGTTGAATACACATGTGACGTCATCGTCAAACACAATGTAATCTAATACACGATTACAAATGTTCGTCTTTGCCTACAACCAATTCCTCAATGTAGTACCTCACACTTACTTTGTTACTTGTGCTTTTTACGTAGGTAGAGACGGGCACGAAGAAACAAAGGAGAACCTAAATCTGACGGGACAAAAACACAGCGGTGAAGTATTTACAGAATCTGTACATTGCGCTAGCACACAAAATTTCTGCGATAACTATGTACAAAACCACCCCAAACCCAAGCCAGTTACATAGGACTATTTACAATCTCACTAGGCAAAACTATTTACATACCCATTTACATCAACAGAAGTATGTTCAGGTTGAGTCTGTTCAATGCTTTGTTGTAACTATGGTTGCTCCTTACGTGCTCGGGAACAAAACACCGGACGTGACATGAAACACACGGACAACTATATACACCAGGCCAGCATTCAGGGGCCAACCCCCACTGTTTACAATATTAACAATGTGATGTGCTCTTTACATGCTTGTAGCCGGACGGACCTAATGTGGACTAAAGCAAACCTATTTACACTGAACTACCAAAGAAACTTTCTGGCATGCATGGGCACAGACAAAAACAGAACAGAAACCCTAAAAGAAAACCGGGACACAACAAAGGCAACACCATTCACACTAAATACTCTGGCTGTGACCTTATCTTTTTAATCCGTGGGATCGGTACGGGCGTCCCAGAGTGATGGGTTCCCCCGTCTGATACTTCGCCCGAAGCCGACCTCTTTAGTGTTGCCTTCGGGCGTGGTGTTGCCGTCGGGCGTGGTGTTGCCTTCGGGCGTGGTGTTGCCGTCGGGCGTGGTGTTGTCTTTGGGTGTGTGGTGGATTTGGGTGTGTGGTCTTTGTGGGGGAGGTTGGTCTGTGGGGTATCTGGGTTGTTGTCAGGGTGTGTGTGGTTCTATTGTTGTAATGAACATAATTTTCTGTTTGATTTGGTGGTGTGTGGATAGTTTTGCCTTTATCTTCCTGTCCGATCCGGTTTGAGTTTTGTTTTTTGTTTGTATGTGCCGTTTCGATGCACTTAAAAAGCCCCCCCCCCCCCTCTTTAGTGCAGACTATGGTCCCTCCCCCTCACACAAATCAAACCAACCCTCCCCCGAAGGTGGATCCTTTGGAGGAGGCTCTGAGGCACGCTCCCCGCCATCCGACATCGCCGAGTCTGAGGACAGATCAAGGTCCTCCTCTACTGTCATTATTTCAACCTGACCGGGTGCCGCCGCCAAGGATGGCGGAGAGTCTGCCTCAGGAGTCCAAGTACCCTCCTCACACTGCTTGGAGGCAAGGAAGTCCTGCTCCACCTCAAGTGCCGCCTTCTCTAATTCCTGGGTTGAATATTGTGGGCCTGTTTGCGAGGGTTCAGGTGCCGACCCCACATCGGCACTGACATGAGCAGAGTACGATGTGGGGCAGGCACCAAACACATTTCCCCTCCTCCCCAAAAAGGTTGCACCGTACCTCGTTGGGACACACTGCCTTGCCGTGCCCCAACTGCAAGCATTTACCACAACGTCTGTTGGGACACGACTTGGCTTCGTGCCCCTCCTCTCCAAATCTAAAACAGGTACGGGGCTGGCAAAAGTACCTAATTTGGGCCTTGGAACCCCCTATGAAGAGGAAGGATGGAATGTCCCTCACCAGTTCCATACGGAACTGTCTCTTACCATTGAATATACCTTTCAACTCACCCACAGTATATTTACACCACCGCATTTCAGAGACAGTTCCGTATTGACTAAGAACCCTCGCAACCAGGCGCTGATCTACCTTGAAGGGGAGGTAAAGCACCGTCACCGCCACAGAGCCATCATATGGGGTGACAGTGAGCCCCTCTACCCCCTTCAGGCATGACACATCCTTAACACGGGCAGCATCAGACTTAATTTTAAGGTCATACGTGTTGCGGGCCTCAAGCGCCTGCAACATCTCAATTTCTCCAATTTCGACACCATTGTCTTTTAACACAGTAAACGCCTGTAGATGAGGGACACTCACCCCAGACGAAAACTCCAAGTTAACAATTGTGCTATCCGAAATGAGAAATGTATTCTGCGCGTATAGAACGCGTTGTAAAGGTGCACCCGCGCTAACCTCTTTGAACAGTGGAATTTTCTGTAACGCGTTCTTATTTTTGTACACAGATCGCAGAGTAGAACGACGCGCATGTCAAATTTACACTTCCGCCCCGACATATGCGTCTCCATGAGGAGTCAGTGAGCGTAACAGTGTAGGTAGAGGAGTTTGGAATCTATGCTTATAATATCTTTGTTCTCACTGACAATGCGCGCCCTCTAATCCATTTTTCGTCACCGCTCAACTGTAGGTAGTCCTTTTTAGGTTGCTGTTAACACTTTCGGGACCGTGCTGAAATGCTTCCCTTCCCATGCCAGTCTATAGCTATTCCCCCCTACCGTCAACCGTGGATCAAAAGCAGGCAGTTTTAACTTGCGATGCTCTGTCCCACGGCTCCAGTTCCATCTGGCTAGCCCAAGAAATGCCTGGGCCTGGAAGAAGGCTGGACTGACCCTTGTTCTGGTCACCCATCGTGCCTGATGAGGATGGAATCCCTCTAGTTGTGATGTTCCACGGAGGGGTTGCCACACAGGTAGACGGGTAGCTGCGCTTTCCCTACCACGAAAGTTGATATAATCCACTAGACGGTAGAGTACCCGTCCAGCCTCATCATTGTCACCATCTGGCAAAAAAAAAATAATCATTTGGGTTTTAAATGACTCAATGGACTTAATTTCCCAAATTTTAGCAGTAACTTAATTCAACAATGATCCCCCGAAAATTGTTCAGTTTTTAGACTATGAATATTAAAGCAAGTACATCATATTGTTACGGGCCGAGGCCTCCTTAGTTTCCAGTGCAGATCCTGCACACCAAGACCGACCCCAAACCGTATACTTTAAATCCTGTTGCCCCAACCACAAAGGCATAAGCTATTAGACAAGCCAACAACAATAATTCACAAGAGAGTTTTGCTATGTAAACAAGATCAAGCTTCTGCCTGCTGTATTGAGTAGTTTACCTTGGGTTTGAATTGATACGATATTATGACATACTATGACATGGGTTTACACTTACACTTAGGATTTACAACCATGCGAGTTTGGCTACACACCTTAACCTCCACCCCCGTGGCCACGAAAGAACACTAAGTTATGCATCATAGGTAATAACAAGCTTAGGTAATTAAGTAATGCGATATGGGCCCAAATGTCTTAACGTACTCATAGTCTAGGCCTAGCGTGTGTACACACTGTCACTAAAGTACTGATCAGTTTCCGCTTGAAATCGAAGGGCTGGGTTTTTCGCTAAAACTTCAGTGGTCGCGAAGCTGTTGTTTCTTGACGCGATACTAGGCTTCTGATACAATATGCGTGACTAGACAGTCCCTTGGGCTTTACTCAACCTCGATTGGCTCACACAGTATAACTATAACGTACGGACTGTAGGGGGCGAGTTGGTCTGGAATCCATCCTCACTGAATAGGCTCGGCGCCTATCATACGTAATACACTGGGGGACGACCTGGCAGTACTTTCGGGCCAGGTGCACTGGGTAATTCCGTTAGTGCACCGTTAGACAGTAGAATGTTAGTGTCCCTGAGCTAAGGAACACAGTTCCTCCTGCAAGCTGGATACTATACCTCCATTTGATCGGTTGTTGAGACTCTCCACCTGGATGATGGATTACGGGCACAGTTTTAATTATTCTGAGTCCAGGAAACAAGACATTTAACGGCCATCTTTAGATCAATAATGGCACACACCCCATGATGTCTCTCGTCTCCAACCAAGACATAGCGCACATTGCCCAAGTCGCTTAGAAGTTTCGCTAACGGCACTTGCTTCCAGCTCCCGCGGTACAGAACACGTGACTTCAGCTTCTAGAACTTTCTCTCACTGTTCTATCCAATAGAAGAGCTGCTCCAGGTGAATAGTCAACACATACACATGAATATGTCATTATAATTAGCATTAGCAGTCGAGGGTACATGAATACGTACAAGACTTTCACTGCATTACAACCAATTACCATAAATACATATTGACCAATCTTCCCTCTGAAAGAAATGGTTCACGTCACAATATAAAGGATAAAATTTCAAGGTAGAAGAAATCAAAACCTAGTGAATGAATGAACCAAATGGCCAAACAAATGAATAAATGTCCGACCATTGAACGGACAAAACAATGTGGCAATTGCAACTGGCCACCCAAATGACAGATAGGTAGGACATGTATGTTAATAATTTAATAATTAAACCTTAATAATTAGCGTCTTACAGCTATTAGGAGATTAATACAGTGATTTACTATTTACTTTTCTCATCACAAACTCACGGTGAGACAGTCAAACTATCAAGGGGCAGCATGCATATGCAGAGTACACATCTTTGATTTCATGGACACTGTTTATTGTTCAACATGTTACTAAACCGGCATGATACTGAACAGCATAATACCATTTAACTGAAATAATAAGGACGAAATTTGGCTTTGTTCCCATGCAACAGACACTTGACGCACATCTCCATAAATGAAATATGAAAAGTGTACCTGGAACTGGGCATATGCGAGGATCAGACAAACAACCTCGACGCATATGTGTCCGCTGTAGCTTCCACTCATTAATCATATTGTCTTTGAAGAGACGAATGCCATTTGAATCCTCAACTGCCTGGAATGCACTAATGACTGCCTCCACCCTGGTCTCGAGTTGTGATGGATCAGGAATGACAGTTGTGAGAAGAGATGAATATAGCATACAAAGTAATATGACAAAAATGTGCCTTAACAAGGAACAAAGTAACTCATTTATATGAAAGAAGATAAAATTATGACTGAAGTCTAAAAGCTTGAAACAAGTGTATTTCAGCAAAATTCAACTGAGACACCAGAGTATATGGCAATTTAAATTCATAAGTTACAACACACAAAAAATGGATAAAGTTGAAACAGCGTACACCATATCTGCACGTCACTTAACATATGACTGAAAAACTATGACTTATATCTCACCTGCAGTGTTTTCTTTTCTCTTTCTTGGAAGGATCACCCTTGGCACCAACAGCAGTCCTTGCCTTCTTCAAATTCTGCAGGTCTTGACTGTCAACAATAAAAAAGGCACTAGAGAGCAAACTCATAAACCTGGGGTATGCTGGATGGGCAGATGAAGTGCAAGCCTTTGCAAATCGACGAAAGCAATGAAAACTGTCTCATAGCTCAACCATTTCAGTGTTGTACTGTTGTCGGCATGCACTTTGCCTGGTCACTGTACTTCTGTCAACACACACCAACACACTAGCATTGTTCGGCACAGTGCACGGAAGGAGAGACTCTTGACTGGGTTCCTTGGCATTTCTTGAAGAATACGGTGGAGCAACGCAGCACCACTTGTCTACCCACCTAATGGCAGCTTTCGTCACATTTGCTGTCTCGTAGCGCTGTTTAAGTCCTGCATAGTGATTTGCTAACGCTGTCTTAGAATCGGACTCAACCATAACCCAAGACACTACCTCCCAAAATTCATTAAACGTGCAGAAACTCCACATTACGCCACTCAGAAGTTCAACTTTATTTGCCAGTGTCCTGGTGTGGTCGGCCCTCCAGTACCTTCCAAATATCCCCTTCATTAGCCCTTATAGGTATGGCTTTTGTTGCTCATACCTACTGCCTTTGTGCTTGGTGCTCCGCATGAACAATGGAGTAGGGAAAACAAGCCAGTGAGCCATAACTGGAAAGAAGGCCGTGGTCGTCTCGACTTGAACCAATTGGTTGGAAACTGGGACGTTAAACCTCATCTAACCTAACCTAACCATACCCTGTAATTAGTACACCAGCAAGGAATTGGACAGACACACCATGCCTCTGTAGCCTTTTTGGATCTGAGTAATCCCCAAATGGGATGCTTGTTGCTGAAGGGTCCAACCCAGCCGCCCGGTCGAGATTACGTCCAGATAGGGCTTGCTCTCGAACAGTCTTGAGAAAATGAAGATATTGGTTGTGTGCCCTTTCATACCTGAGTTGCAGTAACTCCTCTATTTCTTTAGCCATATCCCCAGGGGAGCGACCAGATCTGTGCTTTTTACGTGCTAAAAACGGACACGGCCAGACCGGCGAAAGGATCACTTACATATGGCCAACAACCAAAAAACCGAACACCAACAACACAGACCACCGAAATTGCCCAGAACACCAGACCGAATCCCTCGACCAGCGAGGACACTGCAGCTCCGGTACGGCTTCATGGAGTCTTTGTTACCACCAACAGAAACCACCACCAACGACCCAACAACACAATCTCAATATAACACACGCCTAAAGGCAAAAAACACACCCGAAGGCAACAACACGCCCCAAGGCAACCACAGCGCAGGGGGACTGGGGGGGGGTCCACTTGTTACATTAAAATCACCATTTACAGTTTACTTACAGTATATACAACTATATACAACTATCCACACGTAACGAAAACAAAACTTCCCAAAGAGATCGAACGAGCCCGGCAGGGGATCGGGAACGCCCACTCTCTTCGGGAACCCGAACTGAACTGGGCAAATACAGGCGCACCTTGCCTAAGGGTGCCCCCGGAGGCAGTTGTTGCAAAGGGTAACCTCATTATCCCCACGCTTAAACAAGCTCCACAACCGGATGCAGTTTAAAGTCCTACCCAGGACTACCACATCTACGCAGCTGATCGACCAGACTCTTGCACACAGCCTTTCGGTACGTCATCACTGCAGGGAACAAATTCTGCATCGAGTGTGGTAGCATCTTGAGGTAAGCTGGTTGATCAGCTGCCCAAGGAGAACACTTGCACTTCTTACAGTGCACGGTACTTGCCAAGATGTAGTATTGGCCTGTGTTTGGCATCCCAGTTGAACCTCCACCAGTACCAACCACGACTCTTGGCCTTCCTAAACCCCCTTTTTTTGCCTGACCGTTACAGTCTGGAGTTATACATGGCAATCCATTGGACCCAAGAAGGTGTTTGAATGTTACCTCCGGGCACCACACAAACATGGGATGTATCCAAAAGCTGTCTGGTGTGGGTAACTCATGTGGCTTACGGATTTGAAGCTCACCTGGTGGAGGTGTCCGCCATAATGGTTGCCCAAGCCATCTGGATTGCTGCATGTATTCCACAGTGCCAAAAAGAAGACCAAGTTTCTTCAGCTCCATCCTCATCCCTTTTTCCTGAGCTGGGCTTACCATTTTTTGCCAGCTGATTCTCTCATCAGTTGATGGTGAAGGGATGGAAGGACTGCTGGACACAGTTGGTGGTGGTCCAGATGAGGTAGATGGCGAGGTGGGCTCTGCTGTGTGCGCTGAGTCTGATAAGGGACTGCTACGAAGGTACTGTTGAAACCAGTGCATTGAAGAATTTTGATGCAGACCCGTCTTTGCCAGAACCCATCGGCGGTATCGTTGATGCTCTTTTTCAGTAGATTGTAGCATGTCCCCGTAAGTATGGTTGTGGTATTTACCAAACCCAAGAATGTTAAATCCGGGGTCACCTGTTTGTTTTGCTTTCACCTCAGCTGCTTTACCAGCAATAATGGCCTGATGTGTCCTATTACATATCTCAAATCATGACATGTACCTCACAAGTGCTGACAAATTATATGTGGCCCTCACTACCTCAATATCCGTCTTTCCGGGGCTTGGGCTCTTTAAATGTTCTCCACACAAATAAAATGCATAACCTGCATCATTTTTGGTTTCGATGATAAGTGAAACCTATGCATTCATGATGGCGTGTGTGTGTATGTATGTGTGCGTGTGTGTATGTGTATGTGTGTGTGTTTGTGACACTTTGCTTGTTAACACGATATCTCAAGAAGGGAAACTGACAGTTCTCAAACTTGGTACATGGATGCCCCATATTGAGAGGAAGAACCCTATTGTTTCTGGTTGGGGTCAAAGGTCACCTGGGGTCAAACTCTGAAAACCTTGTTAACACAATATCTTGAGGTAGGAAGCTTGGATGAATTTCATTCTTTGTATGTAGATGCATTATGGTATGAGAAAGAACCTTATCATTTTTGCAGGAGGTGGAAAGTAATCTGGGGTCACGGGGGTCAAACCCTGAAAACTTTGTTAACACGATATATCAAGAAGGGAAGCTCTGACAGTTCTCAAACTTGGTCCATAGATGCCCCATATTGAGAGGAAGAACCCTATTGTTTTTTTGCAGGGGTCAAAAGTCAACTGGGGTCACCGGGGGTCAAACTTTGAAAACCTTGTTAACACAATATCTCAAGGTAGGAAGCCTGGATGAATTTCATACTTTGTATGTAGATGCGTTATGGTAAGAGGAAGAACCCTATTATTTTTGGTGGAGGTGAAAGGTCATGTGGGGTCACCGAGGGTCAGACCATGAAAATCTTGTTAACACAATAACTTGAGTTACAAAGAGCATGGATGAATTTTATACTTTGTATGTAAATGCGTTATGGTAAGAGGAAGAAGCTTATCTATTTTGGTGGAGGTGAAAGGTCATTTGGGGTCACCAGGGTCAGACCCTAAAAACCTTCTTTACCTGATATCTTCAGGTAGGAAGCTTGGATAAATTTCATACTTTGTATGTAGATGCCTTATAGATAGAGAAAGAACCACATAAGACCGTTTTTACTCATCCCACGACTGGCGGGTTGTCGGCGCCACAAAACCGAGCCATTCCCTCCATGGTTGTTCCCCTGTGGACTGGGGGTTGTAGAATAAGCCCACGGTATTTCCCGCCTGTCGTAAGAGGCGACTAAAGGGAAGGACCTGAAACGTACTTAAACTTGTTGACACTATATAACACATTTGTGTTGGTGTGTCGTTAAATCTCATCTAACTAACTAACCTATTATTTTTGGTGGGGTTCAAAGGCCATCTGGGGTCACCGGGGCTGAAAACCTGGTTTACACGATATCTCAAGGTAGGAAGCTTAATAAGTTTCATACTTTGTATGTAGGTGCGTTATAATAAGAGGAAGAATCCTATCATTTTTGGTGGAGGTCAAAGTTCATTTGGGGTCACTGTGAGTAAAACTCTGAAAATCTTGCTAACACGATATCTCCAGTTAGGAAGCTTGGATAGATTTCATACGTAGTATGTAGATGCGTTATAGTGTGAAGATGAATCCTATTATTTTTGGTGGCTGTCAAAGGTCATCTGGGGTCACCAGAGGTCAATGTCTGAAAACCTTGTCAAGAGGATATCTCCAGGTAGGAAGCTTGAATTGATTTCATACTTGGTAAATTGATGTGTTATGGTGAGAAGATGTACCCCATTGTTTTTGGTGGAGTTGAAAGGTCATCTAGGGTCACCAGGGGTCAAGCACTGAAAACCTTGTTAACACAGTTTCTCAAGGGAGAAAGCTTGGATAGATTTTATGCTTAGTATCTGGATGTGTTATGGTGAAAAGATGGACCCTACTGTTTTTGGTGGAGGTCAAAGGTCATCTGGGGTCACCAGAGGTAAAAAAGCAAGATTTCCCAAGAATATTACATGGGTTCACCAGAGGTCAAAGAGCAAAATTTCCCGAGAATTCCCAAGATCGTCATCTGGGGTCACCAGAGGTCACAATGGAAATTTCCCAAGAATTACCAAGACTAAATAGGAATACAAAACTGTATTTTTGCAACATGTTAAGATAGCATTTGACCATTGACTGAAAGAGATGGGACATCATGGCTTTATTTGGAATAGAACATATATCATCGAAACCTCAATGCATTCTGGTCTAACAACCATTTGAAAGTGTGACCATAATACTGCCCTCTTTGGATCTTGTACCATCCCAATAGAGTCACCTCATCTGGTTGCTGGACACCTTCCCTCTGCAAAGCATCCCTTGCATCTCTCTGGACATCTTCATTAGCTTTGATTGGAGAAAGGGGTAAGGATATGGGTCTTGAACGATACTTCCTCTTTGCTTCCTCTGCTGCTTTTGTAAGTTTCATCACAACATCTCCGTTTGATGTGATACGGATGTTTGGTGTGCTCATCGTAACTTCCAAAAAAAAAAAAAAAAATACATGTGATATGATATATCATACAACTAGAAATCCTGAACTTGCAGGCAAGTACATCGAAGCCCATGACTGTTGAAACTGTTGGTAGAGAAATACCAACAATGTCACACAGCAAGCAGATTTAGCCATACAGTACGTAGCTCTACTGACAAAAGCTGCAATTATACCGTATGACTAGTCTACATTGCATTCCTAATGTTAGGACTGTAGGCAAAATGCAAATCTCTTCCTTAATGCTCCACCTAGTTCCTTGTAACTTTATGAGCTTGATGGTTCCAGTGAGACTAGTCCAGGCCACCTAATGAAAGGCCCCAGGCGGACGTACCCGATCTGCCGCAGCTTATGATTCACTTTGAATCGTAGTGGCCCCCGAAGCCAGCCCGACAGATTCAGGACTGTATGTTTGTCTCAAACTTTTTGAGTGGAGGAAGATTGGTGCTCTTGTTTTTGGTGATTTGTCTGGAGTCGAAAATGCACATGGAATGAACAGTTTACAGTGGGCCTAGGCAATACACAATTAGTAGGCTACTACTTCTACGCTGTAGTACCATGGATGATTATATCATTATAGTGTACCATTAACTTGGAGAAACTACGAAGCACTCCCAACTGTTTGCGAGCCACAGATGGTTTCTTCACTATAAGCCTAACGTTATAAGGTACATTAGCGTTCCTATTACTCCAACGGGGCAAAAAACGGACGCTATCGTTACTGTAACAAAGCAAACTAACACGAAGTTAAAAAAAAAAACGAGAAACTTAAAATTACCTTTGGCTAATGTTATTGACTGTAGATTGGGCTACATATACTACTTACTAGGTAGGATAGGACACATGCACATATCTTGTGTGTATGTTGCCAGGTACACATACATACGGTATACACACCGCGTTGCACTTGCACATCGCCTTGCCTGGGCACGTCACGTACATGTATAGACAACTTCTGTTGCATGTTACATGTGTAAGTTTTACGTATATGTATCCATCGTACACTTGGTAAACGTTAATGTTTCCAACGGAAATAGGGACTAGAAAAATGCACTTCTTAGTTGATCGTTATGTTTAAAAGTATTGAAAACATGGTTGAATATTATTTTGCGATCATTATAATTATTAACCACTCGATCATATTAAATTACACAATCTATTAAGTATTTTCGGTTAGATGGTTGGAATTTAGTAAGCAGCATGCGTTTCGTATGCGTACCTGTTCCTATGCCGATACGTCCATGTTGAACGTGTATACTTCATGACGGATGGATTTTGATCCCTACAATCGAAGCTGTGGGCTTCGATTAATTATATTTTATCACACACACGTGCAAGCAAGAAATAAAATTTAATGAAATGAGTTTTATCTCAAGAGAAGTCCTGGGTGCCTTTTTAGGATCTTAGGTGCTGATGACTCTTGTACCTTGGTCATTAAAATATATATGTGTAAATGACCATCCTTGTTTTGACAATGTTTTTTACTTCGTTTTTTCTTTTTCTTTTTTCACTATCTGGTCGGTGCAATATCTGGTAGTTTTACTTATCTGTTACCTGTCCTCATAAGCATGTTACGTCAAGCAAACTGGTGTCATGGTTAAAAGGCAAAAGTGACCTTTTTAAGAAATTAGGCTTCTCACTCAGATCGTAGATTTCTTTTCAATACCAGCACGATAATGCATGGCCTACTATCAAGAAAAAATACAAATCTAAAAAGCGACATAAAGCACTGTAACTTTGACACTACAATTTTTGGTTTATAAGATTTTAACAGCTAAGTTATCACGTACCCTACCAAAAGTGAACTTGGAGCAAACATGTGTGATGGCATATGGCTTCACGCTAATGACCAATGTTTTGCTTTCTTCAAAAGAAAACATCTAATCAAATGTGACTCAGAACTGATTTATTTATATTTTGACTACATCCTAGTCACTGGGATTTTTAAACTTTACTAACTTACCCTCAGGACAAACTAGTAATGTATACCAGTCTTATTACAAACAGTTTTCATGGTCAGATACGAGTCACTTCAGCGTATGTTATAGTGCACTGTTTTTTTCAAAGCAGTTATAAATGCACATTGGTTCATATAAACATAAATTTTCTGACAATTTTTAGGCTAAAACAAGACATCTTATTTGCAGTCCTATAATTTATTGTAATCCTTTCAGGCATTTAACAGAGAGACAAGAAGGGAAAGCTTGAGCTAGTCTTTTACCTTTGCATCAGGTGGCTGTCAATGTAGCAATTGTTACTGATTCTTTTTAACCTTAAAAACCGTTTCAAATTCTTCTCCATCATCAATTTCTTCCCATTGACTCTTTCATATTAATGAGTACTTTTCAGATCAACTTGACATTTGTCAGAAGAATTAAGCCTTTTGTGTCCTTGACTTCAATACAATAAGATAAAAGCTAGTCTTGTCTAACTTATTAAGTGTAGATTACAAGTTCTGTATTTTCGGTTTTTAACAACCCAGTATCTTAAAGAGCTAGTTTGGACTGGTGGAGCATATTTTTTATTCCCTTTCAAGGTATTATGTTCCTGTCAAACTTTGATGACATTATGTCAAGTCATCTACGAGTCTAAAAGGACATTGATGATGATTATCCGGGCTTAATATTTGCTTGGATTCAATCCTATTTACCTTTAATTCTGAACGAATATTTAACAGTGTTTAATAGCTTTTATTCCAAGTTTATACTAAACCACCATCTCATGACAAGATGATGTTTAACTGTTCGTGCTAATGAACTTCATTGTGAAGCCTTTTACTAGTGATTTTGTGATTTTCTTTTTATTAAAATGCTGTTGTGGAGGTAAACTGATTGCAAGCACAAAAGGTACAGTTGTTTGCAATACAAAGATATTAATTGCTGAAAAGAAGAAGCTATGGAGAGAATAATAGACATTAAACCATTGAATAGAAGTAAAGATTGTATAATGTGCATGTAAAATTGTTGTATATTTTCTCTCTTTTTTTTCTTTTGCAGTTTATTTAGTTCAATTTCTTGAAAGCTGTTGCAACGAAGAGTGGTTTCAAACGTGCATGGTTTTATTGAAAGCAACAAATCTTGATGTCAAACTTCTGGAGAAGATGAGCATCCTTTTACAAAAGTTGTCTAAAATGAAGTAAGTTTAACATGTCAGTTGCCCATTAATTGAAAGACCTTTATCAGATTGAAAGTAGGTTTATATTGATTTTAGACAGAAGTCTGAGAAGTATGGAAAAAAAGGAAATTCAAGCATAGTGGCCTGTTGTTAATATCACAGGATATTGTGCTATATGTGAAAGACTTAAAAGCAATGTGGGAATAATGTAGAGAAGGAGGGGTTGTAATAGGCCATGGCATTCTGGCAGCCAACCAGGCCCCTGGCTCACTATGTCTAAGGGGGCAAAGAAAACAACATGACCAAAATATAACAATCAAAAGGAGTTAAAACACTCATAATGATTATCCTGATAGTTTCTATAGTTGCTAGTTTATCTGTACAGGATAGTTTTAAGGAGGATCTGACTGTTGAACCTGTGTTATTGGGATCACTGTAGACATGAATTCAGGTTTTACGAAACAATTGATTCAGATCTAATCTTTCTGAGCATCATTTTAGATTGGGCAGACTTATCTTGGGCATTTTTTATTATGACCACCAGAAAAAAAACAAAGAATTTTGCTTCCACCTCTACCAGAAAAATTTGTGCACTATCTCAAGAAAAATTTCCCAGTTTCCTCTATGTATTTAAAAAGTATGTCTTTAATTCAAATATAAGATCTATGAAAGCTAGGAGCTGCAATACTATAATTCTGTGGAGATTTAAGTTGCTTCAGGCAGATTTACTTTCAGGTTAATGATGGTTAAATATGTGAGGTGAAGGTTTCAAAAATGAATTCTGTGGTTATATGTCAAATATGAAGCATTGCAGGAAATATATGTAAAACTGTTATATTGTCTTATTTCTAACTGTTAACCTTTCCTCTGTGCATGGTTTCCTTGTGAAACTTATTTTACCCTCCGTTTATGTGCATGGTTTGGCTTTGAAACCACAGAACACGTTATGCTTAAAAATGGCTGTGTATAAACAGGCCATCTGCTTCTCTGCTCTGGGCATGATACAAGCCACTTACTAGACAAGCTTGTCTAGTAAAAAATGTTTTAAGTATACATAACTGCCAAAGTAGGCATAAATACAAATATTATGGTGGTGTACACAAAACAACTTCTTTAAATTCACTTTTTGGACTGATGTTTCGTGAAAGGCAAGATTGCATGTCATCTTTTCAGTTATTATTCTGAAGTTTTTCAATATGAAAGGGTTTATTCTCTTCCTTAGTGAAAGGGTTGATGGCAGGGACACAGTTCTTGCTACTTTAAACACACTTTAGAAGAAATAAAAATTTTTCTGAACATTCTTTGTCATATTTAGTCAGTTTAGTTCTTCCTTACTTATGAATTGTACAAGTGTTTGGTACAAAAACAAGAGTATTTAATATGCTGTGCAGTGAACATAGTAAGTTTAAGGGGAGTAGTATCAGGCAGGTTTCGAAACTTGACTATTTTTATTTGTATCCTATGTTTCAGACAGAGCAAGAGATTATTTGAGATGACAGGACTATCCCAACAGATCCAGGAGATGTCCAGGGTAGGGACCTTCCAAGACAATGCATTCTTGTCTTTAAATTTAAAATCTATTCTCTTCAACCTTCAACTATCAAAAACAGTAGGATCATAATTGGTTAGAATCGTGCAGGATTTATGGAAGAATGGAAGTATTTTAGCTAGAGAGAGAGAGGTGGTTGGTTACTTGAAAGATGGAAAGGAAGAATTAGATACTGACAGAGGTAAATGCTGTGAAGTATAGTGATGGCAGTGGGCTTCTTGTGGTTAGAAATATATTATGATGGTATTATCAAGGTAAATAGTGCAACCCTTGTTAAGTGTATGAGTGTGCAACCATTATGTTAACTCATGGTGCATTTACAAGTGTTATGGCACCAACTGTATTCCAGTTATAAGTGTGTGATGGCATCAGTTGTAACAATAGTGTTTTCCAGTTGTCAGCATTACAGCATCAGTTGTGTTGTACAGTTTCCAGTACGACTGCACCAGTCATATAGTCCAGTATGACAGCACCAATTGCCCAGTTACCATATGACTGTTCCAGTTGTGTTGACCAGTTACCATATGATTGTACTAATTGTGTTTACCTTGTTACTGGTATGGCAGCACCAGTTGTGTTGTCCAGTTATCATTATGGCAGCACCAATTGTGTTTTCCAGTTACCTGTATGACAGCCTCAATTGTTTTGTCCAGATATAAGTATGACAGCCAGCAGTACCCAGTTACTATTTAAAGGGAATAGTAGTGTTACCCAACTACCAAATGACAGCTCCTGTTGTCCACTTTCCATATGACTATACCAGTTGTGTTGACCAGCTACCATATGATTGTACTAATTGTGTTGTCTAGTTACTGGTATGGCAGCACCAGTTGTGTTGTCCAGTTACCATTATGACAGCACCAATTGTGTTGTCAAGTTACCAGAATGGCAGCATTGTGTTGTCCAGTTACCAGATGTAGTACCAATTGTTTTGTCCAGTTACCAGTATGATAGCCTCAATTGTTTTGTCCAGATGTAAGTATGACAGCACCAGTACCCAGTTACCATGTAACAGTACCAGTAGTGTTACCCAACTACCAAATGACAGCACCAGTTGCCCAGTTACCATATGACATTTCCAATTGTGTTGTCCAGTTACTGGTATTGCAGCACCAACTGTATTGTCCAATTACCAGTATGACTGCACCAGTTGTGTTGTCTAGCTACCAAATGATGGTACCAGTTGTGTTGTCCAATTAGTACTTAGTGTGATGGCACAAATTTTGGTGTCCAGTTATCAGTAGGACAGTATCAGTTGTGTTCCCCAGGTATTAATTACCATATGATTGAACTAAGTGGTTTGTTATATTAACATTATGATTACACCAATTAAGTTCTCTAGTTAATACCAATATGGTGGCAACAATTGGGTAGCCAAATACAAATATTGTTTGTCTGCAGAATTTACCAAGTCAGGATCTTCTCGAAGGTGAAGCCGGGCTGCCATTAAGCTGTTTTCATGGCCAAATATTTGGTATTTTGGCCTTATTTTAACATTAAAAAATGGTCATTTAGATTTGAAAAGTGGTCATTTTGAGTTTGAGTTTGGCCTTTAAGTGTGAATTTCATCAGGCAGCCCTGATGTCAAGTGCTCTTAACATGTTGTTATAAGCAACAAGAATGCTTTATGTGATTTGCCAAATATCTTTACTTGGGAGATATCAAGTCGAGGGTAATGCCAACAGAGCTAATCACAAGAGACTCTTTAAACTTGTTTGTGGCTGAAATTTTTCATTTGTTTATTTGTTCAAAAACTAGTCAGCCTTGATAATACCAGATGATGGAAAAATAACATTACAATATGAAGAAGTATTAATACAATCTGAAAAATGATGTTGAAATAGATCGCTGTGTTATGTCAAACTTTCTCTTTGTAGGGGCATTTGTTAGTAGCATGAAATATGACCTTTCATGTGTCTTTTCTGCCCCTTCAAATGTAACTCGCAGGAAAGGAAAAAAAATTTTCAAGTTTTTAACCTGTGCTTGGATCAAATTAGTGTTCTGTCAAAGTTTCATCTGATGACAAAAAGGTAGGCAGGGGGTTGATTTGTACCTTTCCTTTAAAAGATAATTTTGGTTGAATATAGATTAGGAAAATATATGAATGAGGGTCAAAGTAGTCTTGCTGGGGGATTATTTCCCCTCCCCCATCCCCATGGTCTCTGTCTTGACAACTCTGATATTTGATTTAACCTTTTCATTTGGTAAGGTAAAAAGAACTTAAGTTTGTATCAACTAAAAGCAGTCCAATTTGAATTTACATTTTAAGTTTCAAGGGCATTGCTAAGTTAGTGACTACTGTATATTGGCAAGGTGCCATACTGTAGTACTTGTTATTGGATAGTCAAATGATTTAAATAGTACCTAATACTGGCAGATATTGTCATGTTGGTGTATGGTTCTAAAAAAATGATATAAAAGAGCAGAAAAGATTGAAAGACACATGAAAGGTCATATTTCATGCTATTTTATTTTTTTTTGAATAAATATCATTATTCTGGTGATTATGTAAGATATGTAACATCAGTACTCACTGTATTAATAACAATGGACCCATGCCTAAATGTAAATAAATATAGGACACTGCTGAAAATATACACCTTGACTTCCCTGAAAATAAATGTTACTATGATTTCCGTATATTTCTTTTTCTCTTGCAATAGTGTCTGAACAAGAGTTACTTTGATAACTTGCATTTTGTAAGATTAATTACTGAACCATCAGACAAAGAAGATGGCAATATCGTACCAATCTGAGATGGAAATAAACAGAGTGAATGATTACAACAATTAGAAAGTAGCATTTGTGAAGAAGACTCTTTGCCTTGACTGAACTGATAAACATATATCATATGTCATCATTAAACACAAGTCTCCATATTACAACATGGCCAAACAGTGTTTTAATTATCTGTTCGCAGACGGAAAAAATACATCCTGTGACTGCGTATTTAGGTTGCTATTATTTTCTTATTAATGTCGTGTCAAGGAGATTTTGGCAGGAACACAATTACTAGAGAACATCGAGCAAACACTACACTTATTATCCTCAATAATCCATTTTTTGTCCTTAATTTGAGAATATTGATTGGAAAGTTTACTTTCAACAAACTCTCAAAATGATTGAATGGATGTTTTATCTGTAACTGATTACAGTAGAAGTAGCCTTGGTAGTATCATGGGAAGACTCCTTGTAGTTTCAGTTAGAATGATTTTTTTTTCTTTATTGTTAATATAGGTTTCTGCACTGAATGTACTCCACTTGCTTGATTTTCAGGGAAGGGATACAGGGATGGTAAGCAAGAGGTCTTCATGTTGTGAATACATGGTAAATTGTGTTATAGTATTGTCAATGCATTTCAAACAAACAATTTTGTTGTCAAAAGTTTCTGAAAGGCACAAAGGTAGGTTAAATTGATGTCTTTGCATATAACTAAGTCAATTTTATTTCCCTTTTTTCTGTAATACCAAGCCCATCTCAGGCAAAACGTATTACGTACCAACATGTTACTTGTTTGCTTCCCTTTGAACTGATTTGGGACATAGAAATATAATCCCAGTCACAGGCGTCAATCCTGGGGGACACGTCCTCCTGCCCACATTTTGGAAATATACCTATTGACTTAAGATTTTTACGCAGTAAATTTCTGACAGAAGTAGCCATATTCCCCCCCCCCCCCCATTTAAGTAAAGATTGAAGCTACTGATCCCAGTGATTCAAAATGCTGTGATCAGGGAGGGATGCCCCTCCCCACACACACAGAGAAGCCAGGGGCATTCTCAAATACTTTTCTGAGACCAACCCTTGCTTGACTTGGTCTACATTATGTAAGTTGCTGATATATAGGGTTAGCATGACGAACTCTTTGAAACAAACCCCCTCCTCCCAACACCCTGCACTAACTGTCCTAGAATCGAAGAGGAAATCAAACAGAGCTAACAAGTAAGTTCCTCATAAATGGAATTTACCGGCATCAAGTGGAAACTTTTTTATCCTTAGATTTCACAAAAGGGAAAGCTGCTGAGTGATTCACTCATTACCTGTCCAAACAATGGTAGGTTCTAACTGCACGCCATCTGTGGCTCTCAGTAGCTGATTAACACACACGCCATTCTGCACTAACATTGCTCAATACATAAACCCACCGACACTACCCTCATGAGATCCCCCCTCCCCCCGTTGCTGCTTTATGCTGGTTAGCAACAGGACTGGATGACTCGAGACCTGTCTTGAGTCCCGATTGTCGTGACTCGGACTCGGCGCTCAGGACTTGGACTCGACCGACATGACTCGGGGACTCGGGCCGAGACCGGGTACGAGCAGGGCCAACGCTAGAGGGGGGTGTGGGGATGTGACACCCCCACCCCATCATTCACGCTGTCGGCAAAATCCTGCACTAGTCGGCAAAATGAAGGGAAGAGGGAGCCGCAAACGAAGGAAAGTTAGACTAGGGAAGAAGAAAAAGGAGAAAAAAGAGGAGAGAGAAGAGGGAGAGAGGAAGACCGAGCGATCAGAGAAAAGAACAGGGGAGGGAGGGGCAAAGCAGGGCAAGAGAAAGGGGCTGGTGCAGACGGAAGGCAGGAGATTGGTATGCATTTGTAGACAACGTTTATCACAATATTTTCAAAGACCGTAAGCAACACTTTTTGAAACTGAAAACATTCTGTCAGTAAAAAAGCTACATAGAGCTTTGCAGTATCATTGTATACTAAAGGAGCAGGCAAGGATCCAAGGGGGGGGGGCTTTCCCGGCCTCAGCCCCCCTTTTTCGCCATGTCAACAATAACAAATACTCGAAAATTAACATGTTAATCTAGGAGAATATTCAAGGGGGCTTTCAGCCCCCCCCCCCACTTTTCGAAATGTCTGGGTCCACAAAGGCACGCCTGAGGAGTTCATCGTTCATGTGGTTTCTGGCACTGAGTTGGTAAATTCTGCAACAGTCGGAAAAATGAAGGAAACATGCGGGAAAAAAGAGGAAAAGAAGTGAAAGAAAGAGGACAATTTCTGTAAACAGAACCCAAAATTTTCGACGCCTCCCTGTAATGTCACTCCAGTTTCTTCAGTAGATCCATTCCACATAGCTAGATAGCGAAAGTCCTGTCAACCTTACCAAGTAACATGTAGGCAGGGTACACAGGTTATGTAGCAGTCGTAAATGTCATCCCATATCGCAAAGCCTATACTAGTTGCTATTCTCTAGTGTGTGTCCAGGATTACCAGCGTTATCGTTTTTACACTAGATCTTGCGGGGTTTTTTGGCTTTTCTAGCGTTCTAGCGCACGTTTTTTTTTCAAATTTGATGAAATCTAGCGTTTTTTCTCGAAAGTGGTAATTAAAAACAAAAAATAACCTGTTTTCATATTATTCTGAGACCAAATTACCACTTTGAAACTAAATAAAATCTATGTTTATGCTTCCGTGGCTTTTATACTTGAATACCGCGTAAACTGTCGTTTTTTATACGAATGGCTGTACAAGCAGCTGCACTGCGCGCGCACGCACCAGGTGCACTTGTGGCCATGGGCAACGGAAACTGCGTATTGGTAACTGCGTATCGGTATAGCTAGCTGCATGGTGTGATATTATACTGCCTTGCGTAGACTTGGTACAACTCTGAATGTCTTTCCACGGCAGAGCTACAGGAAGTTTGCTCATTAAATCAAGAACAGTTCTCCTAAGTTATATATAGGCCTATAATGAAAGGGGTTTCATTACTACACTTAAATGAGTCTCTTTGTTAAATCCACAGTTAATTTCCTCGTACCATTTCCTGATCATGAAGAGCTAAACCTTTTTAAGTTGTTATTAAACTGTTAAAAAGTGATCACTAAACTGTATGCATGATTAAAAACTACACAATTAGTTAAAATACTCAGATTTAGCGTTTTCTAGCGTTTTATTTTGGCAAATCTAGCGTTTTCTTGTCATTTGTCGCTGATAACCCTGTACAGTGTGTCATGCGGTACCGTCAGCTGGTAAGCGATTCACACAGCAAAGTTTGGCTATTTCTTCGGGTAGTCCAGTTCGACACAATGTATGTTGTCCCCGATACAGTCTGCAACCCTCACAGTTTTTATGTTTTTCTTTTTGTACTTAATGATAACATGATTTTTGTGTCAGCCTAACAAAAATTTTCGCGCCCTTTGCAATTTCACGATTCAGACTCAAAAGAACAGTATCAGTGCGTAACTCGGCTTGGATCTGCGCCTGTCTTGAGTCTGTCTTTCGGTATGGCTAGTGACTCGAAGAGGAAAGTACAATGTAAGTTGTGCCCGATAGGGCCCAACCGCCTGGACAGTTGACCTCAGTGGCGCACACAGGGGGGAGGCCATTGGGCCATACCCCCCTGAAGGATGCCAATTTTTTTCAGTTCCTAAAAAACGTAGCCTAAATCTTTTTACACAAATTTTACTTCCAAAGAAGGCATATGTGGCAGCAGATTGCATGTAAGGAAACCTAATTTTTGAAAAATTTCAAAGGGGAGGGGGACACCCCTCCCTTACACCCCTCCCCCAGGCCGGCGATCACACAACATATTGCATACCCCCGAGAGAAGTCCTGGGTACGCCACTGGTTGACCTATGTAAGCTTTAAATAAGTGCAGATTCTTTTTAGTGTAAGCTTACCCAAAAATTTCGCTCGCTTCGCGCGCTTTGCAATGTCACAGTTTAGATTTCGGGAAAAACCTTCAATCGGGCGGAACTATTTTCCTCTAGTATATACAAACTTTTATGCAATGTATGCCCCGCAATGGCATGGTATAGTTCACAGGTTTTCTTCAAATCTCCCCTCACCAACCCCCTCGACGGCATCGGGGCTGTCGAGGCTTCGGGTCGTTGCCCCCCCCCCCCCGTTGAGCAAATCCTGGCGCCACCCCTGCTTTGCCACTACCGGTTGGACTAACGGTTCTCAGCTCTAACTGCATCTCTTATCAACACTTTCAGTCGGCATTTGTTTCTTCTCAAATACGGCACCACACCACACCACCCCCCCCCCCCATGAAATGCTCCGGCGACGCCCCTGGGGACGAGACCGACTATTTTTTCCCACGACCGTAAAACTCAGGAGGAACTGCGAGAAAAAATCTTAGCTGAAAATATTTTGTACACTGAGTACAATACCATTGCTACATGTTGCGTACGGTACATACGTCAGTGTGCAGTATTGAACAGTGAACACTCGGAATATCGACTCAATCCCAGGCCTACAAGTAGAAGACTAGACTGAAGATAGCACGGATCCAGCACGAAATGTTAAACACATCGTCCATGGGATTGCTCTTACGAACCTGTATAGTAAGCAATCAGTGATCAAATGTTTGGAGAATTTACCTTCAGGTCTGAGCATGAGTTGATGTTATTTGTAGACGGGATCGAAATAAGATATTGGGTCCAGTCTTTCCAGCACCCTAGTACTCAAGCTTTTGTTACAGACCTGGGGCAATTTTCAGGAGCCTACAGGCTGATTAACTTGTTATAATGACAAATCATGTATCGCAACATCATATCAGAATATCATTTAAGCATTCAGCATTCATAATGTGGATGTGTTCCTCTTGCATAGCTCGATCTTGGTACCTGAAATACTACTTGGGGCAACTCGGATTAAGTTTGAAGAAATCAAACCCATGGGTTATTTTCAGAAAAAAAGTACCCCGTTCCATGAGAATTTAATAATAACCAAGTAAAACTTTGGGATTTCTGTGGGGAAAACGCAGCACAGAACAAATTTTGTGAACTGTCCTGGGCTCAAACTATTGTAGGCCCCTTTCGACCTTAATTCTTCTCAAGACTACAGTGGCGCAAGTCACGAAAGGCTGGCAAAGGTTGTGGTCACTTTCACCTGCCTCCAGCTCGAAATGAACTCCATAGATTTCCTTGCGTGCATGTAAGCCTACAAAACGAAAATTAGCACAGATGATCTCCACAAACTACCCTAAAAGTACAATAGTGTAATTTTGTTGGGCCCCTGGGCCCCTGCCATGCTGGCCCATGCTTAAATCCGGCCCTGATCTGGGGATGGGGTGGGGGTGTGTCCAGGTAAATACTGCCGTCTTTTATATACCAGGCACGGATCCAGGCGGAGCTCAGGGAAATTTAGCCCCTTCTCTTCATAGCCATGAATCTTAAAGTAGTCAATTTTTGGTGTTGGAACTGTCAGTAGTAAATAATTCAATTCCATATACGGTAACATAGACCTCTGAAAAGCTGATTTTGCTCTTTTTGCACTACGCGTGCGGTAAAGCATTGCTGTGCTCTTCTATTATTTAGTCGGCCTCCTTTTCGGAGATTGTAGATCCGTGTCTTATCCATCTATGTTCATAAGAGGAAATTCAGTGGCCTTTGTTTTGTTACGTTTACTTGTTGTTTGGATAAATGGCCATCTTTAATGTTAGGGGAAGGAATAAAGGTTAGAATAAGACTATTTCATTGTAGTTCTCATCCTCTTGCACTCAAAACAAAACAAGTTCAATTTACACAGGGACTCAGGGACTCGGACTCGGGTCTTAGGACTCGGGTCTTAGGACTCGGACTCGGATACCAGGGACTCGACTCCAGCCCTGGTTAGCAAGCAAAGACAGTAATAGCAATTTAAAGGAGATATACTTTTCTGCACTCTTAACATTAAGCAGATAACACTTACATCACTGATAACACCGTAGCTGGCAGAACAGAAGTAAGCTGTGGAAGTAGTGGCTGTATGGTTGATTTAATACACTGTCCTGACTTTTGAAATTGCCTCGTTGTCATAGGAACTCGAAGTACCATGCGTTCAGTTTTGTAGGCTAGTGCCTTGCAATGGTTTGGCTAAATTTCAAAACCAGTTGTGTTTATGAAAGGTGATGAAAATATCTTTTTGAGAGATTTGGCTCTTCTTTCCTGTCTGTAACTGATAACCTGCAATATGGTTAAATAAATGAATGATGATAAATAAAATCTTGGAGAAAAAATATGGTGAAAAGGTATAAAGTACACCAATGTAAATGGTTTCAACACTGTGTTGGGTATGACTACAGTTGTGTATGTAGGTCCGCGCGAGAAGTAATTTCACTTGCAAACTGCGACGTGCAGCTGATCTGAGGTACCGGTTCTTATAAATTTGCCAGTGACTTACGATGTATAGGGCTGTGTACGGGGCAAGATGGGAGTGTGCAGCCCTATGGTTCCTGTAGGACATTAAAGGGAATGGGCAGTCGCTCCAGCCCAAATTTATTGGGGGAAACATCGCATATATGTTACAAATTTCCTCTTATTTCCCTTACAAATATCTTTCATGTGTCCAAACAAAAATATTTCATAATAAGGTTAAAAGTAAGTAGCTGTCAGAACCAAACTTATTGTCACATGATTTAAACGGTGCCATTCATGAATAAGGATACCTGGCCGAACTAATTCAAATTGGGTCTCTGCACTTTTCCCCTTAAGAGGTCTGATATTTCGAAGTGTACTATTAGGCTATCCAGGGCCGTAGCCTGGGCGAAATCTCCAGGGGCGGTTCATGACACTAGCCAAGCGAAGCACCAAATGGCGTGCCTACAGATAGTTGACACCCTGGAGGACCCTTCCTTTTTCCTCTGTGCATGAGTGCCAGTCTGGGGGAGGACACTGAGGGGAGGGGTTAATAAGACGTGGCTTATAGATTCAAAATTATGCTATCGTTAGCAAGGTCTTTAATTGAATATATCTTTACAAACTGTTATTATTTAGTGATATTCTTCGTATTATTTGGCTGGGCGTAAGTCAAGAGGTGCTGTCTAAGAAAAGGGGATGAAACTACACTCTTTGAGAATTTGTGTGTCTTTGTAAGGTGGCTTGGATGCAAAATGGTTCTATCTTTGGTAAAGCTTCGTAAAGCGTTGAACTGATTATGTTTAAGAATCCTTGTTATTTTAGTGATTTTTTTTTCACTTTCGGTAGGGTGTCATTAAAGGGGATGTTGCCTCAGGGTAGGGATGACACCTCTACTCTTTGAGAAATTTTTCTTGTTCTAAGTTTTCCTAGATCTAAAATCGTGCGAGTTTCTCCCTAACGCTCTTATTACGCCACCATTTGGTTGGTGCGTATCCGTAGGGTAGGCCTACAGGTGAATGTTTGGTTTGGTGAAAAGTCTCCCAGATGGGTAGATATGACACATTTTAGACCTTGAAGTTGCATCTAGATATTTAGATTTCATGCTTTAGAAAGAAATTTAGATTTCAACAAGAAAAGGTTGATTTGATTTAAAGGGAGAATGCAGTCATCCCAATTTGGATGAGTGTACCCGGGTATCCTATTTCATGAGTGGCTTTTGAGGATCATTTTACAATATATGTTTCTTACTGGGTTGGGAAATCCACGTAAAGGGTAACTCCTTGGTTTACCTTGAATATGTTATGCTGACGTTCTAACCTAGGCCTACTTGAAGTGAAATAACAGGACATTTTTAGATGGAGCTGTTGTTTCAGCATCGTTTTGCGGCGACTGCTTATGCCCTTTAAATTAAAAGTTTCTTTACCAGCTCATTGAGTGAAGCTAATAAATTGTAGGTAATCATAGGCTATTTTATTTTTAGCCATCGTATATGCTGGTGTACACAAACGGTGTATATTGTAGGAGGAAGATGGCTTATTCGTCAGGAGAAACCCGCCAACTTTCCTTTATGATTTAAGTCGGGGGGGGGGCAGTTGCCCCCCGCAGGTTACGGCCCTGCTATCATTAGGCCTACATCTAGTACTCAATATCTACTAACCAGTTGTGGTCGGATATGTACCTCTCTTTTCACTTTACATGTTCTAACGGGTGCAGCCAATGTAGGTAGAGAAGTGAGTACACGTTCACCGGACAAGAGATTAACTGCAGCGGTTAAGGTTAGTATTTGCGCATGCCTCATGCGTCATTGTTAGTCTCCCGAAAATGGACTGCATGTGTGTGTGGTACATATACAAAGTGCACACTTCTTACTGTACTGCATCATCCATTTGGTATACATGTGTGTATGGTACGTATACAGGGCACACGCACAAAAACTTATACTTTATTAAACACAGTTAAGCATACCCTGCCATGGCGTGCGCAGATACTAACCTTTGCTGCTGCAGTTAATCGCATGTCGTCCAGCGGGCGGGTTAAAGTACTACATACACTGGACCCAGATTGAAAGTTTCCTTGGTGCCGGGGAGGTTGTGGATGCCTCTACATAGACCTACTTCTCTAACAAAACAGAGTGATAAAAATTTCACCAACACTGGGCACGGTGAAATTGCTGAAATTTCGTAAAGTTTGCCAAATAACTGTTGATTAATGGGTTTATCAACAGGTTAGTTACCACTTAATTGGGTAACCTGCCACTCAGATCATAACCCAACAAACATAAATTATTGGGCAAACTTTACCCAATTTCAGTATTTTCCCATACGTGCTCAGTGTCAGTGGTGGGAGTTTTACCCAACTTTTTTAGAGTGTATATTTACTGGTTTACAATCCGGCAGGCGTATGTCTGTTTAATTGGGAGACACGTTGGTCTATGCTACTGTGTTTTAGTAAAGATTTCATCTCTGCAAGGAAGTCCTTTCAGGGAAGCTTGGCACACTGTGTTGATGGCAGTAATTAAATTTGAAATATAACAAGGTCAAGAATCAGTTGCATTCAGTCAGGGGCTTAGATTTCTTTTCAAACTTGGGGGGATGGGGTGAACTATCGCAAATGTGGAAAATGTGCACGCGAAGCGCGAGTTCATGACGGGTGGGTCCAGGGGCCCGCCGTAGGGCCCCTGGGGGGGTCCATGGGCAAAGCCCCGGTGGGTTCCAGGGGGCGAAGCCCCCGGAAGCTCCTGGGTTTTAATGCCTCGGAAGTGCCAGGAAGACTGTTTTAAGGGGTTAATTTCAGTGGTATTGTTCTTTGGTAGACTAATGGTATATTCTATTTAGAGCATAAAACTCGTTGATAAGTTGCACAGTACTGAAATTGTACAAGAACAACAATGTCCTGTTAAGCTTAAAAAGGCAGGGACCAACATATAGGGTCATCCCAGACAACTGGATTTTGAATTCGGAGATCATTACAAGACCTGCAAGTTGGCTTGAGATCAGTGGCGTCGCCAGGTTTTTTGTGATTGGGGGCACCATAGATGATAGCGTAATAATACCTCAGTTCCTCCAAGTCTGCCTAAATTACACCTTTATTTTTCATGCGTTCCTGCAATGATTTGCATGCAGCAGTTTTGATCTTTCGTTTGTCACTACATAAAGGTGTCGTCCTGGGGACGGGGTTCCCC
Organism: Holothuria leucospilota; assembly: GCA_029531755.1. Taxonomy (NCBI): domain Eukaryota; kingdom Metazoa; phylum Echinodermata; class Holothuroidea; order Aspidochirotida; family Holothuriidae; genus Holothuria; species Holothuria leucospilota. The sequence goes on from CM055975.1 coordinate 38,741,120, forward strand.
CTCCCCTTAAAGAATTTTTTTATTAATTTAAGGTCTTTTGGATGCAAAATGGTGCTATCTTTGTGAAGTTTTTGAAACTGATCATGTATGGCCGGAAAATGTCCATAATTTAGTGAATGCTAATTTTTCGTAAGGTAAAAGAGGAGAATATGTTGTCTATTAAGAGACAGATACGTTGTCAACAAATATCCTGAAGCCCCCTCCCCTCTGTCTATTTTACTGCCTTCTGTTTCGGGAAGTTTTTACACAAAAATATGTGCGTGGAGTCCACAGAAACATTCTTGAGTTATTACGAAATATGTCCTTTCCTTCATTGTTCATAATGAAAGGGCATCTAAGGCTAGCAGATACCTGAATAGGACCTCCTGGAAGCCTGCATTAATCATATTAATTGGGCGGGGGGGGGGGGGCAATGACATAATGCGTATACTACCTGACATCCAAATGATAATATAGAGTACGACGCCGAACACTTTACAACTATCGTATTTTTACTACTTTCGAACTAAAATTCGGACATTGCCAGCAATGGAAAATGAGAGGGAGGGAGAGTATAGGTGCAGGGAGGTGATATTATACCTCCCTGATAGGTGTAGCAAAAGGGGTGAAGGACTAATAAGAACGTTACAGAGTGCTGTTTTCGTCATAAGTGTATTAACAATCACCATCTATACCGATAATGGCTCAGCGCGAAAATTTTAGAAAAATGTATAACGGCAGATACGTATTTTAACCTTCTACATCATGCTACATATTAGAATGAAAGATCCCATATTGATGCGAGGCCCCCACAGATGTTTGGAGATGTATCTCTTTTCTTCGGAAAGTGTCGTGATCAGAACAGTTTCGTGTGTTATTACCTTAATAATGGTCATAACATGGAATGTAAACAGTGACGAATAATATTTCCAGTACAAAACCTGCATTCAGATTCTACATCGAGACACTTTCAAATGCCCAACAAACCTACATGCCACTGCCATAAGCCAGTCTTTTACCTCTTAATTCGTAATCTTTCAACTGTTTGCTGCTGTGCTTCTCGGAAAGTTGCTATCGGAAGATATTGATAACATGAGTGACACCGTGACTGACGTAAGGTTGGAAGCGCGCGGAGCGCGCGAAAATATTGATAGATTGCCAACGATTTGCTAAAGTTCTGATAGTTTGAGAAACATTTGTGATAGAAAGTGAAGCGTGATTGAAAAAATTTCTTACGAAAATGAAGAATAAATACACTTTCCATCTTACACGTATCTGTAGACTGAAACATTGGAGGGATGATTACATGGGCCATCCCCCTTGTCAAATGTTGGGGGATGTGTCCCCCCATCCCCCCCCCCCCGGATTTACGTCCATGCATTCATTCTATATAGGCAAAGGTATATTTTTGCTGAGATTTCTTTTAGCCAATATCTCTTTCCCATTCATTCCCTCCTTAAATTCCTGAAATGATCTCTTAAAACAAGTCCAGGTTTTTAAAGCATTTTATTGTTCCGTGTCGGAGTTTTCCATATACGGTTTCCAAGAAATACAATGTGAATGTTCAATTGCATATCAAAGTCAAATGAATTTGACCGTTTTTGAGTTAGAAATGTGGAAAAACCGTTAAATTTGTAATGATCGGCGGGAGTGTGGAAATTGGAGGAAGATAAAAGGAATGAGGGGATAGGCCTACTCTCCGTTGAGGAACGAGTCGGTGACAGCAAATGAAATATGACGAATGCTAAACGAAATTGAAAACCAGGAATCAGAGCATGATATATTAACATATAATGAGAAGAAAATAAGAACCGACGTGTTGATTAACCAAGCGTGTGTATCTTAAATAGAGGCTCGCTACAGGGATAATTGGTTTTTTAATCTTGACGATAGAAAGAGGCCGTCTGTGTGTAATGCGGTCACTAGAAGAGAGCGATTCTTGGTATACGGATTTTCAATGATAAATACATGCGATATACCATTTGGAGGCACCAGGGGGCCGAGCTCCCCGATGGAGGTGGGTCACGCAACCCGAAGCCCCGACACCTGACGGGTTGCTGGAAGAATCACGAAAGTCCTTTATCTTTTGGAGAAAATTTGCAAATTTGGGTTTTTGTTAAGCAAAATTTGAAAACTTAGGTGTTTTATTCCAGAAAATTTAAAAATTTTAGATTTTTATTGAAGAAAATTTGGGGTTTAATTGAAGAATCTGCCTTCCTTGGGGGCAAAATCATGTAAACCGTCGAGGTGAATGTTCGCCGTCGGGGATAACATGCTTTATCGCATCCATCAAGGCTCTTCGACGAAACTGGAAAATTTCACCGACGGGGGAGGGGGAAGCCTTCTCCTACGGGAGCCATGTTCCCCTACTTGGCGCCACCCCTGACAACGGGGCATGACAGAACCGTAACCAGGGAAAGGGGGTTGGGGACAAAAGCTCCCACAAGCTCGCGTCCACCAATTGCCCCCACTAGGAAAATCAAGTGCAAATATACCAATTTGGGTAATGTCTCATGGAAAATGCTATTGTGTGTACGTGTTTTTGTTACACCAGTCGTTTGTTCAGACAACTGAATAAACGATCATAGCACTAACAAAATAGGCGTTACTCCACAGAAAAGGCTTTGTCAAATACTCGCAAACATGGCTGCAGTTGTTTGCGAAGAATTCTTGTGACGTATATTCAGGACCTGTAAACAAAGGCTTAGCATGACGCATAGCTGTTCCCAGCTGGGGGGGGGGGTGATCCTTGCAGACCACCGTCCCTGGGAAAGGGCCTGAAGGGAGGTGTTTCCCTTTCCCGTTTGAAAAATTTTAGAATAACTCAAGGTCCTAGCAATTGGATGCTACGTTTTAGCTACATTAATTGAAACAGTATGGCATATTGGAAAAGTTTGATAAATTATACAGAGTGGAGAAATAAGGGGTCTTTTACCTTGAAAAGTGGGACCCGGAAACATGCTTTAGCCTCCAACATTTTAACTGGGGCTTTAGCCCCGCCTTCCCCCGCTTGAGCCTTCCTACGCTTGTGCCTATAAATATAAGTCAAGATGAATTTGCTCAGAAAAAATGAAAGATATTTAATATTGATGCTCAACGCGCTCTCTTTAAAAATGCTAATGTATACGTGCGTGTCCCCCCCCCCCCCACGACAAAGCCGTGCAATCCCAGCTGCCCGCGTGGAAAATTTTGGAATGCAAAGTTCTGTATATAAGCCCTTTACAGAGGGAGAGAATTCAGAAACTGTGCCCCCTAGAAAAGGTTCGTGACCCCCTCTAGTGCCCCTGCTAAAAAATCCTGGCTAAGCCACTGCCATGTAGCTACAACTTAAACCAGGTAGACAAAGAACTATTATGCTAGACGTATAGATTCACAAGAGTGTAGATAATGGTTTGAACCTTGGAACTACTTTTCGGAACCGCCATGTTTGAACGTCGACAGGACCTTGTGCACTAGCTGTAGAACAATGGCGTAGCTAGTGCGAAGGGGACAGACATTGGTGTTCACAGAATTTATCGGGGAAAATGGGGCGCAGTATCAGAAGTAGCAGTCTACCCACTAAACTTACATCCTCTGAAACTTAAAACGAGGGCAAAAATTGACCTTTCCCCCGACACACTAAGGCGGTCGGCTACGCCCTCGCTCTAGCTTATGGGGAAAGTTGGCGTTAGGTGTAGTAAAAACATTACAGGTGCTTGTGTACGTAACTGAAAGCTGTCATATCTTGACATTTGCGCGCATACATCACGTAAGGTCTCTGCTCAACACATATGCAATGAAGGAGGAGTTTTTCATCGGTTCGTTTAGCCGTGTCACGGCGAGTTAAATCTTCTCTCTCCCATTTCCGATGTCAGTTGTCTCCCTATTTTTCTTTCGCAGCCCAGGGCTGTGTTTGAGACTATAAATACAAAATGAAATCCCAAACATCAAATTCAATAAATGAACTTTAATAATAACTTCCAAACAAAATAATGCCGTTACGCCGCATCGAATCCACGCGCTGTTAATCACAAACACGTGTGCGTCTGTTTTCAGCATGCTGCCCCGATTAATTTGTACAAACGGAAAAATCAATCAAGGATATTGGTTTGATAAGGACATCTCTAATTTCGCGCGAGTTCACAGAACTGACCAACGTGCTTAGTCCTGGCTTCCCCTGCGATTTTCTTTCCCTATTGAGAATTCCCGGGAGTGAAGCGTACAGGAGAATCATTACCTAGACTCTGTCGAGATGATTGCTCGTTAATTTGAGTATTATCATGTGAAAATTTTTCATTTGTAACAGGAAAGCTGAATTGTCGAAATTAATTTGATAGATGGGAAACAAAAGGATGCTACAATCATTGATGATATAATTCACTGGATACATTTTCACTGAGGCCTATTGATAACAGGTAAATTTCATGGGACAAGCGAATTATACAGTACTAATGGTGGGGACGGTCTTACATCGGGAACTTTTAACAGACTGACAAATAACTGAAAAAAGATGGATTCACACAGGGGAGTCTGGGTGCGACTTTTATTAAGCTCTACAACACAGGCGCTTAGCTAGGATTTGGTCCTTAGTCCTTAGGACAGGGGGACCAGAACCCACCGTATGACGCTAGAGGCACTGCCGGACTGCAAAGCCCCTATCCCCCTCCCGTTAGCGTGGGGTCCCGGGCCGGCCTCATGGCGTTTACGAAGTTGCAGGTCAGGGTACCATCACGGGGGAAGGGAGTCATATCGGGAAGTTTTTCACGAAACAGGTGATTTGAGGGTACATTTGTTCACACTTGAGTCATAAGGTTACCACCGCCATGACCAGGGAACTTCTACAACAGCTATTGGACAATTCCCATTATTTTCTAATTACAGTAGGAACAGCACATAATGTCGCAGTGTTTTATTCGTGGCATGGGCCAATAGCCTTTCCTGTAGGGAATCCTCCCTGGCAGGCCCGTAGGTAGCTTTTGGACAAAACGGCAAAGTGGAAGGGATACTTCGGACATGGAAATCACTGGTCCTTCAAAGACCCCGAGTGGGGTCAACGAATCAAACTCCGTTAAGGGCCTAACACAGCCCTAGAAGCCGGAGTTGTTTTTAAGGGCAAATGAATGGGCCATAAATTCAATAACCTTTTTGAATAGGCTGCTGTGGTTTTAGATGAAGTACGGTAATTGTCATAATTATGCTCCGTGCAGTTATATAAGAATTCGGAGAGAAGGGGGGTCACACGAAGTAGTGAGAAATCCCCCTAGTTTGCGCACTGGACTGCGTGGTCGATATGAGAGCTTCAATAAAACCTCCTCAAATACTAGAATGTTTAATACAGAGCAAGTGTTTTATACATTATAGGTAATCCTGCAGAGGACAGCTGTATCGAGGTTCAAATTTGATAAGAAAGAAACTGTTCAATTTGAAATTTGCTAAAGAGGCGCAAAGCCCTTTGACCTAGGAGACTGACTGAGCTGCATCCTCCCGCCTGTTAGTTCTGGATAAGCTATGTCTCAGGGGCAAATTCGTGGCAAAAAGTCGAATAACACAGATTGTTCCTTAGTAAAACGGTTCCCTCCCACCCCAACCCCTTCCGAAAAGATAACGAGTACGTTCATGTATTTTGCATTGCCATATGAATGTATGGTATCATGAGAAAATCATTTTTGACTCCCGTTATGTAGCAAGTCTGCAAACCCGTTATTTTGGTTCATAACATCGTTTTTCACGCTGAGGTGAGGAATGGGACATTTCTACATTTCATTTTAAATCCAGATTCTAGAAACCACACCTTACTCTTAACATATAGGTCTAGCTTTAGGAACCTCTAAGAGCATCTCAGCTTCTCGAGGTTTACCCTTACCACCCTTCGTAGCCAATGCTACTTTAGTGAGTTTAGAGTTGGTAATTTAAGATTTAATTCAATCATTACACCCATATCTATTTGTGGAAATCAACATTCCATTTTAAACCTATTTTCTGTCCGTTTTAACTTTCGTCCTTACACCTCACTTTTAGCTCAGACAGTTTTCGCCGCTTTGTTTCTTATCAACACTCGTCGTTTGCCTCACTGTCTGTGCGCCTCACTGACACTCTGCCAGCGGGAGCTTGGGGTCACTGTGACTTATGGCGTCCTGTGGTTGCAGCAAGCTTTGTCGTTATAGACAAGACACTACAGCTACCACCCGGGAGCGAACGGCACGCGATAGATTGCCAACCCGTCGCGTGCCGTCATCAAAACGATTTGACAGGGAACATGAATTTATCAGAGTTAAAAATCTTGGATTTCTTCTTATTGGTACGAACGAACTGAAGATGATTCAACAGTATATACTATCTCATACCGTGTGGGTCACGTGACATCTCATCAGACAGGGCTGACTAACGATAACGCATTCAACAACAGTTTCCTTATAATACTGTACTGTTGAGAGTATATTATCAAATACTCCTTAGTGACACCATAGGCCTAAGCTGTTGTTAAGGCTACAGCGAAGCGATATGAACCATAAAACTCCGATCCACGCGTAATTCATCCCAACCACAGAAATGAAAGTTTTTATCATTCAACGCCATTTATTTGACTTCCTTGTTCTTTCTACGATACAAGTATACTCATTTATCGAATTCTTTGTAATCACCGTATATCACCCACCCTTTTCAATAAGAACTGATAAAAGAGTGATTGTTTCCTTAAAGTTTGTGCAAATCTTTTACCATTTAGGGACAATCAAGATTTGTGCATGACACTCTACTGTGTTGATTAGACCGTTTTGAGACCTTCTCTAGGTGGAGATATGAAACACGATCGTGGCTTATTGAAGATTTTCAAAGGAAAGACTCAACATACCATTGATGGGTTTTTGTTTGAAACAAACAGGAAAAAAGATATCGTGTGAGTGAAATGCTGCCCCTAATGTATAAGCGAAACGCGATCAATATGTGCGCTTGTATATTAATCAATAGGGACCCATTAAAGTCAAATGCACCTCTCATTGTTACATCCGTCTTTTAAGAGAAAAGCTGGTAACAGTTCCTTGAAAATGCCAGATTTGTACATATAAATATATACATTATGTAAATAAAATATATTAAATCCAAAGTCGTCAAACATAAGTACTCTTGAAAATGAATGGATTGAGCCGCTGTCGTATTTACATATGCGATCACTTAGCTGTCTTCAGTTCATTTAATCACCGCCTTATCTATCGCTCGCAATGATTGGCCGATCATCATTAACTGCCTGGCTTGTCATACAGCATTCTAAACAAAACTTTTATTACAAACCTTAGGCCTACTTTTACCACCGCACTTTGTGTGGACAGGAAGTGGTTGTAGGATATGATTGTCTAAGATTTCTGCTTCAAGTTGATCAAGTTAATAATTGAGGACTGCCTTTTCAAAGACCTTTAACACCAAAAGGAAACGACACTTTTGTTTTGAAAAGAAACAAATTTAATCTCTATTTAAAAGGTTAAAGAGTTCTGTTAAGAATATCTGTCGATTAAACAGGACAGAAGAACTTTATTTCAGTTCTTGTTTAGCAAAGGAAATAATGTAAAGTTTCCTCGCTATTTGACCAGCAGTGTGATCACAAGACTTTTATAAGTGCCAAAAGTACATCGAGTAAGTATATGTGAATGTGTTGTACTCCCCTTCCCCTTCACCACCACCCCAACACACACCAAACTTTTCATCGAACTGTGAGAGACGAAACCGTTCATTCCAATCTAATAAGCAGCGAAAGATGAGGGTAAATATATTCCATCTTTAATTTACATCTTTGTTACAGGCCTACGAAATTTCCCACCACCTAATATGCAATAGTTTGCCCAATCTACGTCTCATTACACTAAGATATGAATCTTACAAGGATTTGGGGTCTTTGAGCTGAAAAACTTGGAAATAAGCAGCGAAGCACCTAGAATTGTTGGCAATCGGGCAGATCCTTCTTTTGTCACCCTATGCAGGATGCCATCCTGGGAGGGCCGGGATCTAAGGAGAGGGGATTTCCACCTTCCCTTTCAAAATGTTTTCTTCATGTAAATTAAGTGGCGCAGATGTAAAGTGGAGCTTTCTTTGAAAGAAATGTGAACTGATTACTTGAAAAAAATCTCATTTTGTGTGAACATTTCCTACTTAAGAGGATAGGCCTAAAGAAAACGGGTGACAACCCTTCCCTTTGAGCAATTTTTGTTTATATAAGGTCTCTTGGATGCAAAATGGTGTCTTTGGCACAGCTTTGAAAGGATGATAGGCTATGTTTAGAAACTCTCATTTTTAGTGTTTTTTTTTCTTCTTCTTCTTCTTTTGGCTTTGGCATGCCCCTGCAAGGCTTGTACCGTCCCCTAAATACACCACTGGAAATCAGGAGAGCAATTCATATCAGGGCCATCCATCTTCATGAGATGAGTGCACCTGTGACTGGCTGCTTACCACGCTGTGCTTACGTCATTCGTATGAGATACATCTATAGCGCCATCCCTAGATTGCTTTCAACTGTTGGTCAAATTTTCTACAATTTTGTCAAAGAAATTGATTCTCGTTTTGCATACTGTTTATGGTTGCAAGGAGGGAGGATATCCGCCATTAAAGCAGGGCCGGATTAGCGTTGTGTGGGGCCCCCGGCACTTTCTATAGCGGGGCCCCTTTTACAAGTTTAACCTCCTTCCCCCTTGCCCACCCGCTTACACAAAATTAATAACACTCAACATTAAATGTTAGCTTTTAACCGCTCACAACTAATAGTTGCTTTTACACATTATACAGTGATACATGACAGTTATTATACATTATATGCCAGATAGTGTTAAGGCATGGCAAAAGTGCACACACATGAAAACGTAAGCCCGACAACCAGTAAATCAAAATAATGTGGGTCTCAATTCCCAAACACCTTTTGGGGCGGGGGCCCCAAAAGCGCGGGGCCCCCGGCATATGCCGGTTCTGCCATGGGGTTAATCCAGCACTGCATTAAAGCATTCCATCTCTCTGACGGCTCTGAGACGACCAAGCCTACCACAACTACGAAGACGACTTTCATCGACGCTACTCACAGGGATCCGCAACCACGACTTCGATTGAGACTTAGAATCAACAGGCTCACGTCCCACGTACCACATACCGACTGCAGTGGTCAAGTGGTCAGAGCATCCGACTTGCAGCCGGAAGGTCTAGGGTTCAAATCCTGGCCGGGTCATACCAAAGACTTTAAAAATGGAACCTACTGCCTTTGTGCTTGGTGCTCAGCATAAACAATGGAGTAGGGAAAACAAGCCAGTGAGCCACAACTGGAAAAAGGGCCGTGGTCGTCTCGACTTGAACCAACTGGTTGGAAACTGGGACGTTAAACCTCATCTAACCTAACCTAACCCACGTACCACAATACCGGTACTGTATTCTCTTAAAGGTCAAATGCAGACATCCCTATTTACATTAGCACGAACTCTGTTCCAAGTCATGTAGCCCTGTGACTCTATTAAATCACGTGACAATATTTTGGTGCTGATTTGTGAACTTAATTAGATGTAACCAGTATTTGAAATTTAGGAAATCGAGGTGGACTAATGCTGCCAAAAGACACAGGAATCCCCAAATCCATGGACTGGCAGGTTCATCTGAACCCTCACCACCGTGCTTACTTCTTAACTTTTTGAACTAATCATTATGAATGGCTAAAACGTAGGGTTATCGACACAAACTCCTAAAACAGACTCCCACTTCCATACCCCATACACTGCCAACAAGCAGATGTCAGATTCGAACATGGTTTGAGAATCATAAAACGTTCATAGTTAGAGGTCAGTTCACACTACTCTGCCCTTTGACTCTTTTCGTAACTTTTCACCCGTTCAACACTTCATTGTAGTACCGGTCACGTGACTTATCTACATAAAGACTTCTAATAGTGCATGTGAAAGGGAAACAGATGAGTTGATAACAAACCAAACTCAGGAACCAACCATTACATCACCTTTGCCCCGATGGACTTTTATATTTTCGTCCTTTCTCAAGGGATATTCTATTTATGATATCTGACAGCCGCTGTTCTTCATAAACTGTCAAGGTCCATTCATGTCTTTCTTTCAAGCAATCAATGTTTCTCGAAGCCTGTAGCACTGTTCCACTGTTCCTATTTTCTATGAGGAAGTTACGTTAATATGTATTTATATGTGGACATCCGCTAAGGTCATCACATAGCATAGTTACCTAATGCGACATGTGTTTATGGGAGGAGTGGTAGCATCGCAGTCCTTGCAACGTTTTTACTTCCATAAAATGTATGACTCCCTACATTTACCATATATGTAACCAAGAAACATAATATAGTACATGACAAGTGTTATTGGTATCATGTGACTCTTAAGTTGAGAAACACAAGAATTTATATTTCGAAGATTGGAAGGCTTATCTTATTCATCCAACTCCTATCTTCATAATTTATTCGATTGCTGAGATATAATTTGTTGAAATCTATTCAATTAAGTTGAAATTGTCGATTGCGCAATAATTTGCGATATCCTTCTTGTACAACTCACATTACCTGCTTTTGTTTGCTTTTGAATAAATATGCTGATATGACCTTGGACAAACTTCTTTTTTTTTTTTTGCATAGAATGTTGTAAGAAGAAGGCTTGTACAGTGCAGTAAAGTCATTCCGTTAACAGTTAAGACAATGATCATGTTCTAGCACGTTGTATTACAAGCATTATGTCACAAATTTTTGGGCAGTCCACGATTATCAGTTGAGTGAATAAACTGCGACATTTTACATCTCAGCGCTCAAATGTCCTATTAAGAAGGAAGTAGGACGGATGGGATCTATTTTTACATCTTTATTTCTGGCTCCACCGTTCATCTTTTTATATGGTTCCTTCCCTCTCTTGTATTTGCTTCGAAACTTCCTTCACGTTTTAGTAGATCACATACAGCAACATATGCAAGAATTTGTTACCCACCCATCCGGTGTCCCTTCCATGTACCCCACCCATCTCGTGTCCCTCCCATGTACCCCACCTATCCCGTGTCTCTTCCATGTACCCCACCCATCCCGTGTCCCTCCCATGTACCCCACCCATCCCGTGTCCCTCCCATGTACCCCACCCATCCCGTGTCCCTTCCTTTTACCTTCAGATGGTGGATACTCTAGAACACGCGTGCGACATGTCATTAATGTTTAACATTAGTTTAATGAATGGTGTAACTGGAAAGAACGTCAATTTATAATGAAAAGAGAGAGAGAAAACTACATGGATCTATAGAGGAATTGAACATTTCCTCTCGCCTATCCCGATAAAACTTTTACCAAACCTCATTCCATTAAGTTGCCGAAGTAGACCATGCAAGCCTGCCCGTTTCATACTATTATGCTATAAAACAGTCACTTGGCACTTTCTATCTATCAGGCCTACTTTGCCAAATTCTATCGTTCGTCCCAAATAATTCATATCCAATTTCCCTCTGAAAATTACGTTTTCTAACTTATTTTCTTCAAAACTCGGAGGCCCAATTGGGATAAACAGTAGAAGAAACCCACAATAGAGGTAGACATAAAATCTAAAATTCTAGTAATACAAAAGTCAGTTCATAAATGCCTGTTTGATATATGGTTAAGTGTCCTGTAAGCTGTGGCGCGCAACGTGTAAACATGGCCATCTGGCAGACAAATGGTACCGAGTACCTTCAGGGCGTCACTGCACGAATAATTTCAGATTGTCAAGACAAAGTAGTGTCACCTATTTAAATAAGTAGTTTCCATCGGTTCCTTCTTCGAGACCGCGAATCTAAGGATGTGCAAACCACGGGTAACAAAACTGAAACATAAGGGCTGAAATATTCCGACTGTTTAATTGAATCCAAAATGGGTTTAATGCGGATTTTGCAGTCAGCCTTTCTTTCTCTGTATGTAGACTTGACCTATTGCATGTGCAGACTTATTAGTTCAGTATTTGCGCTCTTATTTCTCCCAGTTTCGAAGTGAAGTATGAAGCACGATTACCGTGAAAACTTTTCACAAGCAAAACAAAGGAGTGACGGAGTTGTCTGTTTCAAGATGGCAAAGTTATAGATCTTCTCCTTGGAACTGTTACCTTGATAAGTAAGATCCTTGAAAATGTTTACATCCAAAGCGAGTGGGTGTGTGGCTTTGCCTACTAATTTATGTGTTGCAACGCTCGGAATATTAAAGTTTTTATGGCGTTCACAGGAACATTTTTTCCAATCAAACTACATACCCCATTCTCTGTGACAAATTCAAAACGAAGGGCTGTATATCTATAAGTTGGCTGAAATGTACATATGTAACTGATATTGTTTATTTGTGAAAGGCTTCTGTATACTATGTTTACATGTCAAGTGTAGAAAGAGATTTTTTTAAAACATATATTTAATTAAAAGGGATTTTTTTACTTCCTGACGTCAGACCTTTGTTGGAGTTCGTCTTAGTTTATGATTGTAGGAATCATTCGTCACGTGACATTGATATTATGAACAAAGTTGTATTTTATTGCTTGGAGTGTATCCATTGCAAACGACGGCCCAGTATTGATTACCGCAAACGCTCAAGAGATCAGTCTGGGCAATTTACAGGCAATATGTTTTTTACAATGGGCTATAACTTGTATATACACGAAATAAAATGTAATTCTTGCCTGATCCGATATAGCCGTTCACTTTCCATTATTCCCTAAAAGTTACAGAAAACCTGAAGGGTACTAGATAGGGGCTGGAGACTGCACCCCTCCCCCGGTTCAGAGAGAAAGTTTGCTACTTCCGGACAAAATAAATCCTTTGCTTCGGGCAAACATGTATTAAAATTTCGGGCAAAGTACTTCAGCCCTCCAAATGGAAGTAGTCTCAATTCGCCTATGTGGAAAACGTAACTCACACAGGCCTATTAGCCTGCGTAGCGCCTCTGTGGCTGCCGCCCCTCAGTGCCTCTGTGGGTTTTTTTTTTCGTAGCGATGAGCTGAACGAAAAAAGTTCGTTCGCTCCGCGGGATATTAGCCTGTGAGATTTGTAGGTGCCCATGCCATTCACATGATGCAGAACCTCCTACAGTGGGTGAGACCAGACAATATGAAGGGGGCAGGGAACTATGTTGACTAATAAGGCCAAATGAATACCAGAATATTGGAGAAGAATAAAGTTTATCAGCCCCTTTCTATTACCTCACCCCTGACCATGTTGAGGGTTTCAAATCTGATCAAATCCAAAAATTAAAACGTTGAAACATTTTGGAATCATTGCTTATTCATTTCATTAGTTAAGGTTTTAAGAGTAACGCCAGATCTTACATGGGGTGGTACTAGGTGTTTTAGGGGGTCGCGAGAATTGGCAACTGTAAGTTTTGTTCTCAAAAATTTTCAAGGGGCGAATTATTTTCTAAGGGTTCCACCAGCCCTTTTTTAACTGCGGGCCTGTTTCTACTTACATATCAAGAAGAGCCCAGATAAGACACCACTTTCTAGATTCATCTGGCACGGTATTCAACCCAACATTTCTGATCCATCAGCCACTTTTAACTGGCTATAGAGCCCACAATAACATGTTAACTGAATCAGTGCCTCAATGTACCCCTTTAAGAGCCCCTCCCCTTTATTTGAACAATTGACAAGTTGGAATCCGTGTGAGTGAAGTGGGAAAACTTGCCACATGTGTCTGTTGCATTTTTACAAAACGAGTAACAAAATAACAACCATCATTTTTTGTTCATTTTCCACGCTTAATTTTTAAGAAACGTTGAATGAAACTTACATGATGATCACAGGCGTAGGAGGCGGGGGGCATGGGGGACTGCAGCCCCCAACCAATTTTTTTTCTGAAAATCCGGGCAATATGCTGAGAATTTTTCGGGCACCTACTGAAAGAAAAATAATGCAACGATGTCGCTAGAGGTAATCAATAGTTTAAAAAACTTCCTTGGCAATTAAAATAAAGTTCTGATTTGAATTGCACCAGCACCTATATATTCGGTATTAATTCACCAGTGTGTTTTAATGGTTCAACTTATATTATGATTATCAGTGGTGTATCTGAGGGGCCATTGGGCCATGCCCCACCCTCACTGATGTCGATTTTTTTCTACCTAAAATGTGTAAATTTTTAACAACAAATTTTACTTCAAAGGTACCATATGTGGCACCAGATTGCTTGTAAGGACACCTAATTTTTCAAAAATTTTCATAGAGGAGGGTGATGTTGATTTTTTTAGTACCTAAAATATTTAAATGTTTTCACACAAATTTTACTTCAAAGGGAGCATATGGGGCACCAGATTGCATATAAGGACACCTAATTTTTCAAAAATTTTCAAAGGGGAGGGGGAACCCCCTTCCCTTAAACCCTCCCACAGGCTGGCGATCACACAGCATAATGCCTGCCCCTCACCCCAATGAGAGAAAACATGGCTACACCACTGGTTATCATCATTATTACTGTAACGACTTCCCCCAAAATTAAAAAACAAATATGGAAGGCAGTAACACGGCAAATTATTGTATGTAACTGGCATGCCGTGTGATAACCGATGTATGCCTATATGATATGTAGGCCTACCTTAACATGTCGAAAGCGCGTGGAGCGCGCCGAATTTTTTGGTTATACTTTTCGGGCAAGTCGTTACAGCCCCCCCCCCCCTCCCAAATTAACTTGGGCTCCTACGCCTATGATGATGATTTTCTGTAAGTTTTCAACTGGTAGAAAACAATCTACTCCAATGCTCAACCCAGAAATTTACATTTATTTTCATTTTATTTTATTTATTTCTACACTTCCAAGAACAGTAACAATAAACATACAGAGTAATAAGAAGAAGTGAAAGTAAAAGCCGTAGGGTTTGTCGACAGTGCACTCCCTGAGATCCCCCACTTAACGTTCCAATGATAGGCATTGCACGTCCATTACACAAAATATGCCGTGCATATTCATATATATATTCATATTCTTTATAGTCCGAACAAACTTTTTGATGAGTCAGGGCCGTCGGAAGGCGTCTAAAATTGAGGGGGCTTACACCCTTTAGTTGCTAGTTTTTGGCATTTTATTGGGCAATTTATGGCCGTTCTCAGGTTTGGGGGTATACCCCCCCCCGAACTCTATGACCCTATATGAGTAGCTTTTGTCCAGCAGCAACCTACGGCAATTTTGTAACGTACAGGCTTAAACCATTCAAAGTTTGATATATGTATGACAGTTTACGTATGACACTGACCTCGTCAAAATCACTTCTGTAATTGATTTGAGTTTTCGATTGCAGGGAACTGTTTTACTAATGATCCTCGCAGTCAAATCTTAACTCCATGTTTAAAAATCTACCACTTCGGTCGTCACCTGGTAGCAATGAGTGAATGATTCAAGTCCGTGTCTGTTGGATGACATTGAATGACCCGGTCTCTTCACAGGTCGAAATCATTCCTACCGAAGGCCATAGCGAGGTGAGCACTTCCCTTTAAAATAAAGAAAACACGAAATAGTCATAAAGCTTGCATCGACACAAAGAATGATACATTCTTGAGTTCGCACGACTGGACTGTAAAAAATCTTTTTCTTGAAAAAACATTGCCCTCTTACCGCACCGGTAGGTATAAGAGTAGCAACCAGAAATTACGTCGGGCCTCATCGGTCAGTGGTAGAGCTGTCGTCTGCTATGCTGATACCAACGTTACAATTTAATGGGTCATGCGCCGACTAGAACTAATGATGAGACCCAAGTAAAGCTTGCTACAAACCCCTCCCATATTTCGCCTTACATCGTGACGGTCTATACTGGAATCTATCTCCGCATGGAACACGCTATGAATATAGAATTTGAACGAATGAGAATCATTTGCCACCTCTTTGCCTTAAGTATTGAATTTTGCACTTACGTAGACTATCCCTTATGAAACTTTTTGTTAGTTAATCCAATACGATAGGCTACATGGTAATGATGTAATGATGGCAGATATTTTATTTGCCTTCCAGCTACAAACCAATAGACCATAGGTCATGGTATCAGAGAGTATTTTTGCAGTACAAATCACGTGACCGCACATGACACACAATCATACTAATTTTGTATAAGTAACTACATTCATAGGCGCTCATCCATGTGTGACTAGGCCTATATTACGCCACGGTGTATCCATAAACATATTTAGACTATACCGCCATGTATATATTTTCTCATCACATTACAGTTACCATGGTAACTGTACCAATGAAAGTTAGATTTTAAGCTAAGGCTTAACGGTATACTCTGGTCACCAAATGTGATTTCCTTTTCTTTTTTTTTTAAGAAAAAGCAGTTAACAATTCTGTATTAGGCAGTGAAAAACCCCATCTTAGTAGCATGTTGCATGCAGAAGATACAAATTTCTGAAGAAATCCAGTTTTTTTTCAGCTCCTGCAATGCATGATTGGAAATCTGTGATATCATCTGGGCAATTGATCAGAAATAGCACTTGTGTTTCTTAAAAATGTTGACACCACTTTATGGAATATTAGTAACTTTTTTGCTATACCATAGGCATGCAACAGTTTTGTATTAAATCTACTCAGAAACACATCCAAACATTCCGCAGTATCAAATTACAAGGACAAACAAGGAATTCAATTATGAAGAATACCAAAAGGAATCTGAGACAATTTACCCACTTGCCATCACATTCTGTGATCTTGAGAAAATCTGGAGGGATTTCTTGACAGAAGTAACCGATCTCAGCTCCAAAATGAGATAGCTTGAGCGAAAGCAACAACTTGGTTTGAGTTAGGAATGGAGTTTTGGTACGGGGTTTGGTTTTGGATGACATGTAGTGTGGAACTACTTTCTTCTTTCATATACGACCTCCGCAAAATGGCATCAGAAAATGTCTTTAGGCAAACTATACACATACTTATCCATATTTAATAGTTAAGTTGAAAATAGGACGTTTAGCGATTATGCTACTAGGCCTAGGCCTTTCAAGCATATAGATCTGTAGATCAGGAGCTTTCATCTGCCGATAATGTTAGGTTCATCTGACAGTCTGACACTTTCGGGACTCTACGGCAATCCGTTACCATGACAATTGATTGTAATGTTGAAAGTCAGGATACGAAGCAGCCGCAAATTTTTCATTCTTACAAACATGGAGGGTTTGATAATGCCATAATAGCATACACTGCTCAAATTCATTCAGATAGTACATGGTTTGAACATGGTTTCAAATATTCAAACATTTCCGTAGCCGCGTCTAGACGAGAAAGCATGAGACATGGCTAGTCGCACCTTCGATTAGTTTTCTTCGTCAGTAATTGGTATTGTTGTCACAATTCTATTACATCGTGGGAATGAATATCTGTATTCATGTTGAGTCCGGTAATAAACGCGTTTCCTCGTTTGATTTGTTTCCAAACTGCGAAATTCACGTCAATAAAGTCGTAAAAAGAGGCTACGATCTTCTCTGCTGTCTTTCTATTGAAAATATTATTGGTGATGAATTGTGAGGATAATTCATGTTATTACGATTGGTTATAACAGAATTTCTTGAAGCATACATGCTCAGCTGAGCATAATGCTTGAAACAATTCGCATAAACGTGTTTTAAGTCATTTTAAATGGATACAATGACTGCAGAAATGAAACAGAACATTGCAGCTTATCTCAAGGTCGGCTTTAAGTGTAATTCTACAGTACGTGACAGTGAAGTAATCATTGGACTGCAACCACAAATGACCAAGTTGCTCGTGTATTATGAAAGCTCCATCGTTGTATAACAAAGGATTGTGGAAGTGGCAATCGACCTAAATTATGCTATATTTGAAAATAAATATATATCGAGCAATTTTATTAAATTAATTCCATAACGGAGTAGCTGTAACTAAAAGGCAGTTATTGCACAAATGCCTACGTACTTCTAACATATTTAAGAAAAAAAATTGTGAAAGCATGGTTTTTGGAAATAAGAAATTGTATTCACAACTGAAAAAATGTGTTCAATGTGTTTGGATGTCCATGAATTGCCTTAATTCGATGATTTCATCCCATTCGCCTGGGTCTAGTCTATGCACCACGAATCGTGGAACGCTAAGAGGGGAGAGAGGTGAGTAAGGGGAGCATCTTACTTACCCCTTCCACTGATATGTATAAAGCTGGGCTAATCGGAATCAGTTGTGCATAAGAAATGTTGACTAAGTGAGACATTGTCAAATAATAGGACCTATCTGTGGATAAGGCATTTTACATATAGCTTAGGCCTACAAAAATTCCCTCCTGAACAACTCCACATGCATATTACTGTTATATTTGCCCCCACCCCCCATGCAAGTAACACATAACTCCTGTTTTCTTTCAAATTAATTGCTTAGACTGGTACCGCCACTTAAAGGACACCTTCACTAAACGGTTTACTGTGGCCCTGCTTGTGTGAGTCCTAAACGCTAAATGACACCAAACAATCGAAAAAAATCAAACCTTTTTTCTGTAAATTCGCGGCAGTGAGTCAGTTATAAACAAATTTAAGATGATGCATTTATGAGAAAATTAGATGGAATACAAACCAAATTGTAACTTAATCTTTGTCGTTCGTCGCACAAGCCATCTGCAAAATTTAGGTCACAAATGTCGTCAATTCACTCACCAGCAACGTACTAACATATTATTACGAGACTATTAAGGAGGCACACATCCCCTCTAAAAATGTTTAAACGTTTACGCTGGCATCGCGAAATTAGTATCAATCAATAGACCCTTTTCCAAATAGCAATTACAAAGGATTGTGGGATAGAGTTTTGGTGCACACTGTGTTTGTCAATGGCATTTTACTGTGGCAAAAAATGACGTACACCAAAATTCTATCCCACAATCCCGTGTAACTGCTATTTGGAAAAGGGTCTATAGCCTACTAGGACCATTGTCACTCAGAAGTAGGGCTGGAAAGTTTTTCATTGTGTGTGTGTGTGTGTGTGTGTGTGGGGGGGGGTAACAATCCTCTCGAGATGAACAAAACTATAATGGTTGGAGATACAGAAGACCAATGTTTCTGTTTGTACATGTCCAATTCAGTGGTGATTGCAGGATTTTATGAGGGGGATCCGACGAATGCCGAAGGCGAGGGTGAACCGCGAAGCGGTGATGGGGAGGGTTCGGGAGGGAACATCCCCTCCCGACATGGGGACTTTTTTTTGGAAATTTCACATGAAATTGTGTAATTTGGTGACTCTTACAACGTTGATCTAGGCAATAAAATTGCTGTAATTATGACCCATTCAGAAACAATGAGTAAATTTTCAGTTATAGTCCCAGTGGCGCCCCCAGAATTTGAGGACGGGGGGGGGGCACCACAGACGATTATGTCGTAACCCCACCCCAGATAAACCCAAAGTCGGTGTAAGCCTGTGCATATGCGTGTCTACGATACTTTGCAACCGGATGGATCCTTTCTTTGTCACCTAGTGCGGAGGTGCCGCCCCGGGGAGGGGCACATCTTGAGAAATTTTTGTTCGTCAAAGGTAGCAAAGGATGCAAAATGGTGCTATATTTTGCAAAGTTTCAGACTGATTATATGTTGAAAAATTCTCATATTTGAGAGAATTGTTCTTATTTTTGGGGTGAAAGGAAGGGAAGGGGTTGTGTTGTCTAAATGGAGTGAGAAATTTTTGTTTATGTCAGGCGGCTTAGATGCTAAATGATGCTATCTTTGGCAAAGCTTTGAACTGATACAAGCTAAGGAACTATCGTTATTTAGTGATGTTTCCGCTGTGTCATGGCACAATTCTGGTACCATGATACCTGCATAGGACTTCATGGAAGCTTTTGGGTAATTACAAATAATTACAAAATGGCCAGGTTAGTATGATGCTTTAAACTGACATCCAAATGACTGCAGGAGAGCTACCCAAGCACTTCACAAAAACTTAGTTTTACTAATTTTGAACGAGAATCCAAATGAACAGCTTCCAGTGGGGGAAGGATCGAGAGAGGCTACGGGCCTGAATATACTTCAAACCATGTAGGCCTACATCGTGCTGCAAATGTTCAATTCAATTCACTTTATTCCAATCAATGCACATAAAATTCGGATAACATATATGGTAAGTATGACATAAAAAATATACAAGAACATTGATTGAGGAGTTGAAAGTTTAAAAACAAAACTTGTGGGGAAGGGAACCCCTATAATAATAAAATAGAAAAGATAACAAACCACAGACAAAATTTACATCGAACAGAAAACACAAATTACACAACAAGATACAGTACAACACCAAACACCTGTTCCCCTACTCTGCTAAACATAACAATCCCCACCCCACCACACCCTGCAGGGAAGTCCAATACTGAGATAACTTTACATATATTTAAATATTAGTTCCCTTTTGAAGTGATTCTTAAAGCGGGTATAAGAGGATGTCCTTTTCAAATTTTCATTAAGTGAATTCCAATGTTGCTCATAAGATTGTCACATAATCGCCTCTTATAGGGGCACATTGAGTTTATATCGATAACTAAACGAGGGTGTTGAAGGGTACTACCACATGACAATGCTAATAATTAGCATAATAAGTCAAGTTTCACATGCAATAGTTTACGCAAAAAGCTAAAAGTTTGAAATTTTGGTATCCCGGCTTGTAACGGTTGTGAATATATATATATATAGCCTAATTCAAAAAAATCTCTGGTCACGAATTTTGAAAACCGAATTGAATCGATAATTACTCACTCACAGAACATTTATTTGTATGTAGGATATAGGGATTGTCTAAGTTTGACCATTTGTCATTAGTATGTGAAAAAAACAACACGATTTGGAAAAATTTGGTGAATTTCATGAACCAACTCAATGTGCCGCTTTAAGGGATGTAAGCCTGAGGGTGGACTTGTACCTCTCGTTTTCGGGAAAATAATTCTCTCTAGAATAATTCCATGCATTATGGTCCTTACAGTGGTCATCAGGCAAGGAAAGTAAACTGTGGCAATTATGTGTGAAGGGCGCCGAACTTTAAAAAAAAAGAATTACAGTATTATAAAACCCGCCTCCGGTACCGTTGAAAAAATATGGTATGGTATTAAGAGAAAATAGAAGTGAAGGGTTAAAGAGTGAGTAGCGCGTGGAAATTTTTATAGTTTGGGGAGGATTTACGAACATTTTGATAGTTTGCAACCGATTTGTGATAGAAAATGAACGGAAAAGCCAAGAATTTTTTCACAGCTAAAACAAGGGAGTCCGGACCCCTTGGACCCCTGGATCGGCCCCTGCGACTCCCATTGGTCATTGTGTTAAGACATGAAGACACAGATGGTCACGAAAGTAAGATGCCGTGTGAGCTTATGTGAACATTACTGTAAAATGCGATATTATTGAATATGAAGCTCTTCGTTAACAAGTTGTGACAGTATTACGCTGTAACATATGACGGCATAGATTATATTAAAGGAAGACACTTGTCACCCAGATACAAATTAGTTTTGGGGAAGCAATGATTTAGTTGATAGTTGTTAAAGGCACATTGATTGACATAAAAAGTGTTCAGCTTTTAACCATGCCTCCAAATATAAGCTTCGTCGATTAGACATTGGTACATGCAGATTAGTCAAATGTGAGATTTAGTGTAGCCTACATTGTAGAGTAGACTTTAGCAGACATGATACTCAGATAACAAAAGGATGTATAGACGGACGCACATGACGTCACAGGTTATAAAAACCGAAGTGCGCCTGCGCAGAGCACACGTGTTCATGTACTTTTTTACACCCAAAAGTGAAACATGTCCTCTAGTTTGGCGGTTTCAAGCAGGTGATGACGTCAGTGAACAAGGCCTATTGTCAAAATTACAAGCGTTTTTTTTTCAACAGAATTGGCCTTGTGCAAGTTAGCCGCTGAGGGTCTATGTATGGGAGGGTACGAAGAAGTTTTTTCTGTAATTGGAAGAGGAGTTAGGAGAAAACTTTACGAAATTTAATTCGTCTTGGACGAGAAAATAATAATCCCATTAAGCTTTCGAGGAACATCATTTGAAAAATGCATCCGCAGAAAACTCCGGGGCAAGAATGACCAACGGGGTGATCCTGGGGGTGGCATTACGGTTTTGCAGATAATTCAGTGTATTCGTGATTAGAACTTCCCTCCCTTCTCCTTTATTTTATCATAATCCTTTTTGCAACTGGTTTACGTATCAAAAATCAATAAAATGTCTATCTGTTTTCAGTCATCATATGAAAAGAGTGTATGCAAGAGAATATGACTATCATTCCTTAAAGAGATACATACGTCAATATACTTTTCAACAAGAAACCATAAATTAGT
The DNA here is from genome assembly GCA_029531755.1 of Holothuria leucospilota. NCBI lineage: Eukaryota > Metazoa > Echinodermata > Holothuroidea > Aspidochirotida > Holothuriidae > Holothuria > Holothuria leucospilota. The sequence continues at coordinate 38,763,343 of CM055975.1, forward strand.
AAGACGCACTTTTCCACTCCACAGTCCGCTTGAGCGATTGAAAGATGCTTCATTTAGATAGGAAGTCGTTAAAATTTAAACCCCCATCTTTATTTACATTATACGGCTGATTGAAAACTTTCCTTTAATTAAAGTAACTATTTATCCTTTCCACTTTACCCAGGCAACTTCTCCTCATTTCTCTAACATAGCTTCTATTCTGACGGGTTTGTTTAACTCAATTAGCGCCATCGAAATAAATTTGCTACGTAAATTCCGCCCACATTTGTAATAATGGCACAATAAAGAGTATACAAGGTAAGCCAGACCTTATAAAAGTACATACGCTGTAGAAGAAGCTGTCTTACTGAATTTGAATGACGATTTAAAACTGAGCAAGACTGGGCTGGAAACAGATACTGGAACGTAAATTGAACTCAAGAAAGTTTATTGAAATTACCAGAGATTTATTGATTTCAAAACAGAAACTGTAGAAAATTAAACTGATCCTCGCCCAACTACTTCTATAACTAAACCGTCAAGCGCTGAAACGTATACAAGATTCTTACTTCACAATGGATGGAAGTTATATTGACATTTGAAATCTGTCAAAGTAGATTTCTGAGTAGGCATTTCTCAGCCTCGATTTTTAATGTGCGAATGTATATATAAAAACGTATCGTAGGCATTCCGCGAGTTTGCTACTTTCATTACAGATCACTGCTATCATTTGGGCATTAGTTTGTATATAAACAAATTACACACGCAAATGTATTAATGGGCTTACGACGCAGCTTTGACAGTTGCTTGTTTTTGACTACGATGTTTTCCAGAAATAGTAATGCCTCTCTCCCAGTAGTGAAAATATTAAACTGACTCGGATAGCGGCGAAAAGTTCGATTCCTCGGCATTAATCTCAATGTAGAAAGATTGAAATAAAAGGAGTAAATGAGGCCAGTAACGTATGCGTCACAACCTACGCGAGACGAAGTCCTGTGTCGTCTTCCTTGGATAGATTAAAAGAATTTTGAGCCCCTGAACTGGTTGATCAGTCTTTCAGAGGTTTTGTAATGACGATAATGAATTCATTTTGTGATGACATTGATGATAAAGAGTTGACTATGTTATAGCTTTCCTAAAATAGAGATAGTAGGACTTGACGCTAGATATCAAAACTATACAGATACCAGTCTTCTGTGTTAGAGGATATGGATGCACAACCCTTAACACCGTAAGTGAAAGTTTTACTTACCAGTCAGTTCGGCGTTCACAGAAAGATGTATCCCTTCTTTTTCAAAACATATTGCACACAATATACCTAAATTCAATTGTGGAAACAATTATTCAGAGTTTAATAAACATTAAATTATACATTTTATCACAATTGTAGAGTTGAACTAACTTTTAAATGCAATGGGACGTCCTTCTTTTCAAGGATTGTATAAATGTTTGGTAAAATAAAGGAAAACCTCTGGAAACATAACCAATTGTCTTCGGCCTTTGTTTATACACAAACAGTTGGTTGCTTGTCACAAAACTACGGTGAGGAAGAAACTTGAGAGAAACTGGACAGACTCGTTCAAGAGTCAAATAGGGAGCGATTTGTGTTGGATATTGATACGAGGGGTGCACCATGCATAATAACTTGTTTGTATATACACGTATACTTAAACCGTATATGTACACATTCGTCTGCATAGGGTTGTGTATGCATGAATGTCATGTTCTTGGTAAAATATTCAGAAAGGTACCGTACTCAGTCCACTCAACCAAATTATTGGCAGAGCCACGTCTCTCCTATGCCCTCCTCCGTGATCATCGCCTTTTGTGTTAAATGTCAACCACAACCGATCAGGCACGGAGAAGATAAACAGAAAATTATAAGAACTTGAGGTGGAACAAAGAAAAAGGGAAAACTAATTTTCGTAATAGAATTATCGAACTTTCTTAAACGACTATCACAGTTCTTGATTCAAAACGATGCAAACTAACACAACAAGTGTAGATCAATGAGCTGTAACTTAAGGTATCAGTTTTCTTCTTCTCCCGTCTCAATTATTTGCTTCGTATTCACTGGTAAAGTTAACATTGTGTACCCTATGTTACATTTCATTTCACTTTTAAAGAATGTAAAAAAGAAATGTGCCCATTAAGGAGGGGAAATGTCGAAATGTATGGTGCATCCTCTTCAGGGGGCCATGCCTTTCGCCTGGGGAAAATTTTTCAGTCAAGTTCGTCTGGGAGCCGAAATGGGTATGATAAAATAAGAAATCCCCGAAGACGGCCAGTTGCTCCTACGATTTACTTAATTCTGCACTAAATTAAGGCAAATCTTTCAATAAAAACCAATAATTTGGAGATTTTCTTCAAATAACCCCCAATTTTTCAATTTTTCTTTAATAAAACCCAAATAATTCAAATTTTCTTCAACTTAGAAACCTAAACTTTTCTGCGCACCGCAAAATTTCCTTTTTAAAAATCGTTTCGGCAACCTGTAGTCCTTGTCGGGACTTCGGGTTGCTGCACCACCTCCCCCTCCGTCGGGGAGCTTGGCCCCCTGTCGGGGCAAATACTAGCGCTTGATCTTACGTTTGGGCCTGGTGCATGGACCTCGGTTTGCAAGGATAGGATCCGAAATTAACTGGAATGACGCCCGCAGTCATTACAGTAATTACATATCAGGTACCACGAGAGTAATTTGAAACATCTTGAGAAGGGGAAGCAGTATCACTACAAGTGCATATATTTTGCCAAGTACCTTATCGACAAATCGACCGCCTCATTAGAATGCTGAGCGGCTCTTTCTTGCTGCCCTCTTTCATGGGGCCCTTTTTCGTAGCAATGAGCCCCCTTCCTATGCAGCCAGGGACATAGCTAGGACGAATTTTTAGGGGGCCTAACTATCAGATGGGGGTCACGGCATTGATGGACGTCCTTAGTTCTTCAACATTTTATTAGGACACACGCAATTTCTGGGGGGCCTTGCAAATATCTGGGGGAAGCCCCCCCCCCCCTTAGCTACGCGCCTATTCCCAGCAAAATACTGCTTTCAGAGACAAAGTTTTGTTTGAAGTCATGATCATTTGCTAGTGCACTGTAAATTTCAGGGCAAGCAACTGTTGCCCCTGTGTGAAATCTCTTCCCGTAAACCCATATATTGATGTCATAGGTGCTAAACATAACGCAGTACTAAAGTGGGTACATTCAGGGTATTATCTGTCAGTTTTGGGAGTCCTTCAAGGAATAAACAAAGAAAGATTTTGGCCCTTATAATAGGCTTGTAAGATAACCACATTCATGTGATTCTATAGTTCTGAGTAAGGGATGATTGGCTTGACTTATCATTCCTGGTTCTAAACCTATTACTACAATGAAACTTGGTGTAGTAATTTCTAAAAATATGTAACATGACAAAACGGTCTTATTTCGTAGCATCTGACTTCAGTTAATGTATTGTCAGCTCTCAGAGATAAGATTTGGCTTAACGTACGTGCATTTCAAAGTCGCTTATAGCACACGTCGAGTCTTCGTTTAACGGGACAGGGTTCCCCGTTGATTTAGCCCTCTGAGTGCACTCACAACACTTGCTTGCCCAGTGGTTAACTGTTAAAGAAATGTCAGCAACCTGTACATTTCAATTCTCTGATCTTCAGTGGCAAAGGAAATATCTTATTACTCCATGCATTTATGTCAGCCTTGCCAATCAGATATGATGAATCTAGCTACCAATATTGGCACTGTCTCCCTCCTTTCTTGTCCAGTCTGTCTTTATAGTAACAACACATCATGATGACGCCTACAGCCGTCTTTTGAAATCATTTCCCTAGCCGAAGAAACAAAATAGAAGGAGATGATAAGGAATGTGTCATTGAAATGAGTTCTTTAATTGTCTCTAAGCATTTTCCTCAAAACTCATAAAAACGACCACACTTGACTGGCTTGCTGGTTGTTAATGTATTTCTGCTGCCTCTATGTTTTTATTTTTAGAGGAAAAGAGTACGATGACCAAATAATACTTTTTTAATCCCCATCAACAATAGAACAGCAAAATAGACAACGTTGTTTCGAAACCACTCAGCTTGTTACCATCATGGGAGATCATTTAGCATTAAAAGAAATTGAATGAATTAAAAGACGTATTAACAAAATACAACTGGAAAATCTCTCTATGATTGAAGACTCAGCTTTGCCTTCAAGGTTGATTAAACCAAAACAAGTTTCAAACTGAGGCAGGAGAGAAATATCGATTCGAGGCCTCAGGGCTGCTACTAACAACTCACGCGTCCCTCAAGAATTCGGTAAAATATTCCATTTATGTATGATATTATTAAGTGCTACAAAACCTTTATGTAAATAGTCATTGAAAAATTAATTTTCTCGTCCTAAACTGGAAATAAATACGCGGAGTTTCCACTGACATCCGCTGGGAGCTCTTGTCAATTGCGTCGCGTGTTGGAGATGTTGATCAAACCGTCTGCGCTGGGACAAAGTACATCTCGCCTAGCTCAGCGGTGAATTGTAAATTGAATATTGAGTGTGCTGGCATTTACACCAAGAGAAGTCTTTGCGAGAAATGGTGGTAATCTTACGCACCAGGTGTTCATCAACTTAGGCCACGCCTTTCTTGTATCTGACATGTAACATCTTCGGAATCTAAGTTACTCCTGGTGGACTTCAAATGTAACCAGCAATTGAAAACGAAATGCCAAGTACAGTTTTGACGTGAAAGCCTTCGCCGTTCATAAGGGCCAGCTGTTTCCATTTCAAAGAGTAGTTAAAGACTTTTTGCAGAAATTGTTTCTCTCAAACACGGGGAGAAAAACTGAAAATCTGACCGTTTACAAGGAAGAAATTGAAACAAGGTATATAAACCAGAAATCCCCCATCAGACCTCCTGTAACGAATCGTATAAAACATAATCGTTAGGCGCTTTGGCATACATCAGTACAATTTTATATACATATATGTTTACTTATAAAATGAAAATTTCATAACGCTGGAACATCTGGATCAGGTAAAAAAGAAAACTCGACTTCGCGGGGATTCGAACTTGGGATCTCTCCAGTGCGGACGCTCTACCAACTGAGCGAAGAAGTCAGATGGTTTGGCTTCAGTTTGAACAACTTGCCATCAGTTGCGTAGCCAGGATTTTTCTGAGCAGGGGGCACTGGGGGTCACGAACTTTTCCTGGGGGTACAATTTCTGAATTTTCTCCCTCTCTATTGGACTAATATATATAAAACTGTACATTCCAAAATTTTCCGCAGGGGGAGCCTGGGGTGGCACGGCCCCCCATGCCCCGGGTAGCTACGCCACTGCTTGCCATCAATTCACCTTTTTTTCTTTTTTCATTTATTAAGTCATTTTTTATGCTATATTGTATTCTTAAAAGCAACATATGTTAGAATCCAACAACACATGTTAAATGAATAATGAATAACAACACATGTTAGAATTCTCCTCCTTTAACACTTGTTTTATGTGACGTTATTACATTAAAACTGCTAAGTCGTTTTGCCACTGTTTTTTATCTGCATTAAAAACACTTTAGTGGTCCAAATGAAGAGGGCGCTTTTCAGAGTGTTAGGGTCGAGTGAGCTTTTAAGGATTCACAAAATGACAAATATTATTTAAGGCGTTGCCACCAACGGAAAATACATGGTAGGCTTTCCCTTTTAACAGATAATCGGTTCTTTCCTATCCATCATTCCAAGTCTTCATATGTTCGAACATTTGCCACTCGTTTGGAACTAATAGGCGGGAAACATCTGGTGAAAGTTACATTCAAAAGTAAAAGCATACGATAATGTCGCCTGCATATGTTGGATCGAAGGTGGTATGTTGGCTGCGTAGGCTTCACATATATACGAGTACTTCACATACGCATCGAGGCTTACAAGGCACCCTTTTAACTTTCCTCTAAGTACCTCACGCAAACAAAACGAAACAGATTGAGAAATGAAGAACAGAACCGAAGCACCTATAATTTTATTCAGGACTAAATTAATTCTAAAGTGGGCCAAATTTGAAGAGTTTGACACAGCATTTCCATATTGTCTGAGCGAGACTTATATACAAGACTCGGTATATGGGTCCTGCTGGCGCGCGCACAGTTTGCAGTTAACAGCTTCGAACGTATTACGCTTGTTGATGGCATAACATGTATCCCATTGTTTTCCTTATCTCTTGCATATCTATCAAAACTACTGCAGTTTGCAGGGCTTTCTTCCTGTATTATAATGTAAAGTACACATTCTATTGTAGCATTTCAGTCCACGATTTCATGCCATTTCAGGGCGGTGTTGGAAAGGAGATCCAACGTTCCTAACACCTCCCTAGTTATTTTTAACTGGAGGTAGTCTAAGCTATAGTGGCGGCGCCACGTTGGGAAATGGGCATTGAATCCCAAATTTCCCAATCGTCCCCAGTTATCAAGCTGCCCACACTTCATCTGGTACTTTTCCAAACTATATCATATCTTTGCCTATTTTAGGAAGGTTAAATATATGAAACATTGATAACTATACCATCTGGTTCAGATACGAGCCTTTTTATGGGTTGTATTGCAATTTGGGGGAAATGTGGGGACAAGTACCCAGTGCCCACCAGTGTCATCCCCAATTGGATGCTATTCATTTTCGTCATTGAAAATGAAAAATAGGGGAACCCTGTCTTCCTAGTCTTCAGGTGTAAGTAATGCGCTCACATTGCAAGCACTCTCTCTAAGTGAATGGAAATCAAGAGTCTCTTGATTCGAAAAAAAAAACAAATATTCAAAATTTCTTACACTTTTCTGTATCAAATAAAGGTTCAAAAGAGCGAATTAATACTACTTTCCAACTAATTACCCCTTAGTACCTGTGCTCGTGATATCATGTTGCATATTATTGTTGTGGTTTATTCGAAACGTAGGGACGCACATTCACACCGTGACCGCACCCATTTCGTCATATGCATACGGGACTTTACTTTCAGGGCAGAATTTTCACCCGGAGAATGTCACAAGATCGTCTGTAAAAGAGTAGGTATTTTGCCGGGAAAATGCATATATGGGTGTTTATTTTAATTAGGGTGCCAGACTGTGACATGACATTTATAGCCCTAATTTCATGTATCATAATTTTTGATGTGAAACCATGGGTGGAATTGTTATATTTACTTGTTCATTGTAGGCTTAGGCCTAAATGATGTTGTACAAGTTGTTTTATGAATGCTCAGATGACGTTTGACCTCAAAATAGCCCCATTGCACGGAAATTATAGGTTTCACAGTGTAACATGAACACCAAAAATATGTTTGTCCCACTAAGACTACTTATTGAGTTATTTTATATCATTTATGGGTTTTCTATAGTTAATCTGAGCAGTCTGAAGCTAAAACCTCTTGTGATTACTTAGTCAAGGGTTTCATCTCAATTCTGTGCTACAAACAATACGTTCCACGTGTAACCTAGATTGGGAGAACACCAAAGTAATTTTGTATGATATTTCAAATCATAAACAAGGTGGCACAGTTTTACTACCTGTAAGTTAAAAGCTATGTTAAATGCTATAGTTCAGCTAAAAATGAAACATATCAAGTTTAGGAAGTAGTAGTATTTTAACTGCAAAGGTTCACTATGTAACATATTTCCATGACACCAAAGTGGCCTGTCAAAATGCAAAATGGCTATGTTTTTCTTTTCTGTACAATTGCTTTTGTCCAAACCTATATATGCATTAAACAATTACACAGGCTTCAATCAACCACTAAAACAAGAAAGATTTAGTATTTACTGTAGGTAATTTTTGGAAAATAAGATACTGAAATTTCACACTGTAACGGTAACACCAAATGTTACACGTGGAACCTCTCTTTCGTCGAATCCCAGGAAAGAGAAAAACATCAGTTTCTCATAAAATATGAGTTTCAAGGGTACAATTGATACCTCATCAACCATTTAAGTTAAAATAACTGAGTAAGATATGTGTAAAAATAAGGGAAAATCTAATTTCTGCTATGGTAGTTTAAATGTCACACTTTTTGCCCCAAAAATTGCTAATTTTAGCCAATTTTTTCATCAAAATTGGGAGGATTTACTGCAGTGGTACTTATTTTTTGAAAGATATGCACTTACATAAATAGTGAGGACAAAATAAAAGCATAGCAAAGACCATGTGGATTAAAATAGCAAGACAGTTGCCTTTAAAAGCATATTTTACCATTGGTACCCTAATTTAAATAATCACCCATATTCTGCTCGGAGGGGCTGCTTCCCCCACCCCTCCTGCTTTGTACTTCTATACAATTCAGCTCTGCAGCTAATCTCTCTCGAATAGCAGTAAGAAAGATATAACACAAGAGCTGATTCTCATATTGGATAAGCTAAGGGCTCATATACTATAAATTGTCGCCATAAAGAGCAACAAAGAACAGATGTAAAGGAACGCTTGACAGAACTGATGTCTCGAGATGGATGTTTTTGAAGGCATGGTGACATAGAACTATAAAAAAAACTGTTTTTAGTCAAAAATGAAAGAATAAAGAACCCAAATGAAAGATCCGTAGGACTTATTTCAATATTTTTTTTTATCATTTTAAAGATGTACGTTAATTCATTACAAATGGAAAAATAATAATGAAGAGAGTTGCGAGGTGTTTTTATTTTTACTTTAACGGTGTGTTAATTATCTATTAATTACTTGCCAGATACATTGCAGTGAGATGATTGATGTGGATATATATTTGCAATAAAGACAACTTTTACTTCCAAAATAAATTCCCCAGTACGTATTGATGTCGCAACTGTCCTTAAAATGAAGGTTGAAAATACAATGGATAACATTAGACATATCCTAAGAGTTCCTCCTTCATGTCACAAATTTACTCATTTAGCTTATGCTTATTCATGATGGAAGTGTTAAATAGAACTTACCCTGTAAAGCGATCAAAATTTGATGGATTTTCTTTGCAGTTATGCACATTATTCTATAGGTTTTTAATGTTTTTACATCAAATAGCCAACTATGTCATTTCAAGTCTCTTAAAATTTAAATTCTTTTCATTTTTCTAGAAAACTTTTAAATGATGACTCATGTATATCACTTGCCTTTAATATCAAGCCCAAGTCTCGAGGTTTGGGCTGGAATCCAAGATCGAGTCATTCCTAGATTTTTTGACTACATTCCAATCCGAAACAGGGTCATGCATGGCAGACCTATGACTAAAGGGTCTCTGATGTTTGAGATGGGGTTATGTTGAGTCGTGTCCCATCAAGGGAAGAAGCTCCTCCGGGGAGAAGAGCCCATTCGGGTGTAACGTTTGATTTTTATCCTCGATCCGACATCCATCTAAAGGGACTTCAAGGAAAAATGACAAGTTAACTATATATGCATGTGTGTAAAGTTACCAAGTGTGGTGGGAAAAATTTATCTGACATGGAATTGCAGGTCGAGGAGTTACCACAACTGGCAACTTAGACCCTCGAAGTTCGACTTAATCATTTAAAACACAATCTAGAAAATGCTGTTTATACGCAGCATCAGGAACCTACTGATATGTTGATTCAACAACTTGTTTGGTCTTGAGAACATATGGGTATGAGGTGGGTTCTGGGGGACGGCATCTCCCTCCCCCATCACCAAAAACATTGTGGATTTTAGGAAAATGTATTCAGGGCAAATGTCATGTCATGACTGCATGCTCATTAGGGAAAACTTTCAGGGCAAACACCTTATGTCCCCTTGTAAAACGTCTTCCCATAAGCTGTATATCAGTGTATATACTTACTCAGCAATTACAATTCAAATTTATTTTGTAGATAAACTAATTCCAACGATGCCTTATAGTTTAAGGGCACGGTATTATCAAATTAAAATATATTTGAAAACCGGCTGTAATCATTATCTGTATAAGCGACTTGTAATGGTCGACTGGTCTGTAAAAACTTGTCTTCAGGAGAGTATAGGGAGTCGCAGGAGTCCGGACAGCTGGGGCCACGAGGTGCTTTTATATTTCCAGGTTGCCTAAACCACATACCGTATTAAATGTGAAACAAGATTTAAATTCACTAAAATCATGGCCCTTTATCAAACACATTGACTGATTTCAGTCTTTTAAGCATTAATATAAATGATACTTGTATACAATTTAACGTATGCGCAGAACTTCCTAGCCATTGGTTGTGTATTTTTGTTCAGAATTTTTACACTTTTTTGTACTTTTATTAATGACCACCATAAAATAACCTTGACAACTGACACCCATCCTTGTTGTTACCGAAGATATAATTCGATGAACAAATCTTTTACAGGTTTCTTGTAATTGCAAGTCCTTCTCGTGGAAGAAGCCAGAAATCATTGGACGAAGCGAAAGTAATAACCACCTAATGAATCAACTCGAGCTATATCCGTTTCTTGTAAACCCATACATTATTAAAAGTGTCCTCGCACATATACATGAAAATCAAATGAAATATTTGTTACTGTTTTAATTGAGCTTTCGAAGTCAATGAGATTTGAAAGGCATCTGGGCCCAGTAAGGTGTAATATCAATTAAGTGAGCGCGTTGTAATCTATTGTGTTAACTATTTATCTTTTTGTTCATATTGTGTCGAAGTGAATCTATCTTAGGAGTCTTCCGTATGACTAACTATTCTTACGAACCAATAGGTTTCCGTAGCAACGGGACATTTATGAAGTACACGTACCACTGAGGCGTAAAGTTCATCTTTTGTAAAGGCCTAGGACTGATGAGGATGAAGCGTCCAGCTGGCCGGATCAGATAACTTTCTCGGGTTGTGCTCTTTTGCAGTTTTAGAGATGATGTTGGTAACGATGAAATGTTTCGTTTATGTTTCTCCCTCTTAGGAGATGAAGTCTAAATATTTCAAAATTGAATTAAATTTGTTGATGAAAAAGTACGTGTGTAACAATGCTCTTCTGTGGTGCGGGGATCAATGTGGAGGGGATTCATATCATGAGAGTACCTAGACAGTCACTTCCATGCTCCTTTTATGTAGGGTCTAAACGACACAGTTATATCTGTACTGCAGGCCCGTAGCCAGCTTTTACCCGGGGGGGGGTCGTCGACTAAGCGGAGCGCCACCATCGGTTGGCGCGGAGCGTACAAGAAAATTTTTCGGCTTTTCAAACCCCCAAGATGGCCGGAAACGGTACTTCCCGAGTGTTTTAAGCAAGATGAAGTTCAGCCCTCATTTCGAAATTCTCCTTGCTTCTTGGAACACTTGGAAAAATATTGGGGGCTGAACATACCTTCAACCCCCCCCCCACTTTTCATTTTTCATCGCCGCCACTAGATAGGTGTTCATCATGAACACCTATCGTTCCTTCCAACCTACTGCAAATGGAGGAAAAAACACATGGTCAACAATACTTAAAATAGCTCTTTTATTGTGATCCAGTCTCATAAAAACTGAAGTGGGTACTGTGATTATATAGATGATTCACAGAGGCACATATCACAGCAACTTCAGTTGGCTTGAGAGTGTTGCCCAGCCCCACCCCACCCCCACAGTAGCCTTTCAGATTTCGTGGAAATTTTGCGAATTTGCCATTTTACCCTCAAAATGGGGCACTTGGAGTTGCCTCCCCCCACCTAGAAATTGGGTTTGCCCTCCAATACCCCCTCCCCCAATTTTCATGTCCTGGTACTCCATGGCCAGGTGGCACCCACTGTCGTTGAAAAGTGATTTAAATATGCATTTTCGTGCATTTTGTGCAAATTGACAATTTGCCCTGGAAAACGCCAACACTCCATTAAAAAAAATTTGGTCTGGGCGGGGGGGGGGGGGGTCGTACGAACCCTCCGAACTCCCCCTGGCTACGGGCCTACTGTAGATCTACTGCCCGCTGAGAATCATTTCAATTTGATGTTTGTGGCGTCAACTGAGGAGAGAGGGGTGTGTCTGTATGGCAATGGCAGCCTGAGAAAAGGAAAAGCATATTTATACTAGTATATAACATTCTGATGGTCTAATTACACAAAAGGATGAAATTATTAAACATCAACACATGCACGACACTGAAATGAGTAGTTACTTTTAGGTATGAATTACTATCACAGACTGTCTTTTAAAGTCATGACAGAGCTATCGAAATCCGTTTATATGGATAGGAGTATCCTCAGTGGCGAATCTAGAGTTTGTGCCTAAACGGGTGATCTGTGAGTTTGTCGTTTTTCACAAAAAATAAATTCCAGTACACACCATACTTTAACAAACGGTGAAAACGGCAAATATGGAAAAAACATGTGAATCAAAAACAAATGATAAGGAAACCGTGTTTACTCTTTTCTCTTTACAATATACCAAAAGGACGGCCCACAAAAAGTGTGACCCAGATCTGAGGTCAAGGGACCAGAGGGGGCAGCATCCTCTGAAAATGTTTTCGCCCCTTTAAAAAAGTTTAAATTAGTGTCACCTCAGTACATCTTAACACGTAAGTATCGCCCCACCCCCCTGAAAACTAGTTTTGTCCATGGACGTGGATCATGGGGGACGGGGGAAGCGTCCCCCTCACTTTTTGGAAAGGGGACATCTCCAATAAGTCCCCCACTTTTTCAATAATATAACATAGATTACGAATTGACACTACATATTAAAAGCTAAATTTCGCCCAAATATGCCACCATTTACCATATAAACACCTTCCAATTTCCATTTTTTTTTTCAAAGGGGAGGGGGACACCCTCCCCTTAGACTCTCCCCCAAGACGGCGATTCGCAAATGGTGAAAAGTCCCCCCACCTTTGGGGATAGATCAACGCCCTTGGTTTTGTCCCCACATATCTCACCCTCTTCGTTACCTTGTCTGGCTACAGGCCTAGGCCCGGGGGGACAGGCACACGCCAACCCCCACCCCACTACTTACGCTACTGGGTATGTCGTTCGTTTCTCCTCAATAACGTTTAAGTCACTAAAATTGATTGCGGATAACAACTAGGGTGATTGTGTGCAGCACTATGACGCAGAAACGGTTTTCTTAGGTGAGTTTGCGTTTTCGAGTTTTTAGTGTGTTTTGAGTTGGGTGGGGTATTTAATCGTTGAAGAATAAATGATCTCAGTTGTACATCATGAAATTAATAGGACATTAGTGTTTACAAGGCCTGAAGACACATCAAACGCTTTGTAGCACTTTGTCCAAAGTCCTGGTATGTTTCAATTGAAAAGCCAGAGGTATTTCTAAAAAACCCATAGGCTATCTATTTCGGCTTAGCTTATGACTTGTATAATATTTCATCTTGATCAGCGGAAATGATTTTAAGATAACAAGAGATATTAAGACAAAGAAGATCCGCTTTACCTACTGGCGTACTAAGGGGTGGAGTGGAAGGTATTTGTCTCTCCACCCTTTTGGGGGTGTTGGGGGTGATTCCCCCTTAGCTTAAACCCTCGTACTGCAATGGCTGTGCCCATGGAGGTGCTATAACTATGCTGCTCTAGACTAATAAACTTTGCAGGAAAAGTTACTAATCCAGCTCATTAACATTTACAGTTCAAAGTAGTACAAAGTAGTACAAGTTTGCCAAAACCCTAAAACCCATCACAAATATAAAACGGCATAATGTTCAGTTGCTAAGCAACGCCTTAATCAGATCACTATCCGCTTTTTCCCCTTGACTGTAATTTTTCAAAGATTCATTGCAACATCGTGAATACTGTCTTTAATCCATAATTGACTCACATCGGAGCCGCTTATTTTTCGAATCTGTGTTTCTTATTCCCTTGCATCATGGAACATTTAAATTGCTCTGCTATTTTTCAAGTCGAACGGAAATATGTAATTATTTCTTTCTTGAATGTGTTAAGAAACTTGTAAGTCTCAGCTTCATCTATAAAGCTCGCTCAAATGATATTAATGCACTTGAGAAATCCACTCTAGCAGCGAAATTTATGGGCAAAAGATCACGTTTAAAGAAAGCAATATCTTGGTCGTTTTTAAGCTTGTCAGATTTCCCACCGTCACACTCTGACTAAGGCAAGGAGAAGTTAAGACAAGAACACCGTTGCAAAATGCAATTTACGTGTATAAGCGATGAATCTGTTTAATAAAGTAAAATTTGACCTTTGATTAGGAAAAGAGAAACAGATACCTACTTGTGGTAGAAATGGCTGAAGCAGGGCGAAGTAAAGCTGACATTTTTTCGTGTTTGCAGAAGCAAAGGCAGAGAAAATTTTCTCTTATATTTCAAACTGCATCGTCAAAGTGATTTTGAATAAGCACAAAATGAAGTGGGGTGACTATCGTGGGGTATAAGGATAAGTTGATTCTTACGTTCTCACTGTTCACTAATCCTTTTTTCGGTGAAGTAAAATGACAAAAATTGTGGTGTATCAGTTTATAATACACATACCAGAAGAGGGCGAGGATTTGCCCACCCGTAGAGCTCCTTGGCTACTGCCCCCCCCCCACCACCACCCATGAATGACAAAATTCTTTGTATCACATTTTTTATTGTAAATCTCCCCCAAACAAAATGTTACCCTTTCCTATTCCCCTCCCCCAAATGTCACTACCAATGGGTCCGCCGCCATTGTGTCACAATTTTGTTTTTCCTCGTTAGATCATGCATACTCCAAATCATTCCCAAGTGCCAGCGTACCCACTGATACCCGATCCTACCGCTATGCGAATCAAAAGTGTTTGCTCACTTATTTCTGCCTTTAGAACCCAACTGATTTGGGGAGGTGGGCCCACGACCATGGGCAAACCCTCTGCTTTATTCTGTACTTCGTTCCAAGTTAATCATAAAACATTTCATTTCTTGGTAAGCTCGTTATAGTGCATGTCAATTACTTTACGTATTTTCAACACATTGCTAATTGCTATCCCTGCCTATTTCGTTTTTAGTTTGTTTTAATTTACCTGTTTGTTTGTCTTTAAAACGTAGTACAATTGGATGTAATGATCATTCAAAATTCTGATTCAAGACTTATCGAGTGATAAAAAGGGGGGACAAAAATGTGTTGTTTAATATATATGAAACTGTAAAGTTATTGAACTGTTGACCAGTAGAGTTACTCATACCTTTTTGAAAAATATCTACCTAAATGACGTCATAGAAAAACAGGAGCCACACTACGATTGTTTTCCCAAAACAGCAATTCATGTAGATATCGGTAGTACTAAGGGAGAGTTTTAGGAATTTCTACTTATATTTCAAATTCTTATTTGGTGACCAGAAAACCTTCAAATATTTGAATCGCTTTATTGCAAACCACATAGATAAACCACCATATGGACAACAGTCTTACAGTCACGTGATCAAGTTTTTAAGTATAATGTTTCATGAACCGGGAATAGGTACTTTGAAAACATCGGTTCTGCTTGACATAACAGAACAAGGTCACAAATAGCGGACGGCTGGTTCTGTCTATATTGACATATTTGTAAGGTTATTATTTTTCTCTGTACTTTAGAAGATGGAAGGGGGTAGATATTAGATATGATCTAAGATTCCAGAGTCATTTTTAAAATATAATTACGGTATACCGGTTTTGTGATACCACATTTATAGTTTATCACATCCTGCTTAAAGCAAACATTTATTCGATACGCTCGTGTCAAATTGTTGTCATTTAGCTCAGAGGAAGGAAGCCAACGTAAAACGCACCACTAGTTTCGGAAGACTTCAATTCCTTCGACAGCCGAACATGGCTTAAACATAAAATGATCAAGGATGCATGCATTACGACTTTGTAGCTCGCATGCCTTTCGCCTCGCTGCTTAATAGTATTAAAATTTGAATTATTGAAATGTGAAAGCTCATTAAACCCCGTCAAACGGTAAAAAATTAAACCGACTCGTCATCGTGACAAAGGCAGTTTTGTCTACTTGTGAGGTAACGTTTGGTAAGTGAGTACTTGTTTCTTCCATTAACTGTATTTTATTGCATTTCCTCCAAAAGTCATTTTTCATCTCTGTTTGATGTAAAACGAGCACACTATATCTGAGACATTCGCATACATGGACAGCTTAGTCCCATTCGAGTTTTTTAATTTCGACAGTTCGGAAAAACAAACACATTTCAGAGGCGGACAGGCCCTGTGTAAACTGAGGAGTTAGAATCACAAATGAGAGGTTTGGTTGTCGAAAGTTAAAAATAAAAAGAAAAAGTGAGGAGGGCTGTCCTGTGTACACAAACCCAGATGTAGCGAAAGGAAATGAAACTGCTAGGGCTCTGCAAATAAAAGCGTGTATATGTCAGGTTTTTATTGCCCGGCAAAGACCAAATTATTGCTTTTTGAAATGAAAATAAGACGGTCTTTTCGCTTGATTAAATTGTGCTTTTATTCTCAATGCCAACTGAAGTAGACCTATGGGAATTGGATATGTGACAGATGAAGTAAATATATTCTGGCTGGATGCCTTTGGTGACGTCACATGATTTAAAAAGTAAAAATAGTATAATTTAGGGATGCATAGAACTGGTGTATAGGCTCTGGGAGTAGAACTCTCTCAGCCTGTACAGGCAACGTCAATCCTTGAGCGAACATAGGTCCAACTACGCCGGCGTACAGCCGTATAGACAACTTAAACATTCGATCCGATTCCTCTTGTGCGTGAGTGTTGCGGCTGAAGGAAGGGACAGGATTCTCCAAGGCACGTTATTAGGATTAAACGATATCATTGAGGGATCGCGCTGTAATGTATTTTGTCTAATATTTTCTTTTTCTTGTCAAGTCAAGAACATTTGCTATATTTTCCATGTAACGTGAATTGGCCGCCTCCTACTTCGTTACATTTTCTGCATTTTCCAAAGGTATAAAATACGGGTGGAATGTCAAATTAGACCACCGTCCTAGTGTGAAGTTACATGAGGGATTCATTTTTGTCATCACAGGTGTGACTGTATTATTTTCCTCCAAAACTCTGACCAAAGTTAAAACTACTCTGCATTTAAGTGGGCGGAAGTATCGTATAGAGGGATTTCAGTCACGTGACTTTAACCAACTAGACGCAATTTTGAAGGGCAAGATCGCGCGTCTCTTTGGTTTTGATGGGCACGAGTCCATTGTTTCACAGTAGTATCTATGGTTATGCCGTGCGCGTGTGCTGTAAATACGCTTACTGCGTTTGTGTTTTGCCCTTCAGTGCCTGGGAATCCATAACTCGTGACGTCACATGAAATCCCTCTATACCAATAAAGTATTACGCAGGCGTACATCATAATACGCTTTTTATATAAGCTGGCCGAGAGTAGAATCGGGGTAGTGAGTCTATCAGAGATAAGTTGACACATTTAACCTATAACAAATGTCCGTAGGGACAATTATTAATGAGGAAGAAAATATTTGAATTTCGACGAATTAATCAGCCATTCTTAATATTTTGACATCTTCACATCCCTGGTATACAGACTGAGTCTTTCTACGTACATAATAGAAGAAATTGAAAAGAGGTGGATGAAATAAAGATCTCGAAGAATGAAAATCTCTTCCTTCGGTCGACGGTACTATAGAAGTGTCACTAAATGATTGTACGTTATTATTCCTTGTAATATTATTTACGTAAAGACAATGGGGAGAACAAATGTTGGCAAGTCTGAGCCAAAATTTATATAGATCACCAATAAATGAAAAGAAACTACATTATAAAGACATGCTCAGCATTAAAGACAGACACTCATCACCTTAAAGTGCATTTTTGGTTGGAGGATATCAAAATTATCAGTTGGTGACGCGTTTTGATTGACATCAAAGTTTGAAAATTCAAGAGATGTAGAGCAGCTCATATTTCATACAATGCAGAGAGTGTTTTGATTACACATTATGGCCTTGTATGCTCACCAGGATATGGCCTTGAGCAGAAAAGTAGGTTTATGTCTACACAAGGAGGATCTTAAGACAGTTTTGGGAAGGGCTAGACGTAACTTAGTTGGAAGAATTGGAACCGTCTGGGATGACGAGATTTGCCCTTTAAGAGATGAGATCACTATTGCTTTTATGAATCGATGTAAATAACACTTTAAATTACTATTTCTGAAACGAGACTCAATGTGGGCAAAGAGACACACGTAACATAATCGCACAACTTTGATAATCAAATTGACCGATGCTACTGTGGAGTGGATTAAGGGATCATCATTTGATAGAATGAAACACAGCAATCGGTTGGTACTTGGTTCAATTCCTTCTCTGATCATATTGTAACTTCAGGTGGGCTATTCATCCAAGACCATTCTACCTTTTTCCCGTCTGGACTGATTTTCTTGAAATCAATATTGAGGTAAACTGTTGAATAGGAAGCCGCCCTGGGTGAGTTTGAAAAAATACGCGTGAGAAGCGGGAGGGGCTGCTTAAACCACCTATCAAAGATGTGGGGCTAAAGTGTGCTTCTGCTCCCCCTTTCCAAGGACGAAAATCCCTTATTTGGTCACTCTGTGAAATTCATCAAACTTTTCTTTAAGAAAATATCATTTTTGCAACAAACGTACTTCAAAAAATTCACAAATGTAGCATCAAATTGCATTCAAGAAACTTCCCATATTCAAACACTTTTCCAAAGGGGAGGGGTTCTCACTCCCATTGACCCCCGGGCGCCGCTCGGTTTGATCGTCGAGCTGTTTAAAAAGCCTCACCTATTTTTTCTCTCAAATTAATTTAAGACAAGCTGGAATTGTTTTTACTGTTTACAACTGTAAAACTGTTTCTTCTTTGTATCACCTTATATCTCTATAATTAGCATACAGTAGTACACCTGCCATTATAGACACAGAAAGGTTTTTTCTTTTCTTTCTATCTTTGTTTTTCCATTTCCTGGGGGCTGAGACTTTTTGTGCTCGAAATTTTGTATCACTGGGAAGGAATGGCCCGAGTTATTTTATTTATCCGTCCGAGAAATTGGCTTTGCCCCATCCAGCCCCCTTCTCACTGGATTGGACGCGTTAACCCACTCATTTATTCAGAGATGGGATTGAATCTTCCAAGGATGTGAGTATGTTTTTCAATTTAATAGGAGAGTACAACTTTTTAATTGAAAATAAAATTGTGGGTTCTTTCATTCGGAGCTCTTGGGAAACCGACAAAAATTTCATGCCCTTTTGATTCTTCCCACCCGGATAATTTCTCCTCAGAACCCCCCCCCCCCAACAAATTTGGAATTTTCGAGGGTGAGGATTGTCAGGGGGAATTGTCGGGGTGGGAATTGTTCTGGGAGAGGGAAGTTTTCCGGAAACCCCTTATTATAGTTGCAAGTTTTTCTTTTTGCCTTGGGAGCAGATATATTGGAAAACAATCTTTTGTTGTATGTAATAACGGTAGAAATAAACTTGAAAGTTGAACTTGAAATGGCATCAAAACATTTATTCGGTATTTGCCATAAATTATATAAGGTCATATTTTGCCATTATTTGAATTCTTAATCCTCCTTCCGTCTGTCTCTTTTGTTCTTCCAAGAAGCGTTTGACTTTTCAGTTTTAAACAGTATCCTTCCTAAAAGTTATTGAGGTTTACAATTACCAAAAGAGCTGTTTGTACGCAACAGTTTTAGATCAAAATCCCCCAATGAATTATCCGTTGAAATTATTAATATGTATATATGTATATATATATATATATATATATATATATATATATATATATATATATATATATATATATATATATATATATATATATATATATATATATATATATATATATATATATATATATATATATATTATCGATTACAGTCCTCAAACTTTGCCATCATTACATTTAGATCAGTAACCCAGTAATAGAAAATAAAGATCTGGAGTGTGCTGCATGTTCATTGCTGTGTCAGCCTTTCGTCGGTAACCCTATGCAAATAATCTATTAATTACTTGTCAGCTACTGTGTGTGGTTTGGTGTACGGTGTTGACATATTCTAGTCGATAACCTTGACTTGGAACGTACACTGTTCAAGGCATATCAAAATTATAATTGTCCTCAAAAAGTTGAATGTATGCAAGATGACATAAGAACTTTCACGTTACAGATTTGCATATTAGGCATTTAGGCTTATGTTGATTAAAGTTGTGGATGTAAAATATAATTATCAAGATTGTAAAAGTAAAATCTGAAGGGTTCTGGTTCCAATGCTTTTGACATTCAACGGGCAGGTGAGGTCATCATGTCATGCTGATAGACTTTTAAAATAAATAAGCGATACCATGTAAATTTAAGGTATTAAGAATTAGAACAGACTAGTAATAAAAATGAAACCATATTAAAGTAAATTCATTATCTATTGCCCTTTCGGGTATAGACCTGCTTCCGCCCCCACAATTCAACGACAAAACCCCTTATTTGTTCCATCTGTAAAATATGACAAAAATTTTCAGTAACTTTCCTGACAGGTTGCACAATATGTCGCACCAAATTGCATCTAAGCACCCTTAAATATTTAAAAACCTCCCAAAGTTGAGGGAAAACCATCCCCAAAGACCCCTTCCCCAGGCAATCGGAAACAGCGTTCATCCCCCCATATGAGAACAGTTTCCTTCGCCTATGGTTTCTGGTAAGATTATGTGTAGTCATGTATCTGTTCCTTTCAGCCAGCTTAGAAGGGGCCACACATGGCATACCGATCATGTTAGAGGTCTGAAGCTTGAGGTAGGTCACATTTAGTCTGGCTTCGATACCGGGACGTAGTTCCTTCGGTTGTACGGTGAGCAGAACCCCTTTGGAGATGTTCTTTAGTTTCACTTCCCGGCTTAGGGTTTTGGGACTATTCCTAGAAGCTATCTCGGTAGTTGTTTCCTTCAGACCTAGTGTCTGGGATGGAAATGCAAGGAGCTCATGGAAATACCAACTGTGTAACTGTGCTTGTTTTCACCCTTTATAGTGGTAACAGGGGTGGAGTGGCTGGGTGAATAGGGGGCATATGGGAGGCGAGTGCCTCCAATCCTTGTTTAGAGAATTTTCAATTTTTCTAGCTATAAATTTCTGTAGGTGGTAGGGTGACATGTGTTTTCGACTGATAAAAGGATCTACTTTGATCATATCACAAATCGTTCGCAACTAACAAATTTTCTTACATCCTTCGCAAACAATCAAAATTTCGCGATCTTCGATCGCTTAAACCTTCAGTTCTATTTTATTCCTTTGGTACATCCCCAAAGTATTTCTTCAAAGGTACAAGTACGGTTTCTATAACAATTCTTACCCCAAATTTCGGTGCCGCTTCTCTCGCAATTGCCACCATTTACACTCCATTCCTGATGACCGCATTTTTGGGACTCGACGATAATGCACGGAATTATTCTGGCGAAAACTATTTTGGGACAACTAAAGCAGGCCCGTAGCCAGGAGGGGGCCAGAATTTTTCCAGGGGGCGAAAATTTTTTCAGGGGGCCAAATGTGTACAAATGTATTAAGTCAATGGTAATATTCAAACTCTCTAGGGGGCGAAAAAAATTTCAGGGGGGTTTCGCCCCCTGGCCCACCCTTGACTACGGGCCTGAACTAAAGGTACAGATCCAATCTCAGGCTTGTATCAGATTATGTGGTAGTTTTATATTATGGGCAACATTTGTAGTGTGATGTTCATGATTTGAAGTATATTATTCATACACAAGATTATTGAAAGGTCATTAAGTGCATTTACAGAGAAGAAGCATTTATGACACACGCCAGGCTTATTATAACCATCTAGCTCTTATGTCATACATTTTCTCCTCTCGGTCATTCCCCATTGGAAGCTGTTCATTTGAATTCACCTTCAACATTAGAAAAACTAATTTTTTTGTGAAGTGCTTGGTGTGCTCCCTTGTAAGTGTCATTTGGATATCAGTAAAAAGCATCATTCTAACGCCCCCACTTTGTAACTACCCCAGAGCTTCTATAGGAGGCCCCATGCCGGTCTCATGATACTAACATTGGAGGGTGCCATTCCACAGCCAAAATTTGACTAAATAATGGTAAATTCTTTGCTAAGATAGCACCATTTTGCATCTAAGCTCCTTTACCTAAACAAAAGTTCTCAAGGGGGAGGGGGAGTTAAACCCATTCGACTTAGACACTTCTTCACCCAACAAAAATAAGAACAGTTCACTACGGTATTAAGTATGACAATTATTCAACATCTGATCAGTTCGAAACTTTGACAAAGATAGTGCATTTGCATCGACGCCACCGTAAAAGACAAAAATTTCTTAAAGGTGAGAGGTGCACCCCTCCCCTCAAACCTTTCTCCCAGTATGGCACCTCCGCACTAGGTGACAAAGAAATGGTCCACCCGGGTGCAAAGTATCGTAGGTTCACATGTGCACACTTTACACCGAATTTCTGGGTTTATCTGGGGTGGGGTAACGACATCATTTTCTGTGCTCCCCCTAATCATCAAATCCTGGCGGCGCCACTACCTGGGCCGCCTTCCTTTGGGGAGTTGTTTCAGTTTCTTGCCCGCATTGAGAGGACTTTTCTTAAAAAGACATGCATATTTTGTTTATATTATCACTTTTCGATGATTGTATGGGAAATAATTAGAAGTGTTTCCACTTCTACTGATCTTGACTGACTGGAAATGTTTAACCAGGAAAAAGTTAAATACACTATTTTAGCTGTCATTTTGTCAAAGTACATGACAAATCACGTGAATCCACAAAACAAATGGGTGAAGGCTGGAAAGACTGGTGGTATAGAGTGCATACATAACTTTGTACTCTTCAGGTCTGCAGTTCAAATACTTGTATTCTTCAGGTCTGCAGTTCAAATTCTCGCATGATCATGCTGAAGTGGTGAAATGGTTTCTGAAAAAAAAGCATTTTGGCACAAAGTTGCTGAGAGTCCTCGAAAGGCGCAACAATTTAGATTTGTGGTAAGGCAGGACAAGCCGGTAGCCGGGGGGAAGGGGGCAGGTAGCGGTGTGCCCCAGAAAAATTTCGCTCACCTTATAACAAAATAAAAATATTGCATTCATGCATTTTAGTAGGCTATGTATCAACCCAATGAAATGCCCCCACGGAATCTCGCCCCCTTCAGTATCTTGTCTTGCTACGGGCCTGGCAATGAGTCGAGCACTCTTCAAATCAGTTATTGACAAGCGTAATAGATCAACTGTTGGGCAGACTCACCCTTATCAGGCGGACAGCATGAATGGTTTTGTACTGTACCCAATCGTCTGCCAGACAAAGGTTCAAATCTAGTCTCCAAGGGCGGCGATCGGGGGTGGGGACATGGTCCCCCAATAATGTGGTTGGGGACGGACCACCTTTCCTTTTCCCCAGTATTTGGTCAACGACCATACTATTTGCTAATATTGTGAGTGTGAGGCATAATCCCCTGCAATAATTTGGTTGTGGGGGTTGAATGTCTATCATATTTGGCCAAAATCGTAATAATTGCTGATATTTGTCTAACTTTGATATTAGACCTTCCGATGACTTTAAAGTTATGAAACGGTTTTTCTGGGGCGCTTCGCGCGTACACTATTCAGAGTACATGTTCGGTCAATCAACAAAACAGTCGTAGACACAAATGTATGGTACATGTTCCCTATAATCCTCTATAAATTTGGTTCGGGAACGTAATACCTTTGCTCAGTCATCGTGTAGAAATGTTCCACTGCAGTAATATTTACTAAAGTAGGTGGATGTGAGATACAGTCCCCTCCAATAATTTGGTTAGGGAGGACCAGGGTTGGGAAGTAACGAGTTACAAGTAACGCCGTTACTGTAACGAGTTACATTTTGTGTAACGGAACCCTGTAACGAGTTACATTTGCATTTCAGTAACGGAACAAGTAACTAGTTACAATTCTGTGTAAAAGTAACTGTAACGGCGTTACATTTGGGTCCCGTTACTTTCCCGTTACAAATAGTCAAAATGACCACAAATTGCATTTTCTT
This sequence comes from Holothuria leucospilota, assembly GCA_029531755.1. Lineage (NCBI taxonomy): Eukaryota > Metazoa > Echinodermata > Holothuroidea > Aspidochirotida > Holothuriidae > Holothuria > Holothuria leucospilota. Next base: position 38,787,135 of record CM055975.1, read on the forward strand.
TGAGCTAATAACAGAATAACAGAAAATTTTCAAATTGATGACACTTTGGTAGTAAAATGTAAAATTATTTTCGATATAGGCTATTTATCATTCATCGGTATTATCGACGTCGCCCTCACCGACATCAAATTTTATTCACGATTAGAATCAGAAGTTGATATTAGATGCACACGCTGCAGGCTTACAGGCCGGGGCACTTGATTGTCTATAAAACCAGGGACTTTACAAATAGCAACTCCCATATTGAAATAAGTTTAAATGATCTGATCTGTATGTCAAAAGACTTATTAGACAGATCAATGCTTTATTATCCATGAGGACCGATTTGTGCGATTATTTGAAAAATACTGAACGGTCCTCTAAGGCTCAGCTGACTTTATGTATTCTAAGTAAAGTCAGCTGGGCCTTGGTTTACTCATATTGTCCCTTTAGAGGACACAGTGGAGACAGTGTACCGTGAGAAACGGGTTGGCCCATGGGCATTCAAATACCAGCTTACTTTGAAAGTTTAATCATTGCCTCTTGAGACGTTAGGGCTGGACCCGTGTTCACCCTATCCGAGTCGGAGCTAACTGCGATTCTAGATTCCCGAATCTTTCCGAGCATGGTACTACTCAGGATCCTCAAATTTCTGCCAGTTTTGATTCCAATGGCACCAATTCCGAGACCAGTCTTTTGCCAATGTATATCATATCACACATACAGATGTTTTAATTCTATCGTACATGTCCACCATTAATTAACAAAGTCATCGTTTGTACTCACTTCCATAGCCTGGCCTCCTGAGTAATTTAGTTGATTGTAGTGACAATACCTTAGATCTGTACATTGTGCACAAATGGAACTTTAAACACTTTTAAAGTAACTTTCATATTTGAGAACTCGGCTGGAATGAACTCGAGTCCGAGTCCAGTTACATCACATTCCGTAAAAATTTCGATTCCGGAACCTTCTATCCCGGGCAAATTCACTAATCTAGAAAAACGCTCTTGAGACCGGCATTAAGCTAACCGAATCCGGACTCTTGCGTTGGAGCCCAGTAAATCTATACGGTGCCAAGCGTTGGTAAACACCGTGCATCCATTTATGCATCTAATTTAACATGTATGGTATCTTTATTTGAATCAAACGTATGAATTTAGGCTATATCATATTCTTTTCAATGTCCGTAACTCCTTACACTGGAATAATAGTACGGTTAATATAAAAAAACAGCAGAATATTGAAATGGTCAATGGCGTTAAAAAGTATCCTAAACAAAGCTAATTGGAAAAGAGAAGTGTCCGACTTAAAGCTTTAACCTATTGTAAAGGGAGAAAGTGAATTATGTGCACATGGTCTGCATGTATAAACTGCATAGTATCACCATTCTATGCACTGTTTTATATCGACACAATGTGAAACTTGAAATTTATGGGGAAATATCACTTAGCCCAACCTTAGCGGTTGAGGTTTTTAAAATTTTACTGCTAACAAATGTATTCATCCTCTTATTATACCATATTTATGCTCTTGAGGGGTGAAGACTTTAATTACTGCTGAAACAACGCTCTTCCCCTTTCCGGCATAGCCGCTAACCTCTCTAAATTAGCCGACTGTGTGATGGGAAGTATAAAGATTTCAACCCTCAAAGAAGTACTTTGGTAACTGGACAAGATTTGGTTATAACAATATTCCTCTAACAAATAGTTTGCGTAAGCTCCGACACAGTATCATGATTCGCTGCTTCATGTTGAGCATTAGGAGCCTCTGCGACAATGCCCATTGAAGATCAGCTAGCTTCATTGACTTTCTTTGGGGAACACCTAAGGATAACCGGCACAAATGAGGTGTCGGTCGTCTCATGTGCCCCCGTCTTACTATCTAATTATGCCCCCCCCCCTCCATTTCAGGTACCGAGGTACCGTATATTCACCTTGAAGTATCGAGTTACTTTTGAAATGTAGCTAGTTACTTTTTAGTCAAAAGTAACTGTAACTAGTTACTTTTTCAACATTGTAACTAGTAACTGTAACAAGTTACAATTTTACGGAATTAACTGTAACTATAACGAGTTACTTTCAAAGCGTAACGGGAACAACCCTGGGGAGGACGGAGTACCTTTAGTAGTTTGGCAGACCCGCAATGTTTGCTTATAGTTGCATGCAGGCCCATGAGGCATGATCCCCAGTAGTTTGATTGAGGGGGAACGGAATGTCTTTCACCCCATCTCAATTTTTTGTCAACGACCGCAGTATGTAGCTCTATTAACCATGCAAGGCAATTTTGTTCGGCGCGCATGTATTGCAGCATACATGCCTGGTAATTACTGAGACTCTAAGACACACACAGGTAAATGTTACAGTCAACTCCATGTTCAGTGTATCCAAATTAACGCTCTTAATTGGGATACCCTCATGCAACCATAGGAATTACCCCGAGCACTCTAAAACAATTAATTCATAGGGTCACGAACCGGAATCTTGACAAAAAGTTGAATAGAGTTGATTCACCATTTACTAGATCTGGTTAAAAATGAAAAAAACTCATTTTTAGCCTAATCAAGTGAAATATTAGATCAGATTTCTGTTCGTGGCCCCGTTGATTGTTTTCAACTTTTATTGGAACGTTTTAAGATAAATGTGTCTTCATGAAAATAGCGTCACACTTATTTCAACTGTTTGGTGGATATTGTGATATTAATTTTTGTTTTGCTTTTTTGTATCCCCGTGTTTCCAATCCCTTTTATTGATACATTAAAAACTGAAGGACAGCAAATCCACAATTTTGCCACGGGACATCTAAATTTTGTCTTCCATCTCCATACCCCCAACCCACATGGATCTGGGTAACTTTGATTGTGTATTTTCAGCGCATTGTGTACGCCAGTTGCTGACCCCTTTGAGAAATATTGGGGAAAATATAAGGAATTAATGTTTCGGAAGTTAACTGTAGGGTCCACGGGTCCCTCTTTACAGGTCCATGGAGCCCCCCTTTCATTAATTCTCTCCCGGCCATGCAATTTGTTTTTCCAGTTTTGATCAGCTTTTAGCCTGATAGCTTTTAAAAACAGGTAAAGCTACCGTCGTTGACCAAATATTAGGGCAACTAAAGGTGGTCCTTCCCCCGACCAAATTATTGGGAACATGCCCACCCCCCCCCCCCCCGCGATCGCTGCCCTTGGCCTGACATCTTTTCAAAACAGGTAACGTTGCACCACTGAACTTCATTCGATTGTCGACTTTTCAGTACCAGCCTCTGGGGTCTTCACCCTAACTGGACATGGCCTAGTGGATCGCACCATGGGCGTATACTACTTCGGATTTTGTGATCTCGTACAATGTTGTATTTATGTACATGAAATTTCTTCAACATGAGAATTTTTCGCACGCTTTGCGCGCATTTGTAGATTTCTCGTGTCAAGATTGTCAGGAACCTTCTTGTTATTTCTTTTATCCTCTCTGTCAACCACTCAAATGAGGTAGCTGTGAGAGACAGCTCCCTGCTCAAATCAAGCGGCTGTTGGATGTTAAACTGCATGGTAAAAGTTTGGTTGTTAGTGAATTCTGAATGCACACCCAATGCTACTTGCGACTAGGAAATGGGAAGATTTGTGCTTCTTTGGCTCCAATTAAGAGTACATTTCGTAACCAGCATGATAGACATAGGCCTATGCGTTTACATTCCCATAAACGTTAACATATACATATAGGTATATGAATACGTTTTCATATACATATGCATATACGTATACAAGTAGGTATAAATACAAATACGTGTATGTACACAAGTAGGTATAAATACACATCGTATATGTACAGATATTAATATGGAACATTTTGAGGTTCCGACCCACGTCCCCCTAACGTTCAACGCAAATCTGCGCCCTTGCTAGTCGTTTACCATGTATACTGAGACGAGAAGTATCAGGGAACGACTCAACTGAGGAGACAAATTTGCAAAATTCCCAAATTTTAAAGAAAACAGCCTGCATATCTATATCACTTGGTAAGGGTCGGTTATTGTACTATTTCGCTACATGAATTCAAAGTATGAGAGAAAACTAACAAAAGTATACAACGCACGAAGAGCCCCGAAAATTTGAGTGCTATTTCGAAAATATTCTTTAGAATCTCGGAGAAGGGGAAACCGTGTAAACCGAACCACCAATAAGGCAGCCTAATGAATTTGCCGACAAAAGACAGATCAGTAATATCGCGAACCCATGCCCATTGGAGAGGATAACATGGGGCATCCACTGAGACCAAATACTTAGACCAAATCCCCCATCTCCTTGAATTTACGCCAATAGTCTCATCACTTTCAATCTATTCAAATCTCACTCTCTTTCAACGTCGAAATGGGGACGTATAAATGAGGTAGGTCCGGGGCAGGATTTGTGATCGATTATCAGACGCCTTTACCTCGTTTTCTTCAGAAATATTAATTGACAAGATAACTTTCCGGCCTTGCCGGCGTTATCAAAAAGTAAAGTGTCTGCATGGTTTGCTGCTTTACTAAAGGACCCTTCAGTCAGGCGAAGATGCGCTTTGTCGGCTGAGCAACCGTGTTAAACAGCCGGAGAAAACCCATGTTTCTCGGATGGTACTCGAACCCATGTACTTGTGACACTCACAAAGGATGGGATCCTCTCTGCCAACCAAGGGCCCGGTGTTTATCCATGCATAAATCAAACGATCCTCAGTGATCGTTCCGACCCGGAACATGGCAGAGGCGATTAAAGTATACCCAGTACCAGATCTCTCCATGGATATAAAAATTTAAGTAAGGGGCTGAAAGTAACATTTGCATCATGCATATCCATGAGCTAATTGTAGCCTCGAAACCGAAGGAGCAGAAGGATGAATTAAACTGCAAAGCGAGTCACGTGCGTATAAATTATCTTTGCTGTATCCGCACAATTAAATGAAAATTGTGGCTTTAATTGAAAAGGCTGATCGACGAACTAACAGAAGAATTTAATTGTAACAAATGCACATAAGGGTTGTTTTTACCAGGTCCGCCAATCCGACAGATTACAGAAATACAACAAACGGCCAATAGCGGATTAAGGACGAGCAACAGGTTCACGTGACCCCCCCCCCCTCCCACATCCACTAAAATTTTAAGAAATCATGTTATGGTCCAAGACGTAATTTTAAGCATGTTACGTTGCGCGATTGTGCATCTCTTGTGATGTTTTACCGATTATCAAAATCCAGAACTAGGTGCTGGGCAGCATGGGCGTATGAGCCCAAGTTGATTTGGGGGGGGGGGGGCTTGAACGACTTGCCCGAAAATATAACCAATAATTTCCGAGCGCTCCACGCACGTTCCACATGTTAATGTTCATATCAAATAGGCATGCATCGGTTATTACACCGCATGCCAATTACATACAATAATTTGCCGTGCTACTACCTTCTTTATTGGTTTTAATTTTGGCGGAAGTCTTTGATAGCTGGCCTGGAGGAGGGGTCTAAGGAGAGGGGGTTTCCCCCTCCCCTTTGAAAAATCTTTGAAAAAGTAGGTGTCCTTGCATGCAATCTGGTGCCACATATGCTACCTTTGAAGTAAAATTTGTGTTAAAAAATTTACGTATTTTAGGTAGAAAATATCAGCAGTGAGGGTGGGGCATGGCTCAATGGCCCCTCAAATACACCACTGATAATCATAATATAAGTTTAAACATTAACAAAAACACACTGACGAATTAATACGGAATATACAGGTGATGGTGCAATTAAATCAGAACTTTATATTAATTACCAAGGAAGTTTTTTAATCTATTAATACTCTTTAGCTACATCATTGCACTATTTTTCTTTCAGTAAGTGCCCGAAAAATCCTCAGCTTTTTGCCCGAATTTTCACCAAAATTTTTGGTTGGTTGGCTGCAGCCCTCCAGCTCCCCCCCCCCCCCCTCCCGCCTCCTACACCTATGCCGGGCAGACCTATGATTATTGCAACACGAATGTTTCCATTATGCCTAAATTAGCTGTTCGCGTTCTACTTGTAACCTACACTGCTATTTTTTTCTGGTCACATCACTCATATGATCAGAACTTCGAAGCTCTGTCTGCTAACAACAGTACTGTTTCAACACACTGCAAATATTTTTTATTCCTCGCCGAAAGGATCCATGCAGTCATCATGATCAGGCGCGGATCCAGGGCTCCAAAAAGGGAGGCGCAGTTTTTTTGGTCATAGTCTATATCTCGGGTTATCCGGTATCAATTGTTCCTACTTAACTAGTCGCCCCCCTCCCCCCACAAAAAAAAATGTGTGCACCGCCCCCACACACGCGCTCAGTCCGGCCCTGCAAACGACATTTACTTTCAGATAGTGTACTTTAATATACATAGCTTCCGAGCTGGCCTATATTAATTTGCTGGACTGAACGTGCTCATGAATAAGGCAGACTTCATTTAAAACCACCTACAATTATATAGGCTGTTCTTACCTAAAAGTTTATGCCACATTGGATAAACCAAGCATAGCTTCAGAGTAATGTGTGGACGTCCTACTTGTCAGATTAAGGGAGGGTGAGACACAGCTCCCTAGGGTGGCAAGTAAGTCGACCATGCATGGCCTCGGCTCTTCTACATTTGGCTCTCATTTCGTTATTTCATGGAAGAAAACTCTGGTTGGTGCCAAATTTGGACGAGAACTCAGTCGTATGTTAAAGCTCGCCCAACTACGCATACGCGAACTTCAGTGGGCGTCTTGAAGCAGTTGAAAAACGTATATGAGGGACGTCGTAATCAGTGGGGTTCGATCAGTTTGATGGTTTCATTTACTCATTCCGACATTTCTGGATCCGTAGGCGGAAATTATATCCTGCCACTTTTTGGAAATGGGCCCAATGGCTTTCACTTTTTCACATACTAACTTTTGCCTTAACGGCCCGTTATCACCCCCTACTTTTCACACAAGTCTCCTCTACTGTCTGGATTCGCTGTATGATACGGGTCCCACCAACTTGTAACGACCACTCCGCATAGGTGACTCTGTTTACCCATGTCCTCTATCAGGGCAGTCGGAAGCAGGTGCTGGGGCCGGGGGATGTAGTCCCAAGCAATTTCAGTTTGAAGGCTTTTATGGTCTTAAAAGGTCCAAAATTACCTTTGAAATACCAAAATTCTTGAGGTGAATGGTTCAGCCCCCTAATCTAAAACACTTTCGACGGCACTGTCTTAGTGTCATGGTGAACAAGAAACAAGACCTCTCCCTTTCACGTTACCACAGACCACTGCCCACAACTGCACAAGCCCTTTAAATTATTAAATTGACCGACTGCTAGTTCGAGTAAGACCGGCAAAGGAGTAATAATTTTCAGTTTAAAGGTTTTGTCTTAAAACTTCCAAATTAAGCTCAATAAATGCTAAAAACGCCGGAGTTGAATGACTCAGTTCCCATTCTTGGATTTGAATGGTTCATCCCCCATATTAGAAACCTTCCAACGTCACTGTCTATGTGCATGACTGTGATATGACTGAAAGAGTTGTAAACCTCGGTGAGCTGCATTGCGATGGGACTAAGGTTTATCACATCCTCTTGACGAGACATGTAAGTACAATCGAGTACCATCGAGTACCCGCTACACTCTTAAAAAGTTGGGTAAGATTTGTTGGGCAATGTAGAGGTTGGTTAAAGTTTTCCCAATGTTGGGCAAAAGAACCAAGAAATTTATTGACCAACAGTTGTTAAAATGATTTATGTGAATTCCTTTACCCAACGTTGGTTAAACGTACCGCCAACTAATTCTTAAAATGAGAAGTTAATTATTCATCAATAGGTAAATTATTGAAAAAATTACTCAACTTTTGGGGATAATTTAACCAATAAATGGTAATATTTTGCCGAACTAGCCAGTTGGGTGATTTTCAGATTACTACATATTGGGTAATATAAATGCCCAACAGTTGGTAAAGTACTTACCCAACCGAAGTTGGTCAATGTTTGACCAACAGTTGGTTGGACACATAACTGCCCATTGTTGGTCAAAAGTTGGTCAAAAAATTTACCCAACTTTTTTAGAGTGTAGAGTCAGCATTTATTTGTACAGCCAAGTGTACTTTGGTAGTTATTCCCACGTTCTTCATGAATAAATTATGGCACACACGATAGCTGTAGTTCTGATACTGATGCATGCATAACCTTTCAAAAAACATAACAAAAAATTTACATCAATAAAGAAAACGACCCATAAAATAGCACCTCGTTAAACCAGGCCACAGTGATAATGCTGATTAGCTTTGAGCCAGGCTGGAAAGTCGAACGGCAGAATTTGATGTTGCGGATGTCCAGTTCCTATTGGAGTTCGATGTATAACCTTCGCAGCAGGTGACGAATATATTTCTCTCCATAACGTTCACTGTGTGAAAAGTTGAGTCGATGTAGGTGCAGGGGCAAAAACACGTCCCCCTGAGTGAGCAACGTTCGAAGGGGTGAACCCCCGTGACCCTGAATAGAAGTTCCAAGAAAATTTCAAGTTTCCTGGTAAGTAAAAAGATCTATAATGCAAAACTTACATCAAAAGTCTTATAATAATTAATCTATCTGCCTAGTTGTGTTTTATAATTTCTTTTATCTTATTTATTACTTTTATGCGCCGAATAAAAGTCGTCCGAATAAAAGAGGTCCGACTTCTATATAACCTGTATTAGCGCTTCCGCCGACCCTGTGTTTTTTCCAACATTGGGCGACTTTTTATTGTCTTTCCTATCACGATTGTTCACCCTTCCACCAAACTGTTTGTTTTACTGTTAAAAATAGTAATTCTTTTATGTTGAAAGCTATTTAAAATGTATTAGAAATAAAAACATAAAAATACACTAAATTTCCTGACAAAATAAGATATTACCTTAAATATTATTTTATTGCTTTTCTGTGTATGACATAATTCTTCAAACCAAACGTTCCTTATTCGACCGTGCATGCTAATAACGCACGTGACCGTGTATGAGTTTTTCCTTTCACATATCAAACAGATTAAATTATCTTTGATTGAAACAAAGGGTCTGTCAAACGAAAGAAGAGACAAACGATTCTTGAGAGCAGAACGAGAGAGCGGAACCCATGACAGCGTCTGGATTACAATACCATCTGCCATCGCTGAACCATGTACAATAATAAAAATTTTATCGCACTTTAATATTAAGGACTATTCGTATTTGAATGCTTTTAACACTTCCGAACGCACCAAAGTGCGCGCCACCTCAGTTAGCATTCTTGGTCTTCTGTTGCTCGAACTCAGAAAGTACAGGCGACTTTGGGTATATAGCCTGTCAATGCAATTCGGTCATTTTGTAACAGGATGGTTACTTGCATGTTCCATCGAATTTAAAGGTGGTTGCATCTAAAGGTGGTCTCTGATGCCAACAGTAGAAGATTAAACATTTAAAGAAGAAAATTTCTAGCATTTTATCATCGTTTTCCATATTTTCAGTAGGTATATCAGCAATTATAAGGCAGTGGCAATCCTACTGTACATTTCACGTAAGCACACCTGTATACTCAAATTTCCCAAACTTTCAATTAAGACTTTTGAATACATCATGCATGCATTAAAGAAGTGACGAAATCAACATGTTCCACTAGGCTAGGGACGTCTGGACGTGGATGAAAACAATGTCCTTCCCCCTTCTTAAGTTATAATAGGAAGATTCTAAAATAACGTCCTGACTTAATAAATTTACCAGTCACAGAACCATAACTGAGAATGTAAAGCCCGAGAAAAGCCAAGCAAAAAAAAAAAAAAAATACAAAATACAAAATGGATGTGATATCATTTTTACTGCAGGCCGACCACGGAAGGCCAACCTTCTCCGACTCCAGCCTAAGTTGTTATTCAGCTACAGCTGGGCCCTCTGCGCATTTTCCAAGGACAAAATGGGGGCAATGTTCAGAACTTTCCATTAAAATCATGAAAATTAAAAATGATGCTCAGGTTAGGATTAATAAGGTTAGGGTTAAAGTAAAAAATGAAATTGCCCCCATTCGTCCTGGGAAAAAACTACCCAGGCCGTTTGCTGCATGATCACAACCAGTCAGCTGAAATTTGAAAATGAAAATTGTTTCATGTTAGGGGGGTTTGGGGGTCCAGTGCATTCCTGTGTAAAAGGGCCTCAAATATTCTCAAAATGGTTACTCTTCATGTGTGCTGTTAAACCTATTCTCGTGATGTTATCTGTTGAAAGTTCAACATCAACCCTCGAAGTGACTGAAGAATTAATTAGAGTGTTACCGGTAAGATGCAACTTTCTTCCAAAATGTGTTTTGCTTTTCAAAAGATGCACTTTTATGTCATTTGCATCCTGGGTAGATAGCAACCGACCGTTGATAGATAAATGATGACAAACATTATTGCCGTTGAGTTGGAAATAGTTTTATGCCTCTCATCTTCCATCATGAGTGGGTAATTTTAAACCCCAAAAGAAACAGATCAACGCAAAGTATCATACCTGGAAAAAAAAAACAACAAAAAAAGGCTTACGATTTGCTCATAGTTATGTACAAGTGCAATGCACACAACATGATTCAAATATGACTTATAGCTTAAAGAGGACCTAATATCACAGGAAATCCTCCTAAACTGTTAAGTTTCATGTTAATTTAGGCAATGAAGACAAATTTTGTTCAGGAGTCAATGCTTTTAAAGCCCTTGTCGTTATGAGCTATGTAGCAGGCGCGAAACCATTGAGATTTAATCACTCAGAATAGAAACAAAACTTATGATTCTGAAGTTTCAGGAAACACTCAAAAACTCAGGCTGGAATAAGATCTGTTTTCACCATACCGGAGTATCAGTAGTCATGTCACTAAGAGAAATTATACAGAAGGTAATCCATGTTTCCCATAAAATTACATGAAGTTTCATTCGTTTTCCCGGAGATTGTGTGTGTGTGTGTGAGGGGGGAGGGGGGGGGAGGGTTATTGTTTTGTCAATTTTAACGAAACCATTAACAATTATCTCAAACATGACTGTAGTTAATGGACATTTAAGAAAGCATGAGGACGGATCCCTGAGACAAAGTTCCACACGAAGTTGAGCTGTATATATATGGCACCCACAGAAAATAAGGTGATTTTCGGAAACGCCCTCTACTACTAGGCACACCGATACATGTTCCGTCGAGAGAGTTACAAATGATATATATATATATATATATATATATATATATATATATATATATATATATATATATATATATATATATATATATATATATATATATATATGTGTGTGGTACCTCCAGTAGCGTCGTAAATGAAAATGCAATTAGGATCATTTCAATGATAAAATTGCTACGTACAGGGATACAATTTGGGAGAGGGGGTTCTGGTGATTTCTATTCCATACCATCCTATCTATGCCATCACCTTCCATTAGGACTGAATCAAGAGCTAAACTACGGGTAACTTTTCCCTTTTCGTACAGGCCGATCAAGAAAGCATCATCAGGGCCTTATCCTGCTCGAAATCCGTACCGGGCAGTTCATGATAGGTAGGACAGTTGGCACCCAAGCGGATCCTTTCTTCTTCACCCACTGCCGTCCTGAGAGAGGTCTGAGAGGACGGGTCAAACGAAAGACGTAACATGTGTGTAAGGTCGCTTACGTGCAAATTGGTGCTGTCTTTGGCAAACCTTTGAACTCGATCATATTTAGTGTCTTTTCCAATTCTTTTTTTTTTCAGTGGGGGTGTCTAGGGTGCCGGGTGATACATCTCCTCTTTGAGAAGTTTTTCATGTAAATAATATGCCTAAGGTGCAAAATGGTGCTATCCTATCTTTGGGAAAGCTTTGAAATGGTTACATGGTAGAAATTCACATTTTTGTGGCTCATCCTATTTTCTTTTTGGCTGGGTGTAAGGGAGAGGGTGCTGCATAAGGCCCTTCCCTTTGCGAAATTTTGGCCTTTGTTAGATTGTTTGGATAAAAAGTGTTGCTTTACATTGACAAAGGTATAAATTGATTATATATTCTAAAATTTCTCTTTGCTAATTGTTTTATCGGATGTGGTATGACACGGTGCCATGCCACAGCCGGTGAAGACCTTTTCCCCATAGTGCACTACTTGGAGGGCCAACATAGATTGGTGCGTTGAGTAGCCTATCGATTGTTCTACCAAAATGCTTCCCAGATTGGCGGAAACGGCAATTTCTATACCTCCAAAGAAGCATCATAACATTTTTTGAGATATCATGCTTTTAGACACTAAGACTTCAACAAAAGAACTTAAACCTGAAAAACTTATTCAGTAAGATCACTTTGTAGGAGAAAACAAGACTAAATTGTACTTCACATGTGTGTTGATTTTAGAAGGTAACTATAGGCAATTTAAAAGCATGCTGAGGCAACGCTTGAGAAACATTCCTTAAAGACGGATTTGAATCACCCCTAGTATGACTTTTAGTTGGGGGTAAGCAAAAGTCTCAGTTGGTGACTACTCTTTGATTGACATCAGGGTTTCAAAATTCAAAAGATGCAGAGCAGCTCATATTGCATTGCACGCACAGAGAATGTTTTGATTACACGTGGGGTCTTTTATACTCACCAGGATGTGGTCGGGCCTTGAGCAGTGAACTATGTTTGTGTCTACACAAATGTGTCTACACAAGGAGAAGCAGTAAAGACAATTATGGGCGGGGCTTACCACCAAGTAAAAGTCATACTTGGAGTGATGCAAATCCCTCTTTAAAGTTTCTGGGTGTGTACTTTAACCTGTTGGCTTCAGTTGTGTTGTGTGTATCAAGCATGTGGAAGGAGGTTCGTTCGTCAGTGCGAGTTACTCGCATAAGAGTTCGTCCAAAGCGGGGGCCCGTGGACCTCCCGGGGAAAATTTTTGAAAAATGAATCTTAATATATGCGGTTTCCCAAGTCCCGAGGGCCTTAAAAACATAGTAAGCAGACTGCAGAAGAAAAAATACTTCTTCATTTGCATGTGCCAGATGAACGTTTCTTACTGAAATATTTTAAAACGAATCGAGGAAGATTTAAGCAAACTGAATTAGTTATCCGGAGCAGGGCTACAAATGAAGTCATATCGGCAATCTGCCTATACTTTGCCTGCCGGGCGGACGTGTATTGTTCCTGCACCGACACTGATTGCACTCGCAAAGTATGTACGTCAAAGGAGTACATATTCGACACCTGCTAAGAAGGTTAGCGTATACTAGTCTTCTCTGCATGTTAAAACCTTTTCGCCAAATCTTAAGACTAAACATAGTCTTTAAGTCTAACCTGTTACTTGTAGCAGTACCAGAGATTAAGCCTAGATTGCCCGTACCATATGCTAAAACAAAATCTTGAGGGTCACGGCCAACGGTTCCTATAGCTTCTACCTTACAGTTGCACAGAAGGTATACTATATTTTAACCCTTCATGCCACGGGATAAAGCAGGTTATAGCAACCCTTTTACGAGTACGGAAAGTGGCTAAATAAAGTTAAATGAGTCCCAATGTCGGGCCCCTTTTCAATTGAATTTTAAAAGTCAACAGAAAATTGACTTAAAGTCTTTATTAACGTAAGTGCTCGTGAGAACAAACCCTTTTCCCAGGGGCGCCGACAGAGTTTGGTGACTGGGGGCATCACAAAAGATGATGCCGTAAATTCACCCCGTTCAGATACATCTGGAAAGTCTATGTAAATTGTTCATATACATATACCTTTAGTTTGCACTCGGGCGAATCCTTCCTTTGTGGCCTTGTGTAAGTGACGCCCCGTGGGGAGAGATCTGAGGGGAGAGGGTGTCCCCCAACCCTTTGAGAATTTTTGTTCATTTAAGATGGCTTAGATGCAAAATGCATGGTGTTCTCTTTGGCAAAATTTTGCAGTGAGCATATATTGAAAAGCAGTCACAATTTAGCGAGCTTCCTTTTATTTCTGGTTGAGTGTAAAGGAAGGGCGTGTTGTCTGAGTGGAGGGTGACAACTCCTCCCCTTGAGAAATGTTTGTTTATGTAGGTAGGCTTAGATGCAAAATGATGGTATCTTTGGCAAATTTTTCAACTGATTACGTGCTCAGAAATTCTCATTATCCAGTGATATTTTTGCTGTGGCATGACATCCTTTGTCCAAAGGTGTATAACGACAGACTTACATGTTACAAATGTTACCGACGCCGTATATGCTACTCATGGTATTAGATTGCTCTAGATCCTCTATTGATGGGCGGTCCCTACAGAGGTTGGAGTTGTACCTCTATTTTTCGTAAAAGTGTTTTGGTCAGAATAATGAATTACTGCCGTCAAAATGGTTATTAGATAGAAGTGCGACACCTGGCGAATGCGTACGAAGCGCGCCCAGATTTTGCATTGAAAATCATTTCCATAACAAAATTGCATGCAGACGCTGTATCAAGACGCTTTCAATTCCGGAACAAAATGTATCCGCCAATAAGAGGGCGAGTCTTCTGCCTGGTTATTCGTAAAACTTTCACTTTACATAAAATATGTGTTCCCCTGAATTCTCCTGTTTTGCATTCTTGCAATGCTGTGCCCCTCCGTAATGACTCATATTCAAACGAATAATCTGCGTAATTGTAAAACCTTCACCGATGAATAATGCGAATAGTTTGAGACGGTGTTGAAAATGAACACAGCGATGTTTTGAGGCTGGAAGCACGGAGAGCGCGAGAAAATTTTGGGAGTTTGCAAAAGATTTGCGAGAATTGTAATAGTTTAAGAACTATGAACTGTGATAAAAATGATTAAAAAATGATCCACCATCCATCACTCAGTCAGAATCACACCTCACTCTACCCCAGGAGGGATTCTTAATTACGTTTGTTGGTGGGCCACATTTTGCTCGGGGAAATCTCGCCGGCCACAAACAGGCGAGTACCCAAGTTTTCAGTGTCTTTGCGGCCTCATTCTAAAATGACAAAACGACGCCGCGGGAGGGCGGACCGCTCCACCCGAGGGCGTGGAGTACCGTATGTCATATAGGGTGTCACTGTTCTGGGTCCCTACATAGTAAACCTTAATTTATGCCCCAACTAGCCCCCTCCATCCTAGCTACGTTCATGTTTCACGCAAACGGTAACACCAGATGACCCACACACAAAGCGTTCAGTTTTCTATGACTTCGACAGTAGCAATTTTCATTTGAATGATCTGATGATAATAGACCTGCAACTGGAAATTTAGAGTGAAGCAAAGAATTTTCGCACTCCGATTTCCTAACAACTGTAAAATTTGTCAAGACTGGAAAGGGTGAGGCGAAGTCCCTGGTTGCATGAGGCCTTTGAACAAACAAGTGAATCCAAGCTGTCCTACATGAAGTAATGGTGAGATCAGCAACAACGATTGGTGCGCGAGGAGCCCCCCGAAAAATAAACAGGGTTGTAAATACATTGTAGTTATGTTTAGTTCGTTTACCAGGGAGCTGTTACGTAAAAAGTTTCCTGGTTTTACATTAAAATGGTAGTTCTTTAACTTACACTACATGTCTTCAATAAGATTGATGACGATTGCTGACGCGCTTGTTTCTTAATCTTCAGTTCGTTTCGATCCCAGTTTGTTTATTGGCAGGCCGGATTGCGACTGCACCTCGGCGGGCCGCCATTTGACAACCCAGGGTTTATCGCATTAATAAGGTAATGGTCACGAGGTGAACAAAAGATGGCTTTTGATGTGTTAGTCCCCATTCTATACGAATAAGTGGTTACTTGCGAATAAACCACGCCCTTTTCATTACGTCAATATAAATACAACATGCCTGACGTTTGAAGTTTAACTTGAAATGTGGCCTGGAAGTTCACAACTCAGTAGAAAGAACTTTTGAATTACATGTGGTCGCCGATAAATAACTTGTGAAAGCATAGCGCCTTACTATAGAACTCGATTCGGCCATCACGTTACAACTTGTCTGCTTTCATACAGTCCCATGGTAAACATCGCATTTTTGACTATCAATCTCCTCATTTCTTCATTTTAAATGAAGAATCACTCAAGCGTTTCCTATGACAAATTGTAACCAGGTAATCCTAATTATAGATTGTAAATTTAATTTTCTTAACTTAAAATTTAATTTAGGCTAAACAATCTGCCGTACCACAATTCAAACTTGTCACGGAATAAAACATTCCATCTCGTAGATGACCATTCGGGCGGCACGGAATGATCATCGATTAAGTTCGGTTACCTTTTCAAGTGCATATTGTCAGATAAGAAACCTTCCCTGATCCTGCAACGTCTGTGACATTTTCAGTTAGACTTCTCGTAGGTTGCAATCATTAATTGCATGAACCCATTAAGTCTGTTTTCAATCATTTCAGTCTTTTGGAACCACTTCACGCTTTGAGCCTTACACCTCTCTGACCGAATGGTTTATTATGATAATACTAGCGGAAATGAATGCCATCAGTAAGGCTTAAGACACATTTAATTTCCTCTCATGGTCCTGCGCTGATTATATTAGTCGCTCTCGCAAATACAACTGAAAATTAATATGTGAAAAGGTTTGTTGTATTGCAGATAAGGAGCACGTACACAGAGCAATAAATTATATTTTGTTCCAGCGTCACTCTACACTGAATTGTGTGAAAGCGAACACATCTGTTAAATGAATCACTAGATGCTACACGTCTCAAATACTGTAAATAAATTGCTCTAAGCACCAATTTACTCTTGACACAAAAACTATCTGTTTGCACACAGTGAGACAACAGTGGTAAGGAATAGATATTACTGCTTTCCTTTATTTTCAGATCGCCATTAAAACCACGGAAAGCGATAAAAGGTTTTAGTTGATTCGATCTTCAGCGAAGAAATATTTACAGTTCGATTTGCAAACAAAGGACTGTGTGAGAGGAGTGGAGTGTTATCTTCGACTCTTCCACGCGACTATCGCAAGGGTAGACTCATTTTAAAATATTCTATTTGCAAAGTCTTATCGCGCTTCTGCAATTGGTCAAATTATTGGGACAGTGACATTGACTTGTTATATCAACAGAATTCCCCCCGCATGGAAGTGGGTGACCCCTTTGTCACCGCAGCTTGATGGCAATGAAATACAATTTCAGAGTGTATAAAGTTTACAATTAAGTCGTGCGGCAAGAAGGGGAAGGAAAGTGAATCTCTTCGTTGATTTGATAGTCAGTTTGAGGTGAGAAAACATTTCGAGCATTTGGAACTTGACCGGCGCTGTGACAATAGGAAGATAACAAGAAGACTGTCGCGTTATTTTGGAGGTGATTTACAAAGAAAGGAACTGAGGCAGAACTGGACGTGTTGAAGTAGTTCTTCGGCAAACTGTTTGGCAGATGTTTGGGAACTTATTTTTCTTAAACAATTGAATTAATATTTAGAGCTGGAATGTTTAAAATGATGGATGGCTCCCCGCCTACTCAAATACCTCCAAGTAATTTTCTTTACCGCTTGGATAAGCTGGCGTACAGCACCCCTCCGCCCGTAAGCAGTGACCCAGCCAACAACGAGTGCAGAATAATTGAGTACAGGGGTGCCAAACTGGCCAGCTTCAATATTGATGGTGATGTTATGATCTGCTTACCCCAAGCATTTGATCTTTTTCTCAAGCATCTGGTTGGAGGACTTCACACAGTTTACACCAAACTCAAAAGATTGAATATTACTCCCGTAGTGTGCAACGTAGAACAAGTTCGCATTTTGAGAGGTCTTGGAGCCATACAACCTGGTGTGAACCGATGCAAACTTTTGACACGGAAACAATTTGATGTTCTGTACGAAGATTGTACCACGGCGAGGTTGGTAATTTTGACTTTGATGTAGAAATGTGTGAACAAATCATTTATAATTTCCTTGATGCCAGTTTGCGAGTACCAATACTTTATGGGCTATAGTTTGGCTTGTGCGTACGTTGCAGCAAGTAGGCCGGAAAATGTTTTCAGAAAAGAATTTTTTTTACTCGCGGCCTGTGCTAGGGGAGGCAAGTTTTTTACGTCGGTGTGTGGTAGGTGATCTCGGCTCCAAGTACGTTATTTAGGCCTACCTGTATTTACCTATGTCCTCCAATTCTCAAAGGATGACAGGCGGAGGATGACGGAGCAGGGATCGAGTCAGTTCTCTGGCTCATATAAGCTCCCAGTTTTCGTCTCAAAACTTTACACCTACTGTACGCGGGTGGACTCGGGTGGGCAACTAACTTTTTTTTCTACACGGGGACCCTTTAAACAGTTATATTGCGTATTAAAGGAGCGGTCAGATAATATAATTGTCAATTGAAGACCTGCACATGGTGGTATCCCCCAGATCTCAAGTTGGTGACTTCTGTGGGCTTATGTTGTGGTACGTACAGTACCTGTTCTATTGTAGTGAAGCTGAAAGTAATGTGAGTTTCCCGTGTGTAATTAATCCAACTGTCGTCTGCATGGGTTTCAGGAGGGTCGCACCAGGTGACCAGGGAGCTGTCTCGATGATTGCGCCGTGTAGAGTTGAAAGATAGGCTGCAACTAGGCCTAACTAGTATGGGTATGGCCTGGGTTGTCGAAAACAATTGATGGTGCTCTTCTGTAGTAGCCTACCACCGATGTGATAAACTGAAACTGGTATCCAGCACCATACTTTACACGACTCAGACTTCAGTAAAAGGTGAAGACATTAAGTTAGAGATTGACAGATTGTTTGGCACACCTGCGAAAAGGTATGGACACCGGTATTCAATCTATTTACATGACAAATCGAGTCCAAAAGGGTGATCACCTGTAGCCTATCTTAACTTGAACACTTTATTAGGTAGCGTAGGCCAGCTAGGATAAGCCTAGGCTCTAGGCCTAGAAGGCTACGGATAAAGTTAGCCGTTACAGCTAACCATAGCGGTATAGGCAGCGTAGTTACTGTAGTAATAAGGTGAAAATAGTAAGGTAAAGTCTAACATGCCAAATTTAGCCTTTATAAGTTCCATGAACCACTACCACCCGTCTGGAAAGTTCGCATTTCCTACACCGAATTTTTACGCCAGTCACCTGTTTTCTCAACTTTTACGCCACGCCAAATTGTTGTACAGTGTTTTAAGTACAGTGTGTATGTAAAAGACAAGAAAATCACGCCATGAAATTGGCGTATAAGGTCTTTACTGCACGCCGAAGATCTTCGGCGTAACATACATGTTTTCCAGTCGGGCACTACCATACATAGGCCTAGGCTATAGATGAATAGTGTCAGTGAACGTCAGTATAGCCAATGTCCTACAATGGTCTCATGCTGGGAAATGTGATGGAGGGTGTCTCTCATCCCTACAATACAGAAGCACATCCCACTGTTTACATTTTTGGTGAACAATGTTTCTACCTGATACGACGACGACGTAGGCTGCAATTGTGAATGTTGAGAAATGCCTTTTAGACCTTGGAACTAGGATGTCTTTTCATAGGCTATCAGTGGATAGGATATCAGTTGTAATCAATTTATTACAAGTATAATTTAGGCTAGGTCTATAGCCACAGTTGCTCTTGAGCTTTCAGAATTTTGAGGGCTATACCTGCATGTGACTGAAGGATTCATACATCAGGGATTTCCTGAAGACATGTTTTCCAACCTATCTTCTCCAGCTGCAGACCCTTTTGTAACTTATAGTGGACTGTTAATGAATCAAGTATTGTATAAAGAAAGATTGTAAGTGTTTTGCAAACTCTAGGTCTTACTCTTTCAGGATAAGAAAGCCACAGGTCTGCATCAAGTAACCAAATCATCACAAATATATATGCTTTACAATGTTGTGAAAAGTTTTATGAAGGGCTGCATAGTATTGTTCCTTTCCATCACCCTGATTTACTGTACAAAAATTGATGGACCTCCATCACATATCCCCTGACTCGACAATCAACTGAGGTAAGATCTAGTTAAAAAATTAGTTAGAAAACAGATTTGAAATCCATGGTCCTGATATTGGTGTACAGTGAGAACAATTGCTGTCTGTATGTATAGTGGTAGCTGAAATGACATGTGGTGGTTTTAAAAGAAGTATAACTCCTCATCAACTGATCCCAGACTCATGGTGAACACCAGTGAGATTGCCATCTCTTGTTGTCTGTTGAATTGGGTAGCCTCTTCCACATAATTTCATTTGTGTATGTGTTTGGGTATGGGTGTGTGTGTGCAAGAAGCACAAAAAGTCCAGTTTGCTTTAATTTCTAAATATGAAATTGGCACAGCACATCACACAGAGTTAAATGTATGTTTATTGTTTGCAGTAACTTAGCCTTTGGACATCATGTCAGGCCTCAGGAGAAAATCAAGAATTCATGCTAACTAAAAGCAGTTGCTAGGAGACTTCCATTTTTATTTTCAAGACATACTTTAACTCCAGAAGATGACCTGTGCACACTGTAATGTAGGCAAGTTTATTTTAACTGTAGACTTAGAGAATACATGGGGATTTTATCCACAACCCAGCCCCCCCCCCCTTTTTCCTTTTTCTTTCGAAAAGAATTGGGCCAGTTAGATGTTTGGTGCAGAATGACTGGGCTAGTATTAAGGGCAGCTGCCAAATGTAAGTGATCACTGACTCTGTGCGGGATGTATCTAGGATATACAGGAAAAGATACAGATAAAATCTTGTAATGAATATAGATACTGTTGCCACTACTAAAGATCTTTTGTTAAATAAGCTGATTTCTTACTCAGGATATTCAGTTTTGCTGTTCAAATTATTTTCAAGGACAAATAAGGTTAATCCTAATTTAAATTAATGAGACTGGTATCATTAAAATAGGATTTTATCAATCTCCTGTCTTTTTTTTGTCACATTCATTTGTTAACTTGATAAGTAAAATAACTGGTTTGCCAGCAGTACAGTATTGTAGTCATCTGTTGTGTAGAGGGAGGTTTCTTTGCATAAAAAGCAGAGAGCTTTTAATAAGCCTTCAAGGTCTGTTTGTTCATAATGTTAGGATATGTTTAGTCTGTTTGCTGTACAGGCAAGTAATTACACATTATTGAAAAGGTTTTTTTCCTGATGGCAGCTACTGTAATTTCCATTTTTTGTACTCTAAGGACAGCATTGTGAATGTTCACTCATGCAGATAAAGCCTTAACTGTTTAAACAAGAAAGATGAAAGAATTCCTTCAGAAAGAAAGAGAAAACAAATTAAAAAAAAATATTTTGTACCATAAAGGTTTGTCAGTTTCATTGCTGAGGTACAATACTTCCATACTGTACAGTATGTATAGCCTGTGATGAGGTATATTCTTGTTGACCTCTTGTCCTAACATTACAAATGTTAAGTAATGTATTGCAAAGATTATTTTTCTAACCGGTTGATTGAAATCTAGAGACAGACAGTTTTTCAACTATTACACTTTGATAGTGCATATGCACATGATTTCAAATTGATTATTTGAACACATGAAACAGATCTTTAGAAACCTTGTAGAGTTTATTGGCTCTACAGCTGCAGTCATGCAGGGTAATTGCAAGAAATGGTGCATAATAATTGAACAGCCCACTACCTCTTAAAAAAATTATACCACAGGAAAAGAACTTTATACCAATAGGAAATGTTAGATTTGCTGGTTTTATCTCTGATTTTGGTTGTGAATACCACTCAATGTCTTTGTTCGTCTAGTATTTAAGTTACATCCCATACCAGTCCTGTTTGTAAACGGAACTGCAAAGCAAAGGTTAGCAGGAAAAGAATAAAATGAATACGGATGGAGATTTCCCTTTTGAAAGTGAATGGTTTAGTAATGAATAGACAGAAGCTCTGTGCCTCTAGAGGTTATGATAAGGCAGCAAGTTTGGAAATACTTTTAAAAGGATCACCAGTCAGCATTGTTGTACTTGTAAGTTGTTTTAAGAGTGTTTATGGATGGAAATATGATTGGTTTTAGCTCTCCTGAAGGCGCCATGACCTATAGTATGTATAGTAAAGTTTCCTGTTTCATGTGGCGGTGTGCTCCAGTTTGCTGTAACTTACGTATTGTGAAAATGTGTAAATTAAGTTGAAGCACTGCAAAATCAAAAAAGGAGAATTTTTGGTAATATGTTTTAAGTTGTTACAAATAATTGCCCCCAAATGATCACAGAACAAAGGTTCAGGCTTTGCCATTTACTTTTCTTTATCTCTTCATTTTGGGGCCAGCATAGAGGAGCTGGGAGATGGAAAAGAGGGGTCTTCTTTTTGGGAGGGGTATGGGGATGGGTGGGAGTGAGTTGGCCACAGTCTTCCTGCCCGTCACTGTAAAGGGCAGTACTGTAAGTGCAGAATGTAATAGGGGGTTAAGGTGTAGCATTTAAAGTATTCCTGCTAATAAATAAATCTTCTGAGTCCAATGGTTCTGTACATAGAATTAAGAGGTCAGTGTCTGTTTGAATTTGAGGGAAATTGTTCTTTGAGGACTCTACACAAATTTCATTGGCTATTTTTAGTTCCCCAAAAGGGAATAAAGATATAACACTCGATGCTTACCTGACAAAATCAGTGTATGGTCATGCATTTCAGTGTTGACTTTGATTCTAAGGAGTACCTTACCCCTTCCTGTACCCTGTACAGTACTGGGAGCCGGTACCCCTTCCTGTACCCTGTACAGTACTGGGAGCCGGTACCCCTTCCTTTACCCTGTACAGTACTGGGAGCCAGTGTCGCTTCTGACATTTCCTAGTTCCCACTAGTCTTCATAATCACTCTCAGTGGCTTCTGCCGTTTTGGTGGCCCACCAATAATTCTTTCGTAAGCAATAACTTAAAGCTTTGTTCACCTTGCATGTTACAGGTCATTTTTTGCAGTAAATTAGCTTCATTAGCTCTATTATTTTACTTATTTGGATACTATTTTAGATCTACTAGTCCTTACATAACATGTACAGTTTGTAGGACACACGGAAGCTGCAAAATACTGTGGTTTGGGAGAGAAAAGTTCAATGCGACTCCAAATGTTGCCTGTTTTGGGAAGAAACAAGATTGTGACTATTCTTATTCCACCAACCTCTCAGGAAACATTTGAAAATTAAGTTTTGATTTGCTTTTAAATGTCATTTGATACAATTACTGGATGTCAAGTTTGCGAGTACAGTATTACATCATAATACAAAGTCCTTAGTGCAATAGATAATTCAATTTCCAGTTGCTCTGCTTATGTGAACGATACTTGCATTGTGCATTCCACTCAAATATGTTTTCAAATATTGAATTTTGGTGACTGTTCACAGTCTGTTGGAAATGCTAATACTAATCAAATAATTTATTACTTTGCAGACTTACAGGGTACTGGGCAGAAACAAAATTGTGATTTGGCCCCCTACACAACTGTCTTTCCATAAAACCTACTTTCAGGGCTTTTCCGTAGGCCAGTAAAGGTAGCTGTCCTTTCAAAATTGATTTCTACTACCTTGAAATAATTCCTAAAATTGGTGTATTGGATTCCTCAGTTTTTGTTAAATTAAATGCTTAGCCAAAGATAGTACCATCGGCATCTAAACCACCCAAGTAAAAAAAAATTTTATAAAGGAACATGCTTCCTTTCCCCAGAGATCCCACCCCAGGGTGGTCTTTCCCAGGAAGAAAAGCCAAGGAAAAATCCCTGAACTGTGGTAACTTTTGTATCATGGATCATGTGCCATGTTAGTGTCTTCATAGTTACATTATCTGCATTTTGCAAGCTGTTATGTGCCTGAAGTCTGCAGGTTGTGTATGTTGTAGTGTACTTTTAAGCAATGAATAAACAGCTATTGATTCAGTACACATGTGAAGGTATTGTGTGTATACAAGCGTTTACCGACTTTATCTCACCATAAGATCTCTGTAGCTAAATGATCTTCAACAATTATGATCCTTAGCATATGCCCCCTATTAGTTTTAACATCTCAACTACACATTTAGCAACTGATTAAATACAAGTTGGCAAATGCAAATAAAACGCCCTGACCTCTGTTTTTACCAGTCACGATCTTCAAATTAATGATTAACTCTTACCAATGGTAAATGGTATGTGTGAGACACTGAAATCATTTTGCTTCTTAAGGAAAGCAAAAAAAAATACAGTAAACTGCAGGCCACAGCTCTTCAGTTGCCTACAACATTCCAAAGGTCACCTGAAAGACCAGGAATAGTATGGCGCCACAAATAAGCAAATCCTTGAAATGAAAAGGATTATTATGCCAAAGGGGAGGAGGATAAAAGACTTGAAAAGTGTGTTGCTGTTTGGAGTTTTACGTTTAGAAGACAGATCTAAGAAAAAATACTTGGTCTGTATCCTCTAGGAATTAATTAGTGTAACTCACAGCAAACACAAATCATTAAAAGATGTCTGTTTTTTGCATTCAATATTCTGAAGTAGTGTGATTACTGTAGAAAGGAGTCACATTTTTGTTTGCAAGTACTGTAGGAGATGGCACACACAAAGGATAGACCTGTGGGCAAGGGTTGGGAAAAAGTGTAGTGTTTAATAACTGAACCGCATCACTGATCTGTACCACTTGCATCTCTTGAGAAGGGAAAAAGGCCGGGTCAAGGGTGGCTTCAGCAGGGGGCAGGGGGGCCATGGCCCCTGTTGGGGAAATTTTCTAATTTCATCAGAATCCTTAATCCGTACAATAAAATATGTAATCCCAATGACCTTCAGTCGCCCCGATGAACTGCTTTGTTTTGCTCATAGGAAGGGCATATTCTTCAATAAAGACCCAAATTTTTCTAATTTTCCTTAAAAAAAGCCCAAATTTCTCAAATTTTCTTCTATAAAATCCAAATTTTTCAAAATTTCTTTAACAGTACTCACAAATTTTCAATTTTTTATTACAAAACAAATATTTTTTGGTGCATTTTTGTGTTCCTCATCCTTTTGTCAACTCATTGCATTTGTCAGAGCTTTCGGTGTCTGGGACCTGTCAGGGAGCTTGGCCCCCGGTGGGCAAATCCTGGTGCCACCCCTGGTCCGGATCCTACCCCTGTCCTATTTTTGGTCACAGCAGTACTTGCATTTGTGTACAGAACCATGCATATACTGCACCACATACTTACTTACCCTTGGGTAGGGTACATAGTCTGCCTCAGGGAAATAAAAGAATTTTTAGGAAAATATCTACCTTGTTTGGCAGTGCAGGAACTAAATGGTATTCTACCACCTGAGGCCGTGGGGAAATCTCCTATAGTAGTGCATATCTGATCATAAAACATTACTTGATCAGTGGTTCCACATTTCATACATTGCCAAACTTTATTTTAAGCCCTTATACTGTACATCCTCTAGTTGCACTGTAGCAGGATTGTCATAACAAGACCCTGCAGTTATCTTGCATTTTGATGACAGCAGACTTAAAGACAGATTTGCATCATCCCAAGTATGACTTTTAGTTGGGGGTTAGCAAAAGTCTTAGTTGGTGACTACTCTTTGATTGACATCAGAGTTTGTAAAAAATTCAAAGATGCAGAGCAACTCCTATTACACAACATGTATAGAGAATGTTTTGATTACACATGGGGTCTTTAATGCTCACCAGGGTATGGCCTTGAGCAGTGAACTGTTTGTGTCTGCACAAGAAGAAGCAGTAAAGACAATTATGGGCGGGGCTTACCACCAAGTAAGAGTCATACTTGGGGTGATGCAAATCCCTCTTTAAAGTTTCTGGGTGTGTACTGTGTAATGTGTATAGTTACAGTAGGGTACATCTACTACCAAAATTCATTCAAAGTGCACTTATTTTATTCACATCATTTTCCAGCTAGTGTAAGTTTGTGCTAAGGGTGATCCATTACAGTATCCACATGCCACTAAATGGAGGCATCATATACTGTAGTACTGTACAGATTGCATTAATAAATACCTTCCACAGAGGTACGCTTCCTGTGACCATTTAGTGCCAGCATGTTCTTTTGTTAGTATTCATATTAACCAGTCTCTATCACCCTCGTCATCATTGACACTCCAAAATTTGTTTGCATTACAGAATAACCTTTGAATTTTGTCATTATAAAACCAAATGTATTTAATGCAAGTAGTACTTAGGGCCTTTTAAATGATTTGCTAAAGCTATAGTTATCTTAGTTGCTTTAAACAAGTTTTCTTTCAATGTTATATCTTTACCTACAGCATTGTAGGCAAAAGGCATTCTTGACGCATTGCATCTCAGTAGTATTTTGTGCATACCCATTTCTTTACATCATGTTTACACTTATTTGAATATTACTGTACAATAAAACTTTAATTTTTTTCTTCCCTCCTTGTATACTGTACTGCAATAGACATTAACGTATTATCCTATCACTTATGATCGCTTTTTACTGTATATTCTAGTTTGTTACATGGTTACATTACTGTATATACATGCTACCATTATATATGAGGTGTAATGTAGTTATCGCTTTGTAATTACTATTTGCAAAACGATTTTCATCAGTAATAAATTAACATAGATGCATCACGTATGTGATTAATTGATGTACAATAGCTAGATTGAAAGCATTCCACCGTGCAACATCCAGTACCTCATTTTGTTTTACTGGAAACTTCTACTGACTGCTGTAGGTACCATATTGTACAATGTTCCTTGAAATTTAATTTCTTTTTTCCAGTTATGCCATTTATTATACATACAAAAAGATGGAAGACAGTTTCATGTTGTATCCATGGCTAACATTATTACATCACTGAATTTTGGCACTGTGTCTATTGTATTTAGTACATTTCTTGCAGAATGAAAAGATTTTGTATGTTGTTATATTGCTCAGTACAATTGAGTATGGTGCCGCATGAATCACTAGATTTAATAACAGAAGTACCAACTTGATTGTAGTGTGGGGGCTACTCCACTGTGTAACACACTATATCATTTCATGAATGAAAGAACTATTTAACATATAGCAATACAAAGCTTGCACGTTTTACAGATTACATAACAAAAGTTTACAAACTTAAAGCCGTGAGTAAGCAGCAATTTTGAGGTTGAAAGAAAAATTTAGTGATTTGCTGATTGGAAAACCATACTCTAGATATCCTACTTTTGAATACCACATTTCCTCTATTAAATGCCTCATTGCCCTGGGGGGTGAAATTTTTCCAAGGGGGGAGGGGGCATTAATTGGAATTGAATTGTCAATTCAAATTCTTACCACATAGGCCTAAAGGATTCTGAAGGCACCAGTGCACAGGTAGCAGTGACTTTGGTTCTGAGCATGTAAATTTGGAGAGAATCCCCAGTCCACCTGTAACTTTCATATGTCTCAATTAGCCATAGTCAAAGCAGTTATTTTGTGATTTTTCAAAAAGAAAAAAAAACTGAAAATAGTAAGTCCAGGACACTAGTAAGGTAAGAGAAACCAGTTTTTTTTTTTGGAAATGGGTTCATTTATTAAAGGGGGGCATGTGAACAGTGGGGGGGGGGGGAGGTGTTTATTAGAGAGCGGGTTGTTCAGAGTAGTAAATTATGTGGTATTTGCAGTTAATACAGTAAGTTATACTCCTGATCCACTACCCCAATCCTCACATGTACTAAAGCACAACCTGCTTGGTTATGGAACTCTAGGTTTATCAATGTTACAATTATTCTATGGTTTAAAGTGCATTGTAACTATCAATTTAACATCAGTTCAGCCAATAGCAACCCTTACCTTCCTTGTTGCTACTGAAACTTCACTATTTCTGAACTCATGGCAGAAAATTTTATTGTTTTGTTGGAAAGTAAAATATTCATGAAAGCACAGTGCTGGCCAACAGGAAAAAGAAAGTATGCATTGTTTAAACAGGTTCATGAAAAATTAAAATTTTGGGTGTTGTCTTTCTTTTTCTTCATGGTTTGCGCAGGATATTCACCAAACATTGACTTTCATCTGTGTTTAGAAGCCTGCATGACGAACATGACTTTCATGCTTTTTAATGCAATGACTGTGTGCAGCTCCACGGTTAATAGTTCATCATAAAAACCATTGCCTGCAGAGCATGCATTCTACAAGGTATTACTCAGCCCCATTTGCACACAGAAAATTTTCAAAACCTGAACATAGCAGTGGCAGGGAAGGCAAATCAGAAAGGGGGAGGGGTAGGGGGACTTGAGATAAGAGGGACAGGGTGGGTTATCCCTGCAAACCAACTTTTCAAGGTCTACATTCATGAGTGCTTAACTCAGCTTGTGATAATTATTATATTCTGTGATGAAGAATTAAACAACTTGATCTAGGTCAGGATATGATGAGATGTACTGGTACAGTGCACAACTGACAGTAATGTTCACAACAGGGATGGGACCAACTGTGCACACATTCATAGATCTGCACATGCACCATCCTCAGGACTAAGGGTGATTCACTTCGCAGACTCATACTTACCCCTTGCTACATCTATTTTGCATTATTCGCGCTTCGCGCGCCTACCCGGAATAGTTTTGACACCGCGCCCCCTATGTCCGTGCTCTATGGTATATGTGTTTCAATTTTTGTCAAAACTTTCAGTTTCAGAAAAGTACAGGTGCCCACGTAAATGACTATTCTGGTGACAAACTGAGAGTTAACCAGTTAACTGCGTATGACGGATATATCCGTCATGGCGCAACTTTGTCTGTCTGTTCACTAATGCGTAGGGACGAATATATCCGTCTTCTAACTGAGACGTTGGACTGCGTGGGTGTATTAAAGGGAAATATTGCATTAAAAATGCACCAACATGGCATACAAAGGAAATATATTTAATCATTATGCAACCATTCTGTCTCATCAATGAACTCCAGCAATAGCTTTATGTCCTCACAATACAGTACTATGCATTTAAGAGTTACAAAAGTCACATCATTTTAATTTTTGTAAGTTTGGGCCAACAAATTACTCTTAACAAATAAATAACTGAATTTCTTTTTGTGAGAACCTTATTTCTTGAAATCTTGGTATCTACACTACCTTGAATCTATCGTTTTGTATCTATAAATATTGGTTTTAAAAATATTTGAATTTTCTGTAAATTATGTGCTACAGTATATTTCCCTTTAAAATCACGAAACTTTTTCTCTCCTTATTGGTGTAAATTCCATCTCAATAGCATTTTGCATTTTGAAGTTAACATTTAAAATAAAAAAATACTCAGTTCACAGTAGTGCATTGCATTATGGGAAATCTGTGCTGTCTTGCAGGCAGACTAATTAAGCATCTTTTACATTTCTTTATATAGTACTGACATATGTAAATGAAATATGCAGACAGTGCAGACACTTTTAGAGTTGTAACTTCTAGAGGTGTACCGGATATCCGGTCCGGCCGGACTATCCGGCCGGATAATGAAAAATTATCCGGTTCCGGTTCCGGCCGGACTTTTTTAAAAATCTGGCCGGAACCGGACTTTTTGTGAATCATTAGTAAAATGCCCTGCAAGTACATTTAAGAGATGTTCAAGATAAAAAGAACTAATTCAAACCAGTGTTGTCACAAAGGGGGTTGGAGAGACGGGTACAAGGGATTATCTTTCAAAAATGAGTCCCTCCCATGGAAGGGAGTACATTCCATTCACAAGTTGTACCAACTCAGGTTAAAACTAAAAACACAAACATCTCAGTGACTCCTAGTTGCTTGTAAATGAAACAAAATTTGTATAAAGATAATCATAAATCCCATTGGTTCCATATCTCATTAGTTCCTTTTTGGACCATTGAGATGGTGGACTATGCTGGGGGATCAATGAGCAAGAGCTATAGACATCATCCCCTACAACAGGGCATGCCACACCAAGAAAATTTCTCATTCCACCAATTACATTTATTTAAGAAAGACCCCTCCCAGTTTACATGCCTTGATAATATAGTCTACTGTATGCACAACCAGATACCTGTGCTGTTAAGCAAAATGTTGATCTACCGAAAGAAGAAATTATAAACTGAATTATGTCATCTTTGACCAATCAATTCTGTAGTAGCTTCAAAACAAGCCTACAGTAGCTACTGAATACACCCTGTATGATAATATTTAAAACATATGTTAAGGGAAATTTCACTTCAGATATTTGTGTTTGAATGCTGGAAGATTGTACTGGTGTCAGGTGTATATTTGGATGAGGGGTCTAATCTAGTTTTCAAAAAACAAAAAAACAAAAACAAAAACAAAAAAAAAAAACAAAGTAACCCCCCCCCCAAAAAAAACCAAAATCTCAGAGGCTAACTCTTTATTAAATTTATGCCAGGGGCCCAAGCCCTGCCCATAACAAGTTTATAGGCTTTCGAAACTATTTTAATTTTTACTAGTTTCTGATTGAGATTATGCACTTGTCAATTGTAACCACGGCCCCCATATCTGGGCCATAGCAGGGCTGTTGCACCATTTTTGCCAGGGATGTGCAGTTTAATTTGTCCCCACTATGGGGGGAATGTAATGGAACTTTTAGCCAGGATGTGCATTGCAAAAAAATGGGCCGGGTAGTTACCCCAGGGTTTGCATTCATGAAAATACTGCATGTTCGGTTAATTGCTGCCCCACTATGCGGGGCCATTGTATTGAAGTTAGCGGGGGATTTGCATTGAAATGCTGCCCTGCCCTACCGGGACTTTATTCAAATGTAACAAGGGAGGACAAACACTTGTTACATTGCTATAAATCACATCCCGGCCTAAGTCCCCGCTATGCCCGGGTATGGGGGACCGTGGTTACAACTGACAAGTGCATTATTATCTCAGTCGCACATTTGAATTTAATACTGAATTGCATTTAACTAATTAAGAAATGATTTGAATTAATGCCAAGTTAAAAGAAAATAGAAACAAAACAAAAACAAAAGCTACACATAAGTGACTTGATTGAAGTCTCTTAAATCCATGGAGGTCAAAATCAACAGACTTTTATCACTCATGTTACCTGGATGGGATGGGAAAGGGAATACTGTAGACTTAATCCTTCATCGAAAAGATGATCCCCTTCCAGTATTTGTAGTGGAGTTGTGTGTATTGATCATTAAAATTTACTCTTAATGCCTAATGGGTGATCTCTAAGCCTGCTGACACCTCTGCCATTATGTACCATTGGTACTTCTATTTTACTTGGACCCTGATTTCAGATATAAGATTCCAATTGAAAAAATCCGGTCCGGCCGGATTTAATCCGGCCAAATAGTTCGTACTGTCCGGTAAAATCCAGTCCGGCCGGATCTTAAAATTCCAGATCCGGTACATCCCTAGTAACTTCTGTTCTTACAAAGTTAAATAAGCTCATTCTAAAATCAGTGTTCTCCCCTAGCTGTTTTGTTAGGGTGCTGCACCCGGACAAAATTTGCAGAGGGTGCTCAGTACCCAGACAAACAATGTGCCGCCCGCACAAAAAGTTAAGCCACCCGGAAAAAATTATCAATTCAAGATCTTATAACAGAGCAAACAGCAATAACTGTTGTGTGAATGTTGAGTAATGATAATCATAAATGTACTTAGTCATCAGAGAAGGCCATAATTAACTTTATCATCTATTTTAGCAAACATTTTCAAAGAGAGCACCCCCTCTCTTTATAGCCAGCGATCACTGTTAACCTTTAACCTTGGGAGCACCTGGACAAAAATTAAATCAGTTGAGAACACTGCATTCATCATTCAGTGTTTTCTGTTGTCAAGTTTCAAGGTTAAATTGAGCACTGCAGTTTTAAAGAAAAAATATTTTGGATGCAATTTGCCCATATTATATAACATTTAACCTTGAAGCAACTGGAAGTTGTTTTTTAACATGAATAACCTACAGTATATATCGAGTTTATATGAACAAGCTATAAGTGTAAGGTTTCAAGGGCTTGTGCTGAAAAATTATTTTCTTTCATTTGAGATTGACTGAAATTGTCAGTGTTATATTCAGTTAAATATCTATATTTTTGCTATGACATTAATAAATCACACAGAGCTACTGTTGGTCTGGCCAACCACCCCCACCCATATTCCCACCCCCAGCACCAGGAAATGGCAGATTGTACATTTAATTTTACATTAACCTACTTAGGCTTCAGCTGTTGCTATCATCAATGGGATATTTGACATCTTGATTAAATCATCACAAATTTTCAGTAATCTTTCAGTCATTTCTACACGTAACTCACTCAAGAACTGGGTTTCTGTATTAAATTGTGCTGTAAAAATAATCTTCCATAGATCTCTATTGTCTGATGCCACAAATATTATGCTGTTTAATACTTAAACTAACAACTAAAGATTACAGTGTAATAAAAGGCCTACTCAAGCTGAAAATTCACAATCTAAACAAACCCCTTGAAGAGAAATAGATGACAATAAGGAATAATAGAAGGCAAGTCACCAGCTCAAATAATGATTCTTCATTGTTGTTTTAAACTGCTAATGATTAGTTGAATAAGCTGTTTTACCCTACTGTTGATTTTGAAGGTAACATGTGTTTATCATTTCTTTGTTTGTGCAGCATGGAGGCATTATTTCTGATATATTGCCCTGAATTTTTGAAATTAACTGCAGCAGCTGGTAAATAATCCCCATCGTTACTCTGTACTGTATTCATAGAGAGAACAAAAGAAGAAAAGGTTCGGACGCAGTTGACATAATTAATCACAGAGTTTTTGTGTTTCAGTCAGGAAGTTTGCATCCCTGGTGCCAAAAAGTCTGAAAAGATGCAAAAGAAAAAGAAAAAATGAGAAAACTTTTGGTCAAATTCTTTCTGTGGTAGGAACAATTTATGGTAAAGAAAATTTATGGTGAATAAAATTTATTCTTTCCTTGTTTTAAGTAAACAGCTAATATTGAAAATTTTATCTATAAATGTTGTATTTCTTTGGTTGGGTGCTTGGAAGGTAACTTAAAGTTGGGGAACAAAATGTACTTTCAGTCTAATTTCTAGTGGCAATGATCCCTTAAGCTTTTCAACTAAAAACACCCTTAAGAACTTTACCTGTAGCCTCTGACATTGGTTTGAGTTTGTGCAAGGGAGGGGCAGGACCATTTTAGGGCATGTCCATATATTTATTTTGAAAGTTGTGGGGGTGGGGCTTCCTCTCCTGGAATCAGGTGCCCTTATATCCTACAGAGACTGAGTGGCACTGTGTACAATATGTTTACCCCATACCAACATGGTTTTCTAGCAAAATATGTTTTTATGGATTTAAATCATATCAGAAAAATCTTTTTCTACTTTTCACTACCAGCTGAGGTTTATTAAATGTGATGGTTTGTGTCATTTTCAAGTTTTTGCAGTGTAAGTGCAGGCTCCTAAGAAATGGTTTGAAATAGTCATATTGTTGATTCACGGATTTTATACTCATACTGTCAGCGTGATTTCTTTTTTAATTTAAAACCTGTCTCCTATTTTAGAAAAAAAAACACATTCTTTTCACTTGCTGATTTAATCAACTTCCAGTTATTTATCTCAGGGAGGGGGAGGCTTTGGGGCATGTGCCTCCCAGTTGGGAAAAAAGAAAAAGTTGCTACATTCTCATAGTTAGCTTCACTCAGCATTTGTTAAAATTGAAGTCATAACCCCCCCTCCCCCCCACACACCCCAAGGGTTAAAATTTGTGCATATGTCAATGAATTCAGACCAGGAAGTTGACTTTAAATCAACTTGGATAACTTAGAAAACCAATTTTATTCCATATCTAGGGTAAAATGGGATGTGTAAAGAAAGAGAAAAAAAAGGAAAAAGAACAGTTTTCAGTCTTGTCATGCTGGGAGTTGCTTTAATAGAGTTCAGTGACTGCAGTACTTTTTTAATAATTTTAATGTGGTAGTGTAAAATCAGGGAGTTGTTATATGTCAAATAGCAACTCCCTGGTAAAATTTTATCCTTCTTCACCCAGATGGAATATTACAGGGGTATGTACTGTAAGCCTTTAGTTATTTGGGACATTTTTTGTCTAAGTTTGGTATCATTTATTGATGGTAGGTAAGTCCTGACAGATAGTTTCATGCGACTTTATCAATCAGTGTGTCCCTCACAGAAGCAGATGTGGTCAAACTATTTTAATTTTTATTTTTTTTTTCTACACCGTGCCTACAGTGTAGAGCAAACTTCATTGTACACTATTCATTACAAACCGTTTTAACTCCATTTATTCAAACCACACCAGTGTAATACTGCCTTTAGAATAGTTTTTGTAAGGGTCTAGTGTTCAACAGTCAAGTTTAAGTAGATTATAGTGTTACTTGAACAAATAGTAAAGCCTTAGTGTCATGTGGGTCTTTGTACTTAATCTGTTTTATGACTGTAAGCTGATACTCTGTACAGGTAATAGGATATGCTTTTAACATTGTGATCTCTGAACAGAACTCTCTACATGTAGATAGACCTGCCTGGAAAACTGGTTTTAATTTCATTGTATTTTTCAATTTGAATATATTTCAAGACCAATTTGTGTCTATGTGTGGGTGGGTGTGATTGCAGCTGAGGCACATGTCAGGAGAGGGGGGAGCTGGGAGCTGTCAGGAGAGGTGGGAGGAGGTGGGAGAGGAGGGATATTAAGAGTAGGATATTGCAGGTGTGGGTATAACTGCAGCTGAGGCATCTGTGAAGACGAGGGGGGGGGAGGGGAGATGAGGGATATTAAGTGTAGCAATATTCCCATCAAAAAAATGTTAGTCACCAGAATACATTGAATCCTTTTCTAAATGAGATCTAGCTAGAATGAAAAGTCTGATGGTATGAATATACTTTTGGTAGTATTTATGAAAATTCATATTCTTTTGATTGAAATTTGTTTATTGAAAAAAAATGTGAAATGTCTTGCAGTTTACTTCTCATTTTTTCATAATATATCAGAACCTGGTGTGATGCTTTAAGAATGACAGTTATTGTCACCTGTGAAATAAATATATACCCAAAAATTATCCAGCACTTGCTCTTATATCTTGTCTCTTTGTGTATAGTTTATTACATTGATGACAGAATTCAATCATATTTAACTACATATTTAATTACAGTTCTTGTGTAATTAATATAGATAGGTTTTTCTTTCTTTTACAGCAAGTGGTTAATTTTTGCTTGGTGCCATGTTATGTCTTACTAGAGATAAAGTTAGGAAAATGCAAAGTGTGTGTGTCATGATGAAAAAATGATTCTGTAAAAGCCACCTTTTTTTATGTGAAGTTAAACTTCACAGCTTGAAAATTGAAGCCCGTACTTTTAAGAAATTTTTTTTCCAGGTTTTTCCAGCTTTGAAGCACTTGAATAATGTTATAGTTATAGTGTAGGTATAAGAAGATACTTCACGATATGGGACAAGAAGGAATATGCCCTGGAGTTCTCCCAACTTGGTGAACAATTGTGATGTGAATTTTGCATCAGAAAAGACATTTTTTGCCCTGAAATACAGTAAACATACTGTAACATACTGTAAACATACTGTGAACATTTTTGGCTGTGTGGGAGTGCTACCAATCTCCAGACCCCTCCATCATACACCTATGCATGTAGTTGCAATGTATGGTCACTGTTGGAGTGTAGAGGCCCTGTCAGTGGGTGACCTGAGAAGTTGACTCCATCCACAGGGGATTTCCCTGATACAGTGAGTCACACCTCATTTGACTCCTTTACCAGAATGTAGTATTGTACAGAAAAAGTGAAAGCAGTTTCATCTGAGATTCTTTTTCCTTTTAAACTTGTTTTGTGAAATAAGTCGCATCAATTTACGGTATACCTGGAATGCACACTAGAAAAACAAAAGTCATTGCAATGACATAGAAATTAGTAAAGGTTAACTGCTATGACTTGCACAAAATTTTCAGTTTTCGATGTGGTGTCAAGTCCATACTAGCAAAAGTGTAGGTTTGTTGTATGATGCATATGCATGACGTAAGACTGACAGTGACCTTTACATATAGTTAAGATACAGTCTGCTTATTTGGTTCAGAAAGCATGGAAACTGTCACTAAACAGTTACAATGTCCAATCAGTTTATTTAAATTGACTTGGACCACAGTTATGTCTGATGCAGAGTATAACTGTGGTGTCTGTTAAATTACTTGGTGGCCTTAAAGGGAATAAGCAGTCTCCACAAACTTACTTTGAAGTAAATATTACAAATTTCTGCTTACTTCTTTTGCAAGTATCATTTCTTTGGTAATGTTTCACAATGTAAAGGTGACATTCTCAAGGTAAACAAAGGGTTTTTTTTTTTTTTTTGAAGAAATTTTGAAAGTCAGTTTCAAAATAGTTTTCACACGATTTTAAAAAGCCATTTTATGAATTAAGTTACCAGGTTATACAACATTTTCCCTTTAAGCTCAGAAAAAAGTTGCAGAGGAATTTTGGAATATTTGTACTTGGTTAATAGTAAACAAATCAGATTTACAGCATCCTATTCTTTTACATAAATAAACCTAGTGGTAAAATTCAGTAGAACTAGTACTGTATCTAGTAGTCTATTTATCATGGCTGTTGCCCATATTATCAATGTGAAATGTTACTTTTTGTATTGTACACTTTCCCATGAAAGGAAATTTCTATAAAAAATCCAAACCTGATAATTGAGTTACTGTGGAAATAAGATACACTGTTCCTGTAGGGTAACAATAACAAGAAAAATACTGTAGACCAGTAGACTTTCCTTCTGGTTCCTTTTCCACTTCATATTAGTTAAATAATATATATTATGTTAACCTTTGTGAAAAGTCTCCATAACTGTTTACATATTACATTGTATGTTACAGTAAATATCCAGCCTATTGGGAAAGGAAACAAGTTAAACTATGTGTTTTGTACAGAGATTGGTTATTTTCATAAAATAAATGTCAGTTTGTCATTACTACTGTACCAGTTACTGGTACAGTAGATACTGTGTTTTACCATAGGTGCTATAGATTCTTATGATTAGTGCAAGCCTGAATAATGTGAAAAAAAAGTAAGCCTCTCGTGAAAATGTTAAAATGCTGTTTAGTATTCAGTATTAATGTGTATATACACTTTTATCCCACCCATTTAGTCATGTTTAACATCCCATACAAGACAGTTCATTTGTTCTAATTTTCTGTACTGTACCTAGGAGTAATATGCATTTCCCTTTTATATTTTGTAAGTGTGACATTGACTTTATTGTGCTGGCAGCTTTAGTGTGGGAGAATCTCACACTTTCCATGGTTCAGGATGGTGGCCCAGTTCAGTTTCCAACTGACCATCCTTCCCCCCAAGCCTCCCCCCCCCCCCCCCAAGTTCTTTCAGTTTTGCTCAAATCTCCCTGACTTCCTATAACTGTACTAGATGAAAAAGCAACAGCTAACAGTATTTCACCACCCCCTTTTGCAAATAAATCTATTCCACTTTTATGGTCTACTGTGGAAAAATGTGTGTAACCAGGGAGTTGCAACAGAACTCCCTGGTGAAACAGTATTTTTGCCATCAAACTGATGAGGGAATTTACCTCACACATTGGACCAACTATGATTAAATGTCATATCTTCCATCCCTGTAGTCAAACCTGCCTCAGATAAGAAGATCAGAGATGTTTGGATGCTTTTACAGTGAATCTTTACAGCATTTCACTTTTCATCCATTTCATAATTGCAGTGCATGTACAGTACAGTCAAATATATATGCAACAATAATATCATGAATTGGAGTCCTTAACATTGGCCATTCTTTATTGATAGCCTTTCAAAATGATTTTCATGGTTCCAAATATTCTGTGCTAATTCCATGGAAAGCTTCAAGGTTATTTGATGAAATCCCTCGTGCCATGGGTTAAATCTAGTTCATCAAT
Source organism: Holothuria leucospilota (assembly GCA_029531755.1). NCBI lineage: Eukaryota > Metazoa > Echinodermata > Holothuroidea > Aspidochirotida > Holothuriidae > Holothuria > Holothuria leucospilota. Next base: position 38,824,687 of record CM055975.1, read on the forward strand.
CAGACAGGTTCTTCGCACAGCTGCACCATAAGTGGTAGTACAATTTTTTTCATTGTTATGTTATAATTTGCCAATCAGTTTTTCTTTCTTTGTTATCCTCAAACTTAAGTAAATCCTGTAGGTTAATAAACTTTTCCTGTTTGGATTTTATTTAGTATGACTTCCCAAGGCAGGAACAAATTACTGCCAAGCACTGTCGTGATGGTGTTTTTATGATGAACCTGGCTGGAAGTAACCTTTATCTTTGTATTTCTGATATCAGGATTCAGATTATGCCCATAGCAACTAACATGACTGGTGGAATGCTATCCTGTCCACTGTAATTTGAATCTTATTAATAAATCAATGTTGGACAACTTTTTCTTGTAATTTGTCTGAATATAGTACATCCTTTGTGCCCTTCCATTGATGTGACAGTCAAAACCCCAGCTCGCCTCATTTCCCTACCCCAACCTTCCCCATACCCACCAGTTCTCCCCACCCACCAATTCTCCCCACCCACCATTTCCCTTACCTCCCTTTCCAGACTCATTAAGTCATGAAGTGCTGTTTACTGTTGAAGCAATTTGTCCCGTTAAATGCTGTTTAACATCTGTTTCATGTCCTTTGTCTGTTTGATGAGTACATATGTTTTTGGTAACCTGTGTACTACACAGCGCCCTCACTGATCCCCTGAGGTGCCTTACTTCTAGCCTGGGATAGCTTCTGTGTTGTAAATACTTCTATGGGTCTTTGCTTGAGGTATCTCTCCATCTCTCTCTGTATGCTGTTTCCTGTAAAGTCTGCTTGGATGAGTTTATAATGTTTGCTAATAAAATAACACAAAAATGTTAAATGCTTAAATTTTCCCCCATTCACCATATTCCTTCCAAAAGTTTATTTTCTTGTAATGTTGAAAGCATTACATGGCAAGAATACTCAGGGTATTAACCAACTGTTGAAGAACTGCTTAACAAGTCACAGCTACTTATCCCTTCTTCTACAAACACTGAAGCAGTAAGATCAGAATAGCAAAAATAACAAGAATAATCAAGAAATCAATATTATTTCAATATCATGAAATATGTTTACCATTTCATCTTATTGTTGTTAAAATGTCAATTAAGCCACCAACTGTAGTCGCCCTCGTCAGGGCATTATTAGCAGGTCAAACCTGTCTGGAATTGACAAATACTGTTCACTCCAAGTGGACAGCCCTTAAAAGACAGTTATCACAGATGGCTGCACAACAAAGCCAAGAAAATCATTACGACAAATGGGTTGTTTGTCATTTGCATATAGATTGAACTTCTTTTCCTTTTCATTTATTTAATCACACTTTCTTGGGATGGTTCATTTGAAGAATTGGAACTTTAAATGGATTGCTTCCATATTGCATGACAGAAGCAATTCAATAAGCATCATGCCAATCAATATCAGTTTCTGTATTTTTTAATTACAAATGCTGGTGTATTTATTACACCTCTTTTGTTGGGTTATTAGAAGAAAGTTATAATTAGAGTGACAAAGGTGTAAAAGTTCTACACAAGTGATGAATTGTCGTGGGATGCTGTTTTCAAGGTGTAATATTGATGCAGATGTAGTTATGTACTGGTGTACATAATTGTAATGGAGGATTAATATGTGAATCCAAGTCTTTGTAGCTGTGATGTTTTGTTTTCACAAAGTACACGCTGTCATAGAATAAGTGAAAGGTAAATGCAGCTCCACATTAAGTGTAAAAATATTGGTGTATTAGATTTTCTCAAACCACACCGTATCATTTTTTCTCCCTTAAATGTTAAGTTCATTAGTTCATTAATTTGTATTTTAATCTTAAGTGGAAATCCAATCTAGGATAGGGGGAAATATATCCCACCCCCACTGTTTGGAGATGCTCCCTTTGACTTCCACTTTTCCACACAGTAAATTTTGCTGTAGGGACCTTTTGTTACCCCTCCCCTTTGTCCCTCCCCCATCACTTTTTTACACAAGTCTTCACTACAGGTGGTTAGATACATTACTGTTTTAAATGTAAGATTACTACTGAATAAGATTGTACAGCACAGAAGTTCAGTTGTTGCAAATTATAACTTAAGGAAATTCATCTGGAGATCAGTTCGAATGATAGGCACAGTTTGAAGAGTTTCAGGTGAACAGTCGAGAAGGTATAGAAAATCACTTCCCCCCAAATGCCAGATCACACTGGACTGATGTACAGTAAGTAGTCCGTATCGAGTAGGCTGAACTTTCATGCTCATTTTCGTAAAAGCTAGTCTTATTGTTTGACATGTGCACCATGTCAATGTGTAAGCTGAGATACAGGTAAAGTATATCCATGTCCTAAGATGTGTGCGAGAATTTAAAAAAAATTGTAAAAATTGCAATAATTGTCTCAGTTCAACTGAAAACATGATATTCCATCTAAACTACACCATACTTGTCAACTTCATTTATGATCAACTTCATGTTCTTCTTGTAAGAAGTTCAAGACCAATGGTTTTCACACTTTGGTATTACTATTCAACAAGAGTTGTGAATTTTATTAATTGTCTTTTGAAATTTGTTATTTACGTTCACTCGAAGAAAGGTCATTTTTGATTTGGTGTTAAGGAATAGGGTTCTTTAAGTGTTTGCCTTTGTCTTGTTACTGTTGAGTGAGCAGACCAGTAGGGTGGGACTTGCAAAGTGTCTTAAAGGAGCTGCGATTTTAGTATACATTGAGAATAATGACAGCTGTGAATAGCAGTGGTTGAATTCAAATAAAATACAAGAAAGAAAAACGTTTTCTTGTCTCCTTGGGAATTTTTTGCATGCAATTCCTTTCAAGTATTTGATAGAGGGTATTCAGTTTGTTTGAGTGAGCAAACAGTTACACAAGGGTTTTGGTAGGTGGCAAGTTTGAAAAAAAATTCTTTTTATTATCAGGTTTGATGGAATCGTTAAGAAAATTGAATTCTGTTGTTTGTTTTTTAGTGTCAATAGGTTTTTCCATTTCACGTATGGTACTGTGTGCAAGGTGTGAAACAAGTTTGAAATGGAAACAAATAGGCATTGCTTGGCTTACAGTTCTCTTGCTAGTTGTTAGAATGATATCTGAGAAATAAACCTTCCCACAAGTAGGTAGAGTCTATTTAAATCTGTAGACAATAGAAAGGTACTGTATTTTTTCAAGTTTGCAGGTAAAATGTGACTGCTGTTATGCCATCTGAGGGTGGTTCATGAGTGTCTCATAGACATGACAAGTTCTTGTAAATGATACAGTAACAGTACTTTATACATAGTATGGTGATATGGAATGTGTGCAAGTATAGTGTACTTATAAGCTGCATAGCAAAGGGGGATGGTAAAGGGAAGAGGGAGAGGGTAGGAAGGAAGAGAGTATGTGAGATGGTGGGATTGGTGGGAGAGGATAAGAATATGAGAAACGAATTGTATTGAATTGAATTTTGAGTGAAAATCAACTAGCATCAATGGATGGCATGTTCTAGTGATTAATGAAATCAGATCCTGGTCTAGTGTAATATATTCGGTAGCCTTTAGATGCCTGTAAGTGACTTGGCTTGGATTCATGGGCGTCCAGAGGGGGCACTTGCCCCCCCCCCCGAAAATCAAAAACTTGAAAAAATGAAAAAATTAAAGAAAAAATGAAGAAAATATAACATCAGCATTTCTTAACAGTTCACCCAGTGTGAATTTCTACTCTCAAAACAGGAATTGAATAAAAATATCAACACTCAGGCCCCAGCAGCCCCCCCCCCGAGCATATTTTTGGTATTTTTTAAAGTTTGCATTTATAATATTGCTACTAGTGTTTCCCCTTTTTATATGCGATAATTAGGCCTTGGAAGTGCCATTTCCAGCGATCTGGGAAGCGTTTTGGGCCAAAATTATTTTCTTGCGCTTTGAGCCAACCGATGGTGGTGCTGAGTGCTGAGAGTCTCTCTATGGGCTTCGCCCCCCTCCCCCCTTGACAAATTCCTAGCTATGCCTTTGTCAACACTGTGTGAAGTAGCATCTAAACTCTTTTCTGGGAGTAAAATATTTGCCATGAAAAAAGTTTGGCCCCCCTAAAAAATTTTGTTCCCCCCCTGTTCCCCCCCCCCCGAATTTTTTTCTGTGGACACCCATGCTTGGATTGTCTTTAGCTTACTAATATATGTGGAATAAATGAGGTTTTTAAAGTGCTGACAGAATTCTATTTCTACTCCTTACATTACCTTGCAGACCTGCTGTGTGAGTACAACGTCATGATTACTAAATTTACTAGTACAGGTATATTGTGTTAATTTGAGTACTGCTGCACAGTAGGAGAATGAGTACAAATTTTGCACAGTTGACTGAGCCCAGAAAATTTTTTTCACACCACACCATTCTTTTGTCAAAGTTAGGTTTATCATGTTACCAACCCTGAACCTAATAGCCAGCTAAGACCGGTGCAAATGCAAGGAGCTCTGAAATGCATTTTGGTGGAAGATATTTGTGTCTACCAATTGTGTCTATGAGATCACTGGTTCAACTGAAATGTACACCCATTGGTAAAACTACTGTAGGAGAGCAACAGTTGACCTTTTTTTAGGGAGGCAAATACATCATGAAAAATTTGTGAGTACAATATTAAAGAGTACTGTACAAATCCATTCCTACAAGTTTGGCCATAGGCAAGTGTGGTTATTTGTGAGAACAAGGGCATACTAACTACAAGTATCAGTGTGAGTACAAATCAATTCTCACGAGTTTGAGTACAGGCAAGTGTGGCTAAGTATTAGTATATGTGCATGCTACAAGTATATGAGTGTGAGTACAGATCCTTTCTCACAAGTTTGAGTTCAAGCAATTGTGCCAGAGCATTGGTAACAGTGCTGCAGTACAGTTCTGCTACCCGTGGTTTGCAAAGGATATGTTGCCTGACATATCCATAGGTTAACTTTCAGGAAACCATACTACTTTAAGTACAACTCGGGATAACTATTTGACCAATGGCTTTGAACATTTAGACTTAGGAATGATATTTGTTATAGTGCTATCTGGATGAGAAACAGAGATAAGAAAGAAACAAACTTCAGTTAATGTGAAAGTAAAATGTGATTAAAAAGCAATAACCTGGTCCAAGTTTCCATTTATTACTTGTAATGTTTTTTCTTTTACCTTTTATAGTTTCAGCTTTCAGTTTATACTAAAATCAAATGGAATTTTCATTCAGATATCAATTTTTTTTTTTTTTTTAAGTTAAACAGTTGGAGATGCATGTCTACTGTAGTGTGTTTAACTGTCGTTGTGACTAAACAAAAATACATTCTAAACTTACTTAGGCTAATGTGACTGAAGAAGGCCCCAACTTCATACATTATACATTAATACAACATCAGGAAACCACTGGACTCAACCAGAATCTAGTACTTTTTTTTTATTGCAGCTGAAAACCAGAGAGATTCAGTCCTTTATTAATGACTATTTCTCAGAAGTTAATGAGACATGTGTATTACAGGACTTGTGACCACTCCCAGTCCTTCTCCAAGAATGTTACTTAACATCACCATCCCATGGAGGGAGGTGGTTGGATGTATCCCCACTCCTCTCCAATTCATCATTGGTCATGTTCCTTTATATTAACTTACACATTCATTGAAGAATACTTTGCAAATTATCTAAGTTTTAAAATAGACATGTACAGAAGTATAATTGTACTTCATAAATTTACATTAGTTTAAAATAAACTACTTAATATCATTCTGTTTGTCCTCTTGACATATATGTGGGGAAGTGGGGTGTATCTACCACTTGACAGAGACAGACGGAAACCCCAAACTTACAATAACCCACAGATGTTTAGATGTCTGCTTCTTTGGAAGAGGTAAATGTTAAGTGAGTTGAGTTTACTCAAGTAATTGCCATAATGGCTGTGTCAAAGGAAATAAAGATAAGTTAAAACAAACAGTTTGTTCATAGTCACTAAATACAGGATGTCCTTAGCTTCATTGAAAAACATCAAAAAGAAACAAATGCCTGCACTTAAATACTTCCAATTGTCCTCTGCCTTATTATCTTTTTCTGTTTTGTCAAAAGTGATTGGTGATGCCTGTAAGTGTGATTAATACAATTACAGGAAATGTTAGAAAGAAACCAGTTGTAACTGGGGTATCCTGGGTGGAGATGTTTTCTTTCCCCTTCTTCCACTCTTAATTTCCTGACCAGAAAAGACTTCCACTTTTTTTTTTTTTTGTTATAAATGAGTGTTCTTTAGTTGGCTAAGAATATTTTGATGTATGGTATGATCAAATTCATTAAAATTTGACGAATATCTTCACTCAAAAAGTTCAGAATTCCTTGCTGGACTTTTGTAACCTTGCAGTAAAGTCAAATGTCACTTAGCCACTGTGAACGTGAGAATATGAAAACAAATGAAAAAAAAAAGATCCTCAAAAGAAAAGTTACTCAAACTTTTTATTTTGTTTTTATCAGGTCATCTGTTAGCTTTGAAGGACCATAAGCAGTTAGTACTAAGTTGAAAACTTGAAAAAGCTTTGAAAGAAAGGAAGGAATCATTGTTCTCAAGTGTTTCCATTTACATGCTTGCACCCCAATCATTTGTAGATACCTATAAAAGAAAACAGTGCTGTTTGTGATCCATAACCATTGTTTCGAGCCAAGTTTCTTTCCCATGTGAGTGGAAAAAACATTTAAGAATTATCACCTTTTTTATTTTGAATTCTTTTAAGATCTTTTCTCTGAAAAAGGTTTCAGTTTTGGTCCTTTTGCTGGACTTTGTCTCATTCAGTTTCCTCTGCAGATTGAAATAAAATTGCCACCTTGTGGAGATTTAAAACAATACTTTACCCAGGGCATTTTGTTTTATAAGACTCATTGGTTCATTGCACCTTTTTACTTTCAGTATTTGAATATTTTTCAACTTTGCAAATTCCAAATAATGTCTTGCCTTCCTTCTTTTAAGACATTCATAATTTTCTTAAGGCTCTCCATGAGTGGTTTCAGATTATTAAATGCATGCAGTATAATTGTTTTGTTTTGGAAAAGAACTTTTCAATTAGCTATACCTTCGGTTTCAACATTTCTGTATCCTCTAAAGTTATTTTGAAGTTTGCAGTAGTCATTAAAACTTGGAGACATCTCTGTTTTCTTTCTGAAAAAATGTGATAGTGAGAGTAATGATTAAATAATTAATAAGAGTTTGGCAGCCAACTGTGCAGACATTGACAACTGAAATGGGAACTACAGTAAGTTTTCGTTTTAACTCGTTTTTGAAGACACTGTTGTTGTGTTGAAATGATAATCAGTATTCAATAGTGCTACCTGCTGGTATTTTTTTTCAGTATTGGTGAAATTTTCCCAAAATGGAGATCTACTCCTTAACCAATATTTCTCATTTTATACTTTATAGAACTTTAAGATTATTTTTAGTATGTTTGACTGTAAGTTCCAATATTGTACAGTCGTGTGACATGCCACCAAAAGAGCTGTTTCACTCATCAGTTAAAGAATTAAGTCCTCCAATCAGAGATCCGTTGGAATTATTTCAATATCTTTTACCGTTCTCAAAATATACATCTTCAAAGTTTGATGGTTTCTGAAGAGACTAATTACCTATGCAAACATAATGATGAGGAGTGTTGCACAGTGTTATGATTTCTTTTGTTAACCCTATATAAATTATCTCTTAATTACCGATCATATAGATTACAGTTTGGTGAGTGATATCAATATTTTTCAAGGAAAAAATTTTAACTTTTATAATAAACCCCACAGGGAATAACAATGCTACCAGTGTCCTTGAAATTAAGGTTGAAAAACAAAGGCTAACATGTGCCATATATGGTATGTCCCTCTTTCGATGTCACATATTTGCATATTTAGCACATGCTTATTCATTATACAAGTGTGAAATAGAAATTTCCCTCTAAAATGGTTAATGTTTGATGAATTTTAATGGAAATTGTGGATATTTTATGGATTTTTAATGCCTTTTACATTGAATATCCAACTATATTATTTTCATGTCACACAATCTTTAATGGTAGTGTCCAACAGCCAATGGTTAAGTGTACAGTATTCTCATTTCTCAAATATCGGTCTCGCATTAGTATCAGCGGATATTGAGAATTGAAATATTAGTATCAGCAATATTGGTTACTTGTAGTAATATTGATACCACACTATGCTACACCTGTAGGTGGAAGATGCATACTGTGCTTACTGTATGAAAAGTCATTAACATAAGACCTATACAATAACTCATTTCTAAATTGTACTTTATTTTCTTGGCACTTCATCTATTTTGCATTTCTTTTATCTTTTCCTTTCTATAGTTAGGGTTCTGGTATTCCATTGTTCTAGTTTTTCTTACCTTTGTTGCTACATTTTGATTTACCTTAAGCTGTCTTGTGCATTTGTATAATAGCATTTTTACGTTTGTACAGTATGTATTTGTTTTTGATTTGCAAGCTTTCAATTAATACCCTTTGGGTTTCAATAAAGTTGAGCCTGAACTTGACATTAATACAGTTACAATCATTAAAAACTTTTTTCAGTTACTCTCAAAGTTAATCATTAACCTCCTGTGTACAGTACATTCTGGATTCTTCCCCCCCCCCCCCACTCCATGTTCAGTATAGAGGTTAATACTATATAGACAAGACTGTTACAATTGATTGGTATCTGAAGTCTTGAGATTATTTTAGGATAAAGACAGTTTGTGTCATCGTTAATGACTTTATACACACTAGTTGTGTGGTGAGCATATTAGTAATTATCGCCATTTTGCAAGTAATGGTCAAAAGTAACGTACCGTGTTGTACTAGGGCTCAAAATAAGATTGACATAATAGAGAGGGGTAATTGGCTATTCGGTTGACTGATATTTGTCACAGAACTGAGGCTAGTAATAGGGAAATGAAGGTCAAAACTTAAAAGCAACACAACACCAAATGGAAATAATACACAAGGAAGTCAAGGCAATTTTGGCCTTTGGTGTTGAGGATTTTTGGTGGGCCATCATGGCAGAGTGAACAGACCTACAAGCCATGGCCTCTGGTCAGGCCTGTAAGCCGGACAAGTATTAAAGGGGTGCAAGATTGCTTCCAGATGGTGGGGGCGAAATATTTTTTTAGGGGGGAAATGTGTAAAAATGTTTGTAGGCCATGGCTACTTAAAATTTTCTAGGGGTGGAAATTTTTATGAAGGGCTTTGTCTCCCTGCCTCTACCTATCCCCGCTTATTTTGAGGGAAAAAGAAGAGTTGGAATGCATTTCCACATTTGCTCAGGATGTGATTTTCTGAATTTGGCTGTAAGATATTTTTGTACAGTACAGAGCCCACATGTATGTAAAGAGGTTAACAGATTTTAGTAGGGAGAGAAGAGGTCTTACCAAAATATCAACCCTGCGTAAGAGTACATTTGTCTTCTCAAAGAGAACCAAATTTTGAACTTGTTAATGTTATTGCTAGGACTGCAGGTATGGAAAGTAAAGTAGGATTTCAGTATGGGTGCATTTACACTAGATCCGGATCTGATCGCCTGCGCGGGGTCAGATCCACTGCTCGAGATCAAATTTGTAGTGTAAACGCAGATCAGATCCGGATCTGATCGCCCTATTTTGATCCTGGTAAGAGGGGAGGATCAGACCCCGCGCAGGCGATCAAAACTTGTAGTGTAAACGCTCCCCGGATCAACGGTGACCCGAGATCAACGGTAATTCAACGTAAATTATTTGGAGGTCACTTCTGCAAAAACACTCATTATGCAGGGAGGTGGATCAGAGTACGAGACAAGTGTAAATGCACCAGAATCAAGCCATACACGTAATTCGATATGCTGATAACATAGGGCGATCAGATCCGGATCAAGTGTAAATGCACCCTATAAATAGTTCCTTTTGGTGTCAAGGACATTTTCCCTTTGTACCCCTACAAATCCTGACTCTCAGAAATCCTTTGGGAGTACAATTGGATTTGCAAGTGGATCAGTTTTAAGGGAATCAATCTGTTCTCAAAAGAGACAATGTGAGGAGAACTTTAACACAGATTTTAACTTCAAAACGAAAGGTAATGTATTTTGAAATGCACTGGGTCAAGTGCCAAATGATCACGAGCTTTGAGCTTGTTTTTATAACATCTACTTCTTTCTTGTCCTTGATTGTTCAGCCATCTATGCTGATCATTCCTGTCCCCATAGCTTCTCACATCATAACTTTTTTGATTTTTTACTTGGCATTATGGAAAGTCTTGGAAACAGTGCAATACTTTCCATTCTGTTTCAACTGACATCAGTTATGTGACTATTGAAGGGAGGAGTCAAAATGAAATCTAATAAGACACCTTGAAAAACAATGGACAATATTTAGCAATGAAAACAGAAAGGAAATCTATGTTAATATATTGTACATGCCATTGAAAACAGTACATCACCTAGCAACTTTTTTCTCTTTATTTTACTTAGTTATAGAACTGCATGAGTGATAACATTTTATAGGTATATAATAATATATCACTATTTTAATTTCTCCCTTTGACAAAGGCCTCTTTATATTAGTTTTTCTATTGAAAGTTAGTTTAATATTTAATATTGAAAACTATTTACATGTGAATTAAAAACTGAATTGACTCTAATTGTATTGTGTCAGTTTGCCAAATTATCATACTTTGTGGTTAAAAATAATTGGTTTTACTTTCAATCCAAGCTCGTTTCTGCCCCAAAATTATGATTCAAACAGAACATCTTTAGTTTTTATTGCAACTTTTTAAATGATTGTAGCTTTCCATCACTTATGTTAATTGTCTTCTGATTGGCAAGTGGTCTCATGTCTAGTTTTGCTTTGCTAAATGATTTTACAATTGGTGATGAGTAGAACCCATGAGAGATTTATGATGACTTTTATGTTTTTATATCTTTCAACTCATTTGTGGCATTTTAATTGATCAAAACCAGTTACAATATTTTATTGAAGGTTTCCACTGGAGATAGAATTATTGCATTGTGAAGGTCATTTAACTTTAAAATTATTGAAATTTAGTAATTTTGTTTTGTAGATGATTAAGTTTTAGATGTTGTTGAAATTAGCATAAAGGTGAGATACTTTTCTGGTGAAGTGGATTTGATGGAAAGGACTATATCAAAGATTAATAGGTGGAAATATTTTAACAAAGTAAGGATGAAAAAGTCATGAAACATTTTTCCTGCATTTGAAATAGGTACTGGACCACACAGTGAATCATGGTACAGTGTACTACAGTTTGTGGTAGGAATATTATTTCATAGCACTGGAAGAATACCATGATTTGATGTTGTGTAAGATCCCTTTTGTGGGTATAGAACCTACAGGTAGGTCTTAAGTGGTGGCCCTACAGCAGCCATTTTTGGTCCATGGCAGGCACTAACATGACCCACAGAAGATTCTGAAGAGTTCCAAATTTTATAAAGGAAACAAACTGCTTAATGATATGCTGCTTACTAAATAAGAATTGAAGTAAAACCTCAAGTGAATGGGCCCTTGGCCTGAAACACTATGAACCCCTGGTATGGATTACTCAAATTTCTATATTTCTTTTGTTTACCTTTCTCATTCGACGAGTGAGTTTTAATAACAAGTTCCAAAGTCCTTGCAGTTGAAGTACAGAACTGTAACATTTTATTTATGTAGTGAAAATTAATTGAACAAATGTTCCAGGTAATTTGTGAGGACTTAGGACTGTTTAGAGAATACTGTAAGGAAGCTACAGTGTATAGGCCTAATACTATAACTTTATAAGGGAATGGAAATACAGTGTGTGTAGAACTTGGCTGGTTTTGTTTACATAATTTTACCCATTCTTGAGAGTTTTGCTTTGTGTGTGTACTCTGTTAAGTTTCATGTCTGTGAAGACCAGACACATTGCAGTTCAGTTGAACAATGATAATGGCAGACAGTCTGTTTCACTCTAAAGATAATGTGCCTTTATTTCTTTAAGGTGAAATGTGATGATTGACATTTACCAAATGTTCCCCATTCTACCATTCTTTGTAAAGATTGTTTACTGCAACTGTTGACACTGTGACCTTAGCTACTATAGTACGTTGGAGTTATTAAGGAATAAATTCCTCTCCTTGTCACATTCTAATCAACATTAAAAGAAAATTGATAGATTCTTACAATTGTATTGGTCAGTTACATATATACAGACCATAAAATAGAATACAAGTTGTGTATTTGTGCTGCAGCTCCCCAAAAAGATAAATTTCTGGCATTGCCTTGAGAGTCTGCCATAGAGGTCAAATATATACCATTTGCCTAAAACCTTTGATCAATAAATATTTTTCCCTCTGTGAAGAACCGACTTGCATTTGACAGACGCAACTCTCTGTTCCCTGATAAGATTTTTTTGGTCAGCATTTTGTGAGTGTTTGTTTAGAGAGCAGTAAATTAGTGACCTTAGTGCAAGGTTAATTATCAACTGTTTTTGTTGGTTGGGGGTTTGGATTTCAGCAAATTGACCCTCGTAGTTTACATTAATGTGCTTATCCATTAAAGTTTCTTTTTGAGGTTTCCAGGAGGGAGTAGTCTGCTGATTTGATTTGTTTTTCTTCTAGTTCTTTGGCAGAGTTATGATGGCAAAAGAATCAGATGAGATCAAAATACTGGCTGCATTGGTTACCTTGATCTGTCAAAAAATAAACATCTCCCAATGATGAATGTTGTTTCAAGGAGTTTGTGGTACAGCTGTGAAGTCTGAATTTTTTGAAGAAAGTATTTTACAATAGGAATGTTACAGTATGGCTGAAGGTATTACATACAGTATCGAATAGGATGATACTCTGGTCAAAGTTGTCAGAAGGTTTATCTGTACTTAGCAACAAACTAAAAATTAGGGAAGGATGATGATGATTGATTGTTTGTAATTGATTCTAATCAGTGTTCAAACAGATACACCAAGAAATAAACAGGTTTGAAAAATTACAGCTCAATCTTTCTCTTGCTCGTAGCTAAATTTTTTATTTGGAAGAAGATAAGGTCTAGAAATATGAATTGTAAAATTCCTTGTGCTGAACAATGAATCACAATTAATAAACCACTTTACACAATGCTTTGTAGTGCTATTAACTGTAGAAGTTATGCAGTTGATGTCATCCTGAGGGAAAATGACTGCAAGTTTTGTCCTAAAGGCTATCCGTTGGTGTTAAGGCCCTCTCACACTAGCTGTGATGTGACGCAATGTGACATATGATACAAAAAAAAATTTGAAACAATGTAATTACTAACTATGTAAACACTCACACTAGGAACTATATGACATGCCTTGATGTGATGAAACTGAGTTGAAATAATTTCAACTTTTACCCACTTGTCGCTGGGCAATATTTTGTGTGACCAATGATGAGACAGAATTGCTATTTTATTAGATCACATGACTAATCAGTCTTTGGCATATCTCTGAGAGAGGAAGATACAGTGGCCTGTAGTGTGAAAGGACTGCAACATTTTTTCTCATGTTGTATCACATCACAGTGTATGGTATCTCATATAGTGTGAAATGGGCTTTAAAGGGCATAATCAGCCGCCCCAAACTTACTTTGAAACATCTGCTAAATCTCACAAATAACCTTTTATTCCCTTCTCAGTATCTTTTATACTTCAGGACATAAATATTTCAAGGTAAACCAAGGCCTCTATGTGGATTTCACAATTCCTTGAGAAAAATGTCAAATGATTTTCAAGAGCCATTCAAGAACTCGGATACCTGGATACACTAATCCAAATTGGGGTGACTGCATTTTTCCTTTAAACATAATACCATACTGTTGGCAAAGGTGTACAGGGTACAGTTTATTGTAGAAAATGCATATCTTCAAAAATGTCTTTCCAGGTAGAGTTAGATGAGGTTTTACGGCTCAGTTTCTAACCAATCGGTTAATCAGCCTTTTTTCAAGTTGTGGGTTACTGGCTTGTTTTCCCTACTCCATTGCTTATGCTGAGCACCAAGCACAATAGCAGTAGGTTACATTTTTGAAAGTCTTTGCTATGACCCGGCCAGGAATCAAACCCCAGACCTTCTGGCTGCAAGTCCAGGTAGATTAAACAGAAATACTGTATTAAAAGTCATAGGCCTACAGTGTCAACTGTAGGTTTATCTCAATGCAGACCCGTAGCCAGACTAACCAATTTGGGGGGAGGGGCACATCAATGTTGGAGTTTTGCTGGCCTGGGGGAGGGGTACCCCCTCCCCTTTGAAAATTTTTGCCTATTCTAAGGACTCTAGATGCAAAATGGTGCAAGATTTTTCATTTTTTCTTCTCATATTTGTATTCCAAAAAGGCTGCTCTCGTAATAAATTTTTCCTCCTTCAGTGCAAGACCTTTTATTGAAAAATTTTTGCCCCCTGTGGCTACGTGCCTGTATCAATGCAGTGTCTCGAGTTCATGATGAGGATGGATGGTATAGGCAAGGTAAAGTGATTCTTGGATCTGAGTACAAGTTTTTTTTGTAGTACTGAAGTGACTTGAGCCGGAGTCATAGAAAATTCAACAGTCCATGACTCCGCTAAAGTCCTGCAACTGTAAAAGGTACATGATTATAGATGGTGACTAGGGGTTAGAGGGAGACAGGTCTGTTTCAAATATTGTCAGACTTTGTCTCATCACCAATTGTATGCAAGAGGAAAGTGTTGAGCATATGGTACTGTACTATGTGGTGGAGTAATGGTGCAAATGCTTACAGTAATGACATACAGTTCTGATTAAATGTAGGTGTTAAAAGTGAACTGTGCCATAATGACTCTTGATCTCTTTCCTTGGTATCAATCATCCAACCACAGTGTTCAAACCTCAATCTAGACCAAATGAGTCTCAGATTGTTTCATTCTCTGTAGGATTTCCTGTGTGAGGGGTGTTTTGCAGTACTAATATTTCATTGGAAAAATAGGAATTACAAAAGATTGTGAGATCACCTCTCTCCGTTACTTTTCCTGTTTAAAATATATTGTTTTGAATAACAATAACTATCAGTGCTATTGATTTCAAGCTGATTGCACAGTGTCATGTTCACAGCACCAATCCACACATTGTACTTATTCCTTTGCCTGACCTATAAAGGTGAACTGTAGGACAAAGTTGGGATAGGGAGGCCACACTGCTTCAACTGCTTCAAAACTGTCAAAAATTAAAAGAAAGTGTGTAAATTTGTAAGTTTGTAATTCTGCAATGTTTTGCTAAAAACAAAAGAAATTACAACATTAGCCTTTTCTGCAGTAGGCTATGAAGTTTTAGGAATACCGAAATAAATGCTTTGTGGGAGATACAGTTTATGTTGTATTATCTTTCTAGGGAGTTGCCATGGCATCTACCTGATCAGACTGTTCAGTTATGCAGAAAAGACAGTCTTTATCATTAATAATTAAAGGGGCTCATTGAGTTGAAATTGAATATTTTGTGACAGGTTTTAAGGAAACCATTGCATGACAATGTTTCTAATTAGCCTCACTACTCATGTAATGCTTCCTATAGTTACTGAAAATGTGCGAAAGTGCAATTTTTATGGACAGAGGCTGCATATGATTAATATGTAAAAGTAAAAAGTGTCTGGTCACAAATTTGTAATAAATGGTTTTAGTCACTTATTACACTATCATTGCCATTTCAGATGTGTGTCAGATGTGCAGAATCTCTTAGTGTGACCATTTACCATCAACAGGTCAGTCTCAACAGGTGTGAAAAAAAATCATGAAATCATGAATTTTGTGAACCACCTCAATAAGCCCCTTTAAGGACTCACTCAGGATTAAAATAGGTTTGCAGTTACAGTACTTGACACTCTTTTTGTATGAACCATTTTCAGATATACACTAGTTACTTCTTATAGTAGGGCCTACCTGTTTCCCAACCCTATGTATAGTACTGTGACCAGAGTATACAGTACAGGGCTTTTTTTCCAAAAGTCCCCTGACTCTCTGGCGAAGAGCCAGGGGCGAAAACCAAACAATACTCCCGAAGGAGTTCTGCTCCCCGAAGGAGTAACAACGTCCCCAAGGGACAAACTTTGACAGTACAGGGTAGTTAAATAAATGTAGACCACACCACACATGCTCATTTAATAAAACCATAACACTGCCCCTTTAAACTCTGAAATTCTGGCCCAAAGAATCTCAGAAATACTGCCCTCACTATTTTTGATTTTCCTCTGTAGTGATAATTACTGACATGGTGTTGTATGAGATTATTTTTAGCTACAGTACCTCATAGTTTATAAAACCTGTTTCCTGCTTTTCAAGTGATTTCCTGCTCATAGATTCTATAAAAGAAGCTTTCTTCTCCCTCTCTTTCCTTGAAACAAGTTTAAGTTTTATCATTTGAGGGTCAGGAAGCAAGTTGGCCCTTTGAGGACACTATACCATGGTTCAGTCCCCTAACATGGTAGGCTTCACAAAAAGTTTTGTATACTGGCTGTACTTTGTGTGTTCAAATCAGCATGTGCTATCAATTAAAACTGCTTCCTCAGAGTTTCATGACTGTGATATGCATTCCATTCTGTAAATATTATTTTGTGCTACATGCTAAATGCAATATTTTCTGCTTTGTTAACAGCAGTCGACCAGGACGCCCTCCGAAGCGTTCCCTTCCCATTTCTTTGCACCATCATTTGCATGGGGTACATGCAACGGGACATCCACTGGACTTACTGAAACGGCAGAAAATTGACAATGGTATGTGACAAAAAAGAATGAACTGTAATATGTTACCAAAGGAATACTAAAAAGAGGATAATTTTAGGTAGTTTCCCCCCACCCCCTGAATTATTTTTGACCTGATCTTTATTATGTGGTTGGTTTTCTTCCTTCTTGACAGGAAATGTATGTAAAAGCTTCAGCTATCCATACACATGAATTACTTTTTCATGTGAAACACAAACATCAGATACCACTGGGAAATACCCTTGCCTTCAGTTTTTGTCTATCTATGAAGTTATCAGAAACAAAAGAATGTGTTGAATTATCACTTAATGGGCCTCCATATGACAACATTTAATTAAAAGATAGGTAAAAGGCTATTAAATTTTAAAGGAAAGTGGATGTGGGTCAATTACAGTGATAGAAATACCCACTCTTACACATACTGTATACAGTAGTCACACATGACCTCTGGTCAGCATAGGTGAAAGCAGTAATAAGACCTCAAGTATGAACCAGCCTGACTGTTTGAATGGGACAACTGAAAATAGGACAGAGAATTTCTTGAAAATTGAAATCTGAGTAAATGTTTAAGTATCCTTCATGGGAAATGATAGTGAAAAAGGTTGCTGTATGAAACACACCCATGTAAAAGCAAATGTATTCAGGGGCCGGTTTGTAACTCTTCAGAAATGAAATTTCGAGATAAGAAGTTGATTTGCTTGTCATAAAGATGGCCAGATTTGTAAGTGATGAGCTTTTATTATCATTCCCCATTTTCCCATCAAGATATGATGACATACTGAGGCTCCCCTTTTACTTCAATGCAAATTACTTGTAACACAGGGTTTATCAGGAAATATCACCAATTACACAATTCTCGGAAGGGGCATGTGTCATGCCCAGTTATCACAACTCTCTGATTGAAGTTTTTCTTTCAAAGATGAAACTTTCATACTGTATGTGCCAGTTATTTCTGTAATTACCATGAGATAGTTTTCTTGGCCTTCATACAGTACCTGCCCTTTGTCTGGAAGCTCCCATCTGCCTTAATAGCGTAGAGCGGTTTCTGCCCTAAACTATACCCATATGGCAGTCATACCTCTTTCACCTCAAGAACAGCCAGCAAAAATCTACTGTCATTCATAAAACATACGTGGAATATCATAAATATATTGAATTGTTATTTTTGTACCCCAAAATTTGGTCATGTTCATGAAGAAAGATCTTTATTACACAATGCATACTGCAAACAGAGAGAGGGCATCTCATATTTCTCTATTCATTGAGTCTGTAGTTTCATGTATGTCATGTTTATAACTTCCCAGTTCATCTTTGTAAATCAGTGTAATATTTTACAGCATTCATAGATATCCAACTTGTGTTCGTAAAAGTCGCGTGTGGAATTGATAAAATGCTCCGGACCAGTCTAAATTGAATGTTATTACAAGTTTAGATAAACATACAAGCACAGATGAAATCATTTTCAGTGGCTCTCATACAAAATTTCATCATAAAACTTTACTGACATTTAATTTTGATTTGAGTTTCCAGATTCATGCAAGAAAATTTACAACTGCAATAAATTCTATGTATATATATTTGCTTGCGAGATAAAACTTTATTTCAAACCAGCAAGCGGAAAATCATGTAAATAAACTGCAGTTGGAGACGGTGTTATTCTTCCCTATCATAAATCAAAATTGGAAACAGAGTGAATTATTTACCATTTTTTTTTCGATTCTAGGTTACAGCTCAAAATTGTTGCTGACATTAAGAGATACTGTATCACAGAAGCAGAAAAGGCCTTCTAGGTTTCCATTAAATAAGTGTTTGGGGAGCTTGGGGGAGGATTGATTATAAACATATTGATGTATTTGAGTGGATGACATGGTGAAGGATAGCAGTACTAAACGCAAGTTACAGGGGAGGAGTGTGGGTTGCAGAGATAGAGACAAATATTACAATAGAGTGTGACATATGGTCTAGGATTTCAGCTAATTGATATCTGCAGAAAAGCTTTGTTATAAATGTCATCAGCATGCACTTGTTGCATGTTCTCACTCAGCAGTCAGTCATTTTTTTAGGAGGGGATTAAGTACTGTAGCCTCAAGTGCTGATTTGGCATTAACAGTCCTGATTAAGCTAAGACAATGGTATGGTGAAGTCAAAAGTATTTTGTTCCATTTCACTTATTTTTTCCTCTTCATCTCATTTGTGGATGGTTAAGCTTCTGCAATACCCAGTGAAAAAAATACAGTACAGATACTTGCTGTACTTGTCTGCTCAGTTTAAAATATGTAACTCTGTCATACTCCCCAAGTCATCTAAATTAGTTTTTAAGATACTTCACTTGGTAGTGGACAGAGTGGACTGCAAATTTTAATATACACCAAGTAATTACATCCCCATTTGATAAAGGATTAATAGGATAAGAAAATGTCCTTGGGGACAAAGAATGAAGAAAATGTTTGTAATATTTTCTTTGGGTGACAGAAAATAACCCCAAGGACTACAGTTAGGCAAAATGAGTATGCTGTATGTAAAGTAAGTTGTTCTGAACAAACCTACAGGGGCTTCAAACCCTGAACATGTGCAATTTCAACTTCAAATCACTGAAATCTCTCATATCTAGAAAAAGTTAACAAAATCCAGTCAATTCTTTAACTGATAAGTAGATTGATAAATCAACCAGGACAAATTAATTGATCAATTGGTTAACTTACATATTACACATATGGATTAATTGATTTATTAGTAGGGGATGAATGGATAAATCAGATACATAATAAAGGGAAAATGCCAGTCCCCCTAATTTGGATTAGTGTATGAATGGCCCTTATGAATCATGTGACAGTATTTTCTCACTAAATTGTGAAATTCATGCAGAGTTACTCCTTGGTTTACAATGTTCCTTGAATATGCAATGTTTAGATCCTGAAATATTACAAAAATTGCTTGGACGGAAATGACAGGATATTTGTGAGATTAAAGGCAGTAAGTAGTCACCCCAAAGTTTGCTTTGAAAAATCTGCAAATCTCCTCTTATTGCATTACAAGCACCTCTGAAGATATTGTGAACTTAACTTATTACAAACAATAGGTAAAACAATGAGAAATTCTCCTTGAATTTCACAATTCACTTACAAAAACATTTTCACATGATCAAAATAGGCCATTCATGAACTAGAGTGACGGGGCTCACTAACTCTGATTGGGGTGACTGCCTATTGGCTTTAAGCACATTTCTTTCAAAATAAGTTGGGGGACTGCTTATGCCCTTTTAATAGGTGTTTCTGCTTTCAGTTGAAAGGTCTTGTGGCCAGGCCCATAGTCAGATGGAGGCCATCCTCCCCCTCCCTAATTGTCAAGGATGACAGTGAAATACTACCCATTTTCTCCTTTCAAAATATTGGTGCACTCTTCACCCCCCCCCCCCCAGACCTGTATTAAATGCATGTTCCCCTCCCTCAGACCTATTATGTTAGAATTCATGGCTGAGGGCCTGCTTGTGGCAACTTCTGTTGGTCAGATCATATTTTTTCACTATCCCATTCACTACCAACAGCTACACATAATTGCCATCCCTGCTGTCATGTTGCATTCAAGTTATGCCCATTGACAGTGTCAAGTCAAAAGCACTGACCCCATGTACCTCTGGACATCCTGTATGTGGTATTTAGAGTTTTGTCCTCCAACCCTTTGTTTCAGGCTTCTCAAGATGTGTTGATTAAAAGAGTCCAGTGTATTGATATCCATGGAATGTTTAGCTAGCCTGTCTTCCTTAATGTCTGGCCTGATAGGTGGTCTGAATATAAACCACAAATAGTAGGGTTAAGTTTGAAATCCCCTGTGGCATAGAATAGTCAAGCAAATGTAGACACTGTAAGGTCACTTTAAGGTCACTCAAGGAGTTTGGAAACAGCTTTTAGGTGAGAATGGTAAGGTGACCAAATAAAAGAAAGATGATTTTTAATGATCTTCAGTTTTATAGAAGAAAATGGAGAATTGGATTGGACAAGGAGGATATTCTTCTAATGGCCATTATACATACTGCATATCTCAGTGCTTCTTTTTGTAGTGTGTGTGGAGAAAGGAGGGGCTGTGTGTTTGGGTAGGGGGAAGTTACCTACAGTACATAGATTTTTTGTAGGAAAAGAAATTAGTAACTGTCAGTTGCATAAAACTGATTGTTTTAGAAAATTTTAGTTGTGGTCGGCCAGTTCAGAAGTGCAATATCCTTTAGTAGCAGTACTCAAGGTTAAATTGTTCTTGAAGTTTCAATGAAGTCTGATGCACTATGCCTTTTATATAAAAAGTTGAGTTACATTTGTTACATTCACATTTGTTGTGTAGAAAAAGTAAACTATTAGGGAAAATTTTGTTACTCATTAATCAAATGACAGCATGACAGTTTGTTTGGTTGTTTAAGATGAGCTGTTTTATGCAGGTAGTAGTATACATACTGAATGATCCCTAAGAAATTGAATTACAGGATATTAACAAATAACATTGTAAACAGACATAACATCTGAATATTTTTTCTGTAAATGATGGTATTTGAAAAATTTGACTGAGTCTATTGCTCATCTTTCAGAGTAGATCCAGCTACTGTAACCATTTAGGTCTGTCTGTTGCATGTATTAGGCAGAATGTGTCGGATACATATTCAGTAGTGAAGATAGTTTGTTGTTCAGTGGTTAATTCCTTTATTTTGATAATGAAAAGGTCTAAAGAGAGATACAGAATTTAAGTTAGTAATGAGACATACATGTATATTGCAATTAAAATCATGCACAGATTGACAAATATCATTAAATTTAGCCTTAGACTTTTCCTAACCTTGATCTTATTCTTAACTTTTAAGAGCATTACATTCCAGCCTTCATTGATTGCAAGTAAACATTTGGAACATTACTGGTGTGGTAGTTATCCATTTGCACTGTTTAGTTGAATTTAAAGCAATTTGATCTAAAAAGTAACCACATTGAGTGCTTAGTGTTCTCGTATTCTCTGAATGCTGTAAGACATGTCTGCTTACCACAATTGTGTACTATTTTAATCATTTCCGAACTCATTGAGAATGGCCAGTATTTTAAGAATGCTAGTTAATACCAGCATAGGCCTATGTTGTAGAACCACTTTGGCAGAACCATCTTAGAGGTGGGGTGTGCCTGGTAAGGGGGGGGGGTGATTTTGGTAAACTCAAATGGGTTATTTAGATCATATTGCTTGGAAAGTGTTTGCTGACTGGTACCCCCTCCACCTCCTGGTTTCCTACCCTCTTTTTTCAAAAAACGTTGTATAAGTGTACGAGGAACTGATATATTACTTCCATTTTCTGTAGGTCTCACATTTGGTTATGATGGGTTGGCAACATCTCCATACCTCATGGCTCACCACCCAGCATTCCTACCAACTTCTCTGGCTATGGCCAGCCACCTATCTGCTATTAGCCGTCAAACAGATGCTCCTGAAACATCCGATGTAAGTTTATCAAAGTCTTTACATTCTTAAACAAACTTAGACCTGTTGCAGTATACATTTATGGTTAGACTATGTGTTTGAAATGTAATTGCTAAAGGTTTTTAGAAGTGGTGAAGAAGTTAGTAACTGCAACAGGGAGTCAGAAAATATTTGGGTTAAGATAGTTCATACCACTGGCGTAAAATTGTTTTGTTCAGCATTAAAAAAAATACAGTATGAGGTTATTCAGAATTGATACTTTGTGTATCTTCATAACAGAAACAGTCAAACTATAGCAGAGCATTGTAAGTCAGTGACAGTGTAGATCACTTTCATCTGTGTCAGTTATGTGTCCGTCAGTGAGAGTCCTCCCATCTCAGACCTCACTCACTTCATATCTTCAACGCCCTCTCCCACCCTTTGTAACAAGAGAGTTGTGAGATCAAGAACCTTTATATATCTCTCTCATATATCCAAGTGAGACTTTTTCATTAATGCAACTCTTTTGTGGCATATAACTTGATGAAACAGAAAAGCTAATAAAAACAGTTCCTGATGATAGTATTGATTTCCTCTAAGTACAAAATTTTCTAAATTTTGTTATATATAGCTGGTATATTGCCCTTAGCAGTAAGTGTTACATTCTTAATGACTTTTGAATGACAAGCAAAGCTGTCAGAAAGGCTGTAAGTTTCACTTTAATACTGACTAAAACTTGTCATTTTGCCATTCAAATTGTCTTTAATTTTAATGACTATTTTAAGTTTCATTTCGTTGTTGTCATTTATTGACCTTAACTTGAATAATTTCAGTTTTCTAATCCTACATTTCTACTTCACCTCACTTTGAAGTCAGGGACTGCTTAGACATTAAAAAGGTCACAACTTTGGTATCATTTGATACAAGAAATGAATGTAAACAAATTTTGTAAATGGGTGAGGAAGTCTTGTTATCTTTTGTTTTAGAATGAACACCAGAGTCCTTCTCCAACAGCGATGACCAGTCAACATTCCTTGATGAATGGAAAGAGCAGTCCCCCTGTCTCTGAGGCTTCCCATGAAGCTGCATCCTCCTCCCAGAGTAATATTGTGTCCTCAGATGAGGAGGGAAGAGGGAAGGAAAATGGTGATGATGATGAATTATCAGGTAAATAGATGGGTAAAAAGAGTAATTGAAACTGTGGTTTGAGAGATGTCACAAAAATTAACAGAAGTGTTGAAGGTATTCAGTAATTGCCTGCAAAAGTGCACACATGGCTTGAAAGAGCTCAAATAAATACATTTATCTTCAAAACTCAGGATTTTTTCTTGTAGGTGAAAGTAGGTAAAAGTGTACTTGGCTTTGCGGACTGTGCACTGATGACCAATGCATGGTGGAGGGTGGCTATATGCCCACTGCATGGTGGAGGGTGTGTTATGTCCACTACATGGTGGAGGATGCACTGTGCCCACTGCATGGAAGAGGGTGTGCTATGCCCACTGCATGGTGGAGGGTGTGTTATGCCCACTGCATGGTGAAGGGTGTGCTATGCCCACTGCATGGAAGAGGGTGTGCTATGCCCACTGCATGGAAGAGGGTGTGCTATGCCCACTGTGTAGTAGATGGTGTGCTATGCCCACTGCATGGTGGAGGGTGTGCATGCCCACTGTGCATGGTGGAGGGTGTGTTATGCCCACTACATGGTGGGGGGTGTGTGTGCCCACTGCATGGTGGAGGGTGGCTATGCCCTCTGCATGGTGGAGGGTGGCTATGCACACTGCATGGTGGAGGGTGTGCTGTGCCCACTGCATGGTGGAGGCTGTGCTAACCGGAGTCCCTGATTATACTTGCAGTCATAAGTCCACCATCATTATGCAGAGTCTAGTTTCATGAGTGACTCGATGATAGCTTTCTCTTTTAGGAAAAAGCCTGGACAGGATTGGTCCTCTACAACTTTCGGAAATGAAGGAATTTGGCTGCTTACTCACTGACAACCTTAAAGCCTGCATGTCTGTCTCGAGATGTTAACACCTTCCTTTAATTCAGGGCCTTTACCATATTACATTTGGATCATGTTGCTGTGTGGTGTTAAATTGCTTATACATCTTTAAATAGAGAGCAGTGTAACAATACTGGATCTCTCCATGTCTCAAAGAATGGTTACTGCTGAAGACATTTGGGAAGAGCAAGTTCAGTGTAGCATCACTGGTGTCCTTTCAAGTTAACTGTTATGCTAATTGGTAATTTGCATGGGTTTCCACTTACTGCTGCATTTAACTTTCAGTTACATCTGCTAGGGCAGTGTGGTCTGGAAACTTTGTACATGGCAGCCCCCAACTCTGAGTTTCACCCATACTGTAGTCCCCACCCCATCAAGCCACATGCACTTTCTTCAGAAAACTTAACTGTTGCTGAAAACTTAACTAATAATTTTATATTATTTTGATTTGTGTACAAGTTTTTCACGAATTTGCCGCATTGCTTTGTCCCACGTTGTTACACCTCCTAATATTGCAGCTACCACATTTCAACATATAAGCTGAAGTTTGGATATTTACAGATGGTTTGGGTTTATGACATGGAAAAACCTTACATTGCCCTTGGTCTAAAACCTGGTTCTATTGTCATAGTTCAGGTTTTATCCTTCATGTAACCCCAGAATGATCAGGTCTCATGAAATGATATTTTATAATTACCACTAAGTCTTCATCAAATATCAGCTAAAACCAGTTTGAAATGTTCTTGTTTAAGCCTTTAGTGGTTTGAAACAGAGCCAAATAAAGTCTTGACATTAAGATGAAAATGGACTTCCACTCTTTATACTCAACAGGAAATGAAGCCTTATCATATGACAGCCGCAAAGTGAAGATATCAGAACACAGTAAGTAATTAAGTTACTAAATCACTGATCATCCAAGATGATAAATGGATGTTTTATTTTCACTCCTTTACATTGTTTCATGCATTGCCATCAACCTGACTAAATAAAGATATGAAACTATTGGCATCATTCGAAATGAAAATGAAATAAATCTAGACTGTACATAGTATAAATTTATGAGACTGAATGAAACAGGAATAAAGAAGGCCTATCCCCATGTTCTCTATGCTCCCACCTATTCATCTCTGCCCCCCCCCCTTCTCTTTCATCTCCCAATTCCACATACCTCCACTTCTCATTAGTCATTGCAGAAAATTGCAAATTGTGATTCTTATTTTTGATTCCTTGCCGAAGGCAGGCAAGGAATCTATGCGATGGTGATGTCGTGTGTGTGGGTGTGTGTGTGTGCGTATGTGACGGCTTAGCTTGTTTACACGATATCTCAAGAAGGGAAAGTTGGACAGTTCTCAAACTTGGTACATAGATGGCCCATATTGAGAGGAAGAACCCTATTGTTTTTGGTGGAGGTCAAAGGTCATCTAGGGTCACTGGGGGTCAAAATCTGAAAACCTTGTTTGCACAATATCTCAAGTTAGAAAGCTTGGATAGATTTCATGCTTGGTATGTAGATGCGTTGTGGTGAGAGGAAGAACCCTATCGTTTTTGGTGGAGGTCAAAGGTCATCTGGGGTCACCGGGGGTCAAAATCTGAAAACCTTGTTTACACGATATCTCAAGTTAGAAAGCTTGGATAGATGTCATGCTTGGTATGTAGATGCGTTGTGGTGAGAGGAAGAACGCTATTGTTTTTGGTGGAGGTCAAGGGTCATCTGGGGTCACCGGGGGTCAAAATCTGAAAACCTTGTTTACACGATATCTCAAGTTAGAAAGCTTGGATAGATTTCATGCTTAGTATGTAGATGCGTTGTGGTGAGAGGAAGAACCCTATCATTTTTGGTGGAGGTCAAAGGTCATCTGGGGTAACCGGGAGTCAAAATCTGAAAACCTTGTTTACACGATATCTCAAGTTAGAAAGCTTGGATAGATTTCATGCTTGGTATGTAGATGTGTTATGGTAAGAGGAAGAACCCTATTGTTTTTGGTGGAGGTCAAAGGTCATCTGGGGTCACCGGGGGTCAAAGTCTGAAAACCTTGTTTACATGATATTTCAAGGTAGGAAGCTTGGATAGATTTCATACCAAGTATGTGGATGTGGTATGGTGAGAGGAACATTTCTGTTATTTTTGGTGGAGGTCAAAGGTCGTCTGGGATCACCAGGGGTCAAACTCTGAAAACCTTTTTTATACCATATCGCAAGGTAGGAAACTTGGATTGATTTCATATTAAGTATGTGGATGCGTTATGGTGCGAGGAAGAAGCGTATAGTTTTTGGTGGAGGTCAAAGGTCATTTGGGGTCACCAGGGGTCAAAGTCTGAAAACCTTGTTTACACAGTATCTCAAGGTAGGAAGCTTGGATAGATTTCATACTAAGTATGTGGATGTGTGTTATGGTGCAAGGAAAAACCCTATTGTTTTTTTGTGGAGGTCACAAGCCATTTGAGGTCACCAGAGGTCAAAAACTGAAACTTTGTAAACATGTCATTACAAGGGAGGAAGCACAGATAAATCCCTTCTCATACGTTTTATTTATTTTTTTTTTTTTCATTTTTTTGTGGTTATTCAAGTTTCGGTTTAAAGGTCATGTGACATGAGCTGATGTGAGCAGGGGTCAAATTGTGACCACATCATAAAAAATGATGTAGAAGAGAAGTATAAATTTGATGGATGAACCTCAGTGTAACAAAGCACCCCCTTTCGGCAAGGAATCACTAAGCCTTTTGGCTTTCTGGTTAAAGGAGACTATTTACAAGCAAATATCAACCAAGTGAAAACCTTTTACATCATATGGATGGTGACATAACCAGTGGCTTTAATCTCAGAAAGCTGCTTTGTCCTTGACATAAGCATTGGTGCCCAACAAAAGGCATCAAGGCATTATTAGCAAAGGTTGATATCCAGTGCCCTTCTGTCAGACTCAGTTTTGAGGCTTATACCAAACCCTGGCAGTGCTATAACATCAGCATTTGCCAATTTACCCAGTACTGTAAGTAAAGTTTGTTTAATTCTGTAGCTTTGTAATGATTTTCTACCCCTCTCCCAGCTCATTTTTGGAATATTTAGAATGCTTATCCCCATAATTTTACTTGTGTGCAAGTTTTAAGAGAAACGTTTCTCCCATCTTAGTTATCCAGAGAGTTAATCCCCATAGTTTTACTTTTGTGCAGGCATAAAAGAAATCAGTTTGCTTAATCCTTTAAAGGTGTCATGTTGTGTTTCTTGGACCTTTCAAATACCTCAAATATTCAAGTAAGAAATGCATAAATGGTCACTTGTTTTCTGGATTGTGTGTCTCCTATTGATCAAATTTGTGAAGAGGAATTCTTTAAAATTTTTGGCAGACATACTTAGACCTTAACAAAAGGCAGTCCTGTATGCTTATGAATATATATGACTTTGCAAGAAGTTGATATTCCAGGTATATGGCTGAGTTGTCTAATGACATGCAGGTACAGAAAGGTACTTGCCAACAATCCCGGTGGGGGGGGGGAGGGGGGACAGGGGTTACATGTACCCCATATTTGAGAAATCGCCCATTGACTTTGATTTTTCACATAGTAAATGATTTGAAAATGGGGTCATGTCCCCCCAATATTGAGAATAAATCGCTGCTAATGGTACTAGCTGTGAACTATCCTTTCCCAAGCTAGTGTACTATTTTCTCTGTATTGCAGATGATACAATTGGAACTACAGTTAGAACATCTTCTGTGCCAGTCAGCTCCAACTCTACATACCAAACATATGCAGCTGATCACGGCGACAAAATGTCTTTGCATCGAGTAAGTCTAGCCAGTCTATGGAGATATGATAACATGCATATCGAACCACGTCTCGAGACACAAACTTGACCTTACAAAACAAACGTAATCATTTGGTGCACCATCAAAACATAAGGACTTGGTGGTTGATTCACCAGGGTGACGAATTTTAAGAGTATGTACTGTAATTGGTGAAGTTAGTTAGTTAGATGAGGTTTAACGTCCCAGTTTCCAACCAATTGGTTCAAGTCGAGACGACCACGGCCTTTTTTCCAGTTGTGGCACATTGTAATTGGTGAAGTTTACAGTACACATGGTTTGTGTCTGTTTTCATCAGCCAGCCAAAAATTCATCATTTTAGGTTGGGACACCCTTCTGGTCAGCATGCTTGCAAAACCATGTCTGTGCACCCTTAATTCAATGTTTCCCTAAAGAACATTCCTATTGCATTAATAATAGTCATAAATATATTACAGAGCTTGTAATTGCTTCTTCTTGTAGAGACTGAGGGATTCATAAGAATATAACAGTTTTTCTCGTTTACAATTTTATGTCTTGTAATTGTATGGATAGCCATGAGTGTGCTTTACTCAGTCATGTATACCTTGTGTGTCTGTAATACAGTACAGCTCTCTCTCTAATACAGTACAGCTCTCTCTCTCTGTTTGCTCTTTGATGTACGTTGCATATCTATTTATCTATGCGTTCTCAGAAATAAAAACTATGTTTGCTTTTATATCAACTAAACAGCAAAAGAGAGGGAGGACTTGGTGGTTGTAAACTGTAATTACAAAGTTTCTAATGCCATAACAACAATTGCCTGTACAGACTTTGTTGTAATTGTTGGCACTGTTTAGTTTATGATTGCAATGTAATTGATTCGGGATTTTTCCATTGTCATTTAATATTAAAGCAGGCCCTGTCTACAGCAGGTGATTTACTGTCAGCCCAGGGCCCTTCATCTATGGAAACTCTCCTGACCAACATACAAGGCCTGTTGAAAGTAGCTGCTGATAATGCCAGACAACAGGAGAAGCAAAGTCATTTGCAATCAGGTAAGATCATCATTTACTGAGTAAGTGCTCTTTTATGAGTAACTGAGATAAGTTGCAGTAAGTAGTTACAATCGTTTTAATTGTTGCTGAAGAAATTGTGTGGCCTTGAATTTTTGAAGTTTAAGTTAGTTAGTTAGTTAGTTAGTTAGATGGGGTTTTACGACACACCAACACGAAAATGTTGTATAGTGTCACCTAGATGAGAAAAAGGTGCAATGTTGGGTACAGTAAATAAAAAAAGGGGGGGGTCAAAAGTGTCAAATTCCACTACAAAACTTTTCAGGTTTCACAAAAAAAATCCAAGCAGATCCCGGAGTCATGTCAAAAATTTCTGTACAGTTTACTCTCCTTGAGAAAGCCCAGAATAAGGGAAGAATCTGTTCGCTCAAACAAAGTTTTCAGGTCTGGCACAGCGTAATACTTCTGACAAATATGGGAGTATTCATGACAGTCAACCAGAATGTGACTGACGGTGACAGCACAATCACAGGGTATACAATATGGTCTTTCATCCCCGTGAAGTAAATAGGCATGGGTAAGGTAAGTGTGGCCGATGTGAGCCCTAGTCAGAACTATGTCATCTCTCCGTTTGCTGGGGGCTCTATGTCCCCCAGTTCCAGCCCTCGGTTTAACTCGGTTCAGCTTGTTTTGAAGTTTAAGATGTACCATGCTTCAGTATTATTACACTATATTGTGTACAATATTGGTTGCTTGTCTTGAGTATGAGATGCCTTTAGGGGTCATCTCATGGAGCCATAAGATGAAATTATGTGCAAAAACTTGTTGTCCTTATGGGTTATGTTAAGCATATTGATCCTTGAAGTAATATTTATTTTTAACATACTGTTTCATTCTGATGGTATGTGTGAAGTGGTTCACAAATATTATCTGTGGTCAATGATAATCTGCTTTGCCCCTTATTACCTCCTATTTATTCCCTTGTATGTCCCTGGCAAGTTTAATAGCATTGTGATGGAGGGTGACATCCAACAGATAGTCTTTCATCCAATGGGCACCCTCTGTCGGAGGTTGACCTCCGCTGCTCTGCTATTTAACTTGCGACGGACTTACTGTGGGTATGTAAGAGTTACATGTATAAATAGAAAGTGCAGGTTGATAGATTCCCAAACCAGGGAGTTTGGGGAACCTGTCAGAGAGACAGTCCCTCCTTGCACATGTAGCCATTTAATGTGTATGCAATGACAAGTTACTTCACTGGTAAGTTGGTAACAATCAAACTGATGGGTGGAGAGGCACAATCGGGAGAAAGCATTTGCCCAACTACATTGGAATTGAACCAGGAATCCTTGAATCACAGTCAGACACCTTCACTAATGATCCATTGTACCCTCTAGCAAATAGGACATCTTGTTTCTGTATCAGATAAAGTAATTTTTAGCAGTCAGCTGTTTGAAGTTTTTGGTGCAAAAGTGAAATTATAGTTTTCCTTTTCTTGTAACAGCTGAACTAAAACTAGAGTTACTCCGGGAAAAAGAATTAAGAGAATCTCTGGGCAAGCAGTTAGCAGCCGAGCAAAGAAGAACAGGTAAGGGAAGCAGTGAGACACTCAGGTTTCTAATAGTTCCTAATTTTTATAACTGAAGAGTGAATGACAAAGTGAAGTGGTGAACACATTTAGTGGCAAGGTTCACCCATCTAATCCTGACATTGTGATCCAAATAACAGAATGACTAGTCTTGATTCAAGGCTCTCACCCAACAAGAGAAATTAGAGACAATAGATCGTCGCTATTCTAGTCAGAGAAAATCTTATGATATTAGGGGGAAAAAGTCAACATGAGAGTAAACTTTGAGAATTTGATTGGATAAGGAGGAGCAGTGTGTTGCTTCTGATGTATGTGGGTAGGGATGGGGAAGTAATCGTTGGGGTGGGGGTCATTGGTACTGATCATGTGTTTTTGGTGTTCACTGATTGACTGCCTGTTGTTGCTTTGTAAGTTTGTAGCTATGCATGTTGAAAGTATTCATGTGAAATTTGAGCCATTTCTCAGAAAAATTTCAGGAAATTATGTTTTTGTGAAGTACAGTACTAGGAACCCTGTGTTGGACATGTATATTTGCCACTCAAGTTCTGGAGTTATGACCCTTGATTTTCATATGTGTGGTTCTGATTGGATGCAGGATTCAGAAAAAGTCATATCTTGGTTATGCAGGTTTCCATTTACATGGAAAACAAAATTTTTAAGGACAAAAGTGAGAAGCTTATTCAATTCAATTCAAGTTTGAGAAAAACTCACTTTTTACCATTTGAGTCCACTTCTACAGTCGGTCATATGGCATTTGCAAGCTGCAGATAACAAAAAAAGGTGTGCAGTATGTATTAATAGGAACTGAGAGTAAAATACATTGGTAGCTCTTCAAAGAATTCACATACGTGACTAAGTGCACAAAATTTTAAAACCAGATCAACCTAAAAAAAATGCGAATAATTGTAGTTACATAGAAACAATTAGAGTAGGTGAAAGTTATATGATATACTGCATATCACAGGAAGTTTACACAATGAATTAACTTCCTGTTACATGCAATATATTATATAACTTTCGCCTACTCTGATTGTTTCTATGTAACTACAATTATTCCATGGTGTACGTTTTACATATCAGTTATATGTATAGCATGTCTGAATTCCCTCTAGAAGGATTGTAGGTAGCAGTTGCCACTTTTTCAACTTCCAATTTTTTTATAGAAATTTCAATTACAAATTCTTACCAGTGCACGTAAAGATATTCTTTTTGTAAGAAGGAACTTCCCATATGGTCAAAAAAAATGTGATTCTGATGCAGGAGCTGTAAGAACCCTTGAAGGTAGTTCATCATGTGACCATTCATCAGTAGGACTGTACTCTACATTAACACTTGCCCAGTCATCCTGGGAAGTGAAAATTAGGCAAGCTGTCTCATACATTAGCTCAACTTGCCCTATTGGGCAAGTGACCGTTGTCATCTAAAAGGACTTTGTGTTTTACAGTAGGATTCACATCCGTAAGCATCCATGGCTAGATGGGGATTAAACATACCATGTTGTGGCGCATTTTGCACTACCCTGGAAATTTCAGAATTACACGCAATGATGGAAAGGCCTAAGTATATTTTCAGAGATTTGTCTTTGAGCAGCAGTGGTAATTTTGTGAAAGAATTTAAAAATTTGGTTATTTTGTAGGGCAGTTAAAGGGAAACAGAAACTCTGAAAGGATGTAAGCCTTACGATTCCAAGGAATTAGTTGAATTAAGACTTTACCACTACTCCTATCATTAAATGCTAATTTTCAAGTCCAAACTGTCGTTAGTACATTTACTAAGCAATGTACGGCTGTGAACACATGGCCCTATAGGTCTACCATAGTAAATGTAGCTTTTAACTTTTGTGGTTATTTACTTTGTTATCGGTATCTGTATCAGACTCATCTTAACTTTGACTTATCGGTTATCAGCTAGTTCTGATATCACCGTTATCGGTTCAACTAGGTTCAACTCTAAAAAGACAAGCATGTAACCTGTTATGAAAGAAAAGACAAAATAGAAAAGGCAAAATAAGCATGAAGGTATGAAACAGGTTGTTAAAATTACGTGTGAAGTGTATGGTGGAATGACGAATACAGAAGAAGAAAGTCATAGTTATTTGTTTAGCCTTATTTTGATTGTATTATTTCCAAAAAATCATGACCTCATTTTAAGAGGACATAATGGTATGTGTTCAAGGACAAATTACGTGGGTGTATGGTTAGAAATTGAAATGACAGATTCCTTGTTTTATTTTGTACACAACATTGCATGAACTAGGCTGATCTCATGTGGAGTTTGCATGCTGTGTACAAAAGCCTTTTTCATTTTCAAGGCCTTGATAGTGGGTTTTTTTTTTTTTTTTTTGTTATTTTTTTTTTTTTCCATGCCAGTATTATGGGCAAGTGCTTGAATTATCAAGCACACAGTTTACACTCTTAAAACTAAATAATTGCTCAAACTGGTGTCAGAGTTATACAGTATTGTGTCCTTGTTCTATGTCCATGAGAAAAAACTTTTATCCCTGAAAAATGCTCTCTCAAAAAATGCACGGTATTGTTCTGGAGAAGAATCCCGCTCATTTTAACCAGATGCACCATTTGACTACTCAATGGGTCGTGGTGGGAAAGTTCTGTACCAGTCACGTTGCCTGACAATGCTTCTGGAATAATCACTGAAATCTGGGATACCCATTTGTCTGTGGGATGCAGTGATCTATGGAGATGACTTTGAAGCATTCAGGTTTCCTGGTTCATGTCTTCCGGTAAGGGGAAAGGAGGGTAGACCGTTTGGGCACAGTTTCTGTCAGAATTTCTGTTTATTGTAGTTTGTATGAAAATTGAATTTGATGCTGTTTGCATCTCACAATGTGGCATCCAATACCACCTCACTTCGACAGGGGAGTGACCTAGTTGGACTGGTCATGTGACATATGCAGATGGCACTTCTGGGACAGAGCACTCAAGAAGATCCCTAGCCATCTGCATATATCCTGTGACTTTGATGCCCTTCTGAATTGTTTCTGTTTGGTACCATTAGATTCCAAGTTTTGGCCTTGATTCCCCTGTTGCCTTGCCTTGGTGCCCTGACAAATTCTGCCAGCCAAAGGTCATTTGGACTTGCCCTTTCCAGGTCTTCTTTATGAAAACCTACCTTCTGCTTGATGTGGCCAAATCATGATCAACAGTCCCTCCATTGATAAGCTTCATTGCTTTTATAAGTGCCACCACAACTATCCATATGACCTTAGCACTAGTGCAATATTACAATGGGAGATACATTTGACTCATTTAATAGTACCATTGCTTTAAAGTATTGTAGCAGTGTAGTGGCTGTGTGTTACATGTTTTGTTGCTTTTTCTCTTCTTTAGCAATACTATTAAAGAGATTGAAAAAAGAAAAGAAAGCAAGAAGGCGATTGGCTGAACAAATAGGAGCCGACAGCACAAATACTGTTGAGAATGGTGAGGTACCACCAAGCAGCACAGAGGCTGTAACCAAAATAAATGGTGAACCAATGCGGGTTAACAATGGTAGGTATCCATGGCAGCAAGAAGTCTGTTGAATTGTAATGACACATTTGAAGTGAGAAATACAAATTGACATCATGAAAAAGCATTTCAGAGATGCAAACAATAATAGCATGGTATTTGCAAACACATGAAGGTAAAAGAGTGGTGTCTGGTATTTGATTTAAAAGCCATGTGTAAATATCCTCACCTAAGGAGAAGTTTTAGCTCTGTGAATTGACAAGAATTTTTCAATCCCTATAAACTTATGTATGACATTGGTAATGGTTGGTACAGTGTGAGAGACCTTAGAATGGTCAGTTGATGTCAAATTTAGTTTAGGCAAAGTAATTACTTGGTTTCCATAAAAGAAGTAAACAAAACTATCAGATATGCTCTTTTGCCATCCTTTTTCACAGTTTATGGTGAATATGTATTTGGAATGGCCCCTCAAAAAGTGTGGAACCCTTTAAAAAACCTCACCCACCAAATGTGGTAGGGTGGGTGTGGGGGGTGGGAGGGGCGATAGCCATGACCTGCTGGAAAGTTTTCTTTCTCCACCTTTTCTTAACCATGGATTGGGTTACACTGCTATAGTAGTTTACCCAAAGTGTATTTTAAGGATGCAAAGTTAACAGTGATCCTGGTAAGAAGTTAGATATAAACTGAAGAAAAACAAAAAAGTGGTCATCAGTGTTAAGCCTTGATATGGCACCTGCTTTCCTTTTGTTCACATTTGATGGTAAGCTGATAATTTGAAGCTTCTAATAGCTAGAACAGGGAACATTGGAAATGATTGAAAACTTGTCATTTTGTTATCCTTAAAGGTGCAAGGAATTTGTGAATGTTTACATCCATGCTTTATATTCCAGAAACATTCCAAGATGGTGGAGAGGGTCAGAAACATGACAACCCTGAAGATAATTCTTCATTTGATGTCCATGGTCATGTCAAGCCAGTGAGGTCACCAATTGTAGGCTACAATTCTCATTGAGGTTTGTTAACAGTTACTGTAAATAAAGAGTCTACTGATTTTATTTAGAATTTCAAACAATAAGGTGATTGTCACATTTCATAGTAAATTGTAAGAAATTTTATTTGTCTCATATTTGCAGAATGTACCTAAGGTTAGAAACAGAATAGGATGTCTTTTTTGTGCAAAAACACAAAATAGTTGTATTTTGTTTTTTTTTCAGTTTGCACCTTAATCACTGAAACTTGTTCAATTTGTGATAAGGTTTATGTAAGGGTTAGGTTATGGAGAGAGTGAGTATTACAGTTACGGGTTTCGAAATGTAAGAGATGTTGGAATATAGAGGTATAACCCCAGACATTTGCCAAGGTCTTCCTAGTGTTTTAAGGGTAATGAAAACCAAACTGTGTTATTTGAGAATTATACTAGTGTAACATCAATATTCCTTTTAATTTTTTTTTTTTATTTTGAGGGGGGTGGGGGGTTGGTAATCATTGTTTACCAATAAAAGTAAGAGGTGTTGCACTATGCAGTAATGGAATAAGCTATGAACATGGGCATCTGACCATTGAGTTTTCTTCTTTTGGGACATGTGCAACATTCCATTCTTTATTAAGGGCATAGGATGTTTACATTGATAAATCCACATAGCTAGACAGAAATTATCTTTCATCGACATTAAACCCTCTAGTCTTATTTTCTAACTCTGGCAATAGTATTACTTCTCAAAAATGTTTCACTTTACAAGACTTGGGTATGCTGCATCATTTGAAAATTGGAAGGTTTTATCCTACAATTATTCATGAGCTACAAAGCAGTGGATGACTTTATAAAGAACCTTTCATTTCTTGAAATTTTGAATTGCCTACCATTTTATTCTTTATGTAAACCTTGGTTTTAAAGGTATGTAAAACTTATGTACCATAAATATGCCAACCCCCTGTAAGACTTGCACTTACTTTGTTAATACTGTGAGTGAGTAGGTTTGTTACAAAGTGGCAGTCGCAGCCAGTTTTATGTAAAAAATGAAAGTCATTTTTTAAAGGAGGGCCAGTCACCTAACAGTCACAGCTATCTTATTCAAAACAATGAATAGAATACATACTAAGGAACAGAGAGTACTCCTGAAACCCCTGTTTAATGTGAAATTAATATATAAATTTATTGAAGTATGTAAAACTAGAAAAGAAGGTGAGCTTTTGTTTCGAGTTTTATTCTTGTAACTGTCCTTTCAACTTCTTAAAAAGTTAAAGTATCTGTTGTCTTTGATTTGTTTATCCGGCTTTATTAATTTACTCTGATCTCATTGAAAGAACAAGCAAACAATAACAGGCTTGTCAAAGCAACAAAAAAATATAAAGAAGGTATCCTTAATATCTGAAGTGTTTTCAAGTTCAGTTTTCATTTTATCAAGGAATTATTGTTTAAAGAACACTCGCCAATAAATTCTTTGCCTAAGTACTTTTTTCTGTCAAAAAAGAAAGTAAACTGAGATTTAATGGTTGAATTGTTGTCTTTTGCAGGTGTGCGTAATGAAGTAGACCTTACTGAGCATTGCAAGATGGTAACATGACCAGATAATATCTTTTGTTTGACAGAAGTGACTCCTTTCATTTGAGAGCTTATTGTGTTTCACCCAACAATAAAATGAGCGCTTATCAAACTGCAATCCTCTTAAGAAATGTGAAGATTACATCAGCAGTTAAGTTGTAACCTGTGATTTCAGAACATGTACATATGTATTGGATTGTATGGTGTAAAGTCTTCATTTGTCATTGAAAACAATAGTTTTGCAAAAGAATAATTTTTTTTCCTCATGTCTCACATTTACCGGAAAATTAGAAATGTTTTTGTATCATATATATAGATCACATGAACATTCATGTGTTTTTAATGCAACATGCACGATACAAACAAACCTACTGAATGTAGTTTAAAACTGAAAATTTTGCATGTTACACTGTGCAGTCTTTTAAAGCTCATCAGTATCTAAAAGTCACGTCTATAAGAAGAGGGAACTTCCAGCAGCATGCAATAAATGGTATAAATGTTTCATATATACTGAGTATCTGCAACTCTGTGCATTGGCACACTGGGGTAAGGGGGAGGTGTGTGCATTTGATTCAAGCCACTGGAAGGATTGCCACTTAAAATTGTAGCTTTTGAACAGAGCTAAGAGGAGGTGTGCTTTATAAGACATAACAAGGCCTGGGAAGTACCTTTTTTGGCAATCTAGAAGGTATTTTATTCAAATTTTCCTTTTACATCCCATCTGATGGTGGCCCTCTGCTAAGTTCCATAGAGTGTATTTCGAGGTAAAATTTCCTTTGTCTGCCGTGCCCTAACTGATGGTGGCACTCAGCTCTGAAAGTGTTTGGAAGTTTGAAATTTCAAGTTCCCCACCCCCTTCAACAAAAGAAACCTGGGTGTGCCTCAGACTCTGTTTATATGTTTGTTTTTTTCATCAGACCCTTACTCAAACAGGATTTTCATGCCATTTACTAAAGTACATATCACACTTTACCCTTCAGTGACAGTATTATTTTTTTTTGTAAATACCTACTAACAGTTTGTTTTTACCTCACAATATCAGCACAAGCTCAGACACTCATTAAGAAACACCTCAATGCCTCTCTGACTTGCCAGCACACATCTCCTTTCAAAATAGACGTTGCCAAATCAGACAATAGCCTTTAAAGATGATAAGTGATAAAAGGTTGGTGACAGCCAGATATCTATCTACAGTTTCTTCTAATCTTTAATACTTTCATTTTGTTACATTTGTAAAGTAATAAGTAACAAAAAATTGAAAAGTGTTTTATATGCTTAAAATATCTTACCATTAAATGTCTGTAAGTTCAGAGATGGATGCGAGAATATCTTCTCGTAGTGAAGTTGCTGTTTTTACTTTTGGTTTGTTAATTGAAAGGAAAGTAATTAATGATTATTTGGACTTTACATTCGGTTTTGTCTTTCAAAATTTAAGGGACCTTTATCATACATCTGTATTTATTTTCTTTTTACGGGAAGTGAATATTTGTACTAAGTCATGAATACAGAAGGAAACACTAAGCCAGGGGTTTGCAACATTTCAGTGGGCCCAGTTTAAATTATTGATTTGAAAGGTGATATGGGATAGGGCCCAAAAGGGAACAGGCCATTTTTTCCTCTGCCTTTGATAATGCAGAATATTAGCATCCCTGGAGGCAGAGAGAACCTGGCAGTGGACCAGATTTTGCCTCTGGACAGTTGGTTGCTTGCCCTCTCTCTCCAAGGAATGTGTTTCACAAATTACTAGAATTCCTACTTTACCCTAGTACCAGTACCTTTACTCCAACTCTCAGGTGTGTAGATTGGTGCAAGCACTGCTTTTCACTCTGCTTTACATTTGTGTACAAAATTGCAGCCATTGTTTTGCATTTTGTGTGATAAATACTCCACTAGTATTGTGCTGTATTGTTCAGTTGAATTATTAAGTCTAATGAAAACTTTGAGTTTTTAACTCTAGAATGAACTAAGTAAGGTTTTTTTACTGAATTCTCCTAAAACTGCAAATTACCTCATTAGTAACCACACAAGCAGGTTGATCAGACTGTGTAACATAAGCAAACAATGGAATGCTGGTCTCTGAGGGACTTCCCCATCCATTTAAGTAAATTGCATGTGTTCTGCATACAAATTCCTGTGAGAAGATGGTGTTTTGAGCTCTGCAGCAATCTCTCCATCTTAAAGTCAGGAGCTCAGTTTTAAGAGCGTATTTGCTCATATTATAAATATCATGTTTGGAACTCATTGTAGGACAATCACCTACAGTAGAATTGGGTTCAGTGATATCTAGTCTGTCTTCTAGGACTTAAAAGAGCTACTTCCCTTCTGTGGCCTTAAAGGTTAGTCATTGTATAATGACCACAATGTTGAGGGGGCATGTGTCTTTGATATTACAAATTATAGTAACAACTCAATTATTTAGATCAGATTTGGATTCTTTTTCTTTTGAATGCTCAATGGAAATTTTTCAAACTTGAAGATTATTTGAGATTGTAAAACTGGCCTTACTTTGACCAAGGTGAGCCTTATGTAACCCTTGTAGTTTTGGGTCTGATTGCGTTGAAAGCCACTAGCTGTATCCACTTAAACATGTTATTGAAACCCTTGTTACCATTAAGAATAGTACCATATTGTGACACCTGCAAACCATATCAAAACATGCTACACATGCATGCATGGGTTTAACCTATGCACTCACTGGTCAAGTGGTTAGAGCATCCGACTTGCAGCCGGAAGGTCTGGGGTTCGACTCCTGGCTGGGTCATACCAAAGATTTTAAAAATGGAACCTACTGGAATTGTGCTTGGCGCTCAGCATAAGCAATGGAGTAGGGAAAACAAGCCAGTGAGCCACAACTGGTAAAAGGCTGTGGCCAGCCCAACTTAAACCAGTTGGTTAGAAACTGAGCCGTAAAACCTCATCTAACTCTAACTCACTGGCATACATTAAGAAGCATGTTTAATCTTATCAGTAGTAGTCACAAACTTAACCAAATCAAGTTTATACAAAAGCAGAACATTGAAGTACAGTGTATCTGAATGGCATAAAGTTTCACACTTGTACCATACTTTTGTGCAAGCAGCAATTCTTAGACTCATTGCTGTATATCCTCTGACCATTTTTTGTATTTGATAATTTCTGGCATTGCAGATATAAGGAATGATATGTCATATAATAATTGTTTGCAAGGTTACTCAAGCATGGCCATTTGTTTTCAATGCAAGAACCGCCACAGTACTGTTTAATTAAAATGTCATTAATAAGTTTCCATGATGAATTGTTCTGTGTAGATGGTTGGTATATTAGTTTAAAATGTACATTGCCTGTAAAATTTATAGCTGTGTTAGGTATCAACTCATTTGTGTCCTGTTCTGTTGGGTGGAATTCACTGTGAGTGGTCCGTCAGAACTGTGTAAAGATACATGTACAGTTTTGTAAGTAAGTGTAACTTTTTGACTTAACATCAGGCAAGGATAAACTCTCATGTGCAGTTACTGTGATAAAATCAAGTTATAGAAATTTGATTTCTAAATAATTTTACCTTTATTTGAAGTTCAAAGGTGATTAAAAGTGGAACGTTTTATTGATTGTACAGTGTATTATGGTCACAGGTTGAATGAGGTGGTTGTAGTCAAACTTCCATTCCTTTTTCTAAGTCATGACTTCTCTTTATTTTCATCAAGCCAAAGAATAGATTTAGAGTATTTTAGTATTCAGGTTACAAAGTTATGTTAAATGGTTAAGTACCTTGTAGATGTGTGAAAGTATATGGTGGTGATGAGAGGTCTTGATGGCTACTGCAGGTTTAAACGAGAAAGAATAAAAAAACGTCAAATGTAGATAACAAAATGAAAGGAAAAATAAAAATGGACAAAAAAGTTATCATTTCCTTCTGAATGTTCAGTAAGTATTAAGTAGTATGAAGGAAAACATTGTTTGGAAGATGTCATATATAATCCCTTCAAAGAAGATTGTATGAGGGAGTCATAATATTTATAACTCATTTGGGGGGTGGGGCTGGAGGAAGGGAAGGTTGGAGATGTCCAGGAGAAGTGCTATAATTTGTTGGTTCATAGTTCAATTGACAGTCAGTCAGAAGGACTGCAATGACCATCTTGAAAGGCAGCCTGACATGGATGGGCTAGGTTAGAGAGAGAGAGAGTCAATGTAATGCAAGTTTTAGATGGATGCAGAGGAGAAATTGAAGATGAAATGAGATGGGGAAGCTATTGTAGGATGCTTTCTTTTCAAGTGAAGTGACTCTATGACATTCTAAAGTATACTGTCTACAGTCATTTGGC
This sequence comes from Holothuria leucospilota, assembly GCA_029531755.1. Lineage (NCBI taxonomy): Eukaryota > Metazoa > Echinodermata > Holothuroidea > Aspidochirotida > Holothuriidae > Holothuria > Holothuria leucospilota. The sequence continues at coordinate 38,865,427 of CM055975.1, forward strand.
GACTTTGCTTCACTTACCTCAAGTAACTTCTCAAACTGTGAAATCCTTATTTTCTTCTTGGAGGTAGCACATCAATTCCTGAGTGCCTGCGACATGCATCATTGTCACCTATAAAATGGATCGCAATTTTAACGTTTTGTGGAAGGTGAAGATTAAGTGTACTGTAGTTACTGTACTTATATCAATGTAAAAGTAACATACAGATATCTATGACAAGAGACAATCCAAAGTTGAGTAATAATTGGCCTGACAGCAGTACCATAACAGAAAAACATTTCATCATAAAATGATGTTACTTTAAAAGATGATTTAATGAAATAGTTTTACATGTAGACAAAAAGTGAAATAAAAAAGTTCTTTGTTGCATACCTGGCCAATACACCAAGTGTTGTTTTGTTTGTCATGGTTGTGGAATGTACGTATGTGGCCCCTTCCCTTACCTTCATGAATTCAAATCAGCTACCATGGTGCCATTCAGACTCGTGTGATATTAGACTATTCTCTCAAATGCCTTTCCTCCTGGGTAACCTGTACCCACTACCTGTTTGCACATGTGTCTTTATGTCAAGACCTGGAAAAAAATCATATTAGAAAATGCCTCCCTGGACCATGGTCATCAATCTTTACTTGAATGTGGGTGGGGGGGGGGGCATGGCCACTGCTGTCAAAAATTTACTGTGTAAAAATCTTAAGTCAATGGGTGAATTTCCAAAATGTGGCTGCCCTGGACTAATTTAAAATCAACTTGAATGCGAAATTGTTGCCAGTTGCTTTGCAGGGGTGGAGTTGGAGGGGAAGGGGCAGAGTGACACCTCTTTTGGCTGATCAGATAACATACGCTGCAGATGTGCATAAGTAGTAAGACTAGAAGTACAAGTAAAACATCATGGGTGCATCTTACGCTACTGATAATAATTCCTGTCATGTGAGGCTTGAGCTCGACATTGAACCGTAGGGTGGGATTTACAAATATCGGGGACCTGGTCATGGACCTGTGGAGGGCCCCTTGAATACTTATCAGGCTAATCTGAAAAAAATGGTATTCTAATAATTATGCTTACCTCTTCAAGTAGCCCTAGCAATAAGATACAATGTAACAAACATGCAGTAACAAGGTAACTAGTGGTCTAGTGTGCGTACTGCCACTGTGAAGAGATATGTCTTAACTCTGGCAGATGGAGTGACGGTATTGATCAGAAATATTACTCAAGTTTAGCTTAGGCCACTTCTTGCAATAGACTAAGGCCAACAATATGAAAGTCTACAGTGTGGAGGCCAGGGGCGGCGTCGGCGATCCTTAGGGGTTGGGGATGTATCCCCCACCCAGCGGCGTAGGAAGATGTTTGACATGGGGGGGGGCAGACAAGATGTGATTTCTCGACCTTGAACCCCGACCCTTTCCACACTCCAGCTTAATATTTGCTCAAAGTAGTATATTTAAAGAAAAAGGAAGCAACAACAACAACACATTAGCAGTGGTGTAGCTAAGATATTTTTTCTGGTGGCTCTGGAGGGTTGGGGAATTTCGTTGGCGTTGGCTGTCGTTTACTATCTAAGCGGAGCGCCACCATAGGTTGGCGCGGAGCGTACCAAGAAAATTTGAGATTTTAATACAGCCCAGATCGCCGGAAATGGCACTTGTCGGCTTTAATAGCAGCCATCAAGATGTGCAAGATGTGCAATTTTTGTAGAAAATTTGTGAAGGTTGATCTGAACTTATTCTAAAACACATTAAGTTTGTCACAATCTATCCGAATTTATTCAAAATTGTTCAGAGTGGAGTTATCCCCATGGATTTCAGTGGATTAATTGGACTGTAGATTTTCCACAGCCAGAGTCTATTATCAAGTTGAGTAGAGGTGGCGCCAGGATTTGCTCGAAAGGAGGGGGGCAGCGACCCGAAGCTCCGACAGCCCATTGCCGTCGGGTATTGGTGAGGTGGAATTTGAAGGAAACCTGTGTACTAAGACCATGTCATTCGGGGCATATACATATTGCATAAAATTTGTGTAAACTAGGAAAGCATAGTTCCGCGTTCTTTAAATGTTTTTCCCGGAATCCAAAGTGAAAAATTGAAAAGCGCTCGAAATTTATGGTAGGTTTTCACAAAAAACATATGTAATCATTCAGAATAAAAAAGAAAGAAAATCTCTAGGAGTTGACAGGTTGCAGACCATATGAGAGATAATATACACTGTATCGAAACCATCCCGACTACCCGATAAAATACCGGTGGCCAAACATTGCTCCGTGAGTCTCTCACCAACTGAACGTACCGCACGACACACACAAGAGAATAGTAACTAGGCTTTGAGATATGAGATGAATTTACGACCTCTAAATAAACTACTTTCTCTACATGTTGCTTTGGAAAGGTGGAAAGGACTTGCGCTATCTAGCTATGCAGAATGGAACTATTGAAGAACCTAGCGTCGCTCTATAGCGCGCGTAGCGCGCCGAAAATTTTGGGTTCTTATTAGAGAAATTGGTCTCATGAGAGCAAAAACGGGTAAAACGAAACTGTAAACTATCGCGATTTTGGGGGGCCAAACTGACATTTGGCCCCCCGTCAAAACACATTGGGGGGCCATGGCCCCCTGGCCCCCCGGTTCTACGCCACTGCCCACCAAAATGGGTGGGTGGGATGTATGAATTATAGCCTTGTACCCAAGGGCGTGGATCCATCTCCAAAGATGAGGGGGGACTTTTCGCCATTTGCGAATCACCGTCCTGGGGGAGGGGTCTAAGGGGAGGGTGTGTGTCACTCCCCCCTTTGGAAAATTTTTGCTCACGTAAGGTGGTCTGGATTCAAACTGGTGCTACATTTGGTGCTAAATTTGGATTGGATATATCACCAAGAATTTCTCCTTTTTTAGGAAGTTTTTTTTCATCTTCCTTGCTTATATGAATGTTTTACTTAGTTCTTGGGGTAAATCAAGACCACACTGTGTGAAGTAAATGAACAGTAAATCGTTAGACTACATGTAATACTAGCCAGGGTTTATATAAATGCATTTGCAGGGGGTGTGAACTATTTTGGGACCAACTACATTTCTTGGAGACCGACTCCCATTGACATACCATAGTTGTACGACAATTTATATTACAATTTATAAGACGGTAGTAATAATGAAAGGCGTACGGGACTCTTCCACTTTGGGGGCAGAAATTTTTTGCCCGAATTTCAAATAGTTGCCCGAAATTTGTTGCTATCTAAAATTTGTTGCAGTCTAAAATACACCACTAACCCATTACATGCGCGCGAAGCGCGCAAATTTTTTTGCAATTTTTCGGGCATTCGATCAAAAATTCGGAAACTCAGTAGAAAATTGGGGGAACCTTTCACTTCCAACGCTGTTCAAGTCTGGTGTACTGTTAAAAAGTCATACTGTACTGGATTTCACTATACTACTACATGCGTGCGAAACGCGCGAAAATTTTTGTAAACGTTTTGGGCATTCGATCAAATATTTGGCAACTCAGTAGACACTTCGGGCAATCTTTTCACTTCAAATGTTGTTCATGTCTGGTCTATTGTTACGAAAGCATGCTAAACTGGATTTGAGACCGACCTTTTGGCGCCCAGAGACCGACTTTTGGTTTTCACTTGGGGCACAATCCCTGTATTTACGCCCTACCATTAGCATGTTTACTCATACCTAACAAAATTTGGATATGAAAGTGATCAGGACTGTGCATGTCAGAGCTTATTGGAAAGTATGAAAGAGGTGATACTGGTAGCAATCTTTTCATTACTCCACTGTGGTACACCTTGTCCTTGCATGGTAGTCGACTCTCAACGAACCTTTCCAATATTTTCTTTACCTTTACTAGCATAAGTTAGTTTTAGGAGTTTTACTTAATAGTGCAAGTGGAAGTTTGTGGCACAGAACCCACGGCAAACTACAGGCAGGGCCGTCTTAAGAGATCACCGGGCCCTGGGCCCGGCATTAGAGCGGGGCCCCTCAATCAAGTGTGTTCGAAAAAAGTTGCGTGAAATCTGGCCATCTTGGAAATGAATTGTGTACAAAGTCAATGGGAGACTACATTGCAGCACCATTTAGAGCATTTTCGTGAATATTCATCCTATACACTTTTTACCATCCATTTCGGAGCCTTTTTTGGGGGGCGGTATGCTGAAATTGACACTCAGAATCCGTTATGAATCTTGTTCAAGAGTATATAAAAGTATTTGCACACAAAAATCTTTTACCCAAGGAGAGATATGACTTTTTGCGCAGAGGTCAATTTGCGGGGCCCCTGACATCGCGGGGCCCTGGGCCTGGGCCCAGTGGGCCCATGCGTTAAGACGGCCCTGACTACAGGGGAATCACAGCCATTTTTGACGTCGGCGTTAGCAATTTTTAAATTGCTTTACATTGCTGTCTCTTACATTTCGAGCAATGAGTAAAGACCAGAAACATGGAAATAGGGTGAGGGACCCTACTCTTTGAAAAAATGGAAATTGGAAGGTGTCTAGATGGCAAATGGTGCAATATTTGGGCACAGTGCTTTTAAAATGTATGGTCAATTTGAAATCTATGTTATATTATCTTCTTCACAGTTTTAGTTTTCAACATTTTGAAAAAGTAAGGGGGACTTTTTGGAGAAGCCCCCCCATCCAAAAAGTGAGGGGGACGCGTCCCCCCATGATCCACTACCATGCTGGTACCCCCCCCCCCCCAATAAATTTGGACGAGGTCATTTTTTGTCTTGCGCGATGTATCCGAGATTCTGCAGATTTTGTTCGAAATTCGAGCAAAACTGTTCAGCGCGCTTACGGGATAGTTCCGTCTTTTGTTACAGTTTGGAGTCATACAGCGAAACAGAAGTTCAGAACCCCTACCGATAAACCATAAAATGCGTAGCCTACACAGTTTATGCAAAATTGGGGATTGGTAAATTCATCCTCAATAGCACAGTTGTTCTCTTTTATTTATTTTTTTCCATGGTAGGTATCCTAGAGATTTGAGCATCTCGACGATGGACGATGGATACGATACAATGTAAGCTCTGATAGGAGGAATCCTTCCATACGGTTGAACTGTTTCTTTCTTCAGTGATTACAAATCCTTCTCTTCATCCAAATTTTCAAATCTTACGTGTAAATTGGGACTAAACATGGTACATCAAGTATTTACATTGTGCCAAATATGCTATACATGCCCCGCAGCCAGACAAGACACTGAAGGGGGAGATGATTGCTTGGGGCAGGGACATTTTTAGGCGAAAGAGATATACCAAAAGGGTAATTAATTTATATTTTCTATAGGAAAGAAATTTTCCTAGGGGACAGAGGCTAGCCTATTATGTGATACTTTTCTTTACATTCTTCCCATCCCCACCTCTCGGTCGTTTTCCTTGCCCAAACCCGACCCGAAAAATTTGTACGAAATCCAAGAAAGGTTCATAACGGGCAACCATCAAAGAAATCCTGCCCATATGCCATCGTCCATGACCCAGAGATTAGACATGATAACCAATATTTTGCTCGCGGCAGCTAAGCTCTTGTCTTGCAGGATTACTGGGGTAGAACAGGCTTACGCTGTTTCTATCCATTCAAAGATCCAGAGAAATTCTAAGCTCTAGCCGCGAAAGCTTGGGATGTCTTTAGTAAAGACAGCACATAACAGCAACAACTCTTCGCGCGCTTCGAGCTGAGATGGTTATTTTATGTTGTCATTTTATATCATTAATCAGTTGTCACAAAGTATAACGAAAGATCAGACATAATATTTTGCAGTTTAGCCAGTCTTTTTCTACCTTTTTTGTCGCGGTGTTATTTGTGCATGTGTCGCTGGTAACTCAACACACACTGAAAACATAAACCAGTGCAGGGTACACGCAAGAAAATGTCGCTCTATTCATTTCTTTTTCCTTGACTTAGGCCAACAATCAATGCTGGCGCTACTTGGGATGCATTCCCCAATTTTTCTCTTTTCCTCACTTAATCTGATACTTTTCTTAAAGTAGAAGCACTAGGCTAATCGTTTGTCAAAAACCGCGAATGTAAAGTATTAGACTCTGGATTGCCCAAATGTCTTATAAATGTGCATTTTTCGCTCGCACACTCCGTAAAGGGTACCTCCGACATCCTTAGTTCATTTCATCTGGCCAGGCATACCCCCCCCCTTTCGAATACGGATCGCCGCCCATGGTGGAGGCCCCTCTGTGTGGGTTTCCTGGATTTAAGGTAGACGTCTCCCGTTACCCCTTTAAGAATACGATACTCTTGTCTGTGGGGTATTTGTGTGGGGTCCTGGACACCTTTTACACTGTTGAAAGGTATCAAAACTACGATCAGAGCGGCCTATGACCAAATTGCAAAAGTTTCCATGCTCTCCCATTGTCATCAATTCGACAATCATCAGGGGATGCCTTCACGGGGGGGGGGGGGGGATATGATCCCACTGAATAATTTGGTTGGGGGTGGACTACCTTTCAGTATTTGGACATCAACCATAATGTTTGCTGATATTGTGAGTGTGAGACATCTGGACACGGTTCCTTTCCATTAAGTTTATTGAGGGGACGAAATAGCTTTGATATATTGACGAAAACCGTAATATTTAACCGTAATATTTCCTTTTATTCGGGTAAACATTTAACTTTCTGATGACTCAAAGTTCATGAAAAACGATTTTTCCGGCTCCCCTCATGTGTACACTTATCAAAGTGCATATTCCAAAATTAACAAGACATTCGTAGACACACAAGTACATTCCCTATTTAATTTAGTTGGGATACCGGAATACCTTTGTTCAATCCATCCGTAGAGTTGGTCAACTGCAGTAATATTTACTAAAGTAGGTGTATGTGAGACATAGTCCCCTCCAATATTTTGGTTAGGGAGGATGGAGTACCTTTACTGTTTTGGCAAAACCCTTAATATTTGCTAATATTTGCGCGTACGATTATACAGCATGATCCTAGTTGAGGGGGGGGGGCAGAATCCATTTCATCTCCCTCAGTTTATGTGTATGTGTGTGTGTGTGTGTCAACGACCATAATATTTCGCTCTATTGACCATAAAGGCCATTTCGGCTCGCTTCGCGCACATCTATTGCCACATATATGTCTGGTAATTACTGACACATTCTTAGCCGCATACAAGCAAATATTATATGCAACATTTTCAGGGTCTTAAAATAAACGCACTTGATTGGGAATATCCCCATACAACCCTGTGAGTTGCCCCAGCGCTCTAAAAACAGTCTCATCCATAAGGGCACGAACCGAAATGTTGTAAAATATTTGACTAAATTTAATTCAAAAGTTACTAAGTTTTGGTAAAAATATAAACAACTCGACTCGTTGTAGCCAAATCTAGTGAAATATTTGACAAGATTTCGTTGGCCCTATTGATGAAATTTGTGTCAACTTATAATGGGACGTTTCCAAATGAATGCTTCTCCAGGAAAATATCCTCCACTTGACTTAAACTATTGCGTGGATATATGGATACTAATTGTGATGTTAATATACTTTTTCATATCCCCATTTTATACAATCCCTTTTATTAATACTACTTTATATCTTGGTGCATTTTTTCAAGGCGATCTTTGCAAGCAGCTATCATCAGAAGTTGTCTGATCACGGAGAGATGGCCGCACTGCCGTAACAGTGTGAACACAGAAAAGTTCAATATTTAAACTCTTTGCATCGACTCCTCAGGTTATCTGCTAACCCACTGGTACACCCACAAAAGTTTTTCTTACCAATGCCGCATTCATGTTCCATTTTGAACGGCCTTGTGTATCAGCTAAACTTCCATAATATTCCAGGCGGTGTTTCCGATCAAACAGCCAAACGTACAAATTTTTACATGGGAAAGGTGCAATGAAAAGGGACAGGAAAGTTATGACATCTTCCTCGAATTTCCTTTATACTTATAAGTGACAAAAACTAAGATGGAAAGAACTTTTCATTTGTCACACAATGTATGAAAAATTCACTACATTCGTTCAGCATCAATGATCTGTGTTAGACCAGAGAACTGCTAAAAACGGGAACTTCAGTTCTCATTTAACACGTATGGTACAAGTTAACTATTCTTCAGAATTCGCGATGCCTGGCCCACAGTCATACAATTCTCAACAGCGGGTGTTACTGAATGTGCCCTTTAAAGGAGGCGCTCTTGCAATTTGTAGTTGAATGATGCATGATGAAGATGATCTGTCACTTGCCACAGCATCAAGGGACGGGAATCTTTCTTACATATGAGCGTTATGAGTTATTACATATCATTCCAAGGAGAGAATAAGAGTGGGGTGTGTAAGAAATCTCTGAAAATACTTTTTTGAAATCCCAAATAGAAGTGCAGCGAAATTGCCTTCTGGGGTTCGATGATTCTTCCACTTCTCTCCTTCGTAAGGGATCGTCTAATACATGATTCTGTATTTGTCCATGAACATCGTCACAAATGTTTTAGCACTTGTTGGGAAGATGAAACATGAAGATGTAAAGTTTGAACGCCTTCATACATGTTGGACGTTGTTCAGATTTGTCGGGGAAGCAGGGAGTCCACACGATACCGGTACTACATTTGTCTATTAGCATCGTCGTGCAAATGTTAGGCAATGATGATGCAGGCCCGTAGCCAGACAAGGTGCTGCAGGGGGCGAAAAATTTTCCAGAGGTGGTGAAACATACTAAAATGCATTACGGCAATGCTAATTTTTGATCTTCTGGGGGGCGAAAACTTTTCCAAGGGGGCTTCGCCCCCTGCCCCCCTTGACTACGGGCCTATGATGATGTTCTTGAACAAACGGTGTGATAGTCTAGAAGGTGCTTTAAAGCTTCCCGCAGTAACATTATCGCCAAGATGAATAAGTCTGGACAAACTTGTTTTGAACATAGTTTGAAGAAAACACCTTTCCTCAATAAGTTATTAAATACTTACCGGTACTGACAAGAATCACTGACATGTGATCTTACAGCATACTGAGCGTATGGATGGCGGAAGGTTGAAACAGAGAATGGGGAGCTTTTCGTGCAGAGAATCTACCAAATTCGAGCTAAAAAGGCAAATTTCCAGAAGAAAATAGGTATAAAACATTTATTTCCGAACTGCTGAATTTGTTTTTCCTGATTAGAAAAAATGCTCAAGTTAACATACTTCGCCCACCGCCGATAATACTTAAACTTACACATTAAGTGAGCGTAACATTTGGGCAATGTTTGAAATTTCGGGCAAAATTTTTCAGCCCACCCACCCACGGGCCCATTGAAGGATACGGTGGGCCTATTTGCTTGAGAATGATAACATGGCTTCGCTGAGCAGGATGATCGGTTGAGATAGTATGTCAAATAGATAATACCTATAAGTCGACGTCATAACAAAGTATGGCAAAGCGGCAAAGTTACTGTTCCCACATCAACTAACTCTTAAAATGTCAAAGGTAAAAATTTACTTTTACAACAACAAGAATACGAGTGTTGAAATAACTACGTTAATAGACCATTGTCCCTAGGCCAGGAAGTGTTAAAATATAACACACAGTATAATAAAGGACGTCACTTTTGATCGTGATATCCAGGAATATAACTTGATAAGTTTGTCCAGGTAGATATGACGTATCAATAACTCGAATTGCTATGCCCAACAACTTCCTTAATTTTTCCGACTTTGAAAAAGTCTTTGACTTAACAAAGTTAAAAACAGTTAGTGTTTCTGTATCGACCCTGACAAACAACAGTCCTTTTCGTGTGTTAAGATTCTTGCGCTAAAACAGGGGATTTGCTGAGCTGGACTTAGAAAGTACATTAAGTCTAAAATTAAAACAATACATAGGCCTATTTCAGAGGTTGTAAAATGAATCTCATTCATCAAATTCCCATCTTCATAGGTTATTCCATTGCTGAAACATAAAATCTTAAAATTTGTTCAAGTTTATTTGAAACAGTCGATTGCCCAATAATTTGTAATGTCCTTCTTGTGTAACTTAAAGTACCTGCTTTTGTTTCCTCAGACCTTGTAAGAATTATCTAAACATTTTATATTTTTAAATTTCATGTTTAGTGACAAGTCCACAATGAGGTAAATTAGAAAATTTAACTAGGAAAAATCACTCCGTGGCAGGGGAAATATTGCTTGACATTAGCCTACTTTTATAAGTTTTGTCGTTTTCATTGTTTTTCTCAAGGGAATTAAAGGAAATCATATTTGCTAAGTGATTCATGTGACCTGTCATGATGATGATTGGATTTTTATAGCGCCTTATATGTGACACATCTCAAAGCGCTTCACAATCATTACCTCTGGCCACTGGTAACTTGTCAAACTCACACTATATAGCGCATATCCCTTGCTGTTCGTACACGGCACACTTAACAGTAATGCCACTTCATCGTGTCCCCTGGGGGACTTCCCACAGGAGCAGCCACATACAACGCATCACTATACAAGTTACCTCACAGGTACCCATTTAACCCCTGGGTGGAGAGAAGCAATCGAGATAAAGCATTTTGCTCAACGACAAAACATAATGACCCAGGTGGAAATCGAACCGACAATCCTTAGATCGCAAGTCCAACACCTTAACCACGCTTTCATGGGTTGAAATCCCTGGTAAGTGGCCCTCGCGAGACCCAAATTCGTTGCATTGGCTACTAATTACTGGAAGGTTTCAACTGCTAGAACGCTGGCCTGGAGAGGGCTCATCTTGTGATCTGCGAGCGTTAAAGGCATGAAGCCGGGACGGGGGGTTGGTGTCCTCTCCCATGACAATTTACACAAAAATACACTTAGTTGCAACTTCCTTGCATTTAGCATTCTTAAAATATGCACAAAGAAATACAAATATTTTTGTTGGAATAGTGATTATTATGCAGTGGAATCACCGTTTGCAGTATCAAAATAGATTAGCCGGGGACGATCATAAATCCGTCAAAATGGTCACGACATCTGGATTTCTCTCAAGCCCGTAACCAAGGTGAACCAGGGCGGTGTGCCCCCTAGAAAATATTTCGTCTCCCCTAAAAATCAAATATTACTATTGCCTCAATGCATTCTAGTATATTTCCCCAGTAAAAATATTCATCCCCACCTCCGAAGTTGTCTCGCGTCTTCAGTACCTTCTCCGGTTACGGGCTTGGGTTCTCCCCCATGAAGATATTTAAGTTAATCACTGTTGAAAGCAATTTCTAGGCATCTGGTAATCAAGATAAGTGTATATTTTGAAGTGCAGCTAGGTCTTTTTTCAAACAAGTAGTGATGATAAATGGTGACTGGGACATGGGACTCCCCCCCCTCTCCCCACCCATTGGATTCGTGCCCGAGGATGTATCTGCGAAAGCGAGTTTGAATTATGAATGCCCAGAATAATCTGTTAATGATTTCAATTGTTCTTAAAAGTTTTTTATCTTCTCAAACATTGAAGAAGAAGGCAGGAAGAAGTCCCCCGTCTTTGCATTCTTTTAGTCCTGTGTACCTCGGTAACGATCACACCAGACACAAGAACGATAGGCCATTGGATAATACAAATAACCTACACTTGTGATCATAGGCTTAGAAAACTGTTCTCGACTGGGGGCTGAACGCTGTTTCGGGCCTCCGCCAGTCTGTCTGGGGGAGGGGTTTAAACGGAGGTTTCCCTCCCCTTCTGAAAATTTTTGAATATTAGAGGGTCCTTAGATGCAATTTGGTGCAATATATTGGGCAAATTGGAAAGAAAATTACTGAAAAGTTTTGTCTTTCTTACAGAGGGAATAAGGGATCTCGTTCTTGAATTAAGGGGGGGGGGGCGGAAGCATACTTCCGCCAACCACATTTTTGATTGGGGGACTTAAGTTAGCCCCCAGCTCCACCCGCTTCCTACGCCTATGTTTGAGAAGGTCAGAAGGAACAGGAATGGGAATGGTCTTAAACTACAAGCCCCTAGCATTTTGGTTCTTTGGGAAAAAATTGTGCTTGAAACAAAATATCTTTCATTCATTCGAAAAGACAACTCACCCTGCGACTAAGTGTATATATAGTCGAATGCCTTTTGAGATCATTGCTTTTTATTTTGGGGTAAATCGATGGGGGACGTGCCTCAGCCCTCATTACTGCACCAACTTTTGGGAGGATGAATGATGGTTGCACTATTTATGGTGAATTGGAAGTAGTATCGCGTATCGCGAAAATTGTCTACGACACGAGGGCACAGCGGAAATGCATTTTCAAATACACTTTAATAATGTTTTGTTTGTTTTCACGCCGGGATAAATATAAATTTGCCAATTTTTGAAATGTGTGGGAAACATTGAAGCAAAAGACCCTTAAACACTTAGTAGGACCCTGGCTGGATTCTTGCAAGCACTATACTTCAGGGCGGATCTAGGATTTCACAAAAGGGGGCCTAAATCCGCGAGGGAAAAGTTGGCAAAAGTTAATACGACTTTTCAAGCATCTTTTTCATAAACTAATTTGAGTCAGTTTTTTTCTACCTTCATCGTCAGAAAGCGGAACTTTTTTGACGGAATTTCTTTACCAGTTTATTCTTGTGTACGAACCTCTCCTTAGCACTTAGTAAATCTAAAACATTTATTTCTCTATTGGGACACCTTGACTATATTTCTGTGTTTCTTCATTTTCTGTCGGAATAGCTGTCTTGTAAAATCTCTCTTCATTGAACCTGCATGGCTACGTCACTGGACTTAACATCTAACAGGCCCTTGACTAAGGGGGACTAGGGGGAGGCGCTCTGGAAAACTTTTCGCCTACCCTGAGAACATTAAAAATTCACTATTGCCACAATCATTTTTAGCAAATCTCGCCCTTCAAAAAATATTCCCCATACCAGCTACTCCGCCCCCCCCCCTTCAGTACCTTGTCTGTCTGCGGGCAGCGCATATAGTTCACAACTCGAGGACTGAAATCTGCTTGGCTGTTTGGGGTGTCTTTTATATCCCATTCAGCAGCCACCTGATTGCTTCAATCAATAAGTTAAACTTCTGTCTTGCCAAAATGTTACGTTGCTGTATTTAATAAGAACATAGATTATGCTAGCGTTGTAGTGCCTTTGTATGGTAGCCTTGCACACATTCACCTATTTCATTCTTGTCTGAACGTCGACCACTTGCGTGGGTTACACGTCGACTGCATATAACTGTTTCTAAAGAACAATTGATGGGCCTTTTCAGCCAAGCCGCCCTTCTTTTTATCGATTCGGTCCTCCCATCCAACTTTTAGTACCTAGCTAACTTTTGTAGCTATCGATTGGTAAGAAATCGATATTTTAGAGTAACTTGGTTCAAACGATCACCCTTCCGCTACCATTCTGTAGGTGTAACCTTCTCAGCATGCCTCAAACCGCAACTTGAAGGATTTATAGAAATAAACTTAGAGCCACACTGACTGACAGATTGGTACGTGACTGGACAGCAGAGGAAAAGTCATATTTCTGGAAGTCTGAAATACAAGTTTTCGTCCCTTTTTCTAAGCCGCCTCGTGTCAGTACAGAAATTCCATGGAAATGTATACAAAACGCAGTGTCATAAAAAGCTGTGAGTTTGTTGTTGCTGTAATTTTAATTCCTGGTGCTTTGCTGATATTTACATCTTTCGTCCATGGTGGAATCGAGAGGACAGCCTCGATGAGGAGGGCGTTCATGGAGCTGGGGCGTTTTTCGGACTGCGGTGTTAACGCTACGCCGGTGGCCGAGTACAGGGCGTATACTCAGAATCACTGTGGTGTCCGATGTTTAGAAGATACGCGTTGTGTTTCTTACGAATATGTCCCGGAAAATAAAACGTGTTTCCTACATGAAGTCAGCGCGATTGAGAACTTAATTGAAAAGTTTGGCTACACTTATGCTGATAGTACTGATCCTGTTCAAGTGGTACGTTATTGACTTTCTTGTAGAAATCATCATCTGTATTGCTAAAGAAAAACTGGTCCTTACCCAAAGTTTGTAAAAGGGGGATACGGGCGTACGGTCGAAGTTCCTGGTTGTGTCCGGGGGGGGGGGGGGAATCAAAACCGGAACATTTTAAAACCTCCAAATTTAATATAGTACTTTGTAATGACACAAGATTGTATTTAGTTATAGGTTAATGGGATTGTAAAAATGAGAATGTGATATGTATGTATTTATATATAACCCCTATCATCTTCTGATAAAGTTTTCTGTTATGGTCTAGCTCAGTGGTTCCCAACGGGGGCGTTATCGCCTCCTGGGGCGTTTTCGCAACCCAGGGGGTGATGAACATTAAGGGGGCGGCAGGGGGCGTTTTTGAAAGAAACGGTATGTTTAATTTAAATCGGAGCTTTACAAGATTTCAAAAAGGGTTTCCCCTAGCTGAATTCTGAAATTAGATGGCATAAAAGAAGATGAACTGACGGTCAGCAAGTGCCCGGTATAGTACATTCCCTTCTAAAGTGGACCAGGGAGGTGTTATTAACACCTCCCTGAGTGGACTACGAAGTTTGCGAATAATACTTACTTCCAGATGCCAGGAAATCGCATCAAAAATGTTTAATTTCAAAAATTTCACTCCGAGGGCCCTCATATTTCCATCAGTGGTAGCAAAACCGGCGAGCGAAGGAGTAAAAAAAATTTTCTGTCACTTTTACCTCGAATGCAGCTTTTACCTTGTTGTCCATATAGACATGACATGCTGACAGACTCAAGTGACAGTTGTAGATAACTGTAGCATAGTAGATAACTTTTTCATTGTTCTATGGAGTAAAACGTTACAATGTTTTCAAAAGTGCAAATTTTCAGTGCGCCAATTTTGGCTTTCTCATTATTACTGCCTGTAGGATAGCTTGAATGACGTCTTTTGAAGCCCCATGCAACCCTTACCATCCTTCTTCCTCCCACCCCCAAGACAAGCCCCTTGCAGCATCAAAGGGAACTTCTGTTGGTAACTAGCGAAATAGAAAATGGTATAAAGGCCATTTTGTAATCTCTTTAGTCAAAGTTTAGTGCGCATATAAGGCTACTAGGTAATCGGAAGAAGTCAAAATTTGACTAACATTACTTCTTTCTGGATTCAACAATTTTGTAAGTATCTCATAAACTCCGGGGGCTTTGTCCCTGGTCCCTACTTACACGTTGCCCCTTAAACCCAGTAGGGGCCATCAGGGGAATGCGCCACACTTGTATAGGGCCTCTGGCGTCCCATTCCACACGCGTTTTTCACCCTGATCCCGATCTAGCCTTCATGCTTTCGTTAATCGTGGGTTAAGCATTGCCATCACAAATGGTTATCAGCCTCAGGTGCGTAGCCAAGGGGGGCGAAGGGGGCAGCCCCCCCCCCCAGCAAAATTTTGGTATTTTTTATGTCTTTTTTCTTACAATATTACTAGTGTTTCCCCTATTTATATGTAGTAAATAGGCCTGGGAAGTGCATTTCCAGCTATCTGGAAGGCATTTTGGACCAAAATTTTCTCGCGCTCCGCGCCAACCCATGGGTCGGCGCGGAGCACTGGCAGCATACTTGTCAACTCTATCGATATTGTAAGGGGACAAATTGTAGGCCTACCATATCAGGAACACATGGTATCTAGTGGTAGGCCTATGTACAAAAGCAACACCTTACACTTGTTTGAAGCTGCTATGTGATTCTGCATACTTGTAGAATGATGAATTATTTGCCAGCAGTATGTGTGTATTTGATTTCTATATGGTTATTCCTACAAAATATTTCATAAAATACATAATAATATGTCTCTTTATGCATACAAAATACCATATAAAGTATGCACCAAATCACATATTTTCACATTAAAAAACACAAAAGCTTCTCACCGTGGGAAGGGGGACACCCCTCCCATACCCTCCCCCCTCTCGCGCAAGCGCGCTCGGTCTCTTCGCTCCCTTGCAAAATCTACCGCTTCGCCCCCCAGCCTTTTGAGTCATCCACCGAGTTTTTACCGACTTTTTTACTCGCACGGGAAAACGATGTGCATTAAGAGATAATTGTTGTTGTTTAATTCATAGCAATACTATGTTACAGATGGAGAGGGGCGTTTGCCCAACCTCAATCGGTGAAAGGGAGTAATGAGCTCAGGAAGGTTAGGAACCACTGCTCTACCTCTATAGTTTATTTTGCACGGTACAATGTTACTTTCTCAAACAGAAACGGACACGTAGAACAATCTGCCAGGTAACGTTAAGTGTAGGTTGCACGAAAATAACAAGTTAATTAATGACGTGTAAGGAATTTTTGGGTAAAGAGGAGTTAGGCTATATGCCTCATAGGAGAGAGTGGGCGTTCACTTTACCCCCTCCCCATCCCTCTGTTTAGAGTGTACACTGTCTCGACACAAACACAAGTGATCCAAATATGTTTTGAAGTATCGAGGGAGACGTTATGGACGGTGTATAGTGGGTAATTGTACATCTTAAGTTAGCTGGAACATTTATAACAACACAAAAGATCAATTCTCAAGTTTCTTTTCTTTGTTTGAGACAAGTAGCCTATATGCCTCTGTGCTATAGCTCTAGGTCTACACTGTCGGATAGTTCCGTGGTTTATATAGGGTTTGTTGTAGTTTTGATCTCACTGAAAGTGCGGGGCTTGAAGAGAATATTCCAGTCACCTATTAATTGATTAAAGATTACTCATTACCAAATGGGCCTTTTAAAACAATGCTATATTCTCTGCAAGCATAGACAAGCATAGGCTAGGGTCTTCCCCTCCTCCCTGTCCTCCGTCCCTGATTTTGGGCAACACCTATTACTCGGGCAGACTTCTCAGTTAATCTGAGCTTTTCTCGGGCACAAACTTCCCTTGAAGAAAAACTATCCCAATACGCCTGTGTCCGCAATCAACCGTTTCGATGTCTAAGGAACTGAGCCAGATACATTTTTTGGTAATCGATTTCCCAGTTGTGGTGGGAGAGGATTCTCGCCTGACTCAGGGCCTGGATGGAGAGGACAACGTTCCAGTTTCGATAGACGTTTTGTGTCAAAAAGGGGAAATTACGTCGTGCATTTGAAAGAGTGTGAGGTATACGTGCCCCGTGGTTATCCCTCTGATGAAAAATATTTACGTTTGCGGCTAATACGATATTTATTGCGCCAATTATTTTTTTACGCCCTCCTTTCAGGGAGAAGTTCACCCGTGTGAGCAATCGTACTGCAGCGAGGGTAATGTCTGCATTGAAGAATGTGCGCCGAATGGTTTCACCTGCGAATGTCCCGAGGGGTATTTTGGAAGATTTTGTGACAGTAAGTAAAATGTATCTTATGGGGAAAAATGAAGAAAAACACGAGTACCCTTAAAAGTGTTAGAAAAATGTCTTCGTTCAAACATATGCAGAGAGGATGAACCACAACTTCAGCCGTACGTTATTTATTGCAACATGGTATATTACTTCTCCCCCGGATATCCGTTCAGGAAGATAACTTAGGTCTCAGAAAATTACCATATTTAAGGAAAGTTTCACATATCAACTATTTTAATGAGACCTTCAATGAAGAGACTTGTTACGTTCGCTTTATTCTTGTGATATTTTTCATGCTTTACCTTTCTAAAACCATATTGTATTGACAGAACTCATTCCGGTGGACGGTGGCTTTACCCCTTGGGGTAACTGGAGTGACTGTAACGACGTGTGTAAGACAACGCGATATCGCAACTGTACCAATCCCCTACGGGTGTCTACAGGGGCTGATTGTGTTGGCCCCAACACAGATGTGATGATGTGTTCAACAGAAGACTGCCATGGTGAGAACTTGGAATATTTCAGGCAAATTGTAATCTATGATATATATATGAATCGATTTGTGGACTGTGGAAGATGTGTCAACCAAATAAATGGGAAATTGGATCGGATAATTTCTCAGTTAATGTCAATATTTTCTCCTTAGAATTATGCAAGTGTTTTGCACGATTATCAACTTAAGTGATAAAACGTGCACTCAGTCTTCTGCACAATGATTCAGTCAAGGTCGTTTGCCTGTTACTGCTCACTCTCCTCTCGCACTTAATATTAATTATTATTAAAAAGACGTGCACTTGAATTCATGAATGGGTTTGACTCTGGACGGCAAAGGGTAAATAATTCATAAACTTAAAAATATAATGTAGAATTGGTATGCAAGAGTTCATTTTCGTCATTGTACTTACAAAGTAGATTGTACCTTACAAGGGGCTGTTGAATCACTCCAAAATATATTTAGGAATATCCCCATCTATAACTCTATAAACAATTTGTGACTGCACTGATTACCATAAATTCAAGCAATGCTCAATAGCATCACTCTGATTGGTCAATGGTGACTTGTGCAGACCGCTAAGTATAGCAGATAGCTCACAAACAGTAGTGTGTGGATATTCACAAATTCAGATTAGGCTGTTGCAGCGTTTATACAAGGAAGTACACTAGAAAGGAATGTTTCGTTTAAATTGGGCTTGAAGTAAACCTAGAAGGGAGCTTTTATTCTGTCTGGTACAAGATGGGAATACCTTTCAACCTGGTTAATTAAAAAACTGATAACTGTACACCCTCAATAGCAAATGCAGTTAAATTTTATTAGATTTGAACAAAGTCAAGTAGAGCTGGCCCATTCTTTTATTTTATTTATTTATTTTTTTTTTTGTAAACAAATTTGCTATTTTTTAATCATTTCTAGTAACTACCAGGTGTGAAAGATCGTTTCCAAAGATGCCGTAAAACAGTGAAGCATTGCCCTACCTTGCTGCACGAGTCCCTCTGGCGGGGATACACCGTACAAGTTAACGAGTCGTTGAAGTCTGTTGTTTAAAATTAGTTTGTGATATGGGGGAGTTACCCACTTACATAATTCGTATTGATTGTGCGCTAAGAAAGCAAAAAAATCATTATAACCAACTTTTCTCAGCGTTTGATGTGCATGCTGAGAAAACTGTTGGCGATTAATTAAAACCATAGGCGTCCATAGATTTTCAAAATTAGTACTTCTCAGAAGCAACGATTTCTTTAAATTAATCGATGAGTCCAGTGGTAAGACCTGCACACTCAAGAAACGTAGAAAATATAAATTAATAACTACCCTTCAAAAATGAGGCATCAAATCATTCTCTTATTTTATCTCTCCTTTTTTTTCTTTCTTTTTTTATTTACGATATTGTCTTAATTTTGCAGTGTATCCATACGCCGGTTGCTTCCATCAGTCCGAGTACAGTAATGGAAAACTACTAAATGTCCTGATCAGTGAGAACATGACCATAGAGCTGTGTGTCGAGAAATGTTCTCTATTGGGATACAAATACGCAGGTAGCTTATACAAACCGTTTTCATTGATTTGATGTAAATATAACGACTAATGAATCCAGTCCATAACATTCTGCATGTTGCATATAGCACGTAAAAAATAGCACTCACCGGGTGACACAAACGATGTGTCGGCCAGACTTGTAGTGTGAGTAAAAATTTCCCCGTACAAAATATACACCAATTACGAGTTCTGGATTTTCAATCTATCTTAACACAAAGCCATGCGCAGTGGCGTCGCCAGACTTTTCGAAGTGGGAACACTGGGGGGCTAAGCGGTCCGCCCGAGGGGTACACCAAAATGAAAGTCTGGGCGTCACTCTAGGCATCTTAGTGACTCGCAGCTCCCCTGTAGGCGTTAGGCTTCAGGGCCGACTGTAGGGCCCCTGGTGGGGCCAAGGACAACACTCCATTGGGGGTCCAGGGGTACAGCTCATGTGGAAGCTCCAAAATGTCATTGCAGCGTCATTTTAGATCTGACTAAAAGATAATGTGGAAATCGTATTGAAGGGAGAGGAATCCAGCCCGGAATAGTCTCATTGCTTTTGAAAATAAAGGTTGGACAATAGCTATGGATTACATCTCCTTATAAGGAACTTCTTCAGACAGTTCAACAAACAGATGGGGACGAAGCGTGCCGCAAAATTGCAGTTCAGAGAACATTTTGTGAAATTTTAGTAATATGTTTGAATGATTCAGTGACAGTGGGTCCTCATATTCATATGAACATATGCCCGAATGGTGTGTTGTGCATAATTTTTTCATACACAAAATCTCATTGGGGCACACGGGGCACAGCCAATCTTTGGGGGCACGTGCCCCGTGCTCCCCTTGGCGACGTCACTGGCCATGCATATGAGCCTAGGCAGAGGGCGAGTACAAACCCATGGGTGTTAGTACGCATAGTAAAGGCACACAGCTATGAACACTGAGTACGAGCAAGATTGCATATCATAGTTCATGTAAAGCGACACAATAGAATGGAACAAAATAAGTTACCGATGTACTGGTCAAAAAAATGAGGAACTGCTTGTCTTGACGTAAAATGAGGATATGCAAGAAGCTAGTAACGGAACTGCAATGATCTGTTCTGTCTAGATTGCGCTAGTTGCACTTAGTAGTCTATCAAACAAAGGCTTTAAGCAAAAACTTTTTCGATACTTGAAAAAAAAATTACAAAATCTACGCATTTTAATGAAGGCTTCTTTCTGTTCTGATGTGTGGTTCTCAAGATCATAGCAAATGAAGTTACTATGATTTTAACTTAAAGTAAACTTGAAGGAAGAAGAAATGATGTCATCCCCACCGCTGATAAGAAATGTTTTGTCTTCTTTGTAACTCAATTGTTTTTCACCTTGGAACAGCAGGGATATGGGTTTCGAGCTGAGAGTTGTCAGAATTTCCATACCTGTAATTAATTCTCATACAAAAACACGAAATTATGCAGGAGAAAATTGGTTGTGAAGGTTACAGAAAAAAGAGAAGTGTCAATTACTTTGAGATCACAAAGTTGACTTTTCAGAAAGTGTTTCCCAGTGAAGAATCCATAGTTGAATGAAGCGACATGTATACACCAATCATGATCTCAATTGATTGTTATACTAATAAAATGTAAGCACCATGTAGGAGGAGGCTTGACTTAAATGATAATTCTTTCTTTTAATTGTTAAATTTTGGACAAAGAAAACTAGACTAAGAAGAAGCAACATTTATTTAATGATTCAAGTGACATTTTCTTATAATTCCTGTTAAAAAGGGTCCACTATACTAGACAAACACACTTTCATAACACTTGATTTTGCAACTAATAGAAACTGAGTGTCGCCATACCCTTTATTTTATTATTTAATGGTTATGATCGAGTTATTTCTCAGTCTTTAAAATTCTCAAATATGAATCTTTGACCATTCAGCTATCCAATACGACGTGTGCAGGTGTAATCGACACGGTCCTGTTCCGGTTACTTTTGATGAGCTGCAGTGCACGACAGCATGTCCAGGGAATGAGAACCAAACGTGTGGGGACGACACCAATTACTTCTCAGTTTATTCAACAGGTATGTTCTCATTCCCCAGATCGAGGTAGGGGACGCTATACAGAAATGCACTAAACAAAAATACAACAAAGAATTTAAAATGCAATTAAACGTTAGTACCTTTCTTTTAAAATATTGTCGCGTTCCACAATTGAATGCAGGGAATAATAACTCGGAATCATGGGCGTAGATCCCGGGGGGGATGGGGGGATATATCCCCCCCAACATTTGACTAGGGGGGATGGCCCATGCAATCATCCCCCCCAATGTTTCAGTCTACAGATACGTTTATGGTGGAAAATATATTTTATTCTTCATTTTCGTAAGAATTTTTTTCAATCTCGCTTCACTTTCTATCACAAATGTTTCTCAAACTATCAGAATTTTAGCAAATCGTTGGCAATCTATCGAAATTTTCGCGCGCTCCGCGCGCTTCCAACCTTACGTCAGTGTCACTTATATTACCAATATCTTCCGATAGCAACATTCGGAAAAGCACAGCAGCAAAAAGTTGAAAGTTTACCAATTAACAGGTTAAAGACTGGCTTATGGGAGTGGCATGTAGGTTGTTGGGCAATTGAAAGTGTCTCAATGTAGAGTCTGAATGTAGGTTTTGTAATGGGAATATTATTCGTCACTGTTTACACTCCATGTTATGACCATTATTAAGGTAGTAATACACGAAACTGTTCTGATCACGGCACTTTTCGAAGAACAGAGATTCATCCCCAAACATCTGTGGGGACCTCGCATCAATGTGGGATCTGTCAATCTAATATGTAGCATGATGTAGAAGGTTGAAAGTACGTATCTGCCGTTAAACATTTTCCCAAAATTTTTTACCAGAGCTTCGCCAGTTCGCGCTGAGCCATTATCGGTATAGATGGTGATTGTCAATACACTTATGACGAAAACAGCACTCTGTAACGCTCTTATTAGTCCTTCACCCCTTTTGCTACACCTATCAGGGAGGTCTAATATCACCTCCCTGCACCTATACTCTCCCTCACTCTCATTTTCAATTGCTGGCAGCTGTTCGCCCGGATTTTAGTTCAAAAGTAGTAAAAATACGATAGTTGTAAAGTGTTCGGCGGCGTACTCTATTATCATTTGGATGTCAGGTAGTATACGCATTATGTCATTGCCCCCCCCCCGCCCCAATTATTATGATTAATGCAGAGCTTCCAGGAGGTCCTATTCAGGTATCTGCTAGCCTTATGTGCCCTTTCATAACGCACAATGAAGGAAAGGACATACTTCGTTATAACTCAAGAATCTTTTTGTGGACTCCACGCACACATTTTTGTGTAAAAACTTTCCCGAAATAGAAGGCAGTAAAATAGACATAAGGGAGGGGCTTCAGGAGATTTGTTGACAACGTATCTGTCTCTTAATAGACAACATATTCTCTTTTACCTAACCAAAAATTAGCATTCACTAAATTATGGACATTTTCCGGCCATATATGATCAGTTCCAAAACATCCCAAAGATAGCACCATTTTGCATCTAAAAGTCCTTAAATTAATAAAAAAAATCTTAAAGGGGAGGGGGAACCTCTTCCCCAGGACGACACCTTTTTGTAGTGACAAACGAAAGATCAAAACTGCTGCATGAAAATGCAGGAACGCATAAAAAACAAAGGTGTAATTTACGCAGACTTGGGGGAACTGAGCTATTATTACGACATCATCTATGGTGCTCCCAATCACAAAAAAACCTGGCGACGCCACTGATCTCAGACCAACTTGCAGGTCTTGTAATGATCTCCGAATTCAAAATACAGTTGTCTGGGATGACCCTATATGTTGATCCCTGCCTTTTTGAGCTAAGCAGGACATTGTTGCTCTTGTACAATTCCAATCCGGTGCAGCTTATCGACGAGTGCTCAAAATAGCAGTTCCTAAATGTATGAATATACCAATAGCCTACCAAAGAACATTACCACTGAAATTAACCCCTTAAAACAGTCTTCCTGGCACTTCTGAGACATTAAAACCAAGGAGCTTCAGGGGCTTTGCCCCTGGACCCCACCAGGGGCCCTAAGGCGGGCCCCTGGACCCCACCCGTCGTGGGCTCGCGCTTCGCGCTCGCCGTGCACGCTTCGCGTGCACATGTTCCACAGTTGCGATGGTTCACCCCATCCCCCCCAAAGTTGAAAAGAAATCTACGCCCCTGCTCGGAATACAGCCGAGCTGCTTCTCGGCATTTATTTAGAGTACACAAAATAAGTGAAGTAACGGAACACAAGATTCCGCCAGATTATAGACTACAGGGTTAAGTTTGGTTGACAAAGCCAAGCAACATTTAGATAGTAAAGTTTTTACTTTGGGTGGTGTCTCTGTTGGACCCTTCTGGCTAAGTGAAATCTCTCGTCTTTTATAGAATCTGAGATCCAAGCCACCTCATATAAAACAATAAGTTTGAACAGGGAGGTTTCTAACACCTCTCTGCGTTGAGGAAGCTTAAAAGGACTCAGAAACCATTTCGAAAATCACATAAAGATAGCAGGCTAAACAAGTAAGCTATGCAGATATAGAAAAGGTTTGCCACTTTTGACAGCTAATGGCTTTACAAGTTTTTGCTGAAATAAAAGCTTAGACAAACGAGACTAATAGCATCCACTCTAGAACAAAGATTAAGAAAGTCAAAACAGACAGGTTTAGTTTCTTCTACAAGTTTACAACTGTCCCAGACAAGAGAATACATAATAAAGAGAGTAATGGATGCGTACCTGCTCGCTGTAGATCACAAGCGGCACCTAAACAAGGGTTGAAGGCAATTGGCAGTCGCCCAAAAATTGCTTTGAAAACTCAGCAAACTCCGTCTTGCAGATCTTCTCATTTGCCTTACAAATACCTCTGAAGCTGGTTTTTTAACATAAGTATTACAAACAAAAGGTAAAGAAAGAAGTTGTTTTCCATGAATTTAACAATTCAGTAAAAAACATAGGCGTAGGAGGCGGAAGGGGACTGGGGGAGGGGGGGGCTGCAGCCCCCCAAACAAAAAAATGTTGTGAAAATTTGGGCAAAATGCTGAGAGTTTTTCGGGCACCTACTGAAAGAAAATTAATGTAGTGATGTAGCTAAAGGGTATTAATTATTTATAAAACTTCCTTGATAATTAATATTAAGTTCTGATTTGAATTGCACCAGCACCTATAGATTCCGTATTAATTCATCAGTGTGTGTTTTAATGGTTAAATAAATATTATGATTATCAGTGGTGTATTTGAGGGGCCATTGGGCCATGCCCCACCTTCACTGATGCTGATATTTTCTACCTGAAATACGTAAATTTTTTAACACAAACTTTATTTCTAAGGTAGTATATGTGGCACCAGGCTGCATGTAAGAACACCTAATTTTTCAAAAATTTTCAAAGAGGAGGGGGTAATGCCGATTTTTTTCCATAGTACCTAAAATACGTAAATGTTTTAACACAAATTTTACTCCAAAGGTAGTATATGTGGCACCAGATTGCATGTAAGGAGACCTAATTTTTCCTAAGTTTTCAAAGGGAAGGGGAAACCCCCTCCCCTTAGACCCCTCCCACAGGCCAGCGATCAACGACTTCCCCCAAAATTAAAACCAATAAAGGAGGTAAAAACACGGCAAGTTATTGTATGTAATTGGCATGCGGTGTGATAACCGATGCATGCCTAAATGATATGTACATTAACATGTCGAACATGCGTGGAGCTCGCCGAAATTTTTGGTTATATTTTTTGGGCAAGTCGTTCCAGCCACCCCCCCCCCCCCCATCAACTTGGGCTCCTACATCCATGGTAACAAAGCATGTTTGCCATTTAATGCTAACATTTAATATAACCGACCCGCTCCACAAGTTTTCGACCTGCTCTCATAAATCGCCAATCCGAACCCAACCAGGGCAGCCTCCCTCAAATGCCTTCCCTATGTTACTCAGGACACATAGGCCTATCACCTTCCGAGTTTGAAGAGGTAAATTAAGGGTTGCTTAGAGAGAGAGGCACCTTCCCCGGGGTAAAGAGAAACACGGCCCCAAAGTTAGTGTTAGCATATATGGAAAAAAGCGTTTTTTCAACTTAATGCATACAGCGTACCGTAGCTATTAGGAGAAAGAAAAGGCTTGTGACTCACAGGAACGGTAGGCCAATGTAGTGCATGACCTTTTGACGGGGTAATTCCCTTCCCACTATCATCTCGGAGATAGGACCCCTCTCCGGAGGTATAAGGCGCAACTCGCCCACGTATTAGTGAAGCCATATACGGAAGGGAAAACTTTCACTCCACATTTAACAAGTGCAACCGAAAACATATTCCTAAATTTTAATTGGTACCGGTAACCATCTAGTATGAAAACTGGGTGTTTTGAAATGGCTAAAATCTGCTCTTGGGGACACTGACCCTAAAAGTGGGCCTTTTGACGGCCCACTAATCCCACTCTGAACGAGAGACGGGATGACTGACTTTGGATCTATGATCAGCGTGGTCGATAACCTCTAGGACGCATTCTTATCAAACGTGAGTAGCTTTGATTTCATCCCTTCTTTCCCTGGGGTGGGGAACGGGTGAGAGGGAATAACCTTCCTTCAACTTCAGAATAACGATAATAACACTCCTGGGTTTTCGGACATGTCATTTCAAAAATATAATTTTCAGTAGTTTAGTTTTTGAAATATCTGGTTTCCATTAGAGTGCGTCCTCTATTGGACCATAGACCTATGCAAATAAGCTGTGCCATCAATATGACCCACCTTTATCTAATAAAATATGCTGCAGTCCTTTCATGATATTTTTTTATCGTAGATACGTTCTTTTTGGTGAGCTTGCGGAACAACAGAGGAGTGGGGGCGCTTTAAGTATATGAAGGAGAAATATGATAGCATTATGTATTTGGCCTAGACAATTGAGAAAAAGTGACCTTTAATTCTTGTGCTGTCTTTCAATGTACTTTTTTAAGGGAAATATACCTTCAAGAGGGCTCTGTAAAATAGGGGTGAGAGCCCCTTCCCCTGAGGTATGACCTACGACCTTTCTGAATTAACGTATGACTTTTTTGATAAAATTCCACGTTTCCAATTCCATATGAAAACGTCGTTAAAACAGTTTTCACATTATCGGTAAATTTTTTTTACATTATCGGTAGACGAGCGTTTTTACATTATCGGTAATTTTTTTTACATTATCGGTTCAAAGAATTTTTTACATTATCGGTCGTTTTTACATTATCGGTAATTTTTTTACATTATCGGTCGTTTTTACATTATCGGTTGATTTTTACATTATCGGTTGTAACAACTGTTTCCAAACTGCATTCGACAGGGCACAAGGTGACCCCCATCCTGCTTAGTGTTTACAGGATAGCATGGGTTAGATAAAACAATTGAGGGCACTTCTAAGGGTTTTAAGCTTGTTGTGGGACACAACAGTATCAATAAATGAAGAAAAAATGGATTCACGATGGAGTCGACAAAACTTATTACTTCTGATACTAGAAATATATGTAACTTGCAAGGCCCTTTAAGTGTTATTTCCGGCGATATGGAAGACTGAGACAAAAATGTTGAGAGACGGTACTCTACAACTTAACTGATGGCGACGCTCCGCCTGCTGAGGAGCCCAGCAAGGGATCCACCGAAGTTGGAGTACCCTGGGGAATTTCAGGTACGTCCTTGTCTTCTAACCTGGTCCTCAAGATTGCAGGGCTTGAGGAAGAAGCTGGTCACCGAGTTATCTCAGTTCAGGCAAAGACATTCAGTCGCGGTTTCAGATTCTATTCATATAAGACGTGAATTACCCGTATGAGATCAAAGCTCACTTCAACCTTACTATGGCTGGAGCTGGGATCAGAAAATTTGGTGGCATCCAAAACGCCTTAGGTTGAAGGAATTGTTCTGTGAAACATAACTTTAGGGACCGCGGAGCCAATTTTGAAGTGGGGATAATCATCGAAGCGGCCTAATATGTTCAAGAAAATAAAAGCCTTTTAAGGCGGCCCAAAATGTCCAAGGCAGAAAAAGTGCTGGGCTAAAGCCCCCGTAGTTCCCCCCCCCCCCGTCTCCGCGGTCCCTGAACTTTGTCATAAAATTTTAGGTCTATCATACGCGGGTTGCGAGTGTGCTGCAAAGGGTCGCCAAATCAGGGTTAATCGGGGAGCCTAAATCCGCCACTGGAGGCCCACTAACCGAGTACTGAGGGAGCTGTGACTTCATTTCGCAGACGTTTCAAGTCAGGTCTCGACTAGGGCACTCAGTTAGTCTACACAACAAGAAAGATCACAGCTAAGGACATCTCATGTTCAATTAACTACGCCTACGGCTGCATGTTATATCAGAAGACTAGCCCAACCAACTCATTATTTTAGCTCCAATGTAATGATTTGCTCTATTAGTGGGTTTGTACAGATACTTTAAAATAGCTCTTGGACTTTATTCATCTAGGGTCAGGAATCAAACCTCCCCCCCCCCCCCATTGCCCTGGCCTTCATATACTTGGTGACAGCAGCGATGGTCCGCCAAGTGCACCTACCGCCAAGTGCACCTAAAAGTACTTTTAAAGTAATTGTTACTTTTTATTTTTATGCAGAATTTGATCATAAACTAATATTTTTCATGATTTTCTTTCCCACCACATGTAGAAACCTGATTCAAATCTGACACTAACATGCAATCCCCTTGGATACACCACATGACCACACATCTAGTACTAGCGTGGCTATTCTATTAACCCTACTTTACCCATGGAAGCACCACCTCCGAGGTACTATACTCTCATGTTTCACCTGCCCGTTCGAATACCCTTTTAATACCCTTTTTGTATTTTTATATTTTGTAGGTACCTTTTACCAAGGTTGCTTCACCGGCAATCTCTCCGATGCTTTGGTTATCATTGCACCGGAAGAAGAATATTACGTAATCCACTCTACTGTTGCATATACAACAATGGGTGCATCGACCCAGCCGCCCACCACGATGCAAACGACTGGAGATCTGACGACCTACGAGACAATTGACGGTACAACTACCTCTGATACGACGAAAGTCGCTCATTCCGTCACTTCCGGTACGAACTTATCAGAAAGTGATAATACCACCCAGTCGAATGGAACTGACGGATACACAGATCCACATAGCACCTCTGTCACTACAGATGTACCCACTACAACTTTTACCACCCATTTCACTACGGATGTTACCACTGAGGGTCAAACTACCGTTGAACCTCCGACAGGTGCGCCCGATCTTACCCTGACGGTAGCCGGGTGCGTTCGTGAGTGTGAAGTACTCGGTTACCTCTACGCGTTTCTTTTCAATGGAAGCTACTGCCTATGCCATACTACTGTACAACATCTGAATCGCTCGAGTTCAGGGTGCAACGCCCCCTGTCCGGGTGGGGACGGTTTGGTGTGCGGAGGAGACTCGACTATATCTGTCTACCAAATAAACCCAAACGGTAAGAAAACGTATTATTGACATTAGACCATATCGGCGGAGAGAGCTGTTGGTACTTACAGAGACCTGTGTAATTCAGTCGATAGTGGTCGCAACAGGACAGGAAGGGGTTCTTTCGTAACGATGGGTGAAAGGAAAACATTCGCCCCTCCCCGGGCTCCCTGGTATCATGGAAATAACAATTTTGATTTGTACCCTGACCAAATTTGCAAATAGGTCTAAAAGGGCCAGGTGACAACCAAGTATGCAGGCCTATAAAGGAATGAGATAGACATCTCCCTCTTTGAAGTATGAACTATGAAGTGAAAAACCTTAAGACCCTGCAAAAATAAAAATGTGTCTCTTTCCCTCGTTATATCAAAATGCTGCTACTGATTAATTAATGAAAAGATTGTTTTTACACCTTAACTTAATAACTCTTCGGTGGTTCAAAAAATGTAATGAGAAGTGCTCTTGTGATACCTTTGGAGGGTTTCTAAGACTGGGATCTGAATCATTAAAATTATGATTTTTGACATTTTCAAATGTAGCTTTGAACGCTTTCAAACAAAAAAGGTTCAAATTGAAAATTATTGGGAGGCTTTAGTCACCAGCCCCCTCTCCTTCCGGGTCAGATGTCCCTGTTAACGCATGGAAGCAGACTGACAGACCAGGAAAGCATAATTTGTGATAGACTTAAGATTTCCTTCAATTCCAGGAATCCTGCTGGTACTAAAACTTTTGAAAACGTGAAGAATCACACAAAAGGTGTAGTGGTGGTTGTAAATATGGATGGAGTAACCATGGTTACTCTCCTGGGTGACGTTATTTTGGTTTGTTCAATATATTGAAAGGGCCAATGCAACCACCCCTAGTATCCTGAATCGTGGATGGCACCTTTTCAATCGTTTGACACGACTTTTGTTACTATAGTATACAATTCGTGCAGAGCGACTTCTTGGTTTGCAGCGTTTTTGTTTGGAAAGATGCTTGCAATGGAAATAACTAAATTTGAAACATGTAACACAAAATGAGATCGGGTCCCTGTTACACTTTATAGCGATATCCATGAAAAAGTCATGAACTTGATTTTGGATTTTAGCTTTAAATGATGTAGAAGTTGAAACACTGCCAAGTAGAGAATAGTACCCCTTGCTTAATTAAGGGGCGATGGCCACGCTTTTGGAGCATTGAGAAGTTTCCTTCATTTTAACTTGCTATTGTCCTCCTCTCGTTTTTTTTCTCGGTAAATCTGCATTTTAAGCTGCTCCATTTTTATCCACAAATTTGAGATTTTTAACCCTTTTATTTCAAAATGTTTTACTTACGCCATGCTTAAGTCGATCATTTTGTTATTTCTTGGTTCCATAGAAATTGCACACTGGACAGCATGGTATAACAATCACTTTCCATTTCAAGATGGCGGCGACTACGAAGACCCGGCGGAAATCCACGCCAACGAGCCTTGGATATGTGATTATCCTCAAGATGTGCAGTGCAGGGAATTTGCGACTGGTCAAACTAACGAAGAAATAGGAGATGTATTTGAAACGCCTTGTTCAGTAGATCATGGCTTTAACTGCACTGCTGCAATGCAGGCGTACACCATCAATGTAACATTTGACGTCATCAACTACCGTATAGTTGATATTGACACCGAAGTGAACATCACGGAATTAAACTGCTCTTTTAGCATTGAAAATACCACAACGACACAATCCCCCTTTTCAGTAGAAACAAATATGACTTCTACTACTCAATTTCAGAGTGAATCGACTACAGAGAAACCGACGACAGTCGAACCGACTAAAGCAGGTTACCACTCCACTACCGAGATGGTTTCCAACGTTACCAGTCAGGGGTCGAACTCGACGAATGTGAACGGGACAGACGAAATTCTGTCGATGCAGTGTCACAATGTTTCGGTCACCAAAATACAAACGATACACGTCAACGAATCTTACATTACAATTGGTTGGCGTATCGATACGATCCTCAAGAACTGTGAAGATTATAAATTACGATTCTTCTGTCCACAAGGTGAGTCAACTCAATAAAAGGAGTTTAATCAGCAAATGGTCCATCTCTACAGCCAACACTTCATATGCATGCTGGGCCATTTTCACCTTCCATGGCCGGCAAAGTTTTTTTTCTTTATCCCGTGCCCACTTTGACAAGTAAATTTCAATTTTGTTACCTCGATAATTTGCGATATATACTTGACGTAAAATTCTGACATAGAAACAAGGTCTAACTTCCCAATGTACATTTACATTATGAAAGGTGTCTTTGCAGGAGAAAAGGCAGGGCTTTAGCCGGACAAATCCGTTAATATTTGGAAATGTGCCTGTGTAGGGAAAAAGTACTGGACTCTTCGAGTTACCAAACAAACAACAAACGTTAAGTGTTGACCTCCTGTGTGGGGTTTCCGTCGGTGTCTAAGTATAATAGATGATAACAGCCAGTGTTCGAGATATAAAAATGTGGGGTGGGGGTTGGAGGTAACCCGCCAAATAGTCTGTTTTTGGAAGGCACCCTTGGAGGGTCCAAAAAACTAATATAATTTACTCGTTTTTACCAATCTTTATTAAACCCGATGGCTTATCGAGACAAACACTGGGAAAATAGGCTCATCTACAGTGTAGTACCGTCACCACCATCATTATCACTATCGCTACCACTGTCACTGCCGCTGCCGCTACTACTACTGTCACTGCCACTGCCGCTACTACTATTACTGCTACTACTACCACTGCTACTAATACTAATACTGTTACTGCTACTGCTACTGTTGCTACTACTACCAGGGAGTTGCTATTTGACAAATAGATAGCAACTCCCTGCTACTACTAGTACGCATATCGCTCAATGTAGTCCGCATATCACCCAACGTAGTGCACATATCACTCAATGTAGTGCCCAGTTCGAATATTGATTAAACTGTTAAAGCGATGAAGCAAAACTGATTAGGAACAATGTTGTCTTATGAACACCAGTTTTGCGCGTATTGTTCTTGAAATAGGCTACAAAATTAATTTCTTCCTGTTTCAGTAATCTGTTTTATTAACTTAGAGGAATCATGATTACGTTACTTTTCACGTTAACTAACTCCATATTTTTAATCACCTTTCAGTGCGAGATAGATTAATTGGTTGCTATTTCGAAGGATCACTGAATGAATTCATCGCTAACACAACAATGGAAGTTAACTTTGGGAATTGTACCTCCCTGTGCCGTGAATCCGGTTACCGGTATGCAGCGATACAGAAACCGAACGAAGAGTGTGCGTGTGCAAACACGTACAATAACAACCCCACCTTCTCTGCTGCTTGCTTTTCAAAGTGTGGAGATAATGATTACCCATGCGGTGGCATGAGTAGTCAGTCGATCTATTACACAGGTAAAATAGATATATACTCATGAAAAATGAAGTTTGAGTTGGCAATGTAAATTCTATTGAAGAACATTGGCCCCCTCCCTCACTTTACACTTTCCCCTTCATATGACACTACTGACACGATGCAAATATATGACACCGTTAACTGATATATCTCCACGTATCACGGAACTCCTCTCGTTGACTTTTTGGCCGAGGTACTTTTTGAGGCGAAAATTATAGGCTAACACGTAACATGTAATTATTGCAAAAACCATACTTACAAACATATGTGAACAATTAAAGAGCATAACACAGACGAAAGAAGCTGAAGAATTTACAATGTATATGCTGTTTCAATGATGATAATTTAAGCGGGGGAGG
This sequence comes from Holothuria leucospilota, assembly GCA_029531755.1. Lineage (NCBI taxonomy): Eukaryota > Metazoa > Echinodermata > Holothuroidea > Aspidochirotida > Holothuriidae > Holothuria > Holothuria leucospilota. The sequence continues at coordinate 38,897,824 of CM055975.1, forward strand.
GGGCATAATTACATAGCGAGATAACCCAAGCCCGTAGCCAAGAGGGCCAAGGGGAGGTTCCCCCTAGAAAAGTCCCCCCCCCCCCAGAAAATAAAAATTATCATTGCCTTAATGCATTTTAGTATATCCCCCTATAAACATTTTGCTCCCTGGAAGCTATGCCCCCCTTCAGCCTGAGTACCTTGTCTGGCTACTAGCCTAAGAGATATTAGCCTTGCTCGAGCCCCTAGTACTAGTTGTTTATAGTACAGTACAACGTTCATTGGAAACTACTGTGAATATGCCCTCTAAATGTCTTCCAATTTCAGTTCTCTGCTTAACGAACTAAATACTCGAGTAGAACAGTTTAGTTTACAAGCGCCCTCAACTTGCTAGAACGTGTGAAAAGTAAAAAGTTAAAAACGTATGTTGACCAAGATGAGCTAGGTATTGAAACATGGCAATACATCAGGCCCTCCTGGATCCATCCATGCTGATGACAGTAAAATGTGTTCCAGTGAAATGTGTTTGTACCAAACTGTCATCTACCGTTAACTACCTTAACTATTTAACGAAGTATCACTTAGTCTGGGTTAAAGTGTACTAATAAAAGTATACGTTATCAAGTTTAAACATAAATCTCATTATTCAAACTGACATCTTCACAGGCCATTCCTGTGCTCAGATATCAAATGTTGAAGTTTATTTACTCAAATGAATATGGTTGATTGTACAATAATTTGTGATGTTGCTCTTGCACTAGGTCTATTTGAATGACATTCTTTGTTTTTCCTAAAGCCACTAAACCTTTTTCAAAAGTGTGATAACTTTCCCGGCCCCTCGTCATTATAGAATGGGTTTGCTGTGTAAGTCCTCCCACATACTTTGCCAGAAGAGAGCTTGTTTTTATCAACGGCATGTAAATAATTTTAATTTTAAAGGATACAAAAGCAAGTAACGTGAGTTGTACAAGGACATCACAAATTACTGCGCAATCAACTATTTCGAATAAGGTGAATAATTTCAACATTTTCATATTTCAGCAATGAAATAAGCTATGAAGATGAGATTTGGACCAATCGGATTGCCTTCCTACCTCTGCAGAATATTTTCTTGAAATGTTAGACTGTAGGGACACTTTATTAAGCTGTGTAGACAAGATTTCGCCCAAGAGGGGGATGGGGCATACAGAAAATTTTGTAATCGTCGACGTCGGGAGAGCCTTACATGGAATGGGTTTCTTCAGCTCATTGAGAAATTTTTGAATAGGGCCTAAGTGTTCTACACACACTCTAGTTTATACGCTTGTAAACTTTTGAAATAATTTTTGTTTCAAAATTTACAGTTTTAGGCTATAAAGTGCCACGTAATTGTGTTGACTTCGCTATGGAAGCTGCTTTTCACACTCCACTTTTCTATAGTCTTAGTGGGGTATACCACGTTGCCCACCTCATATAGCACAAGGGCCGCTGCAAATGCACGGAACTCTTAATGCATTTCTGTGGAAGATGTTTGAAACTATGACGTGTTTTCGAGATCACTGTTTCAAGTGAACTGTACAGCCATAGGTAAAACTAGCCTGAGCAAATTAACAATTGACCATTATATAGGCCCTATATAATAGGGAGACCAAATTGGTCATGAAAAGAGAAAATAACCGGTTATGGCATGAAGTAGTTGTAATGACCCAAACGGTCGCCTCTACTTACCACTCGGCTGGCATTTCCGACGACCTGGCTTCATTCATAGAAATCTACAATTTATTGATTTACCATAATACTCACCTTTAGGCATTGCCTATTGCTGTGCTCTATCACATAAATGTTTCCATTATTCTGTAGATTGCGACATGCCCTTCAATATCGACAACACAACTATGTCTGGTACTCCTATGCATAGAAATTTGGGGCACGATGTGTACGACGCATGGTTTGGCGGATTCAATGACAATACAACCGTTTACCGAGGAAATTTTACCAATTATGGCAAACAACTTTCATTCGAACTCAATATTGATCTCGGAAGAGTGCGACCTGTTAACAAGGTTTGAAGTTATTTCTGTCTTCATTTGTGTAGTTCCATTTATTATGAGCTTAAAAACTTCATGTGACGGTTAGGGTATTTTTCTATAAAACTTGATAAAGCTTAATCTGAAAGCTTTGATCCGCCATCCCTCGATGTGCATTTTCTCAATGCGTCTATTAATTTGTAATACGATTTTACTCAGAGTTTGAAATCCATGGGATTCGATCCATGGGAGTGGACCATGAGGGGACGAAGAATTCTCCGCATTAGTTCTGCGGAAGGCAGACTACTCAGGGGCGGATCTAGGGTCTTTTCTGAGGGGGGGTCCAACATAAAAAGGGCACATTCATTTTTTTTTAAATTTTGGTTACCATAAACGTCAGCGATTACACAACTTACCGCATATTGACAAAGAAAGGATAAACCAAAAGACTTGAAAAACTGGAATCAAAACCTGGGATCTAAACGGTGAAATTGCAAAGCGCGCGAAGCGCGCGAAATTTTTTGGGGTAGGCCTACACTTATAAGAATTTGTACTAACTTAAAGCTTATATAGAACAATTGAGCGGACATTTGGGCCCTATCGGGCATAACTTTTTTGTACTTCCCTCCTCGAGTCAGCAGTCGTACCGTACGACAGACACAAACCAGGGTTAGCGGAATGCGATTCAATTCCCGACATTTACATAAATCCATGTCTTCTACTTATTAACTTGAAAAGGTGGAAAGGGTTTGTACTATATTTAGCTATAAGTATAACTGAACTGAGGAAGAGTGGACAAAGCGTACCGAAAATTTTGGGTTGTATCCCAGAAATTACCCTTATGAAAGCCAAAATAATTAAACTGACCATGGGTGGCGGCAGAATTTTTCCAACAGGGGGGGCGGGCCATGTCAGCTACCCCAAGTTCCGACATTCCCTATTTCGAGGGTATGATGAGAAGGGCAAATGTGGGAGCTTCATTATCCCATGCAAATTGCAGGCATATTTTGCATTATATCACTTAATACTTCATGATCCGAGTTACGCACTGATAGTGTTCTTTGAATCTGGATCGTGAAATTGAAAAGCGCGCGAAGCGGGCGGAATTTTTTGATAGGCTTACACATAAAACATAAGACGAAACGAAAAACAGGCTGTAGGGCTTGTAGACCGTTTCGGGTGTAACATACATTGTATCGAAACCACCTGGACTACACGATGAAATAGCCAAACTTTGCTCCGTATAGGTCGCTCACCAACTGACTGTACCGCATGACATACACAAGAGAACACCAACTAGGCTTTGCGATATGGGATGAAAGTTACGACCTTTTTATAAACTATGTATTCAGGACTTGTGCTATCCTGCTATGTGGAATGGAACTATTGTAAAAAAAGAGTGACTCTACAGCGCGCGTAGCGCGCCGAAAATTTTGGGTTCTCAGTACAGAAATTATCCTCTTGAGATCAAAAAAAACAGGTAAACCGTCGATTACTGTAGTTGTCGTCGGGGACTGCGTACTTTGGACTAAGACTCCCTTACGAAACTCATATCAATTTGTTTCAAAACACTTTCCTGTCTAGAACTGAAATGTGATATCTATGTATAATTCATGTACACGCTCATCCCGTACACTTGATTGGTCGTGTGGGCGTGACCAAATGTTCTGTTACCACTGCACAGATGTTCGCTGTACATACAACGCGCGCTCGGTGTAGAAGTCTATGGCGCATACCGGTCGCGTTGTTCACACATCGCTTGGCGTCTTTTCATTGGTGCAAGGCTTATGCATATTCATTTTTATGTCTGTTTATATGTAATTTGGCCTGGTCCCTATGAAGAAGTGTTGTAAATTTGAAAACAAAGGTTACCATTGAAAAGTTTACATGATAACCAATCCAGCAATGCATGAACATCGACGATCCAAGCTTGTTTGTACAAACAGCAGTAGGTCAAAAGTTCATGGCTATTGCTTGCCATGCAAAAAGATGCCTTTGAAATCTGACCAGGTCCCTATGTAAAAGTGAAATATTATCGATATATTTTTATGTCATTCAAAAGGTGAGACATAGTAAAACATAAAACTGAATGAACATCACTGTAATTTTGCTATGCAACAGAGCACGAGCGATGGAAACTTCGTATCCGTACTATTACTGTTTTCCACAGAGCGCGTTTTCTTTACGTGGGAGAGGCTAACACAAGCTGTATGGGGTTAAGTAACAAACAAATTGATGTGTAAAATTGCCCCAACAGGGGGCCAGTCTTCCCCGACTGGGGGCATGAAAACTTCCCCCACCTGGCGCCACCGCTATCTCGACTGGGGGAGGAGGTTAAAATACTGTACTTGTGTTCCCTATATAGTTGCGGCGCGACTGTCAAAAACACTCTGTCAGAACAGATGACTGAAGTCGAATGATTGCTTTTCATTTGCGACAGTAGCCCGGTCATCGGTCCAAAGACGTCAAAAAATTGAACCGACTGACATTGCGTTATTTGACCTGGTGTTGATTTTTTATTGTAATTTTAAAATGAAACAAACACCGATTCGTCTATTGTGACTTCTGGTCAACTCTTGGCTGTGGACTTTACCTAAGACTGGCTTTTTATTCCCATCACTAGGGCAACACTATAAAAGAAAAGAGTAATTCCAGACTATAAATATCAAAGCGAAACATATTTACGTACCCTCTCTTGTTCACGAGAGGATGGATACTATAGGGTGGAGGGAAGGTTTCGTAGATGTAGCGTTTATGGAGTGTGAACAGATCATTATTTTGTAAGACCAAAAGACTAGCAGTGACCTTTTGGAATCAACTTAAAACCCAATAGTAATACGTTGCATAAAGCACTAGCTAGTGAGTATGACGTAATATCTGAGTGTTTTGTATTACTCTGAATGCCCAAGCACGCCACACGTGGTTCCAAGCGAAAAGTTATTAGAATGCCTGATTGTCACGCAGACATACTGTAGTCACATTCTCCGTAAAACGATTGCACTGTTCGGGTTTCGGGGCGGCCAATATAGGCTACCGTAGTCAAATATATTGCCGAAAGTTTCTGCGATACATGGCTAGACTTTTTACGAGTGGATTGATCGATACTGGATGGGGGTAACCAAAATCTCCTCGGAATTGGACAACACTGTCGTTACCTGTGAAACTGTCTGGTTTTTTCTTTTTTTTTTTTTTGCTAGTGTGAAAAAAAAAAACATTTTTTGAAAAAGGGCACATTGGAAAATTTGAGGGGGGGTCCGGACGCCGGCGACCCCCCCCCCTGGATCCGCCACTGCTACTTACTTCACCTCATTATAGAAAACTTACAACATATCATGTTACGCAGAATATCTTACACTCCTCAGAATGAAAAATATCGGTCATCTGATACAAAAAATGAAGCTCAGACGGGTTTTCAACACTTTCAAATTTGCTTAGCTTCCAGGAACTTGCCTAGAGAGGTTGACCCCCCGGCCTACGTACTTGGCACAGAATCGGGGCATACTGGTCACCCACTTTTGGAGACGAGTCCCCCACCCCCAGGCTGATTCCTCAGAAGATGCTCGATGGATGCGAGGATCTTCCACAATGTGTTTTAATAAGTTTTTAAGCAATCAATGCAAAAGGTGATAGCCTATATCGTTTCTTTTTTTGTAAAAACAAAAACCAAACAAACATACAAAAAAAAAGCCGAAGGGCGAAAGGCAAACAAACTATCCCAAAATGGAATAACATCCCTATAATAGAGACACCTAGGCTGCTAGGTGAACGTGACCAACCACTCAGTTTTCAGACCGCTACATCATATGTCTACCATAAAAGAGTGATGGGGAGAGTTCGTCTTTCGTCCCCATCCCCCTCAACCCGTTAAGCGTTAAGCGTTATTTCGAAAATCCTGGACCCGCCATTGGTACATACCAAAGTCGAATCTTATATTTAACAGACTTATCACTGGCACCTTAATGAAGGTAACTTAATTTACAGTGACTATGGTGTACGTATAGGCCACAACTGAATACAAGGTTTTTGTAAAATAAAAGAGATAAAGATACATATTACAAGTCTCTTTACAAAGTTCGCCTGCCTGACGTTTTTAAAAGCTAATTCTCTTATTATTCCTGTAATTACACAGCTTGTGACGTCAGGTATCTTTGTTTTTGGTGCTGACGTCATCACCGGCACGACCAGCTTCCGACTAGCGTACAAAGTTTTCGAATATGACGAGCCAGTGTTTGTTTTGGAGTCAGCCACGGCCGCGAAGGTGAGTTACCGAACAGACTATTGAAGGCTTTAACGAGTCTAATAAAATCACCACTACTCCGGATGAAACAGTACCTAATTAAGAGAAATCGGTCCGGAAAACTCCGTTTTAAAGCAGTTTGAACCTTCATTTTTTAATCATCGGGATGCTGTAGGGGGTGGGGGAAAGGCTCAGTGCAGAACATGAAGGCACATTTTGTTGATTTTGTTGTGTACTTTCACCTCACTGATTGTGGTATGCTACATAACGCCTCCACTACATGAAAAGGTGCCATGGTTCTACACCTACTGTTAAACCATTTTAATCTCTCTTTACCTTCTATTCAGGCGTTTGAAGTTGACGATTTATCCAGTGTGACGGAACACAGTCTCGGCAACATTATTGAAATGAGATACCTGCAAATCTTCGTTGATTCCTACGAATTATTTCCCGGCATTTTACTAGATGTACATGGATGTCGGGGTTAGTCACACCAGGGAGTTGTTAGGAGTTGTTGTACTAACAACTCCCTGGTCACACCATTATATTAGATGTAAATATCTCTCATGTAGTCTACACGAAGGATGAGAGCTCTGATGATACGAAGCAAGCCTCAAACCTGCCGTTTTTTATTCATTGCTGAAGGCATAAGGAATCTATGCAATCACGGGGCAATTGCGTGTGTAAGTATACGTGTACGTGTACGTGTGTGTTTGTACTTGTGTATGTGTGTTTGTGAGGCTTGGCTTGTTAACACGTTATGTCAAGATAGCAATGATGGATAATTTTCATACTTGGGATACAGAATGATTTTATTAAGAGGAAGATCCTTATTGTTTTTGGTGGCGGTCAAAGGCCATGTGAAGTCATCAGAGGTCAAAACCGAAAACCTGGTAAACACGATATCTCTAGGTAGGAAGTATGGATGCTTTTCATACTTGGCATGTGGATACATGATAGTCAAAAAATAAACCGTGTTGATTTTGGTAAAGGTCAAAGGTTATCTGTGGTCACCGGGGGTGAAAATACGAAATTACGAAAATAGGAAATTCTTAAAAACTGCTTGTAAACTGCTTGTAAACACGATTTCTCAAGATAGCAATGATGGACATTCTTCAGGCTTGGTATAACTTTATCATATTGAAAGCAAAAGTCTTATTGTTTTCTATTTCAAGAAGGTATCATGGATCCTCTTCATACTTCATATATAGATGTGTTACTTTAAGAGAGAGAAAACCCTTTAATTTTGTTGGAGGTCGAAGGTCATATGAGGTCATCAGAGGTACAACTACGAAAACCTCGTAAACTAAATAGACCGTGGGTGGTACCTCTAAACTCTACCATTCCAAAGATAAAGTTATAGAGAACAACATTTATTTTTTCACAAGCATAATTATTACAGTAATAATACTAATTTAAATTACCTAATTATGAACACGTGAAAAGGATGCTGTGACCATAAAATGATTCGAAATACCATAGGCTATGCTGAACTCGATTTCTCACTCAGACGGCCCGAGTACGAATCCCTCCTAAGCCTCTTTCTTTTTCATTTTTTGTTAATCACTTTTTGGTGGAGTTCAAAGGTCATATGAGCTCAGCAGAGATCAAGTTGTGAAAACATCGTAAAAAAAGATATAGCCAAGAAGTATCAATTTGAGGGGTGAACCTCAGTGCAAAACATCACCCCCTTTCAGCAAGGTTTCACTAAGCCTTTGCGCTTTCTGGTTATGAACATGATTCTATTCCTTATGAATAGAATATCATCCTCGATATTTTGTGACAGCGAAGTTTGCAGTCTACGGGGAATCGCCACTGCCCCATTATATTCTGTACTTTAGTCTTACTGCTGGGGTAATGGGAATGGTGCTGTTGTATGTTGAAATTGGAACACTTTGTCCCTGTAAAATACTCTATAGAAACGACCAAATGTGTCGAGATAGGTGCTTCATTTGCGAAGCAAACAGTATAGTCTGTTAGCTCTGTTTACAACATCAGGCCTGAGTTAAGTTTGTTGTTCTTTCGGGGATGTAGCTCCCTTGGGGGCAGAACTTCGGGAGTAACGTTTGGTTTCGCCCCTTGGCTCTTCGCCAGAGAGTCGACTCGAGGGGACTTTGGTAAAGTATCAGGCCTGTGCTTAGCAACAAATATTGAGATGAGGATGGGACGGGGGCACCGGTAGGCAAGGGGTGGCAGGGGCTTTCTCCTCAGGGGATAGTGGCCTGGGCACCCGGACACTATCTCCTTTTACAGGGGCATCGACCAGGAGTCATGGCCGTACGGGCCAGGGGGCTGGGGGCGACCCCCCCCAAATATCAGAAACCTGAGTAAATCGGGCAGATATTTTGTCTCAGTCGGGCGTAAAATTGCCCCGGAGGTGAGGTCTGGAGTCGGGCAAATATCACCGCTCTCCCTGAAAAATCAGTCCCGTGTGGCCATGCCAGGAGTAGTAACCAACAAATTTGGACGAATCGTTGTGCCAAATGAGAGGAGAGACACTGTAGTTTGGACGAGAATGGCGGGGTACGGACACATAATGATCACAAAGTCACAGCAACGTGTCTTCCGTTTTCAAAGATGAGTAATTTATAAGCGATCACCTCTTATACGACAGGTTTTATTTTTACACTCTGTTTAACGACTTGGAGATGACAAATACTCATCTGGAACACTCTAAAACTATTCTGGATCGGAATAACGGTCGTTCTAAAATTTATACGGCCATACAGGAAAGAATGTTACATATTGAACAGTGTATATATTTACAATCTGTACTAAATTTTAAAGAAACAAATTATACAATTGAATCGGGAAATAAGGATTTACTAATGGTACAAATTTATACATTTATTAGATAAATACATGGAATAGATAGTATTTTCCCAAAATTTTGAGGTTGTTATATAATTTGTATGGTGTCTGTGTTACAAACCCGAAATCACAATGTAAAAACCAGCAAACGGCGCATAATTTGCCCGAAATTAGCAAATATGACATCAACCTTGAAATTCTCTATCTTGCAAGACACTGTGACAAGAATCTTAGTGGAAATCCGACGGCATAAGCAACACCAACTGAAACATGGCCGTAGCCTGCGGGGGACATCCCCGCTCATGAGATTTCCAAACCCTAAATGAACACTGCCCTATTTGCACACATAAAAATACAAAGGCTCCCCTTCCCCCAATTTTCCCAAGGAGATCCCCTCGTCCCACCATCGATGCGCTACTATGTGATTGACTAGTCCTGACAAAATGAGCCTCTTCCTTAAACGAGTTGGGATAGGCCCATTTTCCGGTTACGAATGCTGTTGTGATTACTACATGATACTTGGAACACACTTGACCTGAGACCTATAGGTTGAAGATCCATAGTAGGCCTACTCTTTTCTTTTTACGCATGTCTTAGCATGCCTTTATGAAATAGCTCAGATTATCTCTCATTACATGCCTAAAACAATGAATGTGAAAGTATCTTTAAGTCATATTTGCCCTGAAAGTGATTGACTAAATAACTTTTTTGAATGAACTTTTTCCTTTCAGTCTTAATTTCTAAAGAAAAAAAGGCTCAACATAAAGGATGTTTAGATGCAAATGATATCAATTAGGCCTACATGTACCATTTCCCGTAATATCGGAGGCATTTTGGCAAAATTTCCTCGGATAGGCCTACTCTACATGACAACAAACGGTGGCCTTGGAACAATGCGATGGAACAGCCGAAAGAAATCACCACATAAGAGGAACTTCTAAAAATCAAATAAGTTCAAAGCTTTGCCCGATAAGACAATTTTGCATGTAAGCCATCATACATATGCAAAATTTTCTCAAAAGCGGCACCTTAGAATACTCCTCCTCTCCCTTGACATCCTGTCAAAAAGGAGAAAAATTCACTAAATTAAAATAATGAATAATTTTAAGCATATAAACAGTTCCAGGCTTCAACAATGATAGCACCATTTTGCATCTTATCATCCTTTCATAAACTCAAAGGGCTAAGCATCATCCTTCCCCTAAGACAATACCCCTTCCCATTCTCCCAGCCAAGAAACAAGAAATATTCACAACACAATGAGAATTTCGAAACATACAATCAATTTAAAGCTTTTGTAAAGATAACACCCAGGCGCGGTTCTAGATCGAGACTTTTTTTTGGGGGGGGGGGGCTTAGGGGGACTTGAAACGGAAGAATCATAAAATTTTCTCTCAGATATGTTAATCGGCCACGCGCACGCTGAAACCAATGATAAGAAAAACAGTACCATAACCAGGGACGGCGCAAGGTTATTTTGATAGGGGACATGGGTTGAGTGATCGCCGTCGTGGGGGAGGGGTGCCCTTTCCTCTGAGAAATTTTTGCTAATTTAAGGTTGCTAAGATGCAAAATGGTGCGTTCTTTGGGTAATTTTTTGACTAAATAACTGGAAAATGTTCATAACTTTGTGAATTCTAATTTTTGGTTTTGGGAAAGAGGGCCTTCTTAGGGGAGAGGTCTAGGGGGAAGGGTGTTTGCCTCCCTTTGAGAAATTTTTGCTAATGTAAGGTTGCTAAGATGCAAAATTGTGGGGTCTTTGGGTTATTTTTTGACTGATATATATGGCTGGAAAATGTTCATAATTTTATGAATTCTAATTAGTGGTTGGGGGAAAGAGGGCGGTCCTAGGGGGGAGGTCTAAAGGGAGGGGTGTTCCCCTCTCCTTTGAGAAATTTTGGTTACTTTAAGGTTACTAAGATGCAAAATGTTGCGGTCTTCGGGCCAGTTTTGACTGATATATGGCTGGAAAATGTTCATAACTTCGTGAATTCTAATTTTTGGTTGGGTAAAAGAGGGCTGTTCTAGGGAATAGGTCTAAGGGGAGGGGTCCCCCTTCCCTTTTGAGAAATTTTGGTTACTTGAAGGTTGCTCAGATGCAGAAATGGAGTTGTCTTTGGGATATTTTTGGACCCGATCATATGAGTTCAAAACATTCTTAATATTTTTGGTTAGGTGAAAGAGGAGCCCTTTTTGTCTAAGGGTATGTATCAACAAACCTCCTGAAGTCCCCTTTTGGACACATTACTGCATTCTAGTCGGGGAAAGTTTTACGCAAAAATACGTGCGTGGAGTCCACAGAAATATTCTCGAACTATTAAGAAAATTTGCCTTGCTTCATTTGTGCATTATAAAATCGTATCTAAAGGCTGGTAGAAACCGGAATATGGCCTCTTGGAAGCTCTGGATTAACTATATGGATCAGATATAGGCCTACCCCGCCCTCCTCATTTCTTCTCCTTTACGTCTTCTTTTCCTACTCTTTTTCTCTTTTCCTGCAAATTACAGGGGGGATAGGCCTCCCTTCCCCCTGAGTGGCACCGCCCCTGACCATGACATAGATGTAACGTATATACAGGCATATATTTTTTATTTGGAAGAATGTAGCAATCGTTACTGAGAGATACGAGCAACTGGACCTGTTCACATTAATGGGAATAACGATTCGGCCTGTAGATTTGACTTAAAAGGTCTGCTAGTATAGCTTGACGAGATCAGCGACGAAATGACTCGGCGTTTTGAACTTCCAACAGATGATTAATCCGTTAACTTGATTTACATATACGTACATACTATCATAGGTGTTACTTATGTTACTTATCTGACCCAACTTCCATTTTATGAAATCGTGAACCTACTATAAGATTTCGAGACACAGACGACAGTTTCCCTTGACAAACTAAATCCACTGGACCAAGATGTGCACAAGTGTACTGGGCAATTTTGTTTTTCTCAGTACACGCACATATAGCATAACACAACCTCTGAAATTTTTTTTTTTTGGGGGGGGGGAGGGGGCTTGAGCGAAATTTTGGGGGGGCTTGAGCCCCCAAAGCCCCCCGTAAAACCGCGCCTGATAACACCATTTTACAAGTTAGTAGACTTATGTTAATGTTATCCCCCGCTTCCGCTTAGACCCCTCCTTTAAGACGACTCCCATGGCGGGGGTGACAAAGGAAGGATACGCCCCGGTGCCAACTATCCTATCAAAGTTACCAGGGGCTCCAATTATATAGTGTCATTAACTGCTCCCGTTGTGATTTTGCCCAGACTACGTCCCTGCCAAGAGACGCTGGAAGCATGAGGCAAACGGAGAAATATCCGTCCTTATTGATTGCCTTCTTCCTGCGTAGGCGGTCTTTTGAATCTCATGAATTACAAATATCAAGGGGTTGTAGCCCGAATGTTGCAAACTATTTGAAGGATCATGGAAGTACATTACAAGTTACCTCCGGTCTGCCAACACTGATCTTGATCGTTTCAGTTTTTCCAAACTTTTAGTTAAGTACCTGGAAAATAATTGCAAAATCTATCAAATACTATCCTTCCTTAAGGGACGAGGAGGGGGAACACAATGACGAAAGCAACTCTTCACCTCATTTTTCCTGTGTTCAACACACTAGAGACCTGATTGCTTTGCCGAGTGTACCCACGGTGGGTCAAGTAGCATCTGTAAGCTAGGTGCCACTTGAAAGGGGTGGGGACGAGCTGTTTCTATTGCATTTTGGGAACGAGCTGCTTCTATTGTATTTTTATGCTTAAATTAAATATGTGGTAAGTTAAACAAAAGATGGATCGTACATGTTTGTACGGGGCATAATTTCGGTGTTTTGCAGTCCAGTAGACACACCACCTGGCTTTATTTGAAATGAATTGAGGTAAAACTATGTGCACTCCAATGCCGCATTGTCCCTGAGACCCACCTTTCGTTCAACTTAATTTCTGTGGGAAAGCAAATGTTTATTTCGCTAGATTTAGAAGAGCTGAAAGCACGAATTGGAAATTTGTAAATAAAATACTTTTGCATGACTAAACAGAAGACGAAACAGAATTTACAATCTGAGGATTCCAAGAGATAAAATGATTCTACACAATTCAACTTAATAACGGGTTATAATTAAGGTGGTAAGTACGAAAGACTCCAAAATTTTACCAACCTCCTTTAATTTTCCATCTAGACCTCCAGTTATTATCTTTTACTTCTTAGCCCCAAATCGTTTTCCAAGAGTAGTTTTCCTAACGATTACTGGAAAGAAAACAATAGTCATACTTGTGTTTAATGATTTTAAAAGGTGGGGGAGCCCCCCTGGCTGGGCCATGGCCTTCTCGACATCCCCGCGAACGTATGAAAATAGTTTGGGGTCGTGGGGGAAATCCCCGTTTTAATTAGGGTAACCCTGCACCAAGGCATCTTGATTTCTTTTGGTTTTTCACTGGCCTCCCGACGTCAGGGAGTAAACTACGAAGATGCCCACTCCCCCGACTCATAAAAATGCGGAGGGTCAATCAGGGATAACAACGCTCAACTTCTATGAATATCCATGTTTTGACTTTACAGCCAGTGAAAACCGTGATTGGAAACAGACTTATCTTGAGCCAAAGCAACAGGGCTTTTTCATTGAATCCTGTTCTTATCGAGATATCAGGCACTTGTAAGGAAGATAACATCTCCTTCATTCTTACTGAAAGGTTTAAAGCCTATATCATCGCCTACAACACCGGGGACAAATACTGAAAATATTCCGGATAAGTACATCCGAAGCTTGAAGGCACTGTTCATTACTATACGTACTTCTACGATGTCAATGTTATTGGTTGAACTCTTGGAGTGACCAGTAGCAATAGCGGTCCTAATAAATATGTATGGCAGTTCCACCACTGCAAGTAAGAATCGGTAAAATATGTGCCCTGACGTCAGAGGTTATATGTGAAAAGACCAAAAGTTGACATGTCCCGTCGAGGCTGGGTGGCCATGGCTACCCAGGCCTCCACCTCATCTAACTCTGGGGATGGCCTTCTCCTCAGTCAAATCCTGAGTATGCCACTGCTGTGTCTACTTTGTGTCATGATATGGCATAAACTGCCAGATCAACAATATTCAAATTTAGGATTCAGTCATATTTAAGATATGGACTAACACAGGATATTTTGAACTTGCAAAATGGGAAAGTCACATCAAAACTGGTGTATTGGGAATCTACAGACAAAATGACAACTTAAAAGTGCGACTACGAAATGTGTTGGTAGGGGCACTACCTTACAGTATATACTGTACAGCCCAAAGCCTTAAGATCCCATTTTAAAAGTTATTTAATCTCTGCATATTGCAGTACTTCATAATTCATAGTCATTCCACAATCTACACAATGTGACAGAAATATTCCTTATCCTTTCTTCTATATATCATGACAAAAGATATTATGGCATGTTGTTGGGCAATTGTGTGAAAGGGTGAGACACCTGTTTGCCAAAACATGCAACTTGATAAACATTATAATTAAGATTTTTCCTAGGAGATATTTTCACCTGTATCAAGACTACAAAATAAAGTACAGTATACACAAAAGATAGGTTTTCAAATTTTCATTGTTTCTTTAGCTAAATTATACCAGTCATCCTTATTACAACATTTTATGACCCTATAAAATCATCCAGCTGTAAATTCTTTTCTTATAGTAAGGGTCTTAATTCTCTCAAAACTTTGCCAGGGTAGAAGAATTATGAAAAGATAACCAGTCTTAAGAGATACCAAACACTAGTGTATCCCATCCCATAAGTTGTAATACTTAAATATGAAAATCTGATAGGGAAGTTCCTTTTCAGACCCTAATTATGACAAGATTGCAACAGAGGCAAAAAACATAAAAACTTGAAAACCATAACTTACCATCATGTAAACCCAAGATTTACGGTGTTCCCATTTATACACAAGACTGTAAGAAGCCTACAACATCCCCTAAAATACACAAAAAGAATTGCACTATCTTATGTTGCTATGTCTCAGCCAACCTAGATCAGCCAATGACAAAGTACCAATAAAATAAATTTTACACATCCCCCCAAATACTGCCCATGGGTGTTTGTGTGCACGTGTATAGGAGTGGGGGGGGGGTTCCCTTGTTTTCAATTTTTTGTTGTCCACCACACTGTGCCAGGATGCTTTCAAACACCTCAACAGTGAGTTTTTGTTTTTTCAGAGCAAAACAACTGAGGGATGCTGTTTTACACTGGAAACTATGACACTCAAACCACAATATATGTAGAGCAATAAACATATCACATGAACCAATAACCGTGTACACGCACCAGAAATAAAATAATGTACTACAACATTAATTATTCTCCATCTTGAAGCCAGTTTCCAAAACTTGGTAACAGATTAATTGACAGACATGGGAAAAGGGTCAGCAGTTGTCTGGTTTATTAATTGTAATCAATTCAATCATTTTCTCTAAAACATCACAGAAGAGACGGAAAAGTGTCCAAAGCCGAACGGAACCCTGAAGGTTTGATGTAATGGGCAGTCAAACATACAAGAACTTAAAGAGCAATCCAGTTACCCTGAAAACTCATTTCAAAGGACATATCCATTTAAAGACCAAGTCCACTCATTTTACAGAACACATCCAGTGGTATCATTATATGTTTATCAAACCCCTCCCCTACTACTAAAGAAATTTGTTTGACCATAAATTTGTTAATTTGGGCACTCAGCATCCAGCAGCATACCTACATATCTTTTTCACCAAGATAACAAGAGAGCTACTCACAAAACATACCACCCAGTGTAAATAGCCCTAACTGGTATTTAAAAGTAATATTTGGCTCACTGTACATACCCTTCACATGTTTCCCCTCATAAACAGGGTTTTAGCCAGTGAGGCTGTAAAGCTAGCTAGAAGCCAGACAAGAAACTTAGTACTTACTGGTCAAACTTTTTCAATATATGCTGTCTATCATAAAAATTAGCTTGCCAATAGCACCTCCCTTCAGATTTCTCACTGGTCCAGAAAGAAACTTACTGGCCCAACTTTCTAACTTTTAGTTCTCTATCCTAAATTAATTAGACAATGGGGGCCTGCCTATAAGAATTCTACCTGGCCTTGTGTGAAACTTACTGGCCTTGTGTCTCCAGGCTACTGGCTAAATGAAACCTTGCATACTGACCAATGCTATGGTCAAAAGGATGAAGATGGCGGCATTCGAAGAAGTCATGATAACCTTACAAAGGTTCAAGGTTTGATCCCAGCTGGGTCAGAGTAAGGCTGGTATCTTTATCATACAGCAGACAATATTACTCCATATAAAGCTATTACATGACCCCCACTCCCCCTCCCCCAAACTAGTGGTTACATAGAGTCATAAAGTGACTCCCTCAAGGCATGAGTTGTAATGTAAATAGGTTTATGTTGTGGGACTTTTAAGAACCTTGGACTGATGTCAAATATACATACTATGAGTTAGCATAAACAGGATCTAATTTAAGGCCACTTAATGGAGATGAGATTTCATCATCTTCATCCTCCCCATTCTCATCAGTGTTACCATCCTCCTCCTCCTCATCATCACTGCTACTCTCATCTTCATCTTCATAATCTTCATCATAAACTGCACCTCCTTGAAGAGGAAAGTCACGGAAAAAGGGAAAACAAAAGCTACAAATATTTTTCTGATACCAAAATCTCGATTTGCACGAACAGAGAACTACTTGGTGGTTCCTAAGAACATGTCCTCATTACAGAGATGGTAAAGGTCAACTACACAGAAGAGTGGATTTAATGATCTGATTCAGTTTGAAAATTTCAAGTACAGGTGACATTTCCATTGAGTGGAAATAACTTTATGGATAAAATCCTTTAGTGGAATTGATCATTAGATGGGGATTGCAGCTGGGAGTGGGGGGACCTGAGCCTTTTACACAACAGTTGTGGAGGAAGGGGTTCTGAAATGAAAACCTTTAAATATTAGAGGTCCATCCCCCCTTTGGTAAATGAATAAAATATTTTATTGTCCTTAGATGCAGTTCAGTGCTCCATTTTGTGTAGTTTATGAAATACATTAATTGAAAAAGTTTGGTGTTTTGTTGAAAAATTGGATATATTTCACGGAGGGGACAAAAATCAAGTTTTTGCCTAAAGTATGCTCAAACATACTCCAGGACCCCTCCCCCTTCAAGTTTCATTTGCCTATAGCATGGACTACCTTCACGAAATTCCAAGAATTACTTAATGTTTTTTAACATGCAGAAGTAGGTATAAAAAGTAATGTTAACAGAAAACTCCATTAACTAGCAACAACCAACCTTAAACTACCATTTAACCAGTTGATGTGCACTAGAGAATTAAGGCTCTCCATCAGATTCCACATTATTTCATTATCAGTAAATGATGCCTTTAATCCTGAGTACCAGTAGAGAATAGCACCACTTAACCAACATCCTAAATGACACTACACTTGTTGCTATCATTGTGAGTCTGTACTTACCATAGCTAGAATAACTTGCTCCAGAGTAGCCTGACCCCTGGTTTTCCCAGTATGAGGCATATCCCCCGCCCCCACCTTCATCACCATCAGCATCTTGATTCTGCTGCCTGCCAAATGCAAACTTTTTGACTAAAAACAAAAACAAAATGAAGAGCTTCTATCAAAATGGAAACGCACAATGCAAACTTCACACAGCTTTATCTACAGTGAATCATTTATTTCTGTAATGATCTGTAATGTTTGGGTGAGGGTAATTCATGCAGCTGCAGAAAATAAGCTCTTCTCAACCAAACATCGCACTAAGCCAGGTCTCAAGGCAGGCCCCTCTCAAAGGCCAGGCAACAGGCAAGGCCTTAACTATGCCAAGCACTTAAAGGAATCAAGGCCAGGCCTCAAGGCAGGCTCCAATGCCATAATAATCGTTAGCGTGCCATAAAGTTATTAACATGCACAAACTTTTTAAGTTTATAGTCATCAAAAAATTAGTGCAAAATTTTTTTCAATACATTGAGATGTTTCCGTCACTCTTAAGACCAATTCATACTTCAGTATAATGCTAAAAAGTTATGAAAGCTGAACACTGTTCAACCCTGAGCTATGTTTGTGATTGGCCAGGAGGAGCAAGGGTTGACCACATATGGTTCTTACAGCTTAACAGTGTGTAAAAATTTGGAAGTATAAACTGGCCTATACACTATCACCATGTGATTTAAAAGCAAAAATTGCTTCTGGACATTATCCTGCACAGAGTTTTTAAAAAAAACTTTGTTTTGCTGGTCCTTGGATCACCAGATGGCCTATGACAATCACTTTACTCTTTTAACTCTGAATAACAATCCAACGTGTGAATATATACACACTATTCCATCATGCTTGAAATAAATCCAGTTATGTAAAGATGACTCAATTCTGAAGACAGACTAATGAACAGACAGACACATACAGACATATGGATGGATGGACAGACAGAAGGACAAGTAGACAGATGAATTAGCGGGGTTTGTTTCCCTGATCACATCCATTACTCTAACAATAAGGTTACATGAGTAACACTGTTGACCCTATGGCACACCATATCAGGTCCTAGAGATATCATAGCTGACGTACCTGACATACTTAGGTCCTTAGTGTCCTGAAGTTGATAGCTACATTTAGGGCAAGGGACTGGCTCACCACGTGCATACTTAAAACCTTTCCTACGAACATGATCATCACAGAAACAACTCTGAAAGAGAAAAAAACAAAAAGCTCATACTTAAGGAAGAAGCAAAGTTTAAAAGAAGGGTCTAAGCTCCAATCAAGTTTTGACATGTTAGAGGAGTACTTATTCTAAGCATTCTGGTGAAATTTGCATTGTAATCCCATGTGTGGTTCTCAAGATATTAGCAGTTAAAGATGTCACATTTTCAATGCAAAGTGAACTTGAAGCAAGCATCAATGATGTCATAACCCCACATTGATGAACACTCTTTTGTTTTTCTTTAACCGTAACGAACAATTTTCTCCTCCACAATTTCATGTTATAGGCATGTGAATGCATGAAAGGCATGGAAATTTTACAAACTTCACATTCCTGCGGGGATTTCCTATGCCTATGAACTTCAAGGTCAACACAACAGACTGTAAACAAAGGAAACAAAGCATTTCTCATCAATGTAAGAAAGTGATACCCTTTGTTTGCCTCAAGCCCACTTTTGGTCACAAATGTAGTAACTTCATTTGCTGATATCTCGAGTACTACATGTCTGATGTGAATGAAAAATTCACAAAATTGCACAGATTTAGTGCCTCTCTCACATATGAAAACAAAAATGTTGCTTAAACCCTTCCTTTAACTTTAATGTAGATGCCTGTGATATACTGGCAAATAATTTACAGCATAAGTTTTGATAAACAGCACCATCATGATTTGTTCAAGATATTACCATTTATTTGCTGCAGCAGGAGGATGCCATTTTCTCCTTGATGACTTGAAGGAAATTTGATATTATATCACAAAGCCACTCAAACTTTGATTTTTGTTCTATAGTCCTTTAAAAGCTCTCTAAATTATGCTTCTTGATGCAATCAACATTGTAAGGTATCTCTTCCAATTGCTTATCCTTAACAAGTTTTGAAAAGTGATGTTTTAAATCCAATTAATTTCAAAAATTGGTCAATAAAGCAAGGAATGAATTGCAATTTGGTCCTCTTGTGGATCAACTCTGACATTAGAGACTTGGTTCTAGTCCTTCCCTTGTAATCTTGAAAGGTCAATATCTCAATAAACAATGCTTGCTGGGCATTCTTGCCTGCCAAAGTAATCTCATTATCAGTTGCTGTGCTACTACTGATGTTCCAACCCAGTCAGTTCCATATGTACAGCAGATTGTACCATGCCATAAAGTTTCTGGGCAGTAAATACTCAGTACTGACCTTTTGGATGCATTAGATGATTCACATAATACATTTAAAGTGAGTTATCCAATCTACAATAATTGACAACTAAATTTGCCTTTTCAATAAGACCAATCTGCTAAATTCAGCTAGGATGGCTGCATATGCTTTTTAATATTGTGAAGCTTAAATGATCAAACTATAATCAAACATGCCTTGCTGAAGTTTACAAATAAACAATCCAAGTCACATTTTGCCAAAATCCTATTTAAAGAGCTACATCTATGTATATTTTGTATATCTTTTCTTTTTGTAAAGAAAAATCACTGTCTGCAGAATACCCCTGTCTGCCTTTACGTCTTCTGAAAGTATAAATGCAATCACTCTCAAATAAAGCAACAAGATAAATATTTACAACTTCCTAAAATTTCATCCTAATCAAATAGAATTAAAATTTTAATTTATAGGTGATAAAATACACTTACTTTGCACTTTAAACAGGAATACTGTCCAAGTTTATTGCAGGAACCACCTGATAAATGCAATGATAAAAAGCAATTGAACTATTAGTCCCCGGAAGTGCAAACTACATACAGCAGGTCATTACACATGTTTGTTATATCTTTTGATTGACAATTTATCAGGAATGTAGTTTAATAACTGGAGGGCACAAGTGTCACTTTCAGGCAGGGAAATGTTACACATATTTTTATGTTTCTGGTCTTTACAGAGTCTGTTTGGAGAGTTGTCCTTCTTCTTTCATCATTCTGTATATGTTGCTCTTCATAAAATGATTAATCCCTTCACTGAGTGACCCACTCCTCACTGACTCTGAACACTTTACCATTTATGAGAAGAACATATTCTGCTACCAAAATTTCATGAAACTAATCAGAACTGTCTTTTCAATCTGGATAAATCCCCTCACCACCCTTCCATAAGTCACTGAGAGATAAACAGCAAACTGTCACTGAAGACATGAGATCATCCCAACCATGACTACACATGTATAAATTGTGTACTGAGTGTTAACTCTTTAGTGGAGGTATCACCACTGGCTTCGATGATGGAACGACAGTTTCAAAAGTAATGTACACATGATTTACAGAAGTGTGGGGAGTCATTTAAGTTGATATTAATCTCAGGATACAAACAGATCCAAGGCTAACTCAAACTGAGAGTCTTTCACAAAGATAGATATAAAACACTGGCGTAACTTTGGTTCAGGATGCCTAGAGGCAAGAATGGGTTGGTTGTCTCCTGACCAAATGACACATGTGCATGATGCAGCAGAGCACATTAAGTTTTGAAAGTCATGTGCATTTACAAATGATACTTACCTTCCAATCAATTTCTATTTGTTTTAGATAACTAATCAAGTAAAAGATGACGGGTCATCATATTCAGTGGGACAATGATGTTCATGTTCGTATAGTTCTGCCAGGCCAGGTGAGGAAAGGTTTCCACTTCCAAAAGTCCACTGCAAACACAGTATCATTGTGGGTGCCAGACCCGCCGGGTGTCCCCCCCTTGGCCTGGGTGCCCAGGGGTTTGCCCCCTCAGAGTGCATAGGAGTTATGCCACTGATTTTTTAAAAAAAAAAAAAAGGAAAAAACTGGCCTAAAATTCTGCAAAGTCTAGGTCACACTAGGCATGGGTGAGTAGTATCTGACTCTGTGTGCAGAGTCATGGCTCACTGACCCAGCAACTGGTTCTGATAGTAAGCCAATGTAATATGGGAGGAAATGTGGGAAGCCCAGGTGCCTGGGAAATCCACACTGGGATCCAAAAACTTGTGAAAGACATTGGTGCATGGCAACTCAAGCCACTCTGCCACAGGGAACCCTTACTACATTGACAGCTCTATAGATGTTTTGCCTTGCCACTTACAGAATCCTCATACATGCATATTTCTTGGTTTGAAGGTTGTATTATTAAACCATACAGTTATCCTGTGGCATCAGTGTGTTGACTGTATTCATACTTACATTTATAACTCTCTCCATCCAAAACTTGGCAGCTAGCCTGATGTTCAAATTGATCATCTTCACATAGAAAGCCATTACAAAAAGAACACTTAAATATTCTTCCTCCTGGAAAACAAAGTAATGACAATTGATGATAAACTAGACCTCTTGATCCTTTTGCTAATGCATGGAAACCATGCAGCCACGCTGGACACAGCCTGGGTCTAGCCTAGGTATGTGTCTCTAGGCTATTATGTCATATCCTTCCACTGCAGGACCATCCCTATGGTGGGTCTAAGTTCACTACCAAAAGTTCATCATGAGCATTATTATTGTATTTGACATATTAGAACCTTCTTTAATACATTCAATATTGATCCACATCCTCCTCTCTTGAATCCAAATTTCAATTCTCCCAATTCTTACCAGCTTACTAATTTGAAGGATTGGCACAA
This sequence comes from Holothuria leucospilota, assembly GCA_029531755.1. Lineage (NCBI taxonomy): Eukaryota > Metazoa > Echinodermata > Holothuroidea > Aspidochirotida > Holothuriidae > Holothuria > Holothuria leucospilota. The sequence goes on from CM055975.1 coordinate 38,920,141, forward strand.
CATAGCCATCACTCTACACCAGCTATGAACCCTGTATATGTTCTATGAACCCTGTATAAACAAGTTGGGAGTTGGAGCAATACTCTATATAGCCATTTCTCTACCTAGACATGCAAAATTAATGACACTTTTCATTTTCAGATCGTAAGAGAATGGTACCGAATCTTGAGTACAGACTACCATCTGTAGATAAGCACTGAAGAGCATGTGACTGATGGATTTTCTACTCATGCAGCATCCAGTAATCATAGAAATTGATGGTTAATAATTTATTGCACAGCAACGGTATTCATAGCAGATTGGTTATAGGATACAATTATGATATAGTTCTCAAGTAAGATTCAACTTCTTCCAATAAGATACCAGCTCTGCCAAAATAATGAAACATTTGAGTAACCAGAAAGCCAAAAGGCTTAGTGATTCCTTGCCATATGGATATACTGCAACAAACATGAATCACCCACATGACAAGCATGAGATCCCTCACAGGTATCCTACTTGAGATATCATGTTAATATGGTCAAAAGCTTTTGAAATCTTGTGACCCCAAATGACCTACATGCTAAATATGAACAATCCACAGGCCAAGTATGAGATCGCTCATAGTTATCCTCCTTAAAATATTTTTTCTAGGTTTTGACCTTTTGTGACCTCAAACGACCTTTGACCTGCATGAAAAATAGTAGGGATCATCTAATCAATTCGAACAATCCACATGTCAAGTGTAAGATCCCTCACAGTTATCCTTCTTGAGATATCGTATTTACAAGGTTTTCACCTTTTGACCTCTGGTGACCCACATGACCTTTGACCTCCATCAAAAATAATAGGGATCATCTACTCAATATGGGCAATCCACATGCTAAGTATGAGATCCCTCACAATTACTCTTCATGAGATATAGTGTTTACAACATTTTGACCTCTGGTGACCCCAAATGACTTTTGACCTCCACCAAAAATAACCGGGATCATCTACTCAATATGGGCAATCCACATGCTACGTATGAGATCCCTCACAGTTACCCTTTTTGAAATATAGTGTTTACAAGGTTTTGACCTTTTGACCTCTGGTGACCCCAGATGACCTTTGACCTCCACCAAAAATAATCAGGATCATCTACTTAATATGGGCAATCCACATGCTAAGTATGAGATCCCTCACAGTTACCCTTCTTGAGGAATTGTGTTTACAAGGTTTTGACTTTTTGACCTCTGGTGACCCCAAATGACCTTTGACCTCCCCCAAAAACTATAAGGATCATCTACTCAATATGGGCAATCTACATGGTAAGTATGACATCCCTCACATTTATCCTTCTTGAGATATAGTGTTTACAAGGTTTTGACATATTGACCACTGGTGACCCCAAATGACCTTTGACCTCCACCAAAAACAATAGGGATCATCTACTCAATATGGGCAATCTACATGCTGAGTATGAGATCCCTCAGAGTTACCCTTCTTGAGATATCGTGTTTACAAGCAAAGCGTCACATACACACATATACACACACACACACGACATCACCATCCCATAGATTCCTTCGGCCTTCAGCAAGGAATCAAAAAGAGACAAGACAATAGCAGGGACTAATTTATCCCGTATCGCATCGCATTTTGCTACAAAAGATGGGCAAATTGCTACACAAATGCAAAATTGTCTAGCAGATTTTACAACATTAGGGTTTTTAATGATTTTATAATAGAGAGGCCCAGAAACCTCAAAACTGCTATGCAAATTTTGAACACTAAAATTATTCCCTGAACAGACCATTCTAAAGTGCTTAAAGAAGCAAATGAAAGAAGACATCAGAAGAGAATGATTGTCTGATTTTTAAAGTTACAACACCACCAAGTTAGTTGACAAATTCATTACTTCACCACAGAAAGATGCACCTGTCACACCCCTGTATACTGAACAGAACTGTAAACTATGTTACCCTAAAATGCCGTTGGTATACTCTTATCACATCGTCAGCCACAAGTAATGAGGATTCTCTTCATTTGACCAGCTGGATGCATGATCCCGGTCATAATTCAATGCCTAAAATCCCCAATTTACCTCACCATTGTACCATATCAACTCAATAAGCCATTATGTTTTAAGAGTGACAACTCCCATTATTGCTATTGCTTTTGTGTGATGAGATGCTGATATCTCTACATGTTCTACATGTGACCACTACAATCATGTGGTTATTATGAATAATTAAGGGAATATGCACAAAAGGGGTCTTAAACAAAAGAAAAAGAAAGAATTTGTTCCATTTACTGACACTTACCATGTGACCATACATCTCGCTCACATTCTAAGCAGTCAGCATCTGTCAAGGGACATTCACAAGCATGAGTTGCTAAACACTTTCTACCGTGACATATAAAAGCCTCACAAAAGTCACAAATGGCACCCTTCAGAAGATTAAAAGAAAACATCTATGTGTCTGTAACGTTTTGCACATACATGTGGCTTTTATCATGTAAACTTTATGTTCAGGGTAACAAAAGTGTAAAAAAATAAATAAATAAACTAGAACAGCAATGCTGTTGTGCAGCTCACACAATTTCTCTTGTGTGTTAAAAACAGGAACTCAAAAAACCAAATTTTATCATTTATTTATCAACTTCCACAAAACCTCCTTACCTTACAAAGGCAAAGGTAAGAGAAGAGAATAATAATAAATTTACTCAAAACCCAACTGAAAAATCACAAGCATGTTTAGGCAAGTAAACACTGCAAGTGACACCGTTTGATGACAGACCTACACATATCACTGCATATTTTCTAAAATCAAGAAGGCCTGTAAAGGTTACATACTTTAATCAGTAGCAAGACTGAAATTAAACTGATGTTATTAAACTGTTCAAGTTTGTAAAGTACATTTAGTTGCACCTACAACTCCACAAGTAAATACTGCATAGGTTTGCACTCAAAACAAACCACAGACTCAAAAAGCTGCTACTGGGGTTGAACTCAAACAGTTACTGTATTGCAATTACTTGACTTGACCATCTCAATTGATCCAGGAACAAAATGGGACAATCCCCACAAAAGGTCAAACCAGTTTCCTTTCTTGTAAGCCATACTGACCACAGAGTTGCTTCAAATTTTGTTATCATGAATCAAGTAGCTGCTCAATGCAGGGAGTTCCCATGGAACTCATTGCTTAATGAACCTTGACAATACAATTAGTTATCCCAAAGCATTGTGATTGCACAGGTCACTTGATGAACAAAGACTGAGGAGTGTAAATGGATCAAATTTCAAAACAAACCTGCACAGGCAGTTGGGAGATAGCAATTGAACACACAACCAAGTACACTGTTATAAGTGCAATGAATAAACAGCTACCTGTTCAGCAGGCACAGTGAACTCAGCCCTACAAAAATTGCTTAAAACCCAAATTTAACTTTTGTATATCAAAATGCATATGGGCAAGTTTTAACGCTCCATCAACAAACAATCATGTACCAAAATTTCAGCTCAAAATCTCCACACATCAAAAGGCTGAAAACTTTTGTTGAAAAGTTGACGGCATCTGCCCCATTTTATAACCTCACACATGTACTGTGTACAATGTGTGAGCTAACAAAACAAGGGTGGCAGAAACACATTTCATTTCAAATTTCTCAGCTCTGAATAAACTTATCTGCTGCAAAGATACAAAATATGGGGTCTACTATACTGATTGCTTTTTCACTGGTTTGCAAATTAATTAGTGATACCCTACTGGTGCTACTCAAATTGCTCATTCTTTTGTATTCTTTTAAAAGATAAAAAGGCCGAGACTATCTTGAAAGTGACACTTTTTCTGGTAAGTTTTGAGCAAAGCTAACATGTACTTAAAATCTGTTCACCAGCCACAGTACAGTAACATATTGGTCACATTTTGCAACTAGATAAAGAGCCTTAACTAGAAAAAATAGGGATTACAAAAAGTTGTTCTAAAAGTGACAAAGGAGTCTTGCATATCTTTTTCACAAAACTTCCACAACTTTACTTTCTTTATCGTCTTAACGAGGTATTCAGAGTTTGTTCCCTGTTGACAACAGATGACCTTTGGCCTCCACCAAAAACAGTAGCACTCTTTTTCTTACTGTGGGGCATCCATACACTAAGTATGAAATCTATCCAAGCATCTTTTCTTGAGATATTGTGTTAATAAGGATTTCAGAGTTTGACCCCTGGTGACCCCAGGTGACCTTTGAACTCTGCCAAAAACAATAAGGTATTCCCTCAATAGGGTAATCTTTCTCTCTTATAAGAGGGTGGGGTTGGCTTGGTGGTTGAGTGTACTGCCTTGCATACTAGAGGTCCCCAGATCAAATCCCAGTGGAACCACTTGGAAATTTTCTAGCGATTAAAATTGACCTATTCAGCAAAGCTGTTCACAGTGATGCTGAGGGGTTTAAACTGGTGAATTTTAATTGGGTATCTGACTGACCTTTCAGGAAGTTATCTGACTCAGGATGTTGTCCAGTTCAGTAAGTTGTCTGCTTTGCTCAATTCAGCTGTCGAGCAGCGGTGCAAAGCAAGGAACCTCCACCCCTCCCAGGTTTTGGGAAAATGGCTAAAGACTGGGAATACACTCACCTCCGTAGTATGGGGATGCTAAATGACAATCCAGGGAGCAGGATTGGGAGCAATAAGGTAGCCTGTCTTATTAACCTCTGAACATAAGTCAAAAAGTGAAGGTGAATCTCAGCGATGTTCATCCACGCTCACTCTGGTATAGGGTTCTCGATTCCTGACCCTCAAACGTTAAACTTAAAATTTAAACTCTATACACCATGGGGCATCCACATACTAAGTATAAAATCTGGGGATACTCTTGAGATATCATGTTAACAAGGTTTTCAGAGTTTGACTCCATGGACCCCAGATGACCTTTGGCCTCCAACAAAAACAATAGGGATCTTCCTCTTACCATGAAGCATCCACATACTAAGTATGAAATGTATCCATGATTCCTAACTTGAGATATTGTGTTAACAAGGTTCTCAGCTTTTAACCTTCAATGACCTCAGATGACCTCTGACCTCTAATATTTGGCATTTATGTACCAACTGTGAGAACTGCCAATGTTTCCCTACTTGAGATATCATGTTAATAAGCAAAGTGTCACAAATCACACACAGGCTATCCTGAATGCAAAGGTTTCTCTTATCATCAAAACCAATACTTAACAAACATCAGACCAATCATACAAATGGACCACTATTTAATTAATCCCTGCTTCCATCACTTTTTCCAAGGATTTTTCCACATTTAAAGATTCATGACTATAACAAGCCTGGAAATTGAACTTTTTAAACTTTTCTAGGTTTTCATTGCCTGAGGAAATACATTAAAGCTAAAGAATTATTTATCTTACCACCATTCCCATTCCAGTGGTGTATTGTCCAGGATGCTTCACCACACAGTCACCTGATTTCATCATACACTTCATCTTACCTGAAAATATCAATAAATTCAGTAATTATGATTGTGCTACAAGTATTGTTGTACCAATTTTACAAGCAGCCAGTATTACTGAATTGTCAATTCTTAAGATTGGCCAATACCAATTCGATACCAATATTTGAGAAAACAGTGTACTGTTGAACAAAGGCTACTGGATAGTACCACTAGTTAAATTTCTTTTTCACAAGGTAAAACATTGGCACTTACAGTCAAACATACATGTACTGAAATACTGTAACATGTTCATGAAATACAGGACAAGGAATATCAGTTCTGTAGCATCAGCATTCTAGATCATTTTTACCCATACCGATACTGGATGAAAATGGTCAATATTGGCTGAGACCAATATTTAATACCCATAAACAGTCCAACATTAGTTACAATAGGGAGACAAAGTCTGCAAAAGCATATAGCTGCTTGACTATTTTTGCTACTGCAATATCTGTAAAGAATACTTTAGGGCAAATGCAACCACTTCAACCTGAAGTAGTATATCCAGGTATGCTTTGGTGGCGCTGTTCAATCATGCAACATAATTTTAATATGTTACTCAATAAATTCATGCAGAACGTGTACTTCATTTGCCTTAAACATTCAATATTTGTGTTCAGCAATACAATGAGAGGCACTTGCAATGGAAATAAGAGGAAATTTATTAGATTCAGCCAATGTATCAAAAGAGGGTTGGGATGATTACTTTATTCCCTTCAAAGATTAGCACCGAATAACTTCAACACAAACACATCTGAATGCAGAGTTATTTTTATCAACAGAGTAAAAGTAAAATTATGATGTATCTCCATCCACAAATTGTCAATGCAACTTTGGCAAGGAGGTTAAACCATATTTGTTTTAATGTTCTAGTAAAATATATATTATGCATGAGAATATCTTTGATGCCCTTATTTACACTGCTTCACCTGTGATTTAGTTTTAATTTTAATACATTAAATAATACGGCATTATTAAATATGTATACTTGCTTTACAAGTAGAAATAAGTTGTTTGTTGTAACATTTGGAGAGCACAAAATTAAATCACTGATTCTTGAGGAATAAACAATTTAAGAACTTGTTCAATAACTGACTGATGCTAAATTTTATCAAACTGACAAAGAAACCCTCTGTTGACTTACCACAATGCCCACAGACTATCGTCTTCTGCACCGACATACAAAAGTAACATACAGCTCTATTTTTCTGCTTTCTGAAGAGAACAAAAATTAGGTTTAAAAAGTCAGGATTATATCATGGGCACACTACTACTAGGCCCTACTGTAAAGCCTGGGCCTTCAAAATGAGTGGAAATAATTTAGACACAAGAAATAACATATGGTGAAAAAAGTTGAGTCTGTGACATCTCAATAAACTTGCTAAAAGTGAAAAATCGACTCCTCCTTGTGAAGGATGAGAAGGGTGTAACCTGGCATCCCGAGAAAACATGAAGATGCAGTCATTTGTATGGGATTTAGTATGGGATTTATAATTTTCATATGTTTCTTTTATGGTACTGTTATCTTCAACTTCACCTGACCTTTTTATCTCCTTTAAATTGTGATGAGATGGCATCAAACTTATGTTGCTCTAGGCCAGTGGTTCTCCAACTTCTTGAGGGTGTGGGCCAAATGGAGAGGGTGGGATGAGGTCAAGGGCCGCAGGGGAGGATCTCAGGCTGATCAAGAGAGGACAATAATTGGAAGGAGCGAAATCCAAGAGGTCTCAAAACTGTATCTACGGCAAACAGAACCAGAGGCACGAATCTTTCATAGGAAGAGTACACTGGTAGTCTACACTTTTGCAGCGTCCAACAGGAGCAACCTGACCTCAGCCCCACCATGGTTGGGGCTGAGGTCAAAAAATTTTGCTTTCCAAAGCGCTCCAGATTACAGGAAATGACCTTCTTAACCACAAATTTGCCTGTGCAATTGGAGTGGCGCCAGGATTTGTTCGACAGGGCAGCCATGCTCCCCAGGACGGAGCGGTCGGTAACCAGAAGCCCCCACAAAACCGACGGGTTGCGAAAAGGATGGCAAACTCGAAATTTTGGCACGCGAAGCGCGTCAAAAATCTTTCGGTTTCTATTGAAGAAACTTTGGAAATGTGCGTTTTTGATGATTGAGCAATCAGCCCTCATGTGGGCAAAATTAAGAAATTCGTAGCATCGGCTGGTCCTTGTCGGGATTACATACTTTATCGTACCCATTAAGACTCCTCCACGAAAATGGAGTTTCCTAGACGATAGGGGGGGCCATGGCCCCTTACTCCCCCGCCTTCCTCCACCCCTATCTACAATTCTGCCTCTAGCGTGCATGAGTCACCAGTATGGTCATTTTGGTGTTTATCATGTTTTCCAAACTAAATATTTTGCGGACAACTGCACTCTAAAACTGATGAAGTCGCAACAGTTCTGCACTTATCCTGCGTTAGTGGCCAGCATATAAAATGTCGCAAACACATTTAAGGAATGCCATGTGCACTCTCATTACATCTGGTTTAGTTTCTGCCAGTACCGAAAGATAAACTTGCAGAAATTTTAATTCAGTTACCAATCAACACACGTCCAACACGATACATTTTTCAATTGTACAGTCTCCCCACTTTCGGAATTTTATTTCTGGGATGTAACTTTGCTACAAGCCTCGTTACTACAAATACAACCATTCCACAATGCACAACTACATAACTATATTCTTAATGTGTACATATCATGATTGTCAACAACACGGCACACGAAATAAGTCTTCACTAGGTATGACTGAACAAGGAGCATGCCGTAGAGCCTGCTACGTAGGCAACCTAGCACCACTTCAGGAGAGCGAACTTGGAAGGAGTCCAGTAAATTACATAAGTTAAACATACATGTCAGCATGGATTATTCACCCCTTTTCCTACTTTGTTAATACCTTTTCTCTTGTCGAATATTATTTGCTCAAATCGTAAAATCAATTCAGGGGCCGCACCGACAGAGCCCGGGGCTGCATGCGGCCCTAAGGGCCGCGTTTCAGAACCACTGCTCTAGGCATATCATGGACATGGGTGGCTCTAAGAAATTTTGTTTGGGGGGGCAAACTCAAGTCCGTATTTAGGGAGGTTCGGAAGACCCCAACCGCTATATACATGGTCAGCTCCGGATAGAACAATAGGAGTATGGTTATTATTATGTATTACAGCCTTGCCCCATGTAGTTTTCTAAAGCTCTTCAAAAGCCATTTCAGGCAGTCAGTCATGAGCTGACTACTTTAAAAATAAATACAACCATATCAACAGATCACTATTCATAGGGATGGAGTAAGAGGCAGGTGAAATGGGCAAAGCGGCTTGATCCATTTGTATAAAATGAGCCCCACCTTTATATGTTTTGTTGTTTCTTTCATTGTGTCACAATATGTTTCAGCTTTGCCAAGAAGCCATAAAATATTGGTTTTCTGGATTGTTTTGTTAAACTAACGAAAATTTTGAGCAAGAAGACATTTGAAAACGATGAAATGATAGCATTATTTTGGATCTCAGTATCGGCCCGAAACGAATTTTTTAAAGGGGGATTGAAATTCCCCTAACTCAGAAGGACGTCTCACCCTACATACAAACAGCTAGGCCACTAGTCAACGGTCTCATTACACTGAGCTTAAATTGACTGTTTGTTATGTTTTTTTTTAAATCAATTGAAACGGTATACTTAAGCACAGAGCTGGAGAACCTTTTGCTTATAACAGGCCATTTGACAGTCATAAGACCTCTCGTGAGCCAACGGCCCTGTCAGTTTGGACAAGGGAAGGGAAACCTCTCCTTCTATGGGAAACACAATACGTTTAGGCTACATGTCCGTTACTTTTTGTGGACAGATACCTATGCTAATCTGGCCTGGTAACACCCGGGCAAAACTGCTTTTAGTTGTGGATGACAATCAACACGGCCTATGGGTTGTGTATCTAATGACCCCAAAAGCTCTAAGTGTCTGCAAAGCTATGGGCATTTAACTCCAGCATTACCGTTACAGCCTGTAAATGACATTATGATGCCTTAGCTAATAGGATTACAAATATCACAGCGTCATCATTTGTTTTGGTTACCTTTATAGCTCGCACTAATGGCAGGTTCATTTGTGATGTCTGAAGTATATGTAGTAGCAAACAAGCTAATTTTCAACTAAGAAAACGTGCGCAAAGCGCACTGAAAAAATGTCATTTTGACAGCACTTCATTAATGTTTAACCTTCGCATTGCACTGGAAAGTTATTCACTTCTTTAATTTTAACCCACTCAGGGAAAAGTGAGGGCCTAACCCATCACGAATTACATGTTTTATTTATTTATTACTTTTTTGAAAATTGAAGACCATACTTTGCAAACTTTTGGGGGGGCAAGTGCCCACCGTGCCCCTATGGGGAGCCACTAATGATCATGGATGACTAATAAGACTAAATTTACTCTGTTTTTCCACCACATATCCACTTCAATGCCCTAAATTATTGAATCAAAAGTAAATAATGTTGTCCCATGTACGTCCTCAAAATTTCATGGGTGAAAATATTCTTCCAAAGGGGAAGGAGGAAGGAGAAGGGGGCTCAGAGAGCTTACAGAAATTTAACTTTTACATGTGTATATATGGCACATATCATTAAATTTACTTGGACAATCTTTTCCCTCTTACATTTATCAATTCAACCAAACAAAGAAACTTGCCATGACTTCAACAAGCAAAGTTTAATACACTAAATTGATATTAATTATTGTACACACATACTCACACATAAGCATGTACACACATACAATGGGTGACCCACACCTGTAACGAAGCAGAGTGGTGCACGTCTTTCTATGTAAAGATCATACTTACCTTTTACATTTGTCACATTCCTGTAAAGGAAGTAAGAAATAGGATTCTTTGAAAAGTTTAGTTAAAATTTAGGACAAGTTTTCATGTACTTTGTTATTCTGTCATTGAGAACAAAACATATGCAAATATGGCAAACACTGAAACTTAATCGAAACAATCACCTTGAATGCTGTTATGTTTTCTTATGCTGTTTTGTACATTAATGTTTATAGCTAGTATTCTGAGGTGAAAAATAAACTTGAAACTTAATGACCAGTGTACAGGTATGTGCTTCCAACATCTGAATTTTCCAGTAAATAATGATACACACTTTGTTTGAATGTAAGGAAGGCTATTACTCATCACAAAACCTCAGGGCCCATACAACAGCAACAAGAAAACCATCTCAAGTCTGAAATTAAAGGTATAAGTCACATACATCCTATACATATAGACAGAGAATCACATGATCAAGTGTTGCCACTGTTTGAACAAATTTAGGCTTTATACCAAGACAGCCACTGGGCTACAGTATAATATAGTCTGTGCAACCAATATGATATTATGCTATGGTGGTTTGTGTAATTTGATAATGAATATGCATAACTCAGACAAACTACACACATGAATTAGAAGAAATATCAAAGTGCTTCATTCTCTTCACTGATTTTAACTGAAACTTTCTTTTTTTGAAGTTTCCCAAGTTTCTCATATAATATGTCAAAACTGAAACACTTGAGCAATACATACAGTAGGACAATAGTGCAGGATGTTCTGTCCATATTATAAAAAATCTGTGGTTGCCAAAACAAGAGCTCTGTTTTAAACAACAATGGAAGAGTTAGACACTCCCATGAAAATCTATTGATACTGTATAATTAGAATATCTCTCACAAGCTATACTGCTTCAAAGTTTGGAACTTCTGAAATTTCTCATACTTGTGCATGGTGTCTGTATTTCTTTGGTTAATCCTATACAAATTGAGAGAGTTCCTACTGTAGTTCTGTTTGTAATGTGGAAACTTAAAAAAGTTGAAAAAAATTCCAAAAATAACTCCTCAGGGCATACCAACATTACAACTGCCCTTGAAGGAATTAATAAAACAATGGAGAACATAACACATATCTTGGGAGTCCCTCTTTCTGCATTACAAAGTTACTTATATGTAGCTTATGTGTATTCATGGTGTATGATTTGACAGGACTTGTAGCTGTTTTCAACTTTTTTAGTACTTCTCCTCAGGAAATAGGAAGGCACGACATCTACATGTCCACAAACCTTTCAATGAAGGCCATGGAGGCCACTGCCTTCATATTTTTGGCTATGATCTCGGTGCATCCGAAGTGATACACTGTTCTTTCAAGGCTGTACTGTCATTCATGCTATCCATAAGAAAATACTTGACCAAACATACTGCAACCTACTGTGCTGTGTCAAACACAAAATCTTTTCTTTGATGTCAGTGCCTTTTGAGATATTCAGCAATGCCTTTAAGCTAAAGGGGAAATGGCCTTGCCCACACAATGACTAACTTCCAGCCCTGCCAGGCTTCTGCTTTTGCCTGGTGTTCGAAAGGCAAAAATGGTCAAAGAGAGGGTCAAACACTAAAATTTGGCACATAGAAAATCACAGTACACTGTGCATCACAAATTGTTCCTCTTTAAAAAGATTTGCTGAAAAAATGTAGCCGGAGTACTGTAAAGCCTCAAATCTACTACAAACTAAGCTGCACAATATTTCCACACTGCAAATACAGTATGTGGAAAACTCAGCAAAATTAAACTGTTTGAAAAAAAGAATCAAGATTACTATAAAGTGATTTCAAGGCAAACACTAGGCACTATGGGGAGCAGGTGATTGACGAGGGGTATATCACAGCAAATAAGTTAAAAAGATCAAAATCCTATACAGTAACTACTGCAAACTTATGGTGACAAATGAAATTTAGGTCCTAACACATTGAACACATAAATTGACATAAAACAATGGAGAGAGATTTTACCATCACATAATTGCACGGCCAATCCACTAAACTTTTGGAATCTGCAGCAGTACGGATCTCCTTTTGCCTTTGTCTTTGCTTTTCAGCTTTCTTCCGTGCACCTGTCTTCTTTTTTGGCATGTTGGTAGAATGAATGAAATAACTGCAAAAAGAAAAAAAATTCCCATTCTACAAAGTTTGCTATGAATCTTTAAGCATTCACAACCATCGTATTACTGTAAATCTGGAAACAGTATCACGTAGGCAATTTAAAGTGATAAATTTTGGGATAGATAGCAAAAGTTTAAACTGTTTTCTGAAGCTAAGTATGAAGAAAATTATCATACCATGAAGTGATCAATATATCATATGTATTAAATAGGACTGTATTTAAAAACATTGGGGCTCCATTTAAACAGCCATCCTGGAAATGTCCATTTTGTGTCTGATATTGCTCCAAATGTATACTGTTACCTAGAACTTATGTTAGTAGGACTTTATTAAAATGGACATGCCCCAATCTGAAAAATGTACCAATTAGTTTTCACAAGTCACACTGTTTGTACAGAAATTTATAGCCTGAAACAGGATTCATTTTTCAATAAGATATGAGTTATTCAGTGTTTCTGTGTACACACTACTACACTACTGTTTGTTAATCTCCAGTGAGTTACTAACTTACCAGTGTATAATTTTTTGCAAATTACAGTTTTAAACAGTAATTCCTTCAATACACCATTTCGAAACACGTATGTACAGTCCACCAAATAAAAAAAGTTTAGACATTGCTTTCTTTATCCTACCTAGAGCTGGTATTTGTAGTACTGAAGACATTTACTTATTGTACTTTGCTCCAATCAGTAGAAGTCAAATATTACTTAAAATGAACAAACTCTACCTCAACCCCTTTTTTAAAACGGTCAGATGGATGGTGCTCTTTTTCTGTATGTTTTGTGGTAAATGGGTGTGAATTTGGAAAGTGTCCAAAACTAAAAATTGTCAGACATTAATGTACCCTACAGTAGCCCACCCTCTTTCTGTGATTTGGCCTAGCCTACCACCACCCTGAACTAGTCTATATGATCCTACCATGAATTCAATAATGATATCATAACTGATGCAGGCACATAAACAACCATAAACTGTGGTGTGATAGCCTATCGTAATGATCAATACAGAAAAGTAAACCCTTTTCCAAATAGCAACTATAAAGGATTATGGGAAGAGTCTTGGAGTGCGTCCTGTTTGTCAATGGCATTATGATTTCACTGTAAACAAAATCAAAGCATACCAAACCCCTTAATCTTTTGTAATTTAGCTATATAGCTAATTTAGCTCTATATATATACAGTATGCTAAAGTGTCCAGTTGTCACTGTCTGTGAATCATAATAGTCTGCCCAAGGAAAACTAGTTATCAGTGATCACATACTGAAAAATATTACAAGGGCCATGGGTTTGTTACAATACTGTACTTCTCTACTCTACTTTAAATTGCAGATCTAACCTGGTTCATTTTTACCCATGATATAGGGGTTTGTCATAGGTATTTGTCGGACAAATTATTTTAACTGTGGCACATATTTTTTCATTTAAACTTAAAGCCATCTCAAGTTACCTAGATGTAGGGGATACTTGAGATGGACCAATGATTTCAATTCAAGGAGTTGAAAATATGTTTCTAGCTGTCTCTAGCATAGCTTAAAAGACCCTTACAGTTTTTGTAAAAGGCTACAAATTAGCAAGAGAAAGGATGGAACTCTGTAAGATAATCTCCCCACCTCTTTCTGTGTCCTCATGTGGGGATTACTTGAGACACAGTTTCAGAAGTATTTTAATATTACATTAAAAATGTAGGTTTAATCTGGGTCACTGCTACTTGTGATTCAGGGACTTAACACATGTGTGTTTGGGACAATGTCTTTTATTCTTTTGTAGTTTGGGAAAATATTTTTTTAATTTGTTTAAAAAGTGTCTCAAGTTACCCAGACATGCTTGATTTTCTACATAATTGGTTGTTGCGAAAAAATTAAGTAAAATGAACTAAAAATAGACATCACTTACTAGAGACACCACACTGTAACTACTGGTATAGGTACCAGTCAAGAAGCTGTCCACTTGTTAAAGCTGCAATCAATTTTTCAATAGTTGCTTCTGCACAAAATTAATCAAGACTCATTAAAAGTGCCTCTAATGAATAGGTACCTCCACTATTTGAGATATGCAATGTGAAATAATTTTAACCAAAGTACAAAAACAACAATATCAACAAAGTAAAATAAATACTGTAGACTAGAATAACCGTAATTGGCAAATGAATCTTCCACAGTAGAAATTGTCTCAAGTTACCCAGGCATCTCAAGTATCCCCACTTTACGGTACTGTATACATGAAATACTTTCACAACACAGAAATATATGCTTTTTGTGTATGTTTTGGACAATGCTCAAAATCCCTATGGTATGAGTCATGACTCCAAGAAAAGTCAAAGTTGCTACTTGGTTCAGCGATCCTGACTCCTTAAGTAGGGTCAGGTTACCTGACTGAGCCTACAAAAATGTTACAGTACTCTCCAAGAGTGCAAAAGGCTAATCAGGGAAAAGAACATATCAAATATTCATAACAGCATCAGAGAGAGGCCACTGATTGACTGAAGAAGGGAAACAAGATCTCTTGAACCGAAACAACCATCTTTCAAGAAACTCTAATGGCAAGATATCTGGTGGTTGCAGGATGTCTGCTTCTTCTTTAAATACTGAACTTAATTGACAAACTGTCAACAGTTTGAACATGCCCATCACTGTGAAATATTCTGTACATAAGTGATCTGAAGACAAAGATTGGACCATGCAGTGCTAATACTGAGTCTGCTGGCAGAATATAACCTGCATAAGAATCATCATGCCTAAATGTTCATATGAACATTTACAGAAACGCACATGGCAGTATGTAAATGCATTTCACAGCTCAGTGCCTTACAGTGTAATGTAAGATTACGATGCAACAACCCTGAGAAAGAAAGGTCTAAGCAAGCATACAGTAGAATTTTACTACGTGAAGGATGAACTAAACCAAGCATCCTATAAAAGCTTTATCCACTTCTTATAAAGTATAAGGTTCAAGAGCTATTGGGAGAGGCATTAACTCCATACATATACAGAAAGTGAACAGAAGACAAGCGGGTGTCATGTCACCTCAAATTGATGGGCAATGCTTTTTAACCAATCCAATTCAAGGATTGACCTTGACAGGAATAGGGATATGAGGTTTCCATAGGGAATGTAAAATGTGTGAACATTCCATGCCTTTCATCCATTCACAATTATGTTGTGGCAATATGGAATAACAAAGAAGAAAATAGGTTTTAATTTAATCATAAACAAATTTGCATGAGACTTAAAATGTACTGTAGTGGGGTACAGTACAGTAGGTAACCATGAGTTGATCAGGATCATGACACTGCGAGGCTAAATGCTAGTACAAGGTGCGATGTGACTCCAAAGTAAGCTCAACCTACAATGCTATCATTTTCCATGCTCAGAGCAAAAATATTACTTACAGACAAATTTCCAAGTTTCAGCATTAGGCCTAGTCTGAACTAGAAATTTGAAAATGTTACCAAAAATGATGACCAAAATGTCTTTGATGAAACCTTCATTAAAAAATTTTGAAAGAAAATACAACATTCTCTTTATTTATTAAAACTCTAATTTTTATGTCTGGTAATTGGCAACATTTTGTCTGCCCTTCCTTCATAAACATTGTGCTCTGTATTACCAGTACCACTACAATTAAAAATTCATTCTCTACGGATTTACTCAATTGTTTCAAGATGAACACTGACAAGTTTTATTGTGACTGTGGCAGAATCTAACTGTGCTGGGCTTTGTTGGGTACAGTATTTGGTTTGGTTTAGGTTTTGTCTTTGGGTCTGGATTATAGGGCATCTTATGGGGCTTTTGCCCTCCTTTGCCCTTAAATGTGTTAGGCTAGGCCTAGGATATTGAAGGGGGAATTTTCATGATCCCAGACAGTTCCAATTCTCCCAACTATGCAACTTCTAGCTCCTCCCATAACTGTATGAACCTCTTCCTTGTGCAGGAATAAACCTTTTATTGCTTAAGCCGGCCATGTCCTGGGGAGCATACAAGGCTATAAATTGGGAGTAACTGCAGAATACCCAGGCCACTTTGAAAGAAAATTTGGAGTGGAGTCTTGGTCGTAGTGGCCGTTTGATGGTTTTATGAAAAAAAGTCAACGTACATCCTCCATATACTTTTGTGAAAATTAAGTCCGCTAGTTGTGCCTCCATTCTGGAGTGGAGTCACAGTATCCAATTATGGTTATTTTGAGAACGAGTCAACATACATCCTACATAAACTTTTGCAAAAATTATTTTAAGTCCACTGGGCCTCCATTCTGGGGTGGAGTTGCAGTCTTGGTCCTTGGTGGAATTATTCTAAGTCCACTGCGCCTCCATTCTGGAGTGGAGTCGCGGTCCCAGTGGCCGTTTATTCAACAGCC
Organism: Holothuria leucospilota; assembly: GCA_029531755.1. Classification (NCBI taxonomy): domain Eukaryota; kingdom Metazoa; phylum Echinodermata; class Holothuroidea; order Aspidochirotida; family Holothuriidae; genus Holothuria; species Holothuria leucospilota. The sequence goes on from CM055975.1 coordinate 38,936,927, forward strand.
ACTGGGACTCCATTCTGGGTAGAGTCGCAGTTCCGGTCCTCGGTGGAATTGTTCTAGCCTAAGTCAGTCCACTGTGCCTCCATTCTGGAGTGGAGTTGCAGTCGCAGTCCCGGTGGCCATTTATTCAACAGCCAACAGCTACCAGGACTCCATTCTGTGGTGGAGTGGTAGTCCCAGTCCTTGGTGTTCTTACGATTTCCACTTCAACTGCGACCGGGACTCCAATCTGGAGTGGAGTCGCAGTCCCGGTCCTCAGTGAAGAGAAGACATGACTCTCTGCAGTTTGTTACATCATCATCATGCTGACTGCAACCGGGACTCCAGGAGTTTCGGTGAGAAGGGTATTCTGCAGTTGTGCCATAAATTGTAATAAAATCACTCTTTCTGCCTTGTGTGGAATGTGAGCTACTCTTCATCTTTCAAATTTACAAACTTTGATGTCAACCAAAGAGTAGTCACCACCTGAGAATTTTGATACCCCCACACTAAAAATATACTTTGGGGTGATGACTGTCTGTCTTTAAGTTTGGCTAGGCCTAGGCCAGTCTGGAAAGTTCGTATTTCCTACACCGAATTTTTACGCCAGTCACCTGTTTTCTCAACTTTTACGCCACGCCAAATTGTTGTACTGTGTTTTAAGTACAGTGTGTATGTAAAAGACAAGAAAATCACGCCATGAAATTGGCGTATAAGGTCTTTACTGCACGCCGAAGATCTTCGGCGTAACATACATGTTTTCCAGTCGGGGGCCTAGGCCTAGGCCTATGTTATGTTACTTTATCCAAACGACACTAAAATATAACACAATGAGGAAAACACATTGCAAGATATTACTGTAAAGTTTCATTCATTTTACTAAATGATTTTTATCTTTTTCTGTCACAATGTTCTTTATGTGATTGACTCATGATACCTCCAGTAGGCCTATACTATAGGCTATACATTAACTTCTATTGGAGATGACCTCTCGCGCAACTGCGCCTAACAGTAATAATTACCGACTATACTTGCTAGGCTAAGCCTAATAATAACTTACGGAAGTCTTGACTGTAAACTAGGCTAGGGGTACAACGTCCAGCTTAGGGTCCCCCACAGCTGGAATCGAACCTTAGAAACCCTTTTCAAGAAATCACGGGAAAAGTGTAGTCTATCTTACATCCACCAATTTGGAAGGTCTTCTGGAAAAATGGTCGGGGAAAATCAAACACAATACTGTACAAAAGAGTGCACAGTGTAGTGTGTTGTAATGTTGCGTCCGTGGAGTAATACTGCGTGGCGAGCACTGATCTCTAGATAATACTGTATAGCGCTTATTGCAATATTTGTGAAGCCACCTGTTCTCCACCATACCAGAATATGGTCTTTAACCCGTCGATATGGCAGAACGATATTATGTAAAACATTTGGTTTTTCATTTAGACTGAACCAGTGGCGAGGGCACGAGGGGTTGGGAAAGGTAGGGACGTTGAGGCACTTGCCCCCATTTATTCCTGGAATTTCCGAACATTGTTCAAAATGAGCCCAAAGCTCTTTACTTTACCCAGACAGCCTGAGCAAAATCCGAGTCCCTACTAAGTTTTCTTTCCAACACCTCCGTCGCCAAGCGTCAGAGGCACATTTCGATGGGTGGGGGACACACTATCAAATGTCCCCCCCCACACACACACACACACACTTCGTAAAGTGTAGTATCGTGGCTCTATTTGACTGGCTTTTTGAGTGGCATGTAGGTTTGTTGAAAGTGTCTCGATGCAGATTCTGAATGCAGATTTTGTCAGGGAAATCTCATTTAATGAAAAATTTCGGCGCGCTTCGAGCGCATGCGTCACAGTTTGCACGCCATCTCATGACCATTAAAAAAGGTGATTATACAAGGAACTATTCTGATCACAACACTTTCCGAAAACAGAGATACATCTCCAAACATCTGTATAGGGGCCCCGCATCAATATGGGATCCTTCAATCTAATTTGTAAGCATGATGTGGAAGGTTGAAACTTTAAAGCACGTTAACGTTGTTGCCGTTATACAGTTTTTAAAAAACTTTTACCGAGCGCTTCGCGCGAAGCTATTATCGGTATGGATGGTGATTATGTTATGTTATGTTATGTTATGTTATGTTATGTTATGTTATGTTATGTTATGTTATGTTATGTTATGTTATGTTATGTTTTGTTATGTTATGTTATGTTTTGTTATGTTATGTTATGTTATGTTAATGACACTTGATATAGCGCACTACACAACCAAAGGTTTTCTGAGGCGCTTTACAATAAAAATAAATCCACTACATACTAAATGCTTCGTTAAACAGGTAGGTTTTTAACATAGTCTTAAATATTTCAATACTTGAACTACATTTGATGCTATCTGTCAGGATTACTAATGCACTTACGAAGAAAAAGCTGAAACGCGCTTGTTAGTCCTTCACACCTTTTGCTACACCTATCAGGGAGGTCTAACATCACAATTACTGCGCCTATTCTCTCGCTCCTGCCGATTCTTCATTGCTGGAAGCTGTTCGTCTGGATTTTCGTTCATAATTAGTAAAAATACGATAGATGTAAAGTGCTTAGCACCAAAATCTAAATTGCCATTTCGATGTCAAGTAATAAGCATTACGCCATTGCCCCATTTATATAATTGATCCAGAGCTTCCAGGAGTTCCTATACACTGAGGCATTTGCCAGCCTTGGATGCCCTTTTATAATGCACAATGAAGGAAAGGAAAATTTTCATAACAGTCCAAGAAGTTTCTGTTGACTTAACGCAGGTATTTTGGGGGAAAAACTGCCAAAAAAGTAGCCAAATAATGGGCTTCCGGAAGGTTGTTGAAAACGTATTCTATCAGCTCCAAAAATAAACCAAAGATAGTATCTTTTGCATCTAAGCAACCGTAAATTTACGAAAATTTCTTAAAGGGGAGGGTGTGCCCCTTCCCTTAGACCCTTCTCCCAGGGCGACACCTTCATGTAGTGACAAAGGAAGGATTCCCACTACTGTATACAAACGCAGGGTGCATGAAAAGGGGCAATTTACACGCCGCCATTCTGTTGGAAAAGCGTCCAGTCAGTCCGAATTGGGGGCCTTTACACCCAAAAACATATGACCCTAGCGACGGGCGTGGTTGGGGTCCATGATCTCTGACAATGATCAACGCTGCGGAGCATGGTTTCAGCTATTTTTGGACATGATTAAAGTAACATCTTGAAGTAATTCAAGATGTCTTGAACATCTTTAAGGACTCCGTGTATTTCAACTAGCAGATCATCTGTGATGGTCATGTTAACTTTGGAATCATTGGCGTAGACAGAGGGGAGGCACGCGGTCATGCCTCCCCCCCCCCCCATCGAACTCTGAAAAAAATTCGTTAATGGAACACAAAAGTTAGCTTAAAGTGATGCTAAATGTTGTACCAGATTGCATCTGAGGGTACGTAAATATTCAAAAATTTCTCAAAGGGGAGGGGGACAACCCCTCCCCCAGGCCTCGCTGTTGGCCCCCTCAAACAAGAATCCTGGCTACGCCAGTCTTTGGAATCCTAACTCTTATTAGAATAGGACAGCGTCAGTCATCACAAAGAGGGGACACAGGGAAAGGGCCTATATAAAGACAAGCCCTTTTCAAAAAAAAAAAGGGCTTGATAGCTGGAAGCTGTTATGTGATTCTGCATACTTGTAGAATGATAAATTATTTGCCAGCAATATGTGTGTATTTGATTTCTATATGGTTATTCCTACAAATATTTCGTAAAATACATAATAATATGTCTCCTTATGCATACAAAATACCCTATAAAGTATGCACCAAATCACATATTTTCACATTACAAAACACAAAAGCTTCTCACCGTGGGAGGGGGTGGGGAGGGGAGGCACCCCCTCCCACACCCTCCCCTCCGCGCGCAAGCGCTCTCGGGCTCGGTCGCTTCGCTCCCTCGCAGAATCTACCGCTTCGCCCCCCTCCGGACAAATTTTTGACTACGCGCCTGGTCATGTGTTTCCCCACACACTTCAATACGGATTGACACCCCTGACTTGTAGACACCTCAACTGAGTCGAGTTGACTCGACCAAAATGTCTGGCTTGACTTGACTTGGCTTCTTGTCTTGACTTGACTTGAAAATGTGCTTGACTTGACTTGAGTAATGTGACGAATGACTTGACTAGACTTGCGACTCGACCACCGCTGACTTGACTTGACTTGTGACTCGACCTAAGGGTGACTCGTTACAACACTGCCTTTAGCTCTATGTAATACCTCGTCCTCAGTAAACTGGATTGTGTGGGTCGTTCGCCTACAGCTAGTCACTATACACAGTCCCGAAGACCTATGGGAAATAGCGGGGGATCCGCCGTCTTTGTGATGGTTGAAATTGTCTTTCTTCGCACAGTAAATTTTGGAAGTAAAATCTTTATTTACTACCATGACTTTTCTTCTCTAGATCTTACAGGAATATTGCAGCTGTTTTTGATAATTGGGATTTTCTGGAAAGTGCCAAAAATGTGAAAGGAAATCAGCAATTTTTTCGCGCCGTAAAAATTTACTGTGTGACTAACTTTGTTTACATCATTATGCTAATGAGCTACATTATTACGTCATTGTGTGATATGTTTACAGAAGCAACTTGCCATGTGTATGAAAGGAAGTCCTACAGTAATCCAATCTTCTGTGTGACGTCACAATGTTACGCACATAGGATTCTGATATGAACAAACATTTTGAACGCTACAGTAAATTCTACGAAGTGACAAAGTTGCTGATTTTATTTCATATTTTTCGGAACTTTCAGTTTCAGACGTTTAAAGTGATCAAAAACAACTGCAACATTATTTCAAGACTTGGAAAGGAAAATTTATGGTAGGTATATTAAGACTTAACGTCAGTAGCACTGTGGAATCAATTTCGACCAGCACTGTGCTGGTAGAAAGCCCTTGATTACGTAGCCTCACAGCCTACGTTCCTGGAATCGTCCTACAGATTTTCCGTGATTTGTCACGCACGAAGCTACAAATGCATACACTTCGGGGAAAAATAACTCCTTTTAGCACACGATCTCCATAAAGCGGATTAATACACGACGACTGCAACTGTTTTCCGACATTTTACTTTCCCGTGATTTGTAATTATCACAGAGACGTTCTATAATGTCCATGATCGAAAACCATCAAGGACCAAGACAATGTGTTGTCAGCAATCAAAGCATAGATTGTGACTTTGTGCAATAAAACTTAGCGACATTTTCGACAAGATGAATTTTGGTTTATGCATTTATGAAGATGATTACGATTAACGCTTACAATCTAGCTTAATTTAAATAATCACTTTTAGATGATACATGCGCCGAGTAAAACGATTAAAGCTCAGCATCATGGCTGTCATTTTCTGTTATGGTCTCCAGCATTCACGGGAGATACCACTTATCTACTTTAGGTGTTCAGCTCGTTCACCGAGTTCTTCCATGGGTCTACTGCCAAAGCAAGTACAGTGTAGTTCACCACTGACATGTAAAGTTGATTAGACGGATGAAACGTACGTACGCGACTGCAGTTCTTCGGAACTATTTTGCTGTAAGATGAGAGACTCTACGATCGAGGTGACAACAATGGAAGACGGCAGATACTTGAGTATTTGGGTCTAAACTTTAACAGTGGCTTAGTACGTGAGAGAACATAGTCTAGATGAGGGGAATAGTTGATAAAACAAATCAGGACATGAATGCCACGCACAAGTTTCATATTTCACCTAAATTCATCACATCAGGTTAACTGTATGCCATTCATAGCCTGCACCATCAATCTACTACAGCATAGGCTTATACGTAGTTGATCGAGTGTACGTTACACTATAGAGTGCAAGGGCAACTGAACAAGCCTGTGCATTACCAATGTTGCTCTGGCTGGTAATTATGCCTACTTTAAGTAGTATGCATGTGCCGTGACTGCATTTTTCTTTGCAAAGACAATTTGGGAAGAATGCAGGGTCCTAGTTGATAAATAATTGTCACCGGTATACAGTGCATGTTTCTCGCAACACAGATCTCGCATGACCTTTGGTCGACTTACTGAGTAGCATGGGCAAGGTGTTCTGATGAGTCAGTTTTAGGCCGACCGCATGAGGACCTCTTTTAACTGAGTTTTCATTTTAGCCTATAGCATTCGGATAGCCAGAACTCAGTCGCTTTTCACATGCTACTAGGTTTTATTTCGAACTCATCGTGAGGCTACGTAGGATTTGCCATGCAAATTCAATTTCTAGTTTTCAATGGGTCGGTATAAGTATGGAGTTCCTTCTTCGTAAGTAGTAGCTCCATATGGTGTAAGGACCGACGTGTATAGGGTGCTATCGGCGACCGACTATACACGTGCCTTTACTGAGGACTATATAAAACCACGCATTAACGCACGTTAGCAGTTGATATGCCGTATTTCAAGTCTCAGCTAGGGTGGCCACTCTTGTCGACGTCACAGTTCCTTGTGATGTAACAGTCATAACTATGTTAGTATGTATCTAGCGCCTTCGGGTCATCGACCTCATTGATTATACTGTGTGTTCATTTTGCCCTGTGCCTTTCAGTGATAATGCCAAAGGACGCATGTACACATCGAACGCGGTGCCCAATTGCAGTGTTTCCTTGATTAGGAAACAATGCATCTGTACAGTGTCGCCTATATTGAGACAAAATTTCTTCCTGGATACAACTCGGCGTTGCAGTGCGTTATTTTGCATGACGCCCTCTAAAAGGCGCTCACAGTTTTCGCATACAACCAGTGCGTGCTGCTCAACCTGCGCGTCGTTTCATAAACTTTGCGCGAAAAATTCATCCCACACGTTGAAAACTTTAGATGCGCAACTCATCAACTCTCCTTAGCAACTTTGTTTGTAAGCTTCATATCAACTTCGTTGAACCAAGAAACAGACGAGTGAAAAGAGTGTTACACAACATTTTGAGAAAACATCGTAACTTTGGTCAGTAAACACTGATAGTAAAACCGGGTCCAAGCCGGAATTAGGTTCTTAGTACTTTTATTTAGGCTCTAGGCCCTCAAAAGCTTGGGAGTAAGATTTCCTTGACGACACTATCATGTATTTTCGTACCCCCGTCTTCTTCGTCCCGTTTTCATTTTAAGACCTAGCCACAGTGCCTATCGTGCATATTTCTTCTTTTCTTTATCCCGCCCGGACCGATTCATCCTCCCAGGTAAACAAAAAGTATAAATACTAATTTAAGTTCAACTTATATCGATAAGTTCACTTATTGTTGAAAGCCAAAAGTCTGAATTTTTTGACAAAACTTTTCGCTTTCCGATGTTTTATATTTGTCTATTTTAAATCTTTGATCGAAACTGAAAAGAGGTGTAAACTTTTGTAATAATTGTGTTAAGAACAAATTCTTGTATGTTTGTACTTTTAGAATACTTAGAGCTTTTAAGTGTAAAGAAAAGTGAAAAATATTTTTAAATTTCTTATTTAGCGATGGGGAAAAAGATTTTTAGAAGACGACAAGTACGAAACAAGCCACGGCCTAGAAGGGAAATGACTAACTTTACCGTCAAACTTTTAGTAATCAAACATGGTTGGACAATCTGTTTTGTTTAAGGAATGTTTTCGCGATGTGGACTGATAAGACAGTTGGAATGAAAGCAGACAAAGTTGGGAGACAATCAACTCTAGGGTTTGAGAAAGATGTGAATATCGTCCCTCGGAGTAAAAAAATACTTGTTTCATATAAATAAACTCGTATGCGACACAATAATAGACCTGAAAAATAAAACGATGTTAAAGTAAATTGGAAAAAGCTGAAAAGTAAACAATCTATGTGTCACGGCATTGTTGAATATTATTCATAAGAGTGCTTGTTTGTAAATTCCATTGCTAGTTATAAGGTCTTTGCGATGCTTTCGTATTGCAAATGCCAATCTTAAAGAGTTTTAATGCATTTGGAATTTGTTGAGAAGGTTTAAGCCGACGTGGCACGAAGTACTTTCTTATTAAAGCCACTGCTGAAGGATAAGGTATTGTTTGTGTTGAACCCTTTTATTGTACTATGTAATCAAGAATTTAACAGCATTGTATGTCTAGTGAGAGTTCTCTGCGTTTCAATTAGGAGGGTCACTGTGCATGTGATTCCCGTCAAGTAAACACGACGGAGCCAGTCCGGCCTCTAAGGCAAAATCAACGAGATACGACCGTAAGTAGAATTTTTTATTCAAAGTTGGGTAAGAAAGCAGAGTGAGTACTGAGTAAATATTTATTTTTATAGAGTGGAGTGTATCCATTCCATGTGTAGGCCTATCCATTCCATTATTGTGCAGTTGAACGTTATTCATGAAAATGTAATATATGTTTCAGAGTGAGTAAATATTTGTTTTTTTCTATAGAGTAGAGGTTTTATATATATATATAAATATTTTTTGTGTTCCTGTCATGCAATCTTCTGCAACTTTTTTATGTAGTTTGATTTGATTTGTTGGATATGGCGGAGGGATTGGAGTTGCACTGTCATTTCTTATTTCACTGGAAGGTGGGCAGGGCCGTAGCGAGCGGGGGGTGTGGGGGTGTCACACCCCCCAATATTTGGTCGCCCTTCTGCAAATTTTCGGTCTGTCGGCAAAAAGAGGAGAGGGAAGGAAAAGAAAAGAGGATAGGAGGAAAAGAAGAGAGACGAAGAGAAAAGAAAGGGAAAGGAAGGGAAGGAAAGGGAAGACGGAGAATGAAAAGAAAAAAGGGAGAGAGAGAACGGGCCAGTCTGTTATCGGCTATTTCAATTTTCGGCTCTTCATCTAATTGGTCCATTCTAGTTGAAGGCCTGTCGGCAAATTGATTATGTATGTGACGGCCTTATCAACGGCCGTCGGTGTAATTGGACGAGTGACTGAGTCCGTCGGGAACTCGGGAAAAGGAAGGAAATTAACGGCTTCCGTGTAGGTGCACTATTTCGGGTTATATGACATTCTTGAAAAAACACTTTCTGCACATTATTCCTCACTTTAACCATCACCATAGGGAGCAGCACCCAATTACCCATGGAGAGGGTATCCTTAGCTCGTCTTCTAGACACTAACCTTGACTTCAAACACATTTTGCAAACTTCTGAGGATCCGGTTTACCCACAAACATCCCGGGAAAAAATATAGCGTGCCGCGCTTGTCTTGCCTTCACTGCAATCTCAGGCTTTAACTTTTGAACACCGAAATGAAACAGATACAGAACCCATCTTCAGATACTGGCGTTCAAAGCATATTTTTAACGCTTGTGTTAAAGGTGATCAGTCGTCTTGAAATATTCTTTGTGACGTCAGCCTTTTCTTGACATGTTTCTGCAGTCGTCACTGTTCAAGGATACACCGTACAAGTAGCTATGATGACATCGGTATAGCTAGTAGGTATACAGCTACAAGCCGTCTCTTCTTGCTTACCGATTAGCTATACCATGCTTGTACGGTGTATCCTTGAACAGTGACGACTGCAGAAACATGTCAAGAAAAGGCTGACGTCACAAAGAATATTTCAAGACGACTGATCACCTTTAAGATTCTGAACACTTTTTCTCCCTTTTTGAACGCCGGACGCCTATCCACTTATCGTATTTGAACGCCTGACGCGTCTAGTTTTCAAATGCTGAACACACAGTGTTCCAGTTCTGAACGACAGGTTCAGCACTTGAAGTACAGTAGCATGACGGGAGGAATAGTCTAACACATAAGAATTAAGCGGAATCTTTGCATTGACTAATGCATTATGAACCAAAATATACCAGTCCTGCATGAGACTGTCGCACAAAAAAATCTGACACGCAATTTCTACCCGCCGGGTGTAAATTTTGAGGTTCCTCATTAGGGCAGAAATCCACTCAAATATTGCACCATTTGCGATCTAGGCAACTTGCAAATTCCAAAAATTTCCAAAGGGGAGGGGGACACCCCCTCCCCTCAGACCCCTCCCCTAGACCACAGATCAGTAAATGAGAAAACGCATTGAGAAAACGTCCTAGCTAAAGCACTGGCGGACCTCTGGATCCCAACCGCTTAAAACTATAGCGGCCTGATGAGAGGAATAGCCTAATACATTAAACTTAGTGGGATCTAGTTTGTATTTGATGATGCATTATGAAACAAAATATATCCATCCTGAGACTTAATTTTTCACCCAGAAATATACTTAAACCTCAGAGCTTCCGAGGGCTGCGCCCCCTGGACCCAGCCAGGGGTCCTTAGGCGGGGCCCAGGACCCCACCAGCTAAAGCTCGTTTTCGCGCTACGCATTACCAGATCCGTCGGCAAAACATAATCTTCACCCCCCCCCCCCCCCAAAGATAACACCTTCGCTACGCCCCTGAAGGTGGGTCTCATACGGTTTACAGAACAGGACTCTCTAGACACTCCGCCTCTAAGTCATGTGATTGCGAATGCTGAAATAAAAGCCGGTGTGAATAATTTCCAGTTCTGGCATGACAGGTTTGAGCGTGATGGATGGATTCTCAAAATGTAGACCGTATACAAAGAGTGGTGTGGCAGTATCCATCATGTCGGTGTGATTATTCTCTATCACATAGGACTAATGAATCATCACTAAAGACTAGTTGTTATAATGTGTATCCATTCCATATCTTGCCAAAATACCTGTATAGGCTGTAGAGGACATGTTTTTATGACATGCGATTTTGAAAATATATTTTTTTTAGTATTCCTGTCATTCGGTCTCCTTATACTTTATAGAAGCAACTTTGAATCTAGTTTGCTTGATTTGTTTGGTGTATGATGGAGTTCAGTGTAATTGGTTATTTTCACTGAAAGGTGGGTCATTGGTGGCATGGTTTACCATTTTACCATCAGGACAGGGCACTATAAAAAAAATCTGTGCCCCTGGAAAAAACTGCTGGCAACCCAGCTGCGTTGACTCAATGAGGGTGACCATGTCACAGAGCAGTGAAAGCGGCAGCGTTATTGACCCTTAGCGTACGGCGCTCTCCAGCCGCTGAGGACAGTCCGCATTCGACGTTCAATCTCCCATGCGGCCCTTCATGCATGAGCTGCTGCCCGATTTGGCTCTCCATATAGGCGCCGGGGGCACCCGGGCTTGACGGGGCACAAAGCGACTGGCTGCGCCTGCGCGGGGGCTCAGGGCGTGACGTCATAGGCGGACGCCCGGGTGTCTGGAAACCATCACCTTCATAACTTACGGGCTAATAAGCAAAATTTTTGGTCAAGCCCCCCCCCCCCATGATTTTGTTAGCACCCTAGCGCCCCCCATGGAAATTTTCCTGGCTACGCCACTGATAACAACTTATTAATTTCTCTACATCTGATTGGAAGATTGGTAGTCACATGCCATGCGTGATTCGGCACTATCATCAAGATTGCGCTGCTCGACCGTTGGTTAGTATATACTAACCCACGGTCGTTGGTTAGTATACATTATATAACACCTTATTAATTTCTCTACATCTGATTGGAAGATTGATGGTCACATGCCATGCGTGATTTGGCACTATTATCAAGATTGCGGTGCTCGACCGTTGGTTAGTATATACTAACCCACGGTCGTTGGTTAGTATATACTAACCCACGGGAATGAGTCAGCGATGCATTGAGCGCGCTACGTACAAGCTATGCCGCGTCTCAATAAATCACTGAAGCACTGGGGATCGTACATTGTTTCACCGACGTCAAGTGATCGCGCGTCTCTTTGGTTTTGAAGGACAAGCGTCCATTGTGTCACAGAAGTATCTATGTTAATGCCGTGCGCGTGTGCTGTAAATACGCTTACTGCGTATGTGTGTTTTGCTCTTCAAAGCCTGAGAACCCAACGCGCTTGACGTCACAAAGAATCCCTCTATATCAGGCAGGCCTATATAAACGCGCAGTTAGAAAACGACAAACCATGTAGCTACTACAAGGACAAACACGAATCCATAGTGACCGCCAAAACACAAGTTTAACCAACTACTAGCAAAATTATAAGGTGTTATATAAAACAAATAATGAATGTTTTTGAGTGCGATAGTATGAATAATTTCATTCGTTGAAAGCTTTAACGTTCTATTCAACTCGGCTTCGCCTCGGTAGCTCCATGGCTTGTCGTTTGCTAGCTACGCGTCTACTACGTACGGTATGCAATGTGCGATACACAAAGCTGCGTTGATTTATTGAGTTGCGGCATAGTTTGTACGTACGCGCAGTGATTGTGACGTCACAGCCGTGTGTTATACTAGACTATTGCACGACCGTGTGTTATACTAGACTATTGCACGATGGATAACACACGACCGTGATGATAGTGCCGAATCACCCATGGCATGTGACCACCAATCCTCCAATCAAATGTAGAGAAATAAATAAGGTGTTATATAATATATATTATATAACACCTTATTAATTTCTCTACATCTGATTGGAAGATTGGTGGTCACATGCCATGCGTGATTCGGCACTATCATCAATATAGCGGTGCTCGACCGTTGGTTAGTATATACTAACCCACGGTCGTTGGTTAGTAAAGGGTTAATCAACGCTGGACAGTGCATTAAGTAGAGGATAATGCACGATCGGGGGTTAATGCAAGCGATGCACGAGGGCGCAGCCCGAGTGCATCTAGCGATAGCATTAACCCCCGGAGTGCATTATCTTCTATTTAATGCACGGTCCGGCGTTGATTAACCCTGTTCATTCATACACAAGAATTTGATGAAAAAAGAGTAAAAAGAAAGAAATTTGTGTTTGCAGTTAACCACATTTTTATTGAAATCAAAACCCCGAGGAAAGATGAGACCTATTCACAACCTTTCAAAACAATAGGCCTATTCGTGCGCAGTTAATAAAGTAGCCTACTATTAAACAAAATGAATTCAATGAAATATTCATGAGTCATGAAATATAACAACGATGTGACTAAATTTGAGAAAAGGTATTCTTCTTGAAAGACTTCAACAGCCGAAAAGGACAAAAAATTAACAGTTGGTAACGTAACTAGAGGTATTATGACTCCATGGTAACCCCTTAGCCACGAAATCTTGCATTTGTATCATGTACATTTGCACTGCACGCAGAGCATATTTACTAGGCCTATCTTGGTACGTTGTGTACGCTGTGGGTGCACATGCTGTGTACATAAACACATGCACGTACGACGTATAGGCTATACTGCAGTGGGTAGTGACATATCCACCAGTATGCTTTAAGTAGCGCGGTCTTTTTAAAATTGCTCGTCATTTGTTCAAACCCTAACGGACCTGTTCAGGTATTCTTGAGCTTTTAAGTTACTTCAAATGATGGAATTTGCCTAGGATTCCGCTACTGATTTTGGGAGATACACAGTCACAGCATTTGAAACGTACATTTGGAGAAAAGTTTGGACATGTTAGAGATCTCAGCTCTAACAGCGTTAACGTTAGTAGGCCTAACGCTGATTTCGTTCGAGGATTCAGTGCTCGACAAGGAACTTTTGTGTAAGTTTAACGTTACTGAGGCTTGGGCCTTGGTTATTTGACTTTGAATTATAACCGTTTATGGATCCTTTGCCTCTATAGGGTTTCACGTAAGATTTGGGAACAACTTAAAGTGTTTCTTAGAAATGGAAGCGTTTTCGTAGGCCTTGATGTGACTAGTGAGTAGTGTCACACCATAGGCCCAACGTTGGATATATCATATCATGCTCAGCTAGGCCTAGGTCTATGTTAGTCCGCAGTCTGCTGACCTAGTATTTGGGAAGCTTTGGGGCTTCCCATATACTAGTTCAGGGAACAAAGTGTACGTGAGAACTAAGCCTAGGTACCCTAGGCTAGGCCTATGTTAGTCCGCAGTCTGCTGACCTAGTATGGGGATTCTAGTTCAGGGAACAAAGTGTACGTGAGAACTAGGCCTAGGTACCCTAGGCTAGCCTATGTGTGTCAAGCCAGCCATATCTAAAGCTAGGTGATCTTTTAAATACAGTGTATATAGTACGGTATTGTATTCATCCGCCGGTGATTTTATTCTTAATTTACCGTGGGTTATCCTAGGATAATGCACGGTCACCTGACCGTAATTAACCAATAGAAGTTGAGGATTTTAACTAAGTATGAATGAATATATACTAACCCACGGCAATGAGTCAGCGATGCATTGAGCGCGCTACGTACAAGATATGCCGCGTCTCAATAAATCACTGCAGCACTGGGGATCGTACTGGGGAACAACTCTTGGGTTGTTTCACCAACGTCAAGTGATCGCGCGTCTCTTTGGTTTTGAAGGACAAGCGTCCATTGTGTCACAGAAGTATCTATGGTAATACCGTGCGCGTGTGCTGTAAATACGCTTACTGCGTATGTGTGTTTTGCCCTCCAGTGCCTGAGAATCCAACTCGCTTGACGTCACAAAGAATCCCTCTATATCATATCAGGCAGGCCTACATAAACGCGCAGTTAGAAAACGACAAACAATGGAGCTACTTCAAGGACAAATACGAATCCATAGTGACCGCCAAAACACAAATTTAACCAACAACTAGCAAAATTGTTAAGGTGTTATATAAAACAATGAATGTTTTTCATTCGTGCGATAGTATGAATAATTTCATTCGTTGAAGCTTTAACGTTCTATTCAACTCGGCTTCGCCTCGTTGAATAGAACGTTCAATCTTTCAACTCATGAAATTATTCATACTATCGCACTCATAAACATTCATTATTTGTATATTATATAACACCTTATTAATTTCTCTACATTTGATTGGAGGACTGGTGGTCACATGCCATTGGTGATTCGGCACTATCATCAAGACTGTGGTGCTCGACCGTTGGTTAGTATATACTAACCCACGGTCGTTGGTTAGTATATACTAACCAACGGCAATGACGTCACCGATCATTGCAGTACGTACAAGCTATGCCGCGACTCAAATTGGGGACCGGACCGTACATTGCATATCGTACGTAATAGGCACGTAAACGCGTATCGAGCAAACGACAAACCATGGAGCTGCGCTACACGGCAAACACGAACCATCGTGGCCTCCAAAACACAACTTTAACCAACGACTAGATCAAGGTAGATAGTTATAAGGTGTTATATAAAACAAATAATGAATGTTTTTCATTCGTGCGATAGTATGAATTATATTTCATTCGTTGAAAGATTTAACATTCTATTCAACTCGGCTTCGCCTCGTTGAATAGAACGTTCAATCTTTCAACTCATGAAATATAATTCATACTATCGCACTCATAAACATTCATTATTTGTATATTATATAACACCTTATTAATTTCTCTACATCTGATTGGAAGATTGGCGGTCACATGCCATGCTTGATTCGGCACTATCATCAAGATTGCGGTGCTCGACCGTTGGTTAGTATATACTAACCCACGGTCGTTGGTTAGTATACAAATAATGAATGTTTATGAGTGCGATAGTATGAATAATTTCATGAGTTGAAAGATTGAACGTTCTATTCAACGAGGCGAAGCCGAGTTGAATAGAACGTTAAAGCTTTCAACGAATGAAATTATTCATACTATCGCACGAATGAAAAACATTCATTATTTGTTTTATATAACACCTTATAATTTTGCTAGTTGTTGGTTAAATTTGTGTTTTGGCGGTTACTATGAATTCGAGTTTATCCGTGTAGTAGCTCCATTGTTTGTCGTTTTCTAACTGCGCGTTTATGTAGGCCTGCCTGATATAGAGGGATTCTTTGTGACGTCAAGCGCGTTGGATTCTCAGGCACTGAAGACGGCAAAACACACATACGCAGTAAGCGTATTTATAGCACACGCGCACGGCATAACCATAGATACTTCTGTGACACAACTGCACAGTGGACGCTTGTCCTTCAAAACCAAAGAGACGCGCAATCACTTGACGTCGGTGAAACAATGTACGATC
Organism: Holothuria leucospilota; assembly: GCA_029531755.1. NCBI lineage: Eukaryota > Metazoa > Echinodermata > Holothuroidea > Aspidochirotida > Holothuriidae > Holothuria > Holothuria leucospilota. Next base: position 38,952,795 of record CM055975.1, read on the forward strand.
CCCAGTGCTGCAGTGATTTATTGAGACGCGGCATAGCTTGTACGTAGCGCGCTCAATGCATCGCTGACTCATTGCCGTGGGTTAGTATACAAATAATGAATGTTTATGAGTGCGATAGTATGAATTATTTCATGAGTTGAAAGATTGAACGTTCTATTCAACGAAGCGAAGCCGAGTTGAATAGAACGTTAAATCTTTCAACGAATGAAATTATTCATACTATCGCACGAATGAAAAACATTCATTATTTGTTTTATATAACACCTTATAACTATCTAACGTTACCTAAGTTATCTAGTCGTTGGTTAATAAAGTTGAGTTTTGGCGTTTGTCCGTGCGGTAGCTCCATGGTTGGTCGTTTGCTAGCTACGCGTCTACTACGTACGGTATGCAATGCGCGGATCCCCAAAGCTGCGTTGATTTATTGAGTTGCGGCATAGTTTGTACGTACGCGCAGTGATTGTGACGTCACAGCCGTGTGTTATACTAGACTATTGCACGACCGTGTGTTATACTAGACTATTGCACGATGGATAACACACGACCGTGATGATAGTGCCGAATCACCCATGGCATGTGACCACCAATCCTCCAATCAAATGTAGAGAAATAAATAAGGTGTTATATAATATATAGTATATATTATACAAATAATGAATGTTTATGAGTGCGATAGTATGAATTATATTTCATGAGTTGAAAGATTGAACGTTCTATTCAACGAGGCGAAGCCGAGTTGAATAGAATGTTAAATCTTTCAACGAATGAAATATAATTCATACTATCGCACGAATGAAAAACATTCATTATTTGTTTTATATAATACCTTATAACTATCTACCTTGATCTAGTCGTTGGTTAAAGTTGTGTTTTTGAGGCCACGATGGTTCGTGTTTGTCCGTGTAGCGCAGCTCCATGGTTTGTCGTTTGCTCGATACGCGTTTACGTGCCTATTACGTACGATATGCAATGTACGGTCCCCAATTTGAGTCGCGGCATAGCTTGTACGTACTGCAATGATCGGTGACGTCATTGCCGTTGGTTAGTATATACTAACCAACGACCGTGGGTTAGTATATACTAACCAACGGTCGAGCACCACAATCTTGATGATAGTGCCGAATCACCAATGGCATGTGACCACCAGTCCTCCAATCAAATGTAGAGAAATTAATAAGGTGTTATATAATATATACTAACCCACGGTCGTTGGTTAGTATGTACTAACCCACGGGAATGAGGCAGCGATGCATTGAGCGCGCTGTATGCCGCGTCTCAATAAATCACTGCAGCACTTGAGATCGTACATTGTTTCACCGACGTCAAGTGATCGCGCGTCTCTTTGGTTTTGAAGGACAAGCGTCCATTGTGCAGTTGTGTCACAGAAGTATCTATGGTAATGCCGTGCGCGTGTGCTATAAATACGCTTACTGCGTATGTGTGTTTTGCCCTTCAGTGCCTGAGAATCCAACGCGCTTGACGTCACAAAGAATCCCTCTATATCAGCCAGGCCGACATAAACGCGCAGTTAGAAAACGACAAACCATGGAGCTACTACACGGACGAACACGAATCCATAGTGACCGCCAAAACACAAATTTAACCAACTACTAGCAAAATTATAAGGTGTTATATAAAACAAATAATGAATGTTTTTCATTCCCGCGATAGTATGAATAATTTCATGAGTTGAAAGATTGAACGTTCTATTCAACGAGGCGAACTAATCAACGACGAATGCTAGGCTACGATGTGCTTGATGCACGAAGAATGTAGCTATAGAGCTTATGCACCTACGTCACGTTTCTCTATTTTTCCATCCAGGCGTACGTTGTGCAACAATTGTTACTAAGGTGCCGTCGTGAGTGCGTATCTTTAACACACCTACTACGTATGGCAGTTCCATCCAGTAAGCCAAACTGAAACGCGCTGACGTCACGTGCATAAGCTCTATGGGGCCGTAACACACAAGCAGTCAACTTGCGTGACATTGGCGGCCGAACTGCGGCTGTGCATGTTCGTTTAACCTGCCTGTATTTTGCCTCGCTGTGCCAGGCAATGTTATCTTGCTTAGGAATTCAGGTGAGGTTTTCGTCCTTTTTCATGTTAGTTGTGTAGCGATTTTGTTGGCATAGGTAATTTCTTCTAACTAAAATTCAATTCTAAGCCTACACTAACCTGAGTATAGTCCTAGGCTGTTTGTGTAGTCCATCCGTCCAATATACAAGCACTGTTTACGGAAAGAAAGGAAAGAAAGAGGGAGAATGAAAGGAAAAAAGAGAAAGAGAGAACGGGAGCGCGTGCAGCGGCGTAGCTACGGGGGGGGGGGGGTTGGGGGGCTAGATCCCCCAGATATTCGTCAGGCCCCCCCCCAGATTTTTTGTGTCCTAATAAAATGTGTAAGAATTAAGAAAAAATGAATGTTTGAACGGAAATAAACTTTGAAGTATTTTCTTCAAAAAATAAATAAATAAAATGTGTAAGAATTGAGAAAAAGTAAATGTGTGAAAAACACATTTTGCGCACGTATGAAATCAACTTGTAACTTTAAAATGCCTACTTTCACTAAATTAGGCATATAATCTGCACTGTCGTTTAATTCGCATATAATCACTTGGACGATGAAACGAACGTCCCGACGACAAACTCGGATGTGACATTGTTAGGTTTAGATCTTTTCTGCCTTTCTGCCTTTCTGATGGCTGGTTGATTTCAACTGAAAACATGGCAATCATGTATACACTGAAGACCATTCTTACACAACCATTCCTATACGGTATCATACACAAAATATGCCGTACGGTAAGGCAGGGGCGGATCTAGGATTTGTCGTTGGGGGGGGGGCGCTGACGGCCAAACATCCGCCCGAACGACTATCTAAGCGGAGCGCCACCATCAGTTGGCGCGGAGCGTACAGAAAATTTTGAAAAATCGCGACCCCACAGATAGCCGGAAATGGCATTTCCCAGGCTTGTAAGTAGAGTCTAAGCAGTCGATATTTTAAGCTTTCGTTTGCCAAAAAATTTTCCCTTCAATTAAAAATGAGAAAATTGCAAAATGATTAGAAAATTACCAAATAAAATGCAGGGGCAAAGTCTAATCATAGTTCCCGTTCTTGACCGCCGTCATGGAGTGTCCCCTTTGCTTTTGAAATTTTTTTGCTGTCCCGAAGGGCTTAAAAAATCGTGCTATATTTTGCTTCTTTTCACACTAGATCAATGTGCTGAAAATGTCTTGATTTTCATTCTATCAATGAATAATATTATTCATAATTTTTACGAAAAACGAAATACGATGTGGACGCCTACATTGTTCTGTTAATCTGTTTCGTCATAGTTTTCAATATCATAAACAGATCACAGTTGTGAAGGAAATATTTCCCAATTACCCTCCCTCTAGCTCTAGGCCTCTAACCCTCACCCTTCCACCCGAACAACATCCCATCCGTCCCTCCTCTCGCCGTTTTATTTTTGATCCCCTTCATTTTTTCAACATCGTCGACCGCGTCCCTAAAATTTCTGTGCGGGCATTCTGCCTCCTGCTGGCTAGGTCAGTGAAAACATGTACCACTACCATTGGATGAAATGGTCTTGTACCTTTCCGGGACAAAATCCATACAACGGAATTGAAAACATGCTTATGACTGCGTATCTTTTACGACACTTGTCCGAACTGAAGGTCCACTGTATTTATGGCACTGTCTATATTGCTGCCCGAGCTCCCGACTATAGATGAGTTTACTCAGTAGCGTGCGCAGGAATTTGAGGAGAGAGGGAGACGTAGCCCACAGACAGACTCTCAGCGCTCCGCGCCACCTTCGTTTGGCGTGGAGCGCAAGGAAATTTTGGCTCAAAATGCCTCCCAGATAGCTGGAAATGGCACTTCCCAGGCCTATTTACCGCATATAAATTTGGGGAAACACTAGCAATATTGTAAACAAGAAACATAGAATACTAGAAATAAGGTGGGACTGTCCCCTTCGCCCCTCCTCCTTGGCTTATAATAGATGATTAATTAGATGATTAATTAAAAAAATCATACTCTCGTCAAAGTATAGATTAATAGATGATTTACCGTTTTTTTCCAGAACTGCTATTTATTTAGTGGTAAACCTTTGAAAGGTAAAACAGGTTTTAACAGAGGTGCGCAAGGTTTGATTCTTTGCTGTCCTGGGGAGGGGTCTAGAAACTTTTGCCCAAGAAAGAGAGCTGAGATGCAAAATGGTGCTATATTTGAAACATTTTGAAGCATATTAAAACACACATGGGAGAGCGCGCCTGTTGCTCCGCCAGAGTAGGTCAGACTGCTCCCGATTTCCCCCGACCAGTTGATTTTCCTCCGACAACTTGGGGTGGTGGGGCCCATGGCCCACCCGCCCCCCCCCCCCATTGCGCACGCTACTGACTTTACTACTAACACCGTCTGAGAAAAACCGGTATGTCACGTTCCAAGATGGCTTTGAAGAATTTTCAGGCGGACTTATGGGAAGATTTTCTCACACTAAATTCATATGTGAAATTGAAGAAAAAGATACTTTTACCGTTGCCCGATTTGGGGTTAAAAGCACTGCAGCCTATAAGTAGCAAGTTTTGCACAATTGACGGTGGCTCACATTGAAAAATGCAAAATTGTGGCCACACATAGCTGCCCGAATACGTCCCGACTAAACCGAATCTTCGCCTTATGATGACTACTGGTAGTATTGTCATAAAGAAATATGACACGTCAAAAATGGTCTTTGATTAATTTCTTTGGGCAAAATTTTGGGCTTTGTATACACCTATACACCCTCCCGTCTGTCAGTGTAATCTAGCAATTGAAAACATCCCAGAACTTTTTTACAACTTTCGCGGGAATATTCTACCATTTGGGGCAAAGTTTAGTTTGCACGGGACTATGAAGTGAGACTGAGGAAAATTGTTTTTCCATAAGCGACCCGGATGTGTCGCGAATTTTTGTGTTCTTTTCGTTTCGTCATGAAATTTTTACTTTGACTATGATGCTTTTTATGTTTCGGGCAAATGTTTCAAAGAATTGGGAGATTCGGACTTTTCGGGCAAAGTGTTGCTCAAGACTATAAAAAGAGGCTGAGGAATAAAAGTTTTTTTGACGCTTTTTAATTTTTCTGGCAAATCTTTGGAAGAATTCGGACACGATAGGAATTTTGAGTGGAATTAAAACATGCGAGATTTTTTAAGACTCAAATGGCTGTGCAAACCCATGCCAGAAATTAAGATCTTGTGGAAATTTGGGGACAGTCTGCCCTCTGCCCCTGCCTTGTACGCCTATTTGACAAATGACCAGTTTGGAGTTCGACTTTCCCAGTATCTGTAAGCCGTAAGCGATCATTGGTTCGCGCGTAGCGTAAGAGTGAAATTTTGCAAAATGAGCCTCCCAGAGTGCAGGAAATGGCCCTTCCCATGCCCTATAAGTTGCGAGATACGGTCGAGATCTTCGATGTCACCCTGTTGCCATTCCATCGGAAAACTTGAAACTGTATACTTTTAAACTGCTATTATTTTGTAGCAATTATAAGACAATACAACATGATGAAGAATCAAGTAGGCGAAATGATCCGTTCTACGAAGGTAAAAAAAAACAAACCTTGGAAAATTTTAGGGGTGGGGGCGCGCGCCGGGTGCACCCCCGTCTAAATCCGCCACTGCGGTAAGGTACTGCGTTCGAATAATTCTTCTGTCCTTAACAAGTAAGTCGTGTCTCTCTCCTTGCCCATGACAAGTGCATTGTAGAACGATTGTTTTCGGTGTTCGGCAAGTCCTCTTTTTAGTACTTCTCACTGGCGTCACGGTCCGGACGGATTTGTAAAATTGTCAACAAGGTCCGGATCTCATGTGTCTCCCACATGATCCCTACTTCTGCTTTGCGGGTTAAATAGTTTGAAAGATTTACTGGTGGTATTATAGATCTGACCAAGTAATATACCTATGACTTGAGTCCGTGAACAAATACACCACCATTTTGCATCTAGACACCATTGAAAACCGGAAAAATTTCCAAAGGGAAGGGAACACCCTTAGACCCCTACATCAGGACAGTGATCTATGTCCTCCTTGCTAGAAAATAAATATGGTAACCCTAGGTTGGAGACAAATGGTATGATCTAGGGGATATGTAATTGAGTAGTGGACATATAGCCTATGGATAGGGTGATGGACAAATGTAACAGAGATACACAGAAGGTAAATATGGGAGAATTTCAGGCAAAATAAATGAAAAGGGATGGATAATTCAGTAGGATTCTTGTATTATCTCAGCTCATATGATATCCACGGCCGTACACAGCAGGGGTGGGCAATTACCCCCAGAAATTTTCAAAGTGCACCGTTTCCAACTTTGAGAATATACAGAGAAAATGCAGTCAAAATATAAGAAATAGCTGTGATCGTAATGATAGAACTTAAACAATTTCAAATAGGCAGATCAATATTTTCATGCCTATATCTGTACACATCACCAATCATTTACAGCTCTATTAGAATGTATTTCTAGCCTACTTTTCTAAAATTTTCGCGCTAGGCGCGATTGATTATGCATAGCTAGTATGTTGCTGTTGTTGCTATAGGTAGCTTCAATCATCAATGGCTTAAAAACGTTTTTAAAACGTGCCAGTTTAGTCATAAAAACGTTTCATAACCAATAACACTCCCTCCCCTCCCTTAAACCCTCCCACACAACGGAGTTCAATGGCTGAAGTCATGCTTCACATCATATCCACCACGCTCTCAAAAATGACTTTTGTCGCACTTAGTCACAACTACTTTTCGTTTTCCTTTTACAGCTGAAATCCCTCAAACATTGCAACATTTGCTATCTATACGTCCTCCTGAAATTACAAATTTTTGCCAAGGTGGAGGGAGACACCCGTCCCTTTAGTCCCCTCCCCCAGGCCACGGATCAGTAATGCCCACTTTTTGCCCCCTAGCAAAAAAGTGTATGTGCGGCCTTGTGTATTACCATTTTGCATGAATTGATTTTTTTCCCATTATTTGAGAAATGGCAGAGATCAGATTCGAATTTCAAGGCTGGGTACATGCAGCTTAAAACACGTGGGAAGTGCCGTTTCCGGCCATCTGGAGGGTTTGTAAAGCCAAAAATTTTCTTGCACGCTCCGCGCCAACCAATGGTGGCGCTCCGCTTAGATAGTCTTGACAAGCCTGACCCTCGGCGGTGTCGCCCCCCCCCATTTGTTACCCAGGCCCCCCTAAAAATTTCATCCTAGCTACGCCCCTGAGCGCGTGGCCAGTCTGTTATCGGCTATTTCGATTTTCAGCTCTTCATCTAATTGGCCCATTCAAGTTGAAGGCCCGTCGGCAAATTGATTATGCATGTGACGGCCGTAGACGACCGTATCAACGGCCGTCGATGTAATTGGACGAGTAACTGAGTCCGTCGGCAACTCGAAGAAAGAAAGGAAATCAGTGGTGGCGCCAGTTGGGGGCAGACGGGCCATGGCCCCCCGTCGGGGAAATTTTCCGATTTCGTCGGGGAGCTGTTATGTATACGATAAAATATGTAGTCCCCGACCAAAGCCAGTCGCCCCGACGATTTACTTAATTTTGGTCTAAATCAGGGCAAATTCTCCAATACATCCCCCAAATTTTCCAATTTTCTTCTCTAGAAACCCAACTTTCTCCAAATTTCCATGGTAAAAGCCCAATTTTTTTCAAATTTTCTCGAAATAGAGCCCAAAATTTTCGGCGCGCTTCGCGCGCCAAATTTTTCCTTCAAACATCGTTTCGGCACTCTATCGGCCTCGTTGAGGCTTTGGGTTGTTGGTCCCCCCTGTCGGGGAAATCCTGGCGCCACCCCTGAAGGGAATTAAAGGCTTCCATATAGGCGCACTATTTCGGGTCATATGACATTCTTGAAAAACCACTTTCTGCATATTATTCCTCACTTTTATCATCACCATGGGGAGCAGCACCCTATTACCCATGGAGTAGGCATCCTTAGCCTGTTTTCTAAACCCTAACATTGACTTCAAACTCATTTTGCATACTCCCAAGGATCCGGTTTACCCACAAACATCCTGGGAAAAATAATGCATCCTGGGAAAAAAATAATGCGTGCCGCGCGTGTCTTCCCTTCACTGCAGTCTCAGGCTTTTAATTTCTGAACACCAAATACCATATTTGAACGACTGATGCGTCTAGTGTTCAAATGCTGAACGCATAGTGTTCCAATTCTGAACGACAGGTCCAGCTCCTCAAGTATAGTGGCATGACGGGACGAATAGCTTAAAACATAAAAATTATCCGGAATCTTTGCATTGGATAATGTATTATGAACCAAAACATACCTACCCTGCATGAGACTTAATTTTTTACCCAGAGATTATGCTAAAACCTCAAAGCTTGCGGAAGCTTCGCTTCCTGGACCCCCACCAGTTGCCTTAAGGCGGGCCCAGTGTTTTTTTGCAAGCCCCTATTTGTGCGACAATGTCGCATAAACGGCGACAAATGTCGCACAATAAAAATCTGACAAGCAAATTCTACCCGGGTGTAAATTTTGAGTTTCCTCATTAGGGCAGAAATCTACTCAAATATTGCACCACTTGCAATGTAGGCACCTTTCAAATTCCAAAACTTTCCAAAGGGGAGGGGGACCCTTTGGAAAGTTTTGGAATTTGAAAGGTCCCCTTAGACCCCTCCCCCAGGCCACAGATCAGTAAATGTGGCATTGAAAAAACGTCCTGACTGAAACGCTGGCGGACCTCTGGATCCCAACCGCTTAAAAACTAAAGCGGCTTGACGAGAGGAATAAAGCTTAATACATCAAATATATATGGGGGATCTTTGCATTTGATGATGCATAATGAACAAAAATATATCCATCCTGAGACTTAATTTTTCACCCAGAGATATGCTTAAACCTCAGAGTTTCCGGGGGCTTCGCCCCCTTCCCCCTCCCGCCGTGCTTTGCCCCTAGACCCCACCATGGGCCCTAAGGCGAGCCCCTGGACCCCACCCGCTAAAGCTCGTTTCCGCGCTACGCATTACCAGATCTGTCGGCAAAACAGTCTCTACACCCCTTCCAAAGAAAACACCTTCGCTACGCCCCTGTGAATAATCATAAACAAACAGACTGTCATTGGTTCATACTCCTGACTGATAGGCTCATTACAAGGAGAGAACTCGAATTTCAGTTGGCAATCCGAATTCAACATCTGCATTTCGGACAAAGATTACTCCCGAAAGAAGCGAAGGCTGTTCTAGGTATGTCAGAACTTCTTAAACTGTTACCAACTTCATATATCTGGCTCTCGTGTTATGACGATTTTTGGCGGTTCAAGTATTTCTTTATACAAAGTCGTACTGGGACTTTAAAATGAGAAGATGTAGCCTAACCGGACAATACACGGCTGACAAAACCCATACCATGATAAGTATGTGTGCGTGTAAAGTATACGGCGCGTGTTTAACGCTGGTACCGTTGTGCGCAGGCATAGACGAGTAAGGATTAACCACGGACTTCAATACATGGACAGAGGATTACGCAATCAATACGGTCGCCACCGTTCGACCAAATTTAGGCTAACCAAGATGGCCGCCGGGCTACTACCATTTGCCCAATTTGACGATGAATCTGCAACATCTCAGACAAAATATCAGTATGAATGGAAGAACGGTATCACAGTCCTCCATTCTATTTGTTGAATTTGACCTGAGCTTGCATTCTTTCGAAAATATTACAAGTTTCTCACACAATTTGTCGATACTGAGCCACTTGAGCAAGTCCAAACTGTTACACACAAGACTATAGCAGGCAGCCATATTGGTAAGCCTATTCGTGTACGTACGGTGACGACAATTTACGCATAGGACGTTAGTGCAATATGCTCTGTCCATGTATATAAGAAGTCCGTGGGATTAACTTACAGGAAAGAGTGTAATGTCTGATCATTTGAATCAGGGTGCGCGTTCTTTTGCCCACGAGTGATGACGTTGAGCATTTGCTGGGTAAAACCAGAGATCTGTGGCAACTCTCTGATAAAACTAATTATATGGCCTACGGTACGATATAATTGTAAAGGAATGCTCACTGGCAGTAAGGCATAATCGTACTGCACTTCGTTTGTCAGAGTCGAGCACTCAATACATTGTTTTGCTGAGGGCCATTTGATGGCATGATGTTGACATAAGTGCATGGGCACTGGAAAACCGAAATATATGATCTCTGCCCCTTGATTTCGTTTCATTTTTTCGCAAGCTACTGCACTTAACAACATGTAATGACAGTCGAGGTAGCCTATGGATAAACTGAAATAGCAAAGGCTTTATAAAACAGGTCTGCCAGAAAGAAAATTATTTAAGGAGTAAAGAACGAAGAAAATAAGAAACAAAAGAATATGTTTAAGTATGTACAATGTTCAAATATACTGAATGAGAGGGGTAAAAATGTGAAAGGCACTACAAACAACATAATAAAAGACCCGTGCCTGTAAGATCTGAGCTATCAATAAAGCTCTTTAATATTTCTTAATCAAGTAATTTAAAGTAGGGTCTAAGGAAATGAAAAAGCACCTATATTTTTAAAGATTTTTTACAGACCTGTGACACTTTGATAATGTTGTTACCTTCACGTGAAATCAGCATGCTTGAACTCCGAAATGCAATATTGTAACCTACAGAGATGAGTCAAGAGTTATTACTCCATAGGTATGTCCTAGTGCAAGGAAGCAACTTGCAACAACAACAAATTACAGAGAATCATTTTCCAATATTATCCTTCAATCCACGTCTTCAATATTTCCCACAGTGTCCTAAATCTGCGTACCGTAAATGCGCTAAATCAGTGACTGCGTGGAAGAAATCTCTTTGAGTCACTCTTTGAGTCACTTTCAAAGTTGTGCAGCTGTTACTGAAAATTTATTAATATAAAATGTAGACAAAATAGCAAAAAGTTAATTCTACAATAACCTTTAGTTTCCTCATTCGGTTAACGGATTAATTCCAATATTTTTGTTACATTTTTCTATATGTTAGTGTACATCCTCCACCGTTACACGTTCCGCGCTACTTGCGCGATGATTTATTGAAGAGTAGTTCGGGTCATCTTGTAAACGCCAAGTGGTTCCCCAGCGCTGCAATGTTAAACAAGAGGGCAATCCACGGAGTTGCTTATCTCATCGCTAGCACACGCACTGAGCCATACCAAGTAACTGAAATATGCACGTCAATGGATAATCATAGCTCAATATCCTGCTCTCGAAAGTGTGGAATATTCAAAGAAACTGAAGTCGATTTGAGGGTCACGTGATGTAGGGTTCATATGGAAATAATATAATGCTAATGCATTGTGGGGCCAGCATACATTTCAAAATTAAAATAGTGTGTCGACTTTTCATGGAGCGAAAATATCTGGGTGGAAGTGCTAATCAGTGCACAGTCGTTTTGAAAATACACAGAACATTGTAAACCTAGGAAGTATCACTTCTTAGTAAACCCCCTATACAAGAAGAACTTTATCTCTTCCTCGTGGCATTACACACAGGTGCTCTTGAATATGAACGCAAAATAACTCATTTTAAGTTCAAAGACTGTTCGTAGGTCAATTTCTATGGTATCTTCAAATTGGGCTACGCACTTTTATATCGGCCTTTAATTTCTCACGCACTCACAAAATGAAAGCAACTACTATCGCGTTTGTTTTCTGATAACGCAAAAGTGCGCGTCAAGCATTATATTCTGGTTATACCTGGAACTTTATTTTGTGCGTATACAATACTCACGCAATCTGCACTGTTCTAACAATGGAGTTTTCTGTAATGCGTTCCTATGCACATCGAATAGAAAGGCGCGTATGCTAAGTGCAAACTTCCGCACTGATATTTGCGTCTCCATGAGGAGTAAATTTCCGTAACAGTGTACATACAGGAGTTTGGTATCTATGCTTATAATATCTTTGATGTAGGTATGGTATAACGCGCGCGCCTTACACCTGTAGAGTATCTTTATGCCTGTTCAGTCTCTAATGCGTTAATTGGCGATATTACGCGTTAGCGCAAGTGCACATCATTACATATTTGCATATTTGAGTCTAGTACATGCAATTGCCTTAGCAAATTAATGAAGTGGCCACATCACAGTATGTGGCGCAAATGACACCAATGTAATACAAAAACGAAAGTACATATCGTTACCTTTGTGTTTACAGTACAAGTCAATCCAACCCGAAGAATACGGATCTAAAACTTGACTGGCATACATACTTATGGATATACTTATTGTAAACTCAGGCACGGATCCAGGACTTTGAGAAAGGGGGAGGGGGCGCACCCACCGTCGGCCAAAGGCCGACGAGCGAGCTTCGAAGGCGCAAAGAAACGGCGGTGGGTTTGGGGGTCCTTCCCCAAGAAAATTTGAATTCTAGATGCGCTTAGATGCGATTTCCCAGCATCTGGGAAGCATCTTTTCCATATCTATTTGCCCATTTTTTCGGAAAAAAAATAATAATTGGTCAAAAAATCGTTGGTCATCGAAAAAAGGGGGGGGGCGTGCGCCGGGTGCGCCCCCACCTGGATCCGCGCCTGAAATTAGGGTGTCCGCTTAATGGAAAGATAACACACAAGGCACCGATCACGGACATATGTATAGCAAAGATAATACAAGTACAGATTCCCAACTTAAAACGGCGTGGTGACTGGAGGCCAAAATATCGGGGAGGAAATGCTGATGACAGTTCAGTCATTTGGAAAACAAACAGGCAAATGAATGTCTTACAAAAGTAGCCTATTTATTATAAGTGTTTATATGAATACTGAAGTTTATCTCTTTCTAGTGGCACTACACATAAGTGCACTTCAACATGAACGCACAATGACTGGTTTAAAGTTTATAGACTTATCGATAGGCCAGTAATTTCTATGGCATCTTCAAGTTACCCACTTTTATATGCGCGTTTAATTTCTCACGGGCTCTCAACTGGAAAGCAACTAGCAGGTTCGCTCTCCATGTTCACAGAAGTGTGCGTCAAGTATTTCCGCAAATAAAAAGAAAAACGTATACTGCGCGTTTACGGAACGCGTTGAAAAACTGCACGCACGCTAACCTCTTTAAACGATGGAATTTTCTGTGAAGCGGTCTAAGTACTGTATCGTACGCAGATTGCCGATTAGAACGGCGCCCATATCAAATTTACACTTCCGCCCTGATATTTGCGTCTCCATGAAGAGTCATTTTCGTAACAGATTAGTATAGTAGTTTGGTATCTATACTTAGACCTATAATATCTTTGATGTGTAGAACCTACATATATGGATCAGTGTGACAATGTTCGAGACTTCTATGGCAAGCCAAATGTCCAATAGTTCGAAAAACTTGGCTTATCAATCGATAAACCAGGTTTATCGGTCGATAAACCAAGTTTATCGACCGATAAGCCAAGTTTATCGGTTGATAAACCAGGTTTATCGAATTTCTCACTTAAAAAGTCGATAAACTTGGTTTATCGATTTGATAAACTTGGTTTATCGATTTGATAAGCCTGGTTTATCAATTCATAAACTTGGATTTTCGAATTATTGAGCATTCGGGGTCGATAAACTTGGTTTTTCGACTGATAAACTTGGTTTATCGGTTGATAAACCTGGTTTTTCGATTCGATAAACCTGGTTTATCACTTTACTGATGATAAACTTGGTTTATCAAATCGATAAACTTGGTTTATCGATTTGATAAACCAAGTTTATCAAAAAACTTGGCTTATCGGTTGATAAACTTGGTTTATCGACGCCAAATGCCCAATATTTCGATAAACTTGGTTTATCGACCGATAAACTTGGTTTATCGACCGATAAACCTGGTTTATCGATTGATAAACCAAGTTTTTCGAATTATTGGGCATTTGGCTTGCCATAGACTTCTGCATGCGTGTTAACTTCCCAACATGCGCCTACCTTTTGTTGTGCAAAAAGAACGCTTTCAGTGCGCTATAGAGGGGTTTCATAACGTCGCGCGTAGGCTCTTTAGTTTTAAAGAGCAAGATCGCGCGTCTCTTTGGTTTTGAAGGTCACGCGTTCATTGTGTCCAGTATTATCAATGGTTATGCTTTGCGCGTGTGCTATAAGTTCTTTACTGCGCGTGTGTTTTACCCTTCAGTGCCTGAGATCCCACGCGTGTGACGTCACATGAAATCCCTATATACAGAAAATCTGTGCGCATATTATGATGTGCATAATAGCGCGCGTTAGCATGCAGTTCGTTGGAATGGACAGGCAGTACCGTACAGGCACACCTACACTGTGTACTGCTCATTTATGTTGCTATCCTCATTGTTAATTAGCCATCGCGTACCGAGGCTCTGTTTAAAGTGCGGTCACACGCCTTACACTAAAAATACTGGCCCACTCGTACAGGTCGCGTTGGTAACTTACACGCTTACTGCGGTGGAGCAATTCCTGCACGGTGTCTTTTAACGCGCGCTAGGGTGCGCGTCAAGTATATTTAAGATTGATACACAGAGAAATTTATTCTGCCTGTATATCAAGAGCAGGCCCACAAAACTATTCTTTACCTCTGACCTCTGACCTCTACTTCCGGGCTGGGTGAGACATATTTTCCCACCCTTGGGTACATTCCCACCAAGTTTGAAGAGAATCGGTCCAGCCGTTTAGTCGCAGTTTTCAAAATAAGAAGATGTAAATTTGACCTTCTGTCACGTGACCTTTGCCCTTTGTTGCCATGACAACCATATATTTTGTTAGTAGTAGATACGTTTACTGTGTGTGTACTGTGTGTGTGTGAAGTTTCAGGTAAGTGGGATGTTTCCATTGGAGAAATTATACTAAAAATGCTAAAAATTGCTATTTTTCACAAAATTTGACCTTTGACCCCTGACCTTTGACCTTCACTTCCGAGGGTCTGGGGAAAAGTTTTTATACTGGGGTACCTTCCCACCAAGTTTGAAGAAAGTCGGTCCAGCCGTTGAGTAGCATTAACAAAATAAGAAAATGTACATTTGACCTTCTGTCACGTGACCTTTGACCTTGGTTGCCATGGCAACCATATATTTGTATAGGACTAGACACATTTATTTTATGTGTGTAGTTTCATTTGAGTGGGATGTTTCTTTTTGAAATAATACTAAAAATAGTGATTTTTCAAATTTTTACCAAATTTGACCTTTGACCTTTACTTCCGAGGGTCTGCGAGACACAAGTTTCCACCCTGGAGTACCTTCCCACCAAATTTGAAAAGAGTCGGTCTACCCCACAAGGAGGAGTTCATGTCACACTTTTAACATAACATAACATAACATAACAGGTTAAAGGGCAAAGGAGGGCTAAGGCCCCATTAGATGCCCTGAAGTCCAAACAACCATAACTGAAAACAAAGAACCAACCAATACCAAACGAGCCCAGCACAATTAGATTCTACCGCACTTATGGAAGAACTTGTCAATGTTAACCTTAAAGCAGTGCACAGATGTGGAGTTAACTACCCACTCAGGCAGACTATTCCACTCGTTAACAACTCTATGAGAAAAGCTGAACTTCCTAATGTCGAGCCTTGCAAAATTCTTAACCAGCTTCTTACAATGGCCTCGAACCCGAGAATTACATTGAACCTTTAAATAATTGCAAGAGGACAAAGGATTCCTTTCAAAGAGAAATTTGTACACCTGAAGCATGTCCCCATGCATGTCCCCATGTTTTTTGGCTTAAAAACAGGCATTTTCCCTTCCATCACCTAACCTTTAACCTTGGTTGCCATGGCAACCACATATTTTAGTAGTAATAGATATGTTTATTATGTATGTGAAATTTCATGTCAATGGGATGTTCCCTCTTGGAGTTATTGTAAAAAAAGTGATTTTCACTTAATTTGACCTTTGACCTCTGACCTTTGACCTTTACTTCCGGAAGTGATTGTGGCACTGGGGTTCCACCTAGGGCACCTTCCCAAAAGAAAGAAGAAAATCGGCTTCAACGTTTAGGAGATATTAGCAAAACAAAATTGGACACACACACACCATGGGCTCACCCGTACACATATCATGACTGAACACACCATGGGCTCACTCTCACCCACCCACCCACACACACACACACCCACACACACGGACACGTTTTGACCCCTCCTTCAGTTATGGACTTTTGGTCACCCTGGAGTACCCCACCATGGGTTAGCCCCTTAGACTAGTAACTTGGGAAAATTAACTGTTACCATGGCAACGGTTTCTATTTCAGCTGATATTGCCGTATAGAGGTTTTTCACTGACGTCACTGCGTTCTCGCGTCTCTCAATTTTGACGGCCAGGCGCCCAATGTATAACAATCGTAACTAAGATCCTGCAGTCTTTTGCGCATGAGCAGTGACGGCCAGTGAGCCAAATTGAAACGCGCTGACGTCACGTGAAAAACCTCTATATAGCCCAACAGGCAACGTAACTACAATATCTCATCCTCCTCACGGAGCGATGAGATAACAAAAGCGCGTGTTATATCCAGTCCTGCATATAGATCAGTGGTTGCACCTGTCACAGTCTGTGCCAGTCGCAATGACTGTTATGTTAAAACGACGCGCACGGTCTCCTAAGGCTACATGGTCCTGCGCTATAAACGACTATGCACAACGCGTGCTTCTGTATGTGTTATTATGGATGTTCGTTCTTACGACAACTTTAAAGCTTGCGTAAAGTTACGCAGAATATTTAAGAACTTTGCTCTTCGTGGATAGAAACTTAAAACAGATACGCTTCATAAGTGTGACTTTTTTGTGCTTAAGTAGTCTTATTGGATCGGGCCCCTGAGAATCACTCTACTGGAACTGCTCAAGGACTGTTCTGGAAGAATTAATGGACAGCTCTTCTAGTGACAGTCTGCAAGATGTGTCTAGAATAGGGAAAACTAAGGCATATGTATCAGTAAATGTCTTTACAGATGGTAAAGAAATGGAAAGTTCCAAAAAAATCTAAATAAAAATTCGGCAACGACATACATTTTTATCAAAGGGCGCCCTAGTAGAGAAGTACCTTTCCACGAAAGTCTTGAAAAGAGTCACGGAATATTTCTCAGGGAATACCTGATCTCAAAAGCGTAGGAAGCTGTTCTTAGATGGATGGGGGTGGGGGAGGAATTAACGTATCGTCGGTCGCCACCCTAGGGGAAGTTTCTAAGGGAAGTGGTGGATATTTGACGGTTAAAGGGTCTGTAGATGCAAATTGACGCGATGGCCATTGTTGCATTTTTTTGAAGTTCAATAACGGAAAAAGTTTGATATTTTGTTTAGAAAAGGTTTGATAAATTTTGAAGAGTGAACAGAAATCTGCCCTCATGACTGGGAATGGGGACTTCGGTTTGGATGACTGATTCTAAGCTGTGTAACCTCAAAATTATTTTGCGGCCTTGATATGTGAGTAGGCATCTACCATTTAATTTTTTTCAGAGTTCACTGTGTAACTAAGTATTAAAGCAACGGTATGTTAGACACCCATATGTCATACGGCAGGTGGAACTAGGCAAATTCAGACGCAAAGAGCTACGTCCCCCAGAGACACTAAGACTTCACGTGACCAGTCTCTAGACCCTAAAACCTCTGCGTTATGGGTGTATCATACGTAGCCCGGTACTAGGCTTTCTGAAAAGAATAGATACTCTATACTGATCTGAGTCAAAAGACCGAGAAGAGAAAATATACGAGTGGGCTGTAAGATTGAAAATGTGCACTGAGTCCTGGACGGCACGAAACCAAAAGCAGGTCTTTATGAAAAGTTATCATCAGAAAGTACCAAGTGGAAAGCTGCAATCAGGTTAATATATACCAAGAAGCTGTTAAAGATGTACTTTGAGCACTTTTTCCAATTACATTTGTCAGACAATACTCATTTCAGTATAACTTTATTTTTCTTATGAGAAAAGACTTTGACTGATGGGTTCTTTAGTTCAAATTCTAAATTTCTTACATCTAACATTCCCTTTGGAAGTTTTTCCTTTCATTTTGAGGTAACCTTCAAACAATTTAAATACTTAATCCAAACAATTATTTGAAGTGATCTCTCCACCTACATGGGTGAAACCTTCGTGACCTTTCTATTTTCAACGACTATAAATGTAGCCTATGCTCTTATGTGATCCGGTTTTACCTATTGTTTTGAATATTCTCCCATTAATTGGTAACATCTCTTATATGAAAAGAAGGTAAGTGTAGCTTTTGTTTATGAAGTTTAAAAAATGCTGGATTGTTCCTAAAATAAGAAAGATGAGAAAGACGTATTTACGTTCATCAAGTTATTTGAAGCTGTGCTCAACCTTTTCAAAAAGTAAAAACTGGTGCAGAGAAATGATATACTTTTGGTTTTCCTTGACGACTGGCAATACTGGTACGTAATTGGCTAAATCACCCCAAAAACGGCCAGTGTCTGAGATCTACCCGACCAAAGGGGCAATTGTCGCCACTTCCTAATATCATTTAAGCAGCAGATAATTCCCTAAGGCAATACAATCTGGAACTTATTGTCGGCAAACCACGGAGAGTCAAAGTAACAACTTGAGGGCACTCCATCTGTAAGAGCTCTCTACTGAGCATTTCATAACGCCATTACGGCCATTCAAATTGAAGCAACAAGAAAGGCTTAATTGTTGCATTTTGCTCGCTCGGGTGATTTTCTTTGTCTTCCAGGTCTCTGAACAGAAAAAAATAAGAATAAAAATTACATTTGCCTCCATTTGTCCAGGTAAAAGAACAGGCCAGGGAACTGGAAGACTCTGTCTCTCACCTGTACATTACCTTTAATTTTATTTAATCTATTACTTTCTGAAATTGCCCTTCGTAGTTTTGTCTTTGGAAAAGTTCCTTTGCCAATCTTTTTGTTTGTAAAGTCACCTATTTGGAACTCGACAATAAGCCTTAAACCTGGTTCCTTGTGATACATCTAGACCCTCACTCCTTGGAAGGGGACGGGAGGGCATGGAATTTCAAAAATAATCAGTGACTGATTCTCCAATTAGAAGTTTAGTTTTCTCAGTTGGACATATTCGTTACCTCCCTTTGCATAGTAAAGACAGGAATAGATAGCTTCATAAAGTGTTTTATGCTGCTCCACGTATGTATCAAACTAACAAATTCTTCCAGGTGTTTCAGACGTTGACAGAAAAATAGTATGCGTAACCACCACCGAAAGTGTAGCAAAGACGTACCCGTAACTTCTGTGAAATTTTTTCTCCTTTTGAATGTGTGCACATTGAAGCATTCGAAATAAATGAAGGACCGAGTTGTAGAGGGAAATGGGTTGTTTATTGCTCTACGGTCCCTGGGAAATGTATGTTTACTGCTTTGACTAGTTGTACCAGGGAGGTGATATCACCTCCCTGGTTGTACCGTCATGTCCTATCCGATATCACAAAAAGCTTGAAGGTATATAGCCATGCAACTAATTACAGCACTGGTGGTACTCAACAGTCACAGATTTCAGTCCTTGAAGAAGAGGTTCCGTTGTAATATTTTAAACATCTTTAACCGTTCTGAAGGTGAATCTGTTCAAAGATTGACAATCTCTGAAAGAGGTGGGACTGATTTGCTTGACCAAAATACTTATACGAAGAGTTGTGCAAGTTCATTATCTTTAAATCTCCTGTTCAATTTTTTATGCCAAATAGTTTGAGTTTGATACGGACATGATGTTGTCATTTAGGACAACTACTATACTGTTTAAAATGAGACCCTAAAGGGGTGTAAACATTATGACTCATGGATGAACAAACTCAGACGATAGCATAAACAGATTTCGTAGGTACCCCTCCCCCATCGACAACCCACAGTGAAAAAGGCTCACTTAGAGCGTGGCGCCTGTGACGTCACAATAGGGTAGCATCGAACAAGCCGCTGGAAATAAATGCTATGCGTGCACACAGATCAGCGGTTCTCAAATGATGGGTCGCGATCTAAATGTGGGTCGCCAGGTGTTTCCTGATGGGTCGCGAGCAGCTCTGTGGGTCGAGTGGGTCGCGAACGATTTCTAGACTAGAAGAGTCGCCGCAGTCGCGTATTTTCGTGATGGACATTATGCACACTACACAGTGCATCGTTCAGGACAGTTTCATCAACTTTAATACAATATCAGTGATGTTCATCAATAATTCACGGGCGATGAGAATTATTTAAATGTGTGTGGTTGGGAATGTATGATTGAGATACCGTTGATTGTCGTAACTAAAGGGGCGGTTCCTTTTCACAAGTACCAAGACGGCAGACCCGTCTGTCGAACCTCCCCATTTCACCTGCTTGTACTGTGTATGTCTCTTGTGGTAGCGTAGGCCTATTCGATTTTTAAATGTGTGACTTGATAGCGGGATCGTGGGTCGCGGGGTGATAGTGGATACCCAGAAATGGGTCACAACAGAATAGGTATGAGAACCGGGGCTTTAGATCAGTCCGGGAGATTCCCCCATTCGGGAGAATCTAGCCTACTTTTCTCCCGATCGGGAGAAAACTTGGTCATGGGCTCCGCCATTTTGTCGAATGGGTTTTGGAACCCACTTGCAAAATTGTCGGTCGAATGTTATGGAATTAAATGTATATTCGGAAGGTTTATTGGCATAGCTACAAAAAAGCCACGTCCTAATCGGTGGTTCACCACGCCGTTTCTGAGAAAAATGCAAGTTTTTGAGTGGTTTTCATTCTTGCTTAACCTTGTTTTTGTTAGGCTGGCAAGCCTATACAATGTGATGCATAAGCTTTCCCCCGTTCTGGGGAATTTTGGATTTTACCCAAACGGGAGAATCTCCCGGACTGTAGATACACGAGGGCCAAAATCGTCAATAGCCCTTCCTCCTCTTCCTCTTCCTCATGCAAAAGTTTAATTTTGACAGAATAGGAAGCATGGCGAAGGTTGTCTGGTCTGTTCTCTCCTGTACCAACCAGTGAAAAGACAGAAAATTGGCGCACTGGGGACTATATACGCAGAGCATCACATTTTTTGACGCATTTATGGATGGGACTTTCACGCATACGCATACGTACGCAGAATGCATACGCATACGCATTGCCCATTACGTACCTATGGATGGCTAGCTTAAGTCCCAAAAAGGTTTCACTCATACCTTCTCGTGTCGGTTTCCCGAGATTTTACATTGCAGTCACTCAGTGATGCGAAATATCAAAATCCGATTTCTTTCTCTAAACTTCAAGTTCTCTTATTTTGGGGTTTTTTAAATTAAGATTTAACACCCTTACACTCAGTTGTCAATGCAAAAAGCTGGGGTACCTCATTACATTCAGAACACCTCAAGTGAGGTACCTTGGGGTACCTCACTACCTTTAAGTACCTTAAAGAACAGAAAATTTCCTCGAAAGATGGAACCTACTGCACACTGCACTATCGCTAACAACAGCAGACACAAGCTACACATTATGCTGTGCACAACGTTCAACAGGTACCAGACAGATTTCGGCAGGCACCCTGAGAACTTTCAACTCAACTCTACTGCAAAATCCCATACATTCGGAATCTCCCATGTCATTTGCTGGTACCCTCCCCTGCTACGACGTTCGTGTGAAGTTTAGACTATACAGGTAAATAGAACATCGTAGCTAATGTATAAGCAGATTCGTTAATATGTAATATTTAGCACTCAAAGAAAGCATTCTGTAGCCGTTTTCTCAAGGAAAATAGTCAAAGGTCTGCATTGCATGGTCAGAAAATAAAACAAAAATGTCAAAAGAACTTCCCAAATGATTCAGTTTTGGTCATCTTTTAATTACTTTGATACATCATGTAAATTTTTACATACTTAACCTGGACCATTTTATTGCAGAAGCTTTCAACAGGTACAAGCTACAAGCTCACAGACTCATTTTACACTAATTCCAGATTTGCATATCATAACTGCTGAATTTTAACGCTAAAAGAGCTGCATAATACGGAAGTGATTCCTGTCTTTCCACCTAAATCAAAAGGTCATTTGCATGGCAAAGGTATATAACGCAAGTAAAAGATTAAACTAACTTCAAAGTGGCTTGATTAATCAGCATTGGAGTATATTCGTATAATCAATATCACATATTTATCCTACGCTTGCAGCAAACATGGAATAAACTTTACGACCTCCGAAAAAATTAGGGTGTTCTATTCCCCCCTTCTCTCATCTCAGAAAAAATAGTGTGTTCACTATGTGGGTTAACTTCTGAGGGGGTTCCTTGCTTAAGTAGAGCCTTGCCTACAGAAGGCGTAAAAATATCACTTTCGATTAGGTTAAACTATTTGCTGCAGGTCCCTTGTGTTTGATAAAGACTATTATGATAATATTGACTCTTTTTGGTGTTAGAACCAGGTTTATCGGACTCTTTTTGGTGTTAGAACCAGGTGTATTGGACAATTTTGGTGGGTAAACAATCTCGACAAATCATGTGAAGTATCTACAGTTAATTCATCAATACCAGTCCACCAAACGCGATCTGTTCTACTTATTTGAATTTACTCACTTTTGTCTGATCTCCTTGCAGCAAAATGGATTTTGAAAAAGTCCTCGAAATGGTTGGCAAGTTTGGGAGATACCAAAAAGGAATATGTGTTCTTTTAAGTATACCAATGTTCGTAGGAGTTGCCGCCATATTCATCCAAGTCTTTATCGCCGGGAAAAGTGATCACTGGTGTAAGATAACAGCTTGGGAGAACGATAACTGTGATGGAATGGGATTATCTACAGCAGAATGTGCTGAACTGAAGAAATCTCTCTCAGTCCCTGTGAAAAAAGAAACGGATGGTGAAGTAGAATACGAAAAGTGCCTAAAGTACGATGTGGACGGGATTAATTTGAAAACGGCAGCTGACATGTACAATAACGACAATGGTAGTTACACACTGGAAACGATTTCTTGCAATGAGGGCTGGGAATTTGACACGAAAAATTTTCCTAGTACTATAATAATGGAGGTAAAGCAATTTTGAAACATTTCAAATAGTTTCCGCTTTTTTTAAAGTTTTTTTTTTCAAGAAAGAAAAGTTTGCCAGGATTTCTTGATGGAACAGAAAACGATCTACGAAGTAATGGCTGCAGGTTTGTGGTGTTTGTGACGTGTTTAAGATACTCTTAAAGCGTGTTGTTATGGTATCCCAGAATAGGTATGAATCATACTTGGCATACATATATTTCAAACCTATTGTCTTGATGGAGAAGAAAGATCAGTTTGGGTCATTTAAAGTCAAAACTGAAATCCTGTTAACAGGATAACTGAAGTTAAGGAGCACGTATGCTTTTCATTTATTTACTCCTGATATCATTATTTTTGTAGAGATCAAAAGTACGTTGTCTTTATCAAAGGTGAAACGTTTAAAAAAATTGTAAACTGCTTAAAAAGTAGAATTCTCAATATGCGTATTCCTGATGATGCCATACCGTAATTAGCAACTGGACACCCCGCATTGAGTACAAAAAGCCGTGTTTCTTTTGGAGGAGGTTTGGTGTTACTTTTAGGTCACCAGAAATCAAACTGTAAAGACCTCGTAAACGAAACATTTTGAAAGGTTTAATCTCAGGTATCTCATATTAAAGGCAGGTGACCGGTAATCTTGGATTTTCGACCGATGATCTTGGATTATCGATAAATAATTTCATAACCTTGGATTCTCGACCGATAAACCAAGATTATCGGTCGACAATCCAAGATTGTCGGTCGATAATCCAAGATTTTCGGGTGAGAATCCAAGATTATCGGGCGAGAAACCAAGATTATCAAACAAAAATCTTGGATTATCTTGCCAAATGTGCAACGAAGTGATATTCCAAGATTTTTGCCTGGTAAAACAGGTTCGACGAGCCGATTGTTCGTTAAATTGATAATTCAAGATTATCGTTCAATAATCTTGGATTTTCGATCGAGAATCCAAGATTATCAAAATAATATTGTATATCGGGCGATAATCCAAGATTGTCTGGATAAACCTGCATTTTCATTTGATAATCCAAGATTATCAGTTAATAAACCTGGTTTATCATTGATAATACAAGATTATCATGAGATAAACTTGGTTTATCGTTGAAAATCCAAGATTATCGATCGAGAATCCAGGATTTTTTATTTATTGAACATTCGGCTTGCCATAAGCAGGGGTTATATCACTTCCTCACTCTGATGGAAAGTGATTTGTTTCCTTTGTTTTTTCAGTCTGTTGGGTTGCACCTTGAAGTTAATAGGGATAGGAGCACCTCATGAAGAATTTGAAAGTTTGTAAAATTCCCATGTCTCTTATGCATTCACACTCCGATAACATGGGGGAATTGAGGACTGAAAAATTCCTTGCAAAGTTTAAATATAAGCAGAAGAGTCCTTATTAATGTGAGGTTATGACGTGCTTACTACAAGTTCACTTTGTGTTAAAAATGTGACAACTTTAACTGCTAATATGTTGTGAGCCACACGTCGGATTTCAATGCCAATTTCACCAGAATGCTTAAAATAAGTACCTCTCTAATTGTCAAAGCATGATTTGAGTTTAGACACTTTTTTTGGGTGTGTGGATACCCCTCATTGGGAAAAATAGCGCTTTGCGGTGGTTACCAGAAGTAAAATCATGAACATTTTTATTCCTTGCCGAAGGCAAAAGGAATCTATGCAATCACGCTGGCGATTATGTGTGTATGTATGTGTGTGTATGTATGTGTGCTTGTGACGCTTGGCTTGTAAACACGATATGTCAAGATAGCAATGAGGGATAATTTTCATACTTGTTATACAGAAATATTATATTAAGAGGAAGCTCCCTGTTGGTTTTGGTGAAGGCCAATGTCATGTGAGGTCACCAGAGGTCAAAAACAGAAAACATTTTAAACACGATATCTCTAGGTAGAAACCATGGATACTTTTCATACTTGGCATGTGAATGCGTTTTAGTCAAAAGATAAACCCTATTGATTTTGGTAAAGGTCAAAGGTTATCTGCGGTCACGGGAGGTTAAAATACAATATTCTTAAAAAACTGTTTGTAAACACGATATCTCAAGATAACAATTGTTAACAATCTTCATACTTGGTATATAACTTTATCATATCAAAAGAAAGAACCCTATTGTTTTCAGTGGAGGTGAAAGGTCACTTGAGGTCACCAGTGGTCAAAAATAAAAAAACTTGAAAAACCACGATATGTCAAGACAGGAATGATGGATCCTTTTCACATTTGTTATATAGATGTGTTACTTTAAGAGAAAAATAACCCTTTGGATTTGTTGGAGGTCGAAGGTCATCTGAGGTCATGAGAGGTGAAACTGCGAAAACTTCGTAAACTAAATAGACAGTGGGCGGTATCTCCAAATTGTGTCTGCCCTTTGGTTACAAACCAAAAGTTAAGGTTGAATTTTACACCATGCCAGTCATAAAATTATAGAGAAAAACATTTATATTTTTCACAAGCATAACTAATACAGTAATAATTCTTATTTGAATTACGTATTTGATTTACTACGAACACGTGTAAAGGATGTTGTGACTAAAGGATAATTAGAAATACCATAAAAGCTGAACGAGTTCTTTGATGGCGTAGTGGATTAGAGCTCGGTTTCTTGCGCAGACGGACCCTGGTTCGATTCCCTTCTGGTACATGATTTTTTTTAAGTTTTGGTAATTCAATTTTTGGTAGGTTCAAAGGTCATATGAGACCAGCAAAGGTCAAGATGTAAAAGCATCGTAAAAATGAAAAAGTCAAGAAGTGTTAATTTGAGGGATAAACCGAGTCAGTGCAAAATGTCATTTCCTTTCAGCAAGGAATAAGTAAGCCTTTGGGCTTTCTGGTTTAAGTTTGATATCTCTAAGAGCGTAATCGTAATGGGTATCACACTAAGAATGAAGATGTCCTGTACGGAGTGCAGGAGGCCCATGATTTTGGTGGAAAGTCTTGTGAGGTCGCTGGAGGTCAAACTGTCAAAATTCGTAGCAAGTTTCCCCAGAGTTGATAGATCTGTCAATTACACAAACGATGAGCACTTCTGAAAGAAGAAACATCAGTGTTTTGATGGGCGTCAAATTTCTCGTGAGGTTAACACCTTAATAAAACACTTCATTTCCAGAGGTTTAACTTTGTAAAGTTCATACTTGGCAGGTGGCTGCTCTGTGTTGAGTCCAAAAACTATTATTTTGGTCCACGGTTCAAGAGATTAACAGAGGTTAACCTGTGAAAACCTTGCAACAGAATATTTTTAGATGTTAAACCTTAATGCATAGCATACAGACTTTGTAAGTGGGCGTCCCATTTAAAAGAACTCTTTCAGGTTTTGGTGGTAGTCATTGAGCAAAAGCGGGAAAGAGACCTCCTGTTTTTATGATGGTCAGAGGTTATACTAGACCACCAGAGGTCATCGGTGAACATCTCGCATACAAGATATCTAAACTTTAACCGTGATGAACTTGTTCCATAGAAAGTTCGAGAAGCTTCTTGTTTTTCATGGAGGTCAAAGATCATATTTGACGTCACCGGACGTGAAAGTATGACAAACTTATTAACACGACAATTGAAGAGGGGTACTTTCAGGAATCGCATACAGCATGCAGATGCCCTGAACTGAATTAAAAACCCACATCACTTGTAGTGAGACCTAAAGGTCATTTGAGGTCATCGGAAGTCGAATTGTGAAAACCTCTTTAATGTATATTTTTAGAAGTAAAACTTTGAGAGATCTCTCGCTTAGCATGCAGACATTCCACATTGAGTTTCCACATCAGTCATTTTGGTGGGGGTCAAAGGTTACTTGAAGTCACTAGAGGTAAAATAACAAAAACACCCTCATGAACATGATAACTCAAACTTTGCATGTCGATGCTCCATATTAAGTTACGGAATCCTACATTATTTTGGGGAGGTAAAAGATCATTTGAGGTTGCCAGAGCACAAATTTTAACATACTATTAGTATAATAGTTGTCACGGTCTTGCACCCTGCCAATGTCCACTGCCGCCCTGCACCACCCACACTCAAGAACTTGACATACAATGTTTCTGTCGGTAGGGAGTCGTAGAACGGACGTTCTGAGTTTTTCGTCTAAAAGTCCTTTCCTCTGGATACCGGAGAGTGACAACCAAACGTTACCCCTGAAGAGGTCCAGCTTTCCAAATGAGCTTCATATGTTTCCTGATAAAACACTACAGGGAGTTGTCAGCAACAACTCCCTGCTATAATCCAACCTCACCATGCCCTCAGCCCGCTGAACCTAATATCGTGTCATTTATTGATTTATTGCCGAAGACGAAAAGAATCTATGCAATCACGTTGGCGAGTTATGTATGTGTTTGCGTGTACGTGTGGTTGTGTATGTTTGTGTGTGTTTGTGACGCTTGGCTTGTAAACAAGATAAGATACCTCACTCAAGACAACAAGGATGCCTACTTCTCATACTTGAAACGTAGAATCATCGTATTAAGAGAAAGCACCCTATTGTTTTGGTAGATCAAAGGTCATATGAGGTCACTAGAGGTCAAAAGCCGAAAACATTGTACACACGATATTTCTAGGCATGCATGGATGCTGTTCATACTTGGCAGGTAGATGCGTTACAGTCAAAAGATGAACCCTATTGGTTTTGGTAGAGGTCAAAGGCTATCTGAGGTCACCGTAGGTGAAAATACGAAATTCTTAGAAACTGCTTGTAAACACGATATCTCAAGATAGCAATGATGCACACCTTTCATACTTGGTATAGAACTAACTCATATTGAGAGGAATAACCTATTACTTTCAGTGGAGGTCACAGTTCATTCGAGGAGATCACAAACCAAAAACCTTGAAAAAAAACACGATATTTCAAGATAGGGAAGATGGATACTTTTTATACTTGGTTTATAGATAAGTGAATTTTAGAGGGAGAGAATCTTTTGGGTTTTTTGAAGGTCGAAGTCACCTGTGGTCATCAGAGGTGAAACTACGAAAACTTCGTAAACTAAATATACAATGGGGGTAGCTCCAAAATGTGTTGGCCGTTTATGTGCAAACGAAAAGTTAACGCTGAATTTTTGTACCATTCCAAAGATAATATCTATAGAAACAACATTTTTTTCACTGGCATAACTGTTACAGTAATAATTCTAATTTGAATTACCTAATTATGAACACGTAAATGATGCTGTGACCACAGCATGATTAGGAATATCATACGTTTGACGAGTTATTTTCAAATTGTGAAAACATCTTATAATGATATAGTCCAGGGGTGTGCAACCTGCGGCCCGCGGCCTCCTTCTGTGCGGCCCGCGAAACAATTTCGATTTGCCCCATTTTCGGCCCTCGTACCTCTTGTCATTTGACGGCAACTTTAACTTGACGTAAGTACAGGATATCATGAAAGCAAAGACACAATCATTTCCTTCAATGTAAAGAGGACATTCTCGATAGAATACGATGAATCCCATGCAATTGTTACACTGTTATGGTGTCAGTTAACAGATTTATCAAGATCGGTCTATTGAGAATCCCACAGTTGCGAAACTCGTCCGTAAAACTTCATCTAACTAACCCACAGTTGCGAAAATAACCCACAGCACGAGTACTGCGAATGAACTTGTGTACAATATTGGTGCAGTGCTGGGTAGAGTAAGTAGCCGATGATGATATCCATGTGGGATATATGGTTTCATTGCACGTTACAGGACGACGGCTGACTGTACTGTTTTCAGTTGTAGGGGAATCGTTCATTACTTGTTAACTTGTGTTTGGGCAGGTACGCTTGACATATTTTTTGACACCCTTACAAAAACGGCTTTCGCATCATCGAGTAACAGTGAAAGGAGGAAAGTGAGTGACGAAGGTGAAATGGACAGAAAATTACTTTTTCATCGAGCAAAACAGCACAACTGTATGTCTCATTTGTCAGTTTGTATAGACACCGTCGCATGCTTCAAGGAATACAACTTGAAACGACACTATGATACCATACATGGGCGTCAATCCTGGGGGAGGGGGGACAAGTCCCCCCACATTTCGATAAGTGGGGGACACAATATCAAATGTCTCCCCCACATTTGCGTAAAAGAATAGTGTCGTGGCTTTATTTGACTGGATGTTTGAGTGGCATGTAGGTTTGCTTGGCAATTGTTAAGTGTCTCGATGCAGATTCTGAATGCAGATTTCGTCAGGGAAATTTTATTTAATGACAAAATTTCGGCGCGCTTCTCGCGCATGCGTCACGGTTTGCACTCCTTCTCATAACCATTAAATAGGTAATTATACATGGAACTATTCTGATCACAACACTCTCCGAAAACGGACATATATCTCCAAACACCTGAGGGGGCTCGCATCAATATGGGATCATTCAATCAGTGGCGTACGCAGAGGGGAGGGCCATTCAGCCATGCCCTTACTCACTGATTCCGATTTTTTTTAAGTTCCTAAAAAAACGTAAATTTTTTAACACAAACTTTACTTTAAAAGGTAGCACATTTTGCACCAGTCTGGATGTAAGGACACCAAATTTTTCAAAAATTTTCAAAGGGGAGGGGGACACCTCATTGGGCCATGGCCCCCTCACTGATGCCTATTTTTTAGTTCCTAAAAAAACTTAAATTTTTTAACACAAACTTAACTTCAAAAGGTAACATATGTGGCACCAGGTTGCATATAAGGACATCTTATTTTTCAAAAAATTTCAAAGGGGAAGGGGAACCCCTCCCCTTAGACCCCTCCCCCAGGATGACACCTTTATATAGTGACAAAGGAAGGATCCCTTCTGCTTTATACAAACGCAGGGTGCGTAAAAAGGTGCAATTTACGCGCCGCCACTGCAGTTAGTAAAAACATCCAGCCGTCGGAAAAATTAGAATTCACTAAATTATGGACATTTTCCAGCCATATACGATTAGCTCTAAAAATATCCCAAAGAAAGCACCGTTTTGCACCTAAGCAGCTTTAAATTTACAAAAATTTCTCAAAGGGGAGGAGAGGGGGACCCCTCCCCTTAAAAAACCCTCCCCCAGGACGACACATTTATGTAGTGACAAAGGAAGGCTCTCCACTGCTGTATACAAACGCAGGGTGCATAAAAAGGTGCAATTTACGCGTCGCCACTGCAGTAAGTAAAAACATTCAGCCCGTCGGAAAAATTAGAATTCACGAAGTTATGGACATTTTCCAGCCATATAAGATCAGCTCCAAGAACATCCCAAAGATAGCACCGTTTTGCACCTAAGCAGCCTTAAATTAACAAAAATTTCTCAAAGGGGAGGGGAAGCCCCTCCCCTTAGACCCCTCCCCAGGACGACACATTTATGTAGTGACAAAGGAAGGATCCCCACTGCTGTATACAAAACGCAGAGCGCATAAACAAAGTGCAAATTTACACGCCTCCACTCAGTTGGAAAAAACATCCAGCCAGTCGGAATTTGGGACCTTCACACCCCCAAACATATCACCCTAGCAACGGGCCTGGTCGGGTCCATGATCTCCGACAATGATCCACGCTGCGAAGCGTGGTTTCAGCTATTTTGGGACATGGTGAAAATAACATCTTGAAGTAATTCCGTGGACTCCGTGTATTTCACCTGGCAGATCATCTATGATGGTCATGTTAACTTTGAAATGATAATTCTTATTAGAATAGGGCGTCAGTCATCATAAGGGGGGAGGAAAGGGCCTATAGGAAGACACCCCCTCTTCAAAACCAAAGGGATTGGTTTGTGCTAAGTCATGTATGTCCCCCGTCCCCCCACATTTGAATACGGATTGACGCCCCTGATACCATATATATATATATATATATATATATATATATATATATATATATATATATATATATATATATATATATATAATATATATATACATCTATCTCCACTGCGGCCCTTCAGATGGTCACAGCAACATGATTTGGCCCGGTGTTTCAAAAGGTTGCACACCCCTGATATAGTCAATTGGTAGAAATTTGAGGGATGAACCTCTGTGCAACAAAGTGCCCCCTCTCTGCAAGGAATCACTAAGCCTTTGAGCTTTCAGTGTTAACCTGGTTGAAGAAACCAAATGCAACGCAATATTAACTGTATCTTTTTATTTCCACATAGGGCCTGTGATAATTACGGTTTTATAAACCTTTCATGAACAGAGCTTGAAATGTGCTAACCATATCTTATTTTACATTCTTTTATTAGTTTGAATTAGTTTGTGGAAAAGCGTATCTTACAAATATAGCCCAATCGGTTTTCTTCGTTGGCTTTATGGTTGGAAGCGTTGTTCCAGGACTCGCGGCTGACATGTAAGTAAATCTCATTGAAAATATCATCTGCTGTTTTCCGCTCGGTCTGACAAGATTTTTTCACAAATCAATTACGTACTGTAATCTAACCATAACCATTCTACAGCAAAATAAAGAATCGGTCCCCACGGATAACCTCATATGTGTCTTTGTCCTTAAAGGGAAAATGCAGTCACCTCAAGTTAGTATGCCCCGTTACTCTAGTTCATGAATGGCCTATTTTGATCATGTGATAATTTTTCTGTTAGTGAACTGTGAAATTCGAGGAGAATTTCAAACTTTATGTGATTGTTTTCTGACTTTTCTAACCATCCACCTTGAATGTAGATTGATCGGCTAAAGACCAGTACACGACCACGTACCCATAAACGCAACTTGTGGATCGAGAGCCTTGTGATAAAATAACAGTTAGGTGCTATGGCAAAGTGGAGAGAGGCAATATCATTTGAAGCAGCACAACTTAACACTCGGAAGGTACTTTAGGGTTTGAACCCAAAAGCAATCTATACGGTTACCCAAGTAAACTAACCTTTTGAAATGATCAGTTGGCGTCGTCAAATAACTGTTTAAGGTCTGAATTATAGTGTATATGAAAATGTTTAGTCCATTCGTCTATTACCAAAGTGCATTAATGATAACATTACTGCGTCTTTTCAGTTTTGGGAGGCGATGGACCTTTCTCGTTTGCTTGTTATTGATACCTATCTTGAGCGTTCTGAATGTCTTCTCGCAATCTATATGGATGTTTATACTGTTAAGATTCCTGGTGGCTGTGTTTGTGAAAGGAAGCGACCTTGTGAACAACGTAATTGGTGAGTTAACGATTTTCATGACGACTTGTTCTTGACCAGCTTGTCAAGGGGTTAGATGAATCAATCATTTAACTTACGTCAGTCATGATCAGTCTGAGAGGCTTATCTCATGTCGTGTACTGTATAGCGAGATGAGATTATTGTACTTCACCTAACATCAGAAATGTGAAACTGTGTGTGATTGTGCGAGTGTAGGTGCGTGTGTGTGAGCGAAAAAAAAATTGTGTCGCGAACTCTCTCTCTTCAAACATGGCAGGAAGGTACACTCTGAAAATAGACCCTTTTCCAAATAGCAATTACAAAGGATTGTGGGATTGGATTTTGGTGTGCGTCGTTTTTGGCCACAGTAGAATGCCATTGAGAAAAACGCCCCAAAAGTGTATCCCACAATCCTTTGTGACTGCTATATGGAAAAGGGTCTATTAAATGAGTTTATTAACCTAACGGATCCGCACAGCCTCACTCGAAATGTGTATCTGTGCACCAGTAAGTATGGGAATTTTACCTTTATGTGTTGTAGGCTACATTTACACAAAGTAGTACAAAAATACAGTTTTTTTCATTGATATGTCGTCTAGATTTACAGAAAGTATCACAGAGGTGTTGTATTTTTGTGAAAATGTTTCATTTTACCCCAAAATTCAATCATTCTTAAATTGTTTTTGCAACTTTGTATCTCACAAACCACATATCTCACAATTTGTGGTACCTTTCTTAAACTTTCAGACCTGTTTACATAATTTGAGATGAAATGCCTTTATGTTTAATGTTCTCGTAACCCTGTGTTTCACAACCATATAACAACACTGGCACAACGAGTGGATCTAAAAGTTGTAGCAATAAATAGAATGTCAAATTCAGATTTATGACTTGGTAAGTAAAGTGAAAAGTGTTTTTGTAGCTGAAGTTACTTGCTTACATTACGCCTTGGTTGATTTATTTTGCAGCGACACATGACATGTGATATAATATGAAGTGTGACATATCATGACATGGCATGACACGATAGTTGTCAAGCTGACAGCAAGAAGTTGTTTAATCAAAAGTGAAGCTATGTGAAGTAAGATATCTTTGTAACGGAGTATTTTCAGTCCTTAGTACTTGCAGAAAGAAAGTTCGATGGTGAAGGTCCTTTCATTTTTTTTTCATATTCAAATCAAATTCAAATTCATGTCGATCTTAATTGGGATGCATATGTTATGCAGCATTTTACACTCTTAATCATTTTTTCTCACATTTTCTGTCAAGAACTTTCAGGGCCGTAGCTAGGGTCATATGTTTGGGGGGGGGGGAGGGTGTGAA
Organism: Holothuria leucospilota; assembly: GCA_029531755.1. Taxonomy (NCBI): domain Eukaryota; kingdom Metazoa; phylum Echinodermata; class Holothuroidea; order Aspidochirotida; family Holothuriidae; genus Holothuria; species Holothuria leucospilota. Next base: position 38,986,094 of record CM055975.1, read on the forward strand.
GGTCCCCAATTCCGATTGGATGGATGTTTTTTCCAACTGAATGGTGGCGCGTAAATTGCACCATTTTTTATGCGCCCTGCTTTTACATACAGCAGTGGGGGATCCTTCCTTTGTCACTTCATAAAGGTGTCGTCGTGGGGAGGGGTCTAAGGGGAGGGTCCCCTCCCCTCTGAGAAATTTTTGTTAATTTAAGGTTGTTTAGATTCAAAATGAAGCTATCTATGGGATATTTTAGGAGCTGATCATATATGGCTAGAAAATGTCCATAATTAAGTGAATTCTACTTTTTCCGAATGGTTTCTTTTACCAAATGAGTGGCGGCCCGGAACTTGCACCTTCGTTTTTATGGGCCTTGCGTTTGTATACAGCAGTGGGGATCCTTCTTTTGTCACTACATAAAGATGCCTTCCTGGGGGAGGGGCCTAAAATTTTTTGTTAAGGTAAGGTTGCTTAGATGCAACATGGTGCTATCTTTGGGATACTTTTGGAACTGATCATATATGGCTGGAAAATGCCCATAATTTAGTGAATACTAAGATTTGGTTAGGTGAAAGCAGAAAATATGTTGTCTAAGAGCTAGAATACGTTGTCAACAAAGCTCCTGAAGACCCCACCCTTTTGACTGCTTTACTGCCTTCTATTCTGGCATCTAAGGCTAGCATAGGGCCTCCTGAAGCTCTTGATCAATTATACAAAATGGAGGCAATGACATAATGCTTATACCTGACATTTAAATAATAATATAGAGTATCACGCCAAGCACTTTACATCTTTCGCAATTTTACTAATTTTGAACGAAAATCCAGCCGAACAGCTTCCAGCAATGGGGAATGGGCAGGAGGGAGAGTATAGGTGCAGAAAGTTGATATTAGACCTCCCAGACAGGTATAGCAAAAGGGGTGTAGGACTATAACAAGCAGTTTCAGAATGTACACTAGTTTATGCTATAAAAGTTCACTGGTACGTTTGTGCTTATAATGTTCATAAGTGATACAACGTGGATTGTCAGGATTGCGCGTGAAGCGCGCCGAAATTTGAGGGTATACTTCAATGCCAAAATGAAAAACCTGCACGCAGGTTCAGCCAGGGGTGGTGCTTTGATTTGCCGACATGCGGGCGAAGCGCCCTGACTAGGGGCCAGCTACTCTAAGTTCCGACAGATGCAATGGGTTGCCGGCCTCGAAATATAAGGCGCGCGAAGCGCGCCGAAAAATTTGGTTTTATATTGAAAAAAGATTGCACGTTTTTGTTTTCATTAAGGAAAGATGAAAAAGTTTGGGTTTTTATTGAAGAATCTGGACAAAAGTGTGAAATTTGTTGGGGCCACTGCATGGTCGTCGTCGGGGATTACATTCTTCGTCTTACCGCCACGATGGCGAGGCTGAAGAAAGAATCTTCCAAAAGTTAGGAAAAAGAGGAAAGAACTTCCCAACGATGCATTTTCGTGTTTCTCTAGAATCACGCCTACACGGAAGAACAACATTTGTGGAAACGTTGAATAAATCCAATATGTTTGAAATGGGGGCGTCACCACTAGACAGAACTATAGATGAGAGCGCGCCTAGCGCGCGAAAATTTTTTGAAGTTATAGAAAGAATCGTTACAGAACTTACTGGCTACGGGCCTGATAAATAGACGTTTAGAATATTTTCTGAGTATATTTATGTCTTCAACAATATTAGTCTATATAAAATTTTGGGCAATTTTGTGGGGCTTGGAAAAAATTGGGGAGGGGGCTAAAGCCCCATTGCCCCCGTAGAACTGTGCCTGGTATAATAACCTTAATAATGTTCATTAGATTGATTGTAAATCGTGACAAGTACGCGCGAAGGGCGCCGTAATTTTCATTAAATATGATTTCCATGACAAAACCTGCATTCAGAATCTGCATCGAGATACTTTCAATTGCCCAACAAACCAACATGCCACTCAAACAGTCAGTCTTTTACCTGGTGATTTGTAAACAGCTTTCAACTTCTGCTGTTGTACTTCTACGAAAGTTGCTATCGGAAAATATTGATAATAAGAACAACACTGACGTAAGGTTTGAAGCGCGCGGAGCGCGCGAAAATTTTGATAGTTTGAGAACAATTTTCGAAAAAAAGGACGATTTTACATGAAAAAATAACGTTTGGTATTATTCTCACTTGGTCTAGTTGGAAAATACATACAAAGGTGACATAGGCTCAGTCGGAAAAACGTGCAAGACTGAGATATCAGAAATTCCAACTGGTATTTCAGATTTTCCGACTATTGTCGCTCTGACTAGCTTTGGGGGGGGGGGTGAGACACCCCCACCCCCCCGGTTGCGACGGCCTTGAGAACTTATTGTGCTCTAAAATTTGAGGTACAATCATTAAACTGCAGGGTTATTTCCATAGATTCAAACATTTTTTTTGAGAAAAGTAAGTGAAATCGCAGGAACAACCTACAGCACAGAAGATACGTGAAGAGGGTTGTACTACACAACAAAATGTCGTACGAGAAAAACTTAAATTTGGAGTTTCAATGGAAAGCTCTGCAACAAATTCTAATCTTCTATCTTGCTGTTCTTTTCTCAGTTAGTGAATTAGTCTCACCGTCAAAGAGAGCTTTGGTCTGTAACTTCACATGGGTACTTTTCGCCTGTGGTTACTTTTTTCTTGCCTTCATCGCTAAGCTTATCACAAACTGGCGTGTTTTACAGCTTGTGATCGCCCTCGTCTACGTGCCAGTAATAGTTTTATCGGTGTAAGTGTTACTTTTTTCCATGGAGTTGTTAGGGATGGAGAAACAACACTTGTTCCTCCTTTGAAACTAGGTGTTTTGCCGACACTTAAGCTTTGCATTGTCTGGTTCCTGAAATTCCTCTAAAACGTAGAGGGATTAGGCAGTGAAGACAGTTGTTCTTATCGTCTGCTACATCTGAGGGAGTTCATAGAATGATTTCCCCCATTAGTATCATTTTACCAGCCTTAAAGGATAGCGAAATTTATTTCAGCTTGTGACGCCAGGTGCCATGTTTTAAAAGGGTACCGTGTATCTTTTTATTACTTTTTTAACATAGATACATTGTTCGCTATCTCAGGAACACCCCGGAAACGTTTAAAATGTCATCATCAAAATTTAGACTACCACTGGTTTTCAAACAGGTGAATTCCTTTCTTAATGAGAAATTAGAATAATAATGGAATTGTGCAACTTAAGAGTGGGTGAACAGTCGTTTTGATCAAAAGCGGTGAAGACGTTTCACATTTATCGGCTGCGGAGTTATCTTCAAAGCTTCAAAGCAAAATCTTGACAATGATCTTTGTTACAGGATTACTGCACTTTGAAAGAGGGAGATCATCATTATCAATAAAAGTCAAACAATAAGAACAAAGAGACATGTCAATCAAATTTAGCTACATGAAAAGGATTAAATTATTCTCAAGTACATATTGTCTGAAAGATTTGGTCGATGTTTCTCCATCTCTCACAGCTCCCTGTTTTCTCTATCGTCGTTTCAGTTCGATTTCTAACGGAAGATAAAAGGAATCTATGCCGTCATGGTGGCGAGTGTATGCTTGTGTTTGTGATTCTTAGTTTGTAAACACTATATCCAATGATAGGAAAGACGGATACTTTTTGAAAGACCTTATTACTTTTGGTGGATATCACAGCTCATTTGAGGTCACCCAGGGGTTAAAAACCCCTTAAAACCAAGATATCTCAAGATAAAAACCATGGACATTTTTCATGTGGATTTATCATATTGAAAGGAAGAACCTCTATTGTTTTCTCTATTGTTTTGGTGGAGGTCAGAGGTTACCTGAGGTCACTGGAGATAGGCCTTCACAAACCTTGGAAATTGTCAGAGGTCAATAGAGGTCAAACCTAAAACACCATTTCTTGATGTGAGAAGCATGCATGTTTTCCATACTTTGCATGTGGATGCATAATGGTCAGTAGATGAACCCCATTGTATTGTTAGAGTTCAAAGGTTAACTGACGTCACTGGAGGGGAACCTACGTCAACCTAGGAAATTGTTTGTAAATGAAATATTCCTAGACAGGAAAGATGAACACTTTTCATACTTTGTATATCGGTTAGTCTGGAGAGAAAGCAACCTATCGTTTTTGAAAGTCAGAGGTCATGCAAAGTCATAGGAGCCTTAATTCCATTTCGCAATTGGCATGCAGATGCGTATTAGTCAGTAAATGAATCGGATTTTGTTTAGTAGAGGTCAAAGGTTACCTGAGATCATGGAAGGTCAAGTGGTGAAAACCTTGTGAATGCTCACAAACACGGTTGAAGAGGTTTAGTATTGATGGATATCATACTTAGCATGTGGAAGCCCCATATTGAGTAAAAGAACCCTGTTGTTTTTGGTGGAGGCCAAAGGTCATTTGGGGTCACCAGAGGTATCTCATGAAGGGATCCGTGATGAACGTAACAGTTGGATTTCCTCCCACCTGTCAGGGTATACCATCAAAATCAGGTACACAGTTTATGCAGTTGGTTTCACTATTGGTCTAAAGCACACTAGTCACATAGCTAATTTTGCTTGCTTTTGTTGAAGCCATCCAAGACAAGTCATCATTACGCTCTGTTGAAACTATTCAAATAAGTTCCTGCTCTCACTATTGCAAGGCTCTCTGATGGCGTCACATTGAGTCTTGTGTGAAATTCATGATGTTTGTCATTCCGTTTGGGAAGTTTCAGGTTTTTGCCGGTAGTGGGAGCTCAGTTAGAAGGAATTTTTCATAAAAGCACTTGGTGATTAAACGAAACCATAGAAAGTGAAAGTACCCTAGGAATATTTTCAGAAGCAATAAATCACTAAGGCTATTGCCGTTCTAGTCATGATGCTCAATTTTGTTGGCTTACACTGGCTTTGACTGGTTGCCGTGGATTTTGTCACCCAAGTATCGTTAACATGCAGAGACCCTAATGTATGGATGTTACTAACGATACAAATATGCTCACATTATGTTAAACCCAATCACTCATATAATTTTCTTCATTTATGTATGCCTTTTCATCTTGTAAAGAAATATCCAAACACGGTAAGACTTCTACTTCTAGTTAAAATGACTTTACTAAGGAAAACTTAAAGGCTCTGACATAAGTGCTACAAAAATAATATTTGATGATAAATGGTTGCTATACGCCAACACAGGAAAATTTTAAATCGATATGACTATGTTTCAATGGTAAAGTTAGTTTCATTGGTTTTTACCATTAGGTCTTAAAAAGAAAGTGGTCGGTCTGTAAAACAATACAATCCAGAATCTAGTATCTTATGTGTATGAGCTTTTGAGCTAACATTTCTAATATGGAATGAACAAATATACGGGTGAAGTTCTTTTTAAATTGTTTTTTTATTTCTTTCTCGGTAGTATTTTCATTCCCGAATCTCCACGGTGGCTAGTAAGTAAGAGGAGACTTACAGATGCAGAAAAGATATTGAAGAAAATAGCCAACTTTAATAACAAACAAATGACTGGAAATATAATGAAGTCTCTAGATGAAATTGAAAAGGTTTGCAAGAGTCCATTTAAAGTTACATAAAACTGTGCCACAAATGCGTCATTCATATTTTACGTTTTGCATTTGGTGCAATTTACCTCGTTTTCTTAGATAAGTGGTGAACTGAAATACACAGTGATGCATTTAGACAACCATTGTCCCTGTTAATCAAAATAACCATACGATTAGACATATCCTATGGAACTTTTGTAATTTCATCAATAGTTTTTTAACATGCATGTAAGAAAAGGGATGAAAACAAATTTAGAGGCACATGAGCGTCCATATGCAAAATGCAGTCTCTGCATGCAAACCGCAGTAAACGAATTACACTCATCCTGAGGCCTTCATTGTTTTTACTAGCTCTCACTTGGAAATTGTCCTTCCAAATTTTCAAAACATGACTCAAAAACATACGCTATGGCGAGTGCTTTCCAGTCTTCTTCTCAAAAATAAAATGTTACCTTTCTATGAATACAACAAATGTTTGCACGCTACATATAGTTTTACTTGCAAAGCCAATGTTAAGGGCGTATATGTTACAGGCCATCTGGTTACGTCAGTATACTGTGGAGTCTGTATGAGCAGTTGAGGGTTCTACGAATTATATGCAAGGAGGTGCTACTTTGAATAATTCCCTGTTACATATATTGTTGTCAAGGTCTAACCTAATCTCTAAAAGCAGTAAAGTTATATCGCTACAATACTTGACGTATCAACATTTAATTTATCATTGTCCATACATCGCTCATTCCGAAACATTTCATTTCCTTTCTTTGCATATATCTCTGTCTTTCAGATTCAAGTATTTGTTTAGTTTTTCTTCTACAGACAGATACTTCTGAGATTAAAGGATCACTGAAGGACTTCATCCGTAGCCGCACTGGTGTATTGATTGTAATAAATCTCTCTTTCAATTGGTAAGGAACCTTCAGGCAATGATTGACTTACCATTTGTACCCAACGTCAGTATTTCACTTTCTTCCGTTTCCTCCCCTCCCCCTCCCCTTCTGCCCTGTTATCTTTCATTCTCCTTCCCACGCCTTTCTCTCTTCACAACCTTTACTTATCCTACTTACTATCCCTGTGCCATACTTAATAGTTGATACATAATGAAGAAGAGTTTAATGATGCATTGTATTATACGTATGGAATATTCCGAGGTTTCTTTCATCGTAAATATATTGACAAAGGTCCTGAGGGAAGTTTGGGATAGTATTAAGTTTTATCGAGGACAAAAAAGGATAGAAAAAATCGCATAAACTTTTTCGAATTACTAATTTTGCCTGTACATTCTTTAAGGAAAAAGGTTGATACACCTGATATAACAACTGTATACATGTCAGATTTGGCAAAACTTAACGAAAAAGTAATAAAAGAGTATTTATTTGATGGTTGTATTTGACAGGGGTGGGATCGGTAAGATTTCCCTTTTGCCTAGTAAATATTCACCTCTGCTTTATATGTAAAAGTATTTCTCTTTTCTCAGGGCCGTGCAGAGTATGCTCTACTACGGACTTTCTTTGAGCACATCGACTCTTGGCATAGATCCACATATCTCGTTCATGGTTTCTGGTGCTATTGAGATTCCAGCGTACATTCTGTGTATGTTTGTGCCGAACTGGTACGGTAGAAAGACATCCACTTTAGTAACTATGCTTATGGCGGGAATTTGTTGTTGTCTTACACCTGCCCTTCGTAAGTACTTTAGTAACCCTTTTATAAGAAACTTTTCACACTGACATATTCTATTGCAACGCAGGAGCAGATGAGTAAATAACCCCCCCCCCCCCACCTACCCACCCAACAAGTATGGACAAGGACAAAACGTGGAGACCAAAACAACTTAACCTCATCATTAATAGTCACATCGTTTCTGCTTTGACTTCTGTTTTCCTTCATGCGAAGAATAAATTAATGACTAACATTTCAGAATCTCTAATGATTCAACAAATTTCACAATATCAGCAGACTTTCCCCCATCCTCTTGCTGTAGATGTATGCTCTTTCCAGACATGATGCTACATTATAAGATTTGAGTTAAGTACGCACTTTAGACACTTCTGATACAACCATACTAACTTACGTTATCATATAATGCCATAGAGACCCTCTCTACACAAAACTATGGTAACAAAACCATACTTTCATCCAAATACGGTATTTAAAAAGTAAAATTAATACTTTTTAAGCTCTTGTGTTGGAGTCACAAAACTGCGCATACTTTTGTACGTAACAGAACAACGTTTCCGTGCAACTTAAAAAGCAAGAAAAGTGCCATTTCGAGCAATTTTGGAGATGTATTATATTTCTTGGTAAGCTATGCTTTAATTGATGATAGCACTTGCGCTGAGAAAGTGAAACACTGTGAGCACCCCGCTCCGATGACGGGACAAACGAACCCAGAATTCCACGGGCTCACAATGTCTACATTTTGGCACTGACTCCAGGTTCTTATTGTAAACCAAAAGGGATACAGTCAATGAATCAATATGGCGAACACAGTGTTTTAAAAAAGAAAATATCCTTCTGAAGCTAATCAGACTGTGTTCCGAATTATTGTAATTGTAATTTGTAAAATACTATACTAGACTACAACTCGAACTGTTCAGCTGTAACATTTGTAACTTTAACTTCAAAGACTGTAAGTTCAACCTTAAAGGTCAAAAGCAGTCGCCCCAAACTTATTTTGAAATGATAGCTAAATGTCACAAATTTCTTCTTATTTCTCTTCCAAATATCTTTCATAATATTGGACATAAATATTACATATTCAAGGTAAACCAAGCAGTTGCTCCTTGTAAATTTTACAATTGAGTAAGTAAAATACTGTCACATGATTCTCAAGAGCCATTCAGGAAATAGGATAGTCTACTACACAATTCTTTATTGGGGTGACTGCATTCTCCCTTTGAAGACAAAAAGTTTTGCAAAGTGCTTTCGGTGTAGAAGAAACTAATTGAAACAATAAAGCCTAGCACAAGTATCATTGCTTTCTACTTAAAATTTCATATCAGTCTGAACAAACATAAGAAATTATCCATGATGAGCCCTGTAAATTTCACTCTAAAAACACTATGGTCAAAATTGATTGACCAACTATGATATGGTCAACTATGCACCAACCCAAATATGGTCAAATTGTTGACCATATCAATGGTCAATTTGACCATAGTGTTTTTAGAGTGTGGTTAGAAGTAAATATAGTAATAAAAGATGATGAAGTTTTGTTGAAAGATCTCAAACAGTTACGTCAACTCAATATCTCTTGCTAAACAGCCTTTCTCCATCTAAATAGAAGCTGCAGATAATATTCAGTTCTAAGTTTCTCAACCTGTGGTCCTCAAGAACACAGTCAAAAATGGAGTCGTACAGTTACTGTGCTTGTAAACTATATATACACAAGATATTGATAACATCCTATCCATCTGTTACTCACATACAGCCAGCATAATGAAGGGGCACATTTACCTAGAAACCTTTTGCACCATGCAGGGGGTCTGATGGCCCTTCATCAAGAAATTTGGAAACGGAAAATTAAAAACTAGGAATTTTTAGTGTACTGAGCTCACGGATAAGTCGAAAATCAAGCATGTTTGTTATTTGTTTGCTTGTCTAGTTTTTTTTAATCAATTTGAACTCGCTTTTTCTTCCATGAGCAGAGGCTTACTACAAGCATCCAAAAAATTACAGCACTTAGCCTGAAAGCAGTTGGGGACTGTTACATTACAGGTCCCTACTGCAAAAAGACATGAGACCATCTAATCCTTACACGTAATACATATTATAATATTGATACGTAATTGCTAGAGTGAACTTTGCATTTATTAATGTAAATGTATTTAATTATGTGAAGCTAAAACTGACACGAAAGAAAAACTAAAGATATGTTCGTTTACATGCATAAAATGACACTACTTAAAAATTGAATGAACCCAATTCTTAGAGTTAACATTGTAGAGTATAACATGTATTCTCTTTTCATTAGCCTCCGGTTTAGGGAGGGCTCTTTTTGCGATGTCTGGTAAGTTTTTCGTCACGATGTCGTTTTCTGTCGTGTTCATATGGTCAGTGGAGGTGGTTCCAACTTCATTGAGGTTAGTGAAATTATTTGCGATCAAATATGTAAAGTAGAGAAATAGTGGTGCAAAATATAGGGCAATGGTAGTAGGGAGGAGAGACATTGGTCTAGCCCGCCCCACCAATAAATCACTTGACTCTAGGGATGGATTCCTCCCGTCCTTCGCCCTCACTTTTGGTCAACGACGGTAATATTTTGGTGATATTTTCAGAATGGGAACACTTTTTCAAATAACCCTGTCTGATCCAGCCTCTGCAACATATGCTACCAGATGCATGCCTGGTGATTACTAAAGGTAATCATGCCTTCAAATAACACACACATTTACACAGAGTTTCAGTCGCATAGACGTATACGTATATACGGTATCTTTCAAAGCTGTTTTGTTAAACACAAATTATTTTCTGAATAAATGAAGAAAACGAACGAAACAGCTGATTGGATAATGATTCATCTCTCTACATTCAACAGAAGCAGTGGACTAGGTTGGTTTTCAACGGCGTCGCGTCTCGGTGGAATTCTTGTACCGCTCCTGTTAATTCTTGACGAAGTGTGGGACAGTCTTCCTGTTGTCCTGTTTGGAACTTTAGCAATTGTTGCTGGCTTGCTTTGTTTGTTGCTACCAGAAACAAAAGGAAAACCACTGCCATCAACTATGGAAGACATCGAAAAATTGTACAGGTAGCAATAACTCATCATAAGCCAAGATATTTTACGGAAACTTAGATTATTAAAATTTTGCTGTGTAGGACAGTAGAAGGGCTGTCACAACATTCTCAAAGTATTCAGCCGCATGACAATGTCTTATCAGACAACTTCCGCCACCGTAGGTTTGGAATTGTTTTGGGTGGGTTTTGTCTGGAGAGAAGTGTTCCTAAGGTTGTCCGTGAGGAAAATTGTTTCAGGTAGAATTTTTCGGGGGCACATTGTCCCTGCATGGGTGAGTTGTCTAAAGGGGAACACTGTAAAAAGAGACGTCTTCATTTTTTAACACATTATGGCGTTTAAGAATTAGAAAACGAACAACAAAATGGATAAGCATAGTAAATGACTGAACGAATACTAACACATGATAAAGATAATGACGTCAATTAATGTACACTCTGCAAACACGTTTACATGATTTATATATATATATATATGTTAATTTTTCTTCATTAAAAACAATTTGATGTTTACAGTCATCATGAAATAAACGCATAAACGTGTTTACGAGATGAGGTTAAAGTGGTGTCAATGTGTTAAAGTTGGCGTTTTAGACGATTAATTTGCTTATGTATTTTATTGTTTTTCGGTTACATAAACGCCAAGACGCGTTTATTATCTGTTACAAAAAAGTGTTAAACAATTTTTACAGTGAATTTGTCCGAAAAACTTCCAGTCGCGACCCTTAAATGTGAAAGCTAAGATGTCGGCCATTCATGGCACTAATAAATCAGTACCTTCTACTGCAATTATTAAGATTTGAATAATCACAATAGCATGCCGTGAACTTGTTTCAGATATTCCATAGACTTGCCCCAAGTCTCTCGAGATGTTCCCTCCCAGCTGTAAGGATTCTCCTCTGTCACTATTCCTTCTCTACGTGTCACCCCTCTGACCTCTCCCAATGCACCTCTGCAGACAAACCAACTTCTCACATTCTCCACTTCGACTCGTTATAACGCCAATACACACTGGTGCTAACCAACCCACATCGACCAACATACCTCGACCGGTAATGCCCGCTAACAAGTTCTTACACTCACCGCTTCGAACGTTTCTATGGAACGCGAATTACGCAAAGTTCGTCAATAACGGCGTAATCGTTAGTAACAGCGGCATACATTGAGTTAATAACGGCGTGATTATCAACAACAGCGTGGTAAATGTTGGTAATAACGGCCTGATTTTAAGAAACAACGTGGTATGTATTGGTAATAACGGCGTAACTTTAAGTAAAACGCGGTACGAGTGGTTAACAGCGGCGTGATACGAAGTAACAACGGCGTAATCCTTTTCAATAGCGAGCTAAATGTCGTTAACGACCTTTTCGCGTTCAACAGGCTGATTGTAAGTAAACACGTGAAAGCAGTTAACAACGTGAAAGCAGTCAATGGCGCTGTTGCAGTCAAGGCAAATTCAATCAACGGCGATGTAAACGGAAGCAACAACACGATTCGCATCAACAACGCAAACTTCAATGGCGCTGTTACTTACCGTATTGGCGATATTTAAAGCACACGGCTGATGTGGAGGCGAGGCGGAATGACTCCGTATCGGCCGGACCAATGCTTGACAGGATGAAAAATAAAAAGGCGCGTAAAGTAAATTCGAAATGCTGGAATCCTAGTGAACGATTTTTTTTTTCAATCCAGAGATACTGAGTCCCAAGCAATGAAAGAACCTGATAGATGAGGAAGGTTCCGAATATGTTTCTAGGAAAACTGCGAAACTCAAAATGAAGTCCACGGTACAGAACAAAGAAGCATATGCCATATGGCGGCAAAACGTTTAGCGCATGCATGTGGTCTCAAATGAAGAGGTGAAGTAAACTATACTGTTCATTCGCGGGAGTAAGAAGCTTTTCTTCGCTGGGTGCCAGGGGACGTAGGCTACGTTTCAGACCCCTGGCGAGAATGACATGTAGGGGCGCTTCAAAATACGAAGAGCCTGAGAATTTGGTCAAAGCATACAATAATTCGGGGCTCTTAGAAGGGTGGGTATAGATACCTATGCCTCAATACGGTAAAAACCTAAAATTTAAGGGCGCCGACAGGAGCCGTTTGGGAGTTGAGCGGTCCGTCGGGGTGCAGGGGCTGCGCCCTACATATGGTAGCATAGGCTATAGAAGAATACGCCTAATACAATAATAAGTGGGGTTTTTAAGATCTCGTTTCTCTCAGTCGCAATGAACTTCATATAATTTTAGTTAGTGGCAATGGCGCAGATACGGTAAGGTGACCCGACGTCCCCGATTCCAGCGTTCCGTGCCCGATTAAAAAGTGTCTCCGATTTATAAAAATGTCCCTAATTTTGAAATTTCCCAAAACATTAAACATTAATGTTGCAAAATTAATATTTTGTTAAATGTATAAGCCTACTATACCTTTCACAAAACTTCAGATGGAGGCTGAGACAGTGTTGTAACGAGTCATGACTAGAGTCACTAATTTTCAAAAGGGAAATGACTCGAGCAATTGTATCATAATTTTACTCATTGAAATAATACAGTGACTCCAGTCACTGACTCGACTCGAGTCACATTGAAAGTAGTAAATGACTCGACTCGACTGCAAAATTGAGTGACTAGTTACAACACTGGGCTGAGATAATGGTCCGTAACGCCCATGCACAACGTACGTAGACAAACAGTTACCTGCAATCACAGAAATTTCAAATCAAGAGCACCAATGACTTTTTTTCTGCTGTGATCACACATGCACTGTAGCCAATTGAACAGTAACGAAGTGCGGTAGCAGTGGTTACATACAGGGCCTTGTTTAACATACATACTGGGGGGCCGTGGCCCCCAGTCCCCTGCACGGTCCCCCTGGTCAGCTCATTTGCCCCCCCCCCTTTGGTTCTTTTTTCTGGAATTCTTGAAACCAGTAGCGTACCAAAGGAAGGAGGGGAGGGGGTTCCAACGAGCTCTTGTTTTTTTAGTAAGCTGAAAATATTGTAGGCTTATATTTAAGCCACCAGAGGTAAGGAAGTGTGGCAAATTGCATATGGATTTTCCGCACGTGAAATTAGTTCATGGAAAATGCAAGTAAGTAATTTTATTCCAATTTACCCCCCACCCCCCCCCACACACACGCACACGCACACGCACACGCACACGCACACGCACACGCACACGCACACGCACACACATGAAAAAGTTTGCTAAAAAGTTATAGTACTGTACAGTATCACCATTTTACTTTTGTTCCTAGCAATCTTACGTGCATACAAATGTCTCAAGGGGGAAGAGAACATCCTTTAACCACTCCCTCTCATCAAGCCCCCCCCCAAAAAAAAACATTTCCAATGAAAAGGTATTTGAGTCCACTGAATAATAAAAAAATTTCCCCAATAAACCACCACAACTAAACCTCCAAGGTTAATTAAAAAAGTCTACAATCTGGCACCATTTTGCATCTAGGCTCTTTAAAAAAGCAAAAAAAAAAAAAAATTTAAAGGGGAGGGGGACACACCCTCCCCTTACACCCCTCCCCAGGCCGGCGATCACACAACATACTGCATCCGGCCACTATCTAGTTGTGCCCCCTCCGCGAACTGTTGTGCCGCCTTGTGCTCCCCCAGAATAAAAAAGTCTGGTGACGCCACTGATCGGAGGGGGGCATTATTTTGATCCTTTACCCGATCCCAAACGGATCTCGTTAGGCCATGCTGTATTTATTCTTCAAGCAAAATTTTTCGTGCACACCTCTAGCTCTGAGTCTGATAAGCCTTCTATCTTTACATGACTTTGTACAAGCTTCAATAAAATCCTCAAATGCACTGCGATAAAAAACATCCACTCTTCCAGCAGCTTAAGTACAAGCGCCATGAAACATTGAGCATGTAGCTGTCTTCCAGCTCCATGAACATTGAGCATGGAGCTGTCTTCTAGCTCCCTGCATAGGCTCATTGACTTAGCCTACTACCAATCGTGTTGTTGCTCCCATTTACATCGTCGTTAATTGCATTTGCGTTGACTGAAACAGCGCCATTGACTGCTTTCATGAGTGTTAACTCATATTACATGGTTACTTACAATCAGCCCGTTGAACGCGGAAAGGTCGTTAAAGACATTTAGCTCGCTATCGATAAGGATTACGCCGTTGTTAACCTCTTGCTGTACGAGGCCACTTCGTAACACGCCGCTGTTAACTACTTTTACCGCCTTGTTACATAAAGTTACACCATTGTTGCAGATATTAACCACGTTGTTTCTTTAAAATCAGGCCGTTATTACCAACATTTACCACGCTGTTGTTGAAAATCACGCCGTTATTAACTCAACGTACGCCACTGTTACTAACGATTACGCCGTTATTGACGAACTTTGCGTAATTCGCGTTCCATATTTCGACACTGAACCATTGTAACAATCGTGCGTGGCAGATTCCTGTTTACACGCTGTGCACATATCAACCAGCGGAGATTCTGGCTCACGGCAGGCAGCAAGTTTGATCTGGCCGCTCAGCAGACTCGAGTGTGTGAGCTGTGTACAGTCTTCGAGAACAGTTGTAAACAGGTGTTACAGCAGTGCTCGTGGAAGTTGCAGCAACGGGCAGTGAGAAGTAATTTGAATGGTTGCAATCGAGCACAATGCGATGGAATCACCGTGAAGAATAGGAACAGAAATAAAACAAAAGGTGGATGGAAGGATTACGTGAGAGACTTGGGGCAAGTCTAGATATTCCAAAGTCACTTGTATCTTTAAAGCGTTTAGATAGTTAAGGCCTGTGTACACTATCAACATTTCAGGACACATGTGTCGACACAAGTTGCTACAACACCTTGTTACCGTAAATGTTGAAAGTGTGCACAGAGCAAAAAAAGTTGGCAACGTGTCCCAACATGTGTCGACACATGTTGCCAAATAATTCAAAATCAATTTTCCGGCAACATGTGTCCAAGCTCTGACCAATCAGAAATCGTATTTGAATCAGCAGCTGAGCCACCTCAGGTAGCGCACCACTAATTCAAGGGGAATATCCGCGGAGGATATCACCCTACGAATTTAACACGTTAGGATTTTTTTTTGGGGGGGGGCAGTTTAGATCATGTTGCTGAAAAGATGTGTTCCAATTGTGATGTGTATCCGGTAGGAAAGGAATTGAAATACTCATCCTGCAAAATTAGAGAAAATTGAAGACATTTCAGGCACTCTCGTGAGCTTTCCCGTAGGCCTATGAAATTAGCCCCAGACAGGTCACTCAAGTGGGTGATTGTCATGGGGGCTATTTTAAGGGAGGGGGAAATTTGACCGGGGTAATTGCCTAAGGGGAATTGACGAGGGAGGTGGGCAATTGTTCAGGGGAATCCTGATACCGGTTTGGAAATATTCCACTTTTGGGCAAGAGTATGTATCAGTGTTCTCCAGTTGGTGTAACAGCGTGGCGGGCTCCAGCTAATTTCAAAATTAGTCTTTTGCCCCCTGCTATGAAAAGTACCACCCAACTAAAATCTGCTTTTGAATAATGGTTTTTCTATACAACCAGCCATCTAAAAATCAGGGGTGGTGCCAGAAAGCCCTGGGGGCTATGCTCAGTCGGGGAAGCCTGCCCCCCGTCCGTGAAGTTTGTCGTTCTCGACGAGAAATTGAGGAGGGCCCGACAGGATATATGGAATTTTCCCCAATGTTAACTATCATCTCGTGGCTCCCATGTCGACTTCCCCTCATCCTCCCCCACCATGCCCTCTCCATTAAATCCATTGAAAGTCCCCCCTCCGAAACGCCTGTCAGAACCCTCCCCCTCCTTAGTTGCGGACCCAGGTGGCTAGCCCCCCCTTCATTACGAAAACATTACAAAAGTAAAAGTAAGAATAAAGGGAGAGGGAAGAACGAAAACGCAAAATAATGTACGTGGTGATGTCAGTAGTGGCGCCAAGTGGGGTGGGGCATGCCCCCCGTTTGGGAAGGCTGCCTGTCGGGAAAATTTTCCGGTTTTGTTGGGGATCTGTTATGAATACGATAAAATATGTAGTTCCCGACATTAGCCAGTCGCCCTACGGTTGACTTAATTCCGGTCCAAATTAGGGCAAATTCTTCAATATACACCCAAATATTTGTAATTTTCTTGGTTGAAAACTCAAATGTTTTCAAATTTCCTATGGGTAAAAGCTCAACTTTCTTCAATTTTTTTTTCCAATAAGAGCCCGAAATTTTCGGCGCGCTTTGAGAGTCCAATTTCGCTTCAAACATCGTTTCGGCACTCTATCATCGAGGCTTCGGGTTACTGCTCCCCGTCGGGGAGCTTTGCCCCCCTGTCGAGCAAATCCTGGTGCCACCCCTGGTTGGTGTAGGGGTAGGTGAGGCGCACGTCGGGGCGGGAAACTGCTGGATCCCCTCGGGAAACGTGGACTCCGTGTACAATTGCCAATATTATTTCAGCTGCTCCCAAAACACATCTTTTTCTTTCTGAATCCTCCATCTTCCTTCCAAAACCTAGACTTGCCCCAAGTCTCTCGAGATGTTCCCTCCCAGCTGTAAGGATTCTCCTCTGTCGCTATTCCTTCTCTACGTGTCACCCCTCTAACCTCTCCCAATGCACCTCTGCAGACAAACCAACTTCTCCACATTCTCCACTTTCCACTTCGACTCGTTATAACGCCAATACACACTGTGCTAACCAACCCACATCGACCAACATACCTCGACCGGTAATGCCCGCTAACAAGTTCTTACACTCACCGCTTCGAACGTTTCGACACTGAACCATTGTAACAATCGTGCGTGGCAGATTCCTGTTTACACGCTGTGCACATATCAACCAGCGGAGATCTGGCTTGCTCGAGAGACTTGTAGCTTTTGCAACTGGTGACGTAGAATTTTGGGCGGTCCGGTTTTTAATCACCAATCTCTGTAGCCAATGAAAAGCTTACTGTATGTAAACAGACAGAATGACGCACGGTTCATCACACGATGATCTTAATGAATATCCAGCAAAAGTCGAACAATGCCGAAGCCGATTGGATGATACAGTAAACTATCTTGAAAAATATTCATCTGATTTCTAAGATGAATAAAACAATAGAGAAGTTAAAAATGATGACGTAAACAGTTGCAAAAGTTACAAGTCTCTCACGGCAAGCAGAAAGTTTGATCTGGCCGCTCAGCAGACTCGAGTGTGTGAGCTGTGTACAGTCTTCAAGAACAGTTGTAAACAGGTGTTACAGCAGTGCTCGTGGAAGTTGCAGCAACGGGCAGTGAGAAGTAATTTGAAAGGTTGCAATGGAGCACAATGCGATGGAATCACCGTGAAGAATAGGAACAGAAATAAAATAAAAGGTGGATGGAAGGATTACGTGAGAGACTTGGGGCAAGTCTATCCAAAACCCTGCTTTCCAGCTCTTTTTGGACGACTTGTCGCGCCAGTGTGTCGCAACATGTGTCGCAACATGTGTCCCCGACTTGTGTCTAGTGTAAACAAGATCAAAATTTCTGTGTCCAGGTGTGTCCGCAACATGTGTCGACACATGTGTCCTGAAATGTTGACAGTGTACACGGGGCTTTACACGACACAAGGTGAAAAAATAAGCGTAAAGAAATCCTCCTTAATTGAGAAATGCGTCGTGATTACTTATATTTAAGGCCAATAACTCCAACTAGTTAGCAGGTCGCCAAAAGCCTAGGTAATATCAAGGATGCGTGGCCATCACTTTTCTTGTAACAGTGTCAAACCTTTTCAGATATTATTACATTAACTCTTCCAAATTTTCTTCTTTATTGAAATTACAATAGAACGCCCAAAGTGGATACTACGGAAATCAACATCGAAGAAATGGCATGAGGGATATTGAATAGCGTCTAACGCGTAGTTAGAATAATCTTTCATATTCAGTCGTTTGTAGTGGTTGTGGGATGTGAAAATGAAGAGTTATATCTTCTTGATATAATGAAAAGTGCAATTTTGCTTTAACGGATTGATCTGGTAATAAGCATACTTCAAAGCGAAGAGTTATTATACAAATAATAAATGTTTATGAGTGCGATAGTATGAATTATTTCATGAGTTGAAAGATTGAACGCTCTGTTTAACGAGGCGAAGCCGAGTTGAACAGAACGTTAAATCTTTCAACGGTATTATATGGTATTTTGATTAATTATTTCAACGGTATTATATGGGAATGGTATTATATGGTACTGAATGTTTTGGTTTTTCTAATTAAGTTTTTTCTTTTACGGGAGTGATCTTCTTTGTAAAGCCCACAAGGGTTTTAAGTTCACTTCCGTCCACATATTATTTTGTTTGATACTTCTGTCTGTATATTTTCTGATAACGTGGAAAAACAAATAAACGAATGAATGAATGAATGAAAAAAAATTATTTGTTTTATATAACACCTTATTAACTTAGTGTCGTTGGTTAAAGTTGTATTTTGGCGGTCACCATGTTTTGTGTTTGTCCGTGTGATATAGGTAGCTCCATGGTTTGTCGTTTGCTAGCAACGCGTTTGTGTGCCTTTTATGATATACAATGCGCGATCACCAACGCTGCATTGGTTTATTGAGTTGCGACATATTTTGTACTGTTACGGCTTGTGGTCGCAAGTCAAACCAATAACAGCGAAAGATCACAGAAGAACGAGATTAAAATTCAACAACTTAATGATTATTTACAATCTCCTTATCTCACTTAAATTTACAATAATTAATTAGACTTACTCACAATCCTTTACTTAATATTTGCCTGGTCTGGTCCAAGGGCTGGTAGTGCATGCACGTTGACGATGGTACAGTAGTAGACCTGCAGCGTGCTGTAGCGTAGGAACTGGTTCCACGAGCGAATAACGACAAGGCTAGCGATGATGGATAATAACACTCTCAATACACAGCGTAGAAACGGCGTAAGGCAATTTGTCACAAGTGTGAAGTGTCAGTGGCTGGCCTCATATGATTCGGTCAACAAACGGACAGCAGAATAACGTCTGGACTCGATGGTGTCTCTCGATGAAGTATTAGGGTATCTCTCCTTGATAATAGTTGTTGAACTGCCTTTTATATGCAAGGCTTTTATTCGAGAACTCTCCAGAATTTAACAGAAACTTCTAGTGTACACAGTCCAACAATAACGAGAACGTTCCTCAATAGAAACTTCTAGAACACACAGTAGTTGAATAACGATAATTGCAGCTTCTTCGAAGTGTTGCCAGGTCGCTGCTATAATTGGGACATAACGTAAACAGTTCTCACTTCTAGACAGTTCTAGAAAGGCTGCGTTGAAGTTGAATTCTCTGGAACTTTCCATTCGCTCGTCGATGGATTCAATCCGGTGTTCCTGACGGGTCGTCTTGTAACACTCCCCCCCCCCTTGAAAAAGTTTTGGACGTCTCGGACAAAACTTAAGTTACAATATTTACAATGTATAACTTTACAGTAATAACTACAGTACGTATATTATGTAGTCCAATATTCAATGGAAGGTATAATCATAACATACAACTTGTCTTGCTAGGTGATGATACATGAATGTAGTAACATCATCAATACACATTGTGCCATAGTTAACACAAAATTTCAAAACTTACAGTGATATCTTCAACATACTGCATCAGATCAAATTCTTGACAAAGAGTCTGGTACAACATTGTTTTTCCCTTTAATGTGCTTAATATCTACATTATATGATTGCAGAAATAAACTCCACCTCATCAATCTTTGATTCTTGTTCTTCATCTTAGATAAAAATGTCAAAGGGTTATGATCAGTGTATACAGTGATAGGGAAACTAGTAGTTCCCAAATAAACATCAAAGTGTTGAAGACCAAGTATCAAAGCTAAAGTCTCCTTTTCAATTGTTGAATAATTTTTCTGGTGTTTGTCAAATTTCTTAGAATAATAACAAACAGGGTGATCAACACCATGCTCATCAGCTTGAAGCAAAACTGCTCCTATGCCATTGTCACTGGCATCTACTGCCAACTTAAACTGCTTCTCAAAATCTGGAGCAATCAACACTGGTGAACTCATTAGTGCCTTTTTCAGTAATTCAAATGCTGCTTGGCAATTATCTGTCCAATCAAACTTTTCATTTTTCTTTAACAATTTTGTCAGTGGTGCAGCAATGTCAGAGAAATTCGGACAAAAACGTCTGTAGTAACCAGCCATAGGAAGCGCATGAGCTGCCTTTTATCAGTTGGGGCAGGGAATTTGTCAATGCCCTCAACTTTAGCCTTAATTGGTCTAACTTTACCCTGACCAACCACATGCCCTAAGTATATCACATGGGCACAAGCAATCTCACTTTTGACCAAATTGACAGTCAAATTAGCTTTGGCAAGCTTGTCAAATAATGCCTTAACATGTTGTACATGTTCATCCCACGAGTTGCTGTACACAATAAGGTCATCAACATATACTTCACAATTTTCTAAATTTGACGTAAGATTATTTACTAAGCGCTGAAACGTCATCGGTGAGTTTTTCATACCAAACGGCATGACCTTATACTGAAATAACCCATCTGGCGTCACGAATGCCGAGATTTTCCGAGCCCTCTCAGTGAGTGGTATCTCCCAGTACCCCTTTAGTAAGTCAAACTTTGATACATACGTAGCTTTCCCAATCCTATCAATACAATCATCGACACGGGGTATCGGATAGGAATCCGTTCTTGTGACCGCATTCACCTTTCGGTAATCAGTACAAAATCTGTACCCACCGTCTGGCTTGGGGACCAATATACAAGGGGAAGACCATTCACTATTACTAGGTTCTATAATGTCATGGTCTAACATATACCGAACCTCATCCCTGAGATGTTGTCGTTTTCGAGGGTTAACTCGGTAAGGATGCTGCTTGATTGGTGTGGCATCTCCCACATCAACATCATGTTCAATCAAATTTGTCCTAGTAGGATCATCTGAGAACAAGCATGCATATTCATAGATTAATGATTTCATTTCTGACTTTTCTTTGTGATCCAGATGACTTAATTTCTGGTCGAGATTTTTCAACACATCAGAATTTTGTAACTTAATACACATGTCAGGAACATTATTAGCCTTGGTCTCATCATTACTGAGTTCATGATCAGCATTGATAATACACACTTGATCACCTGTATCATTATTGTTACTATTTACAGCATGTACACTTTCATCCTTAGAAATGTCACAATCTTCTCTTTCATAATATTTCTTCATCATATTAATATGACATACTCTTTTAGATTTACGCTTGTCAGGTGTCAAAATGACGTAATCTGTGTCACTAACTTTTTTCTCAATGACATAAGGTCCTTGAAAGCGAGCTTGAAGTGGCTGACCAGAAACAGGTAAAAACACTAGCACCTTATCACCAGGTTTAAACTCTCTTTTCACAGTGGTCTTGTCATACCACGCTTTCATTTTCTTCTGAGAGTGTCTCAGATTTTCCTGAGCAAGTTCACATGCTCCATTAAGACGATCTTTAAAGCGGGATACATAATCAAGTAGATGTATGTCTTCACCTGGATCTGATAACCACTTCTCCTTTAACAATTTCAATGGTCCACCAACTGTGTGTCCAAAGACAAGTTCAAATGGACTGAAACCAAGTGACTCTTGTATAGACTCCCTAGCAGCAAACATCACAAAGGGAATGCCTTCATCCCAATCTCTCTCATTATCATGACAATATGTCTTTAACATATTCTTCAATGTTTGGTGAAACCTTTCTAAAGCCCCTTGGCTTTCAGGATGATAAGCCGAAGACTTAATTTGGTCTATGCCTAACTCATACAACATCTGTTGGAATACAGTTGACATGAAATTAGACCCTTGATCTGATTGGATCTCTTTAGGCAACCCAAACAATGTGAAAAATTTAAGTAAAGCTTGTAAGACTGTCCGAGCCTTAATATTTCTCAGAGGTATTGCCTCTGGAAACCTTGTAGAAGCACACATAATGGTTAATATATACTGATGCCCTGCCCTACTCTTAGGTAGGGGACCTACACAATCAATGATGACTCTACTAAACGGCTCTTCAAAAGCAGGAATTGGCTTTAAGGGTGCAGCCGGAATATTCTGATTCGGCTTCCCAACCATTTGACATGAGTGACAGGTCTTACAAAATTTGGCCACATCACTTTTAAGCTTTGGCCAATAAAAGTGATTTAGAATTCTGTGGTAAGTCTTATTGACTCCTAGGTGCCCTGCAAATGGCATTTCATGAGCAATACTCAGTATTTCCCTTCTATAAGTCCTAGGTACCACAATTTGATGGTAAATTCTCCACTCTTCATCCAATGGTGCATCAGGTGGTCGCCATTTACGCATCAAAATATTGTTTTTCAAATAAAAGCATACTGGGACGTCTTTCGATTCATCCTCAGTGAGTGCACCAGCTATTAATGGCTGAAGCTCTTCATCATGTTGTTGTTGCACTGACAACTGGTCTCTGTGGAGTGTGTCAGACATTTTTGATTTTTCCTGTTCTACCCCCTCACTATGTGTGGGGCCAGGAGACTCACAATCCTGACTATCATTAAGATTAGTCATAAAAGATTGGCTGAGATCATACCAAGAATCTTCACTTTCATGAATATTTTCACTAGAATCTTTTTCAGACTCTGACTCCTCCTTTGGGAGTGTTGTTCCATTTTTAGGAACTAATTCCTCAATTTTAGAGGGCGGATGATTAAGTTTATCATCCTTATTTTCAGAAATCATACCCTCATTTTTAGAGAGTGGATGTTTAAGATTATCATCCTTACATGATTCCCTACTTGTTCCACTTTTGGGAACTGTATCCTCACTTTTGGAGGGTGGATGTTTAAGATTATCATCCACGGCGAGCTTTTGTGACATAGCTCTAGTGACAGCACAGGCAGGGAATAAATTTGGAAATTCCTTTTCTAATTGCTCTGTGTTGTTATAATCACATGGTTTATCTGTCAAAATTGCATTGGCTACTACCTTTCCACCAGCTAGGTCATTGCCTAGCAACAGAGATACCCCCTTTACAGGTAGAGTAGGTCTGACCCCTACTATGACCGACCCAGAAACTAAATCTGACTTCAAATTAATTTTGTGGAGAGGGACCGAAATAAATCCACACTCAACCCCCTGAATTAGTACATTTGCCCCTGTGGCAGTAGAGTCCGATAATGGCAAAACTCCATCAAGAAGCAACGACTGAGTTGCGCCTGTGTCACGCAAAATTTTAATTTTGACGGGTGGATGAGCTGAATTCCCATCTAGGGAAATAAACCCCTCAGACACAAATGGAAGGTATTCTTCCTTAATTTTGTCGTTAGAATTAGGCCGTAAAGTCACGACTACCTCAGAAGAGTTCTCTACATTGGCTAAGGCATTAGAAGCTGTTTCAGTCTCCTTTAATTTTGCCAATGTGAAGCAATTTGCCATTGTGTGGCCCTTTTTGTGACAGAAACCACAACTTATGTCTTTAAAGGCAGCTTTGTTTGAGCTGACCTGGTCGTTCTTTTGACGACTTGAATCTGGTTGTTTTTTACCAGAATTTGTTGGAGAGATAGAACCAGACTGAGATCCACTATTACTTGTTGTGCCACTATTATTGCCACTGTTGCCATATTTCTTATTTGGCCTACTAAACTGACCCTTGTTTTGAGTCTGACCCACTTTACTGAATTTATGGGTAAGTGCATACTGATCAGCCAAATTTGCAACTTCACTCAACTTGTCAGCCTTATTTTCCTCAAGGTGAGTCTTAATGTCATCATTCACACACCGTTTGAATTCCTCGACTAGCATCAGTTGTCTTAAAGTGTCAAATGTGGAGACCTTTTTGGAAGCACACCATCTATCGAAATGCCTTTCTTTTTGATAAGCAAACTCTACATATGTTTGTGTATCCGCCTTACGATACTTTCTGAATTTTTGGCGATAAGCTTCGGGCACCAATTCATAGGCTTGTAATATGGCCTTTTTAACCTTATCGTAATCCATGCTGTCCTCTATTGACAGAGCGGAATACACTTCTTGAGCCTTGCCTGTGAAATTACTCTGGATGAGTATGGACCATTTATCTCTTGGCCACTTTAGTTGCTCACCCAGCTTTTCGAAATGGTTAAAGAATTTCTCCACATTATCCTCCTGAAATTTGGGGACAAATTTTACGTGCTTAGAAACATCGAATCCCCCAGTATCCAAGCCTATTTTAGGGTCTGAGGCTTTTATGACCCCTAACTCTAGTTGCTTCAACCTAAATTCATGTTCTCTTGCCTCTTTTTCCCTTTGCATTTGCATTTCTCTTTCCTCTTTTTCCTTTTGCATTTGCATTTCTCTTTCCTCTTTTTCCTTTTGCATTTGCATTTGCATTTCTCTTTCCTCTTTTTCCTTTTGCATTTGCATTTCTCTTTCCTTTCTTTCCCTTTCTTCTCTTTCCCTTTCTCTTTCCATTTCTTTTAATCTAATCTCCTTATTCATTTCTATTTCAAGCCTTTTCAATTCAAATGTGTTGTCAGTTGGCACAGTGATAGCTGTTTCCAATACTGTAATAGGCAGGATACTTTCATCCACAAGATATTCTAGAACATATCTTTTAATCTCGTCTTTCCGCATTAAAGGCTGAAATTCAATGCCATAATGTTTTGCGACCTTTACAATCTCAGACTTCTTTAATGAATCTAATTCCTCGACTGAGGGACTAGCCACGAATTTATCTAAGTTGAATGGCATTTTGAAATTGTATCAAGCCTTCAACAAACAAATAAGTAGTCTGAGCAAACACAGTTGCTTACGATTCACAACAGAATTTCTCGAATTTTCTAGTATTTTTCGTTCCCGGATAGGCCCCCAATTCTGTTACGGCTTGTGGTCGCAAGTCAAACCAATAACAGCGAAAGATCACAGAAGAACGAGATTAAAATTCAACAACTTAATGATTATTTACAATCTCCTTATCTCAGTGACACTTAAATTTACAATAATTAATTAGACTTACTCACAATCCTTTACTTAATATTTGCCTGGTCTGGTCCAAGGGCTGGTAGTGCATGCACGTTGATGATGGTACAGTAGTAGACCTGCAGCGTGCTGTAGCGTAGGAACTGGTTCCACGAGCGAATAACGACAAGGCTAGCGATGATGGATAATAACACTCTCAATACACAGCGTAGAAACGGCGTAAGGCAATTTGTCACAAGTGTGAAGTGTCAGTGGCTGGCCTCATATGATTCGGTCAACAAACGGACAGCAGAATAACGTCTGGACTCGATGGTGTCTCTCGATGAAGTATTAGGGTATCTCTCCTTGATAATAGTTGTTGAACTGCCTTTTATATGCAAGGCTTTTATTCGAGAACTCTCCAGAATTTAACAGAAACTTCTAGTGTACACAGTCCAGCAATAACGAGAATGTTCCTCAATAGAAACTTCTAGAACACACAGTAGTTGAATAACGATAATTGCAGCTTCTTCGAAGTGTTGCCAGGTCGCTGCTATAATTGGGACATAACGTAAACAGTTCTCACTTCTAGACAGTTCTAGAAAGGCTGCGTTGAAGTTGAATTCTCTGGAACTTTCCATTCGCTCGTCGATGGATTCAATCCGGTGTTCCTGACGGGTCGTCTTGTAACAGTACGTACCGCAGTGATAGTGACGTCACAGCCGTGTGTTATACTAGTAAAACACACGACCGTGTGTTATTTTAGACTATTACACGATGGATAACACACGACCGTGATAATAGTGCCGAATCACCCATGACATGTGACCACCAATCCTCCAATCAAATGCAGAGAAATTTATAAGGTGTTATATGAAGGTATTTCAATAACGCATCGTAATGAGAAAACGGAACCATAAATAATATTTTACAGTAAGATATGTCTGGTTAACCGTACTAACAGAGATTAAAAGGTGGAGTTGCAAATCATGCTAATCACCGCTGTATTCTATACATATTTTGTGTTTTATGAATTTTTCAAATAAACTGATAAGAAAATAACGATAAAAGACCACCTCTAGCTTATTTCAACTTTGATTTGGACCTAAGCAAGTAGAATACGCTATTTAAACATTTCGCATCGCTCTATACATACCTTTTGGTTTTATTACTGTTTATAACATAATGATAGGCAAATAATGGCAAGAACGAAGTTTTAGCAAAACAAAAAACAAAAACACAGGTTGTGGAAATTTTTCATTTTTCATTTTTCATTTATGTCACAAGTCGCCAGACCAGTAACCAAAGATACAGCACCCATTAACAATTTCTAAAAGTGAGAGAAAATATATTATATATATATATATATATATATATACATACATATATAGATCAATGAAAGTAGTAAAAAGTGCTTAAAGTTTAGGAGAAAACTCCGCAACGTTTCGGGTACATACCCTTCATCAGGCGGCAAAATACCAACTGATCAGTAAAACGCGATTCAAATGAAACAAACAAACGCGTGCTTACACAACTCGACCGATGCGCGTGCGTTGGCCGCGCTTACAGAGTGTGTATGTACACCCCAATAAAACAACGCAGTAAAACAATGCAACTGCGTTGACTACAGTAAAGCTACGCAACTGCGGGAAATCAAAAAAAAAAAAAAAAAAATGCGCAACTGCGTGAAATAACTAAAAGCTGTAATGATGCAATCTAAAACGATTGACGCGCTCACAGTGTGTATGTACACAGTAAAACAACGCAGTAAAACAATGCAACTGCGTTTAACTACAGTAAAGCTACGTAACTGCGGGAAATACAAAAAATCTGCGCAACTGCGTGAAATAACTAAGGGCGGTCATGACGCGATCTGAAACGATTGAAGAGAGACGGTCATGTAAAAAAAGAGGCTAGCACGCGTTTGGCAAGAAAACTAAAAGCGTTGTTTTACTGTGTACATACACACTGTGAGCGCGTCAATCGTTTTTACCACTGTTGTACAATGGAGGCCTCACCGTTAAAATAAAGAGGCGCGCAGCGCAGTGACGTCGATGCATCTATAGAGGGATTTCAGTCAGTTCAACGTAGTTGTGACTCAGCTTCTGCGATATAGTCGGTGGTATTCAGGATCGTGACGGCACCGCCCTTGTCAGCTCTTTTTTAATAACGATGTTGTCGTTGCGTTTACGAAATAGAGACTTCTACTACCCATTGGATGATGACTGCACTGATGAGTTTGCTAAAGAACTTAAATCGTTAGCCGACAATCTGAGGTCTACAGAGCTACAACAACAGGTGAGTGCGCTTATACCTGAGAACCCCAGTCCAGGGAAATTTTATACCTTACCTAAACTCCACAAATTACCTAAGCTGATAGGCCAACAACATCCCGGTCTCATTGGTGACATTTCGAAAGCCAGTCCGGCAGATATCGTGAATCTATCTAAAACTAATGGAATTCTCCCCCCTGGAAGACCCATAATCTCAGGAATAGGCACACTCACCGAACCATTATCAGGTTTCATTGATTCTGTGTTAAATCCTCTAGTAAGTAAGATTCCTAGCTATGTTCAAGATACCACCCACTTTTTCAGAATTCTTAATGAGATTCCTACCCTCACCCCTAATTCATTCCTAGTCACCATGGACGTCAGTTCTTTGTACTCTAACATTCCCCATGCTGACGGTGTTCAGGCTTGCAGAGAATTCCTTACGCAACATAACCACCCAGATGAGTTTGTGAGTGATGTATGCGACCTTATTGAATTTATTTTGAGCCATAACAACTTTACCTTCAACGATAAGCATTTTCTACAGGTCAAAGGGACCGCAATGGGCACCAGAATGGCTCCTAGCTATGCTAATATCTTCATGGCATGTTTCGAAGATAAACTTATGAATGCTTCAACAATTCGACCCGCCCACTATTACCGTTACATAGATGATATATTCTTCATATGGCCCCATAGTGAGAAAGAATTCTTAGCGTTTTACAAACGGGCAAATGAGCTACACGATAGCATATCTTTCACTATGGAACGCTCCTATGAAGCGATACCCTTCCTTGACGTATTGGTGAAAATCAAGGATTCCACTATTTCCACGTCCCTTTACACCAAACCCACTGATATCCACAAATATTTGGATTTCAATAGTTGTCACCCTCTTAGCTTAAAAAGATCTATTGTTTACAGCCAAGGCATTAGGATCAAGCGTATATGTTCTGACAACGATGATTTCCAGCATCAGCTTGCAGTTTTTGTTAGCCATCTTCTTTCTAGTGGCTATCCCCTTAAGCTTATTAACAAAGAAATTAGGAAACTTTCCAACTCTCGCCGCTCTGAATTGCTGGAATACAAAACCAAGAATCCTAGTTCCCGCATCCCTATGGTATTTGATTACCATCCCAAAGTTGAGATTCTTTCTAGAATCTTACGTAATGACTTCAAGATATTGCGGGACGACGAGTCTCTTTGTAATTTATTCTCCCAACCACCCCTACATGCTAAAAGGCAAACATCTAATCTGAGTTCCATTCTCACCTCCTCCAGCCTCCCCTCCAAAAACAAACACACAGGTAATAGGAAGTGTCTGAAACCCCGTTGTCAGATTTGCAATATTATCAACTGCGAACCCAACTTCCAACCACCGGGAGCCAACGTAATTATCAAACCACCCATGCTCACTTGTGACTCGCCTAACGTAGTATATCTTTTGTCCTGTGACAGATGTTCCTATGGTAACTATGTTGGTGAAACTTCTAACCCCTTCCGATTCAGGTTCAACTACCATAAGAAGACTATCCGTGATAACTCGAGGGGTTACCCTGTGGCTGAACACTTCAACCTACCTGATCACAGTATAGATAACTTGAAATGCACTCTCATAGGTTCAGGGTTTAATTCCCTCATTTGCAGGAAAAGGAGGGAAATGCAATGGATCCTCAAGCTCGGGACCCATAAACGCGGCCTAAATCGTGATTTGGGTTTCCTGAAAGGCTATTCCTTTGTGGACACACGTTATTAAGAAATGCGCGGTTTTATCAACTCCTCTACATTTCTTTTAGGAGTTATCGCGCGAGTAGGCGTTAGCTTATACTTTTGCACTATTTTTCTCTCACGCGTCCCACACTGCATCGCGCCCACACCCCTCACCTCTATTGTAGTCGCGCGCTCTTTTTCTTTATTACGTAACTATCTGTAGCGTTTCTCAACACTTTGTTAACGCTTTTGTTTTGTTTTGTTTCGATCTATCTTCTGTTATATCATTAGCCACTGAAGAAGACCCCAGGTGGGGTAGAAATATATGGCTGCTAATTAAAACATTAGTACTTCATTTTGTCCATCTTCCGTTTTGGATCGTTCTTTAATTTCTACATTAAACGAAGTACACGTGGATATTCTACTCATTATCATGTGATATATATATATAAATATATATGTATATATATATATATGTATATATATATATATATATATATATATATATACAACCCCGCCCCTTCCTCCTTTCCTCCTCAAGAAGAACGAATGGACTTGTATACGTGGTACAACAAAATTCTCAAGTCCACAGTGGTTAGGACCGGGTCGGGGGATGAACTCTGCAAAGTCTGTTCTGAGAATATTACTAATATTCCCTATACTGCAAGATCTCTACTTTCTACCTTTCCAAGAAATTTTCTTTACTCCCTCACATTATGTTTTGACCAGCTATATGTGTAAGTAATTTACAAGTGTGTGATACAAAGTTTTTCTGAGTGGAAATGCATCTCAGGATACACATAGTTTTAAGATTAATTGTAACTGAAATGTGAGCGTTGCTTACAAAGATAGAAAGGAAAAGGTCTAATTTAAGGCAGCTGACATTATTTTGTCTTTCATTTCGCTTCGCCAGTTTGCTTCCTTCTTTCTTCCTCTTTCCCTCGTTCCCTCTACGCGTGTTTGCTTCCTTTTTATTTTTAATTTTTCTCGTCCTTCTGAATAGTAGTTATTGACCTATCATGTTGTACCGTACCGTGGGGAGGAGGAAGGTAATGGACAATTGCAAAAGCAGAACCCGATCCGTACAAAGGTTATTTAATTTAACTATTATCATATCTTTCCTGGCCTTTTGGCAAGGATGGTGAAAGTTGGCTGTAAAGAATACCCTCCTGCCGGGAATGACTGAATAACTTTCGTCTTATAAAGAAGGCTCTCAGAAGCCAAGCTGGATTTTCGCGTGTTTAGAGCAAATTCGATACCATGTGCAAATTATTCATCACAAAATCTAAAAGTTTTCATGTTTGGCCGCACACTGTCTGTATATGCGTTTTTTTTTTCAATACGTATTTACCGCCCTTACTACCTGACAATACAGTGCACTGACTGGTATATTCAGTACCTTATTCGTCCCTGCTAACTCACATGCAGCTTGAATCTTCTGCGATAAACATGAATAATCCAAGACGCCAGGGGCGTAGCAAGACCCACGGGGGCAGGGCCGTCGCGACCGGGGGGGTGTGGCGGGGGTGTCTCCCCCCCCCCCCCAAAGTTAGTCAGAGCGACGATAGTCGGAAAATCTGAAATTCCAGTTGGAATTTCTGATATCTCAGTCTAGCACATTTTTCCGACTGAGCCTGTGTCAACTTTGTATATATTTTCCAACTAGACCAAGTGAGAATAATACCAAACGTTATTTTCCTCACGTAAAATCAAACCAAAGCTGTCCTTTTTTCGCAAATTCTTCTCAAACTCTCAAAATTTTCGCGCGCTCCGCGCGCCTTAAACCTAACCTCAGTGTTGTTCTTATTATCAATATCTTCCGATAGCAACTTTCGGAGAAGCACAACAGCAGAAGTTGAAAGCTGTTTACAAATTACCAGGTAAAAGACTGGCTTTTTGAGTGGCATATTGGTTTGTTGGGCAACTGAAAGTATCTTGATGCAGATTCTGAATGCAGGTTTTATTATGGAAATCTTACTTAATGGAAATTTGGGCGCGCTTCGCGCGCATGCATCACGATTTACAATCAGTCTCATGGACATTATTAAAGTAATTATACCAGACACAGTTCTGTGGGAGCTAGGGCGCTTTAGCCCCCCTCCCCAAATTTTTCCGAGCCCCACAAAATTGAGCAAAATTTCATATAGACTTATATTATAATAATATTGGTGAAGACATAGATATACTCAGAGAATACTCCAAACGTCTATTTATCAGGCCCGTAGCCACTAAGTTCTGTAACGATTCTTTCTATAACTTCAAAAAATTTTCGCGCGCTACTCGCGCTTTCATCTATAGTTTTATCTAGTGGTAACGCCCCGTTTCAAGCGTATTGGATTTCAACGTTTCCACAAATGTTCTTCCGTGTAGGCGTGATTCTAGAGAAACACATCGTTGCGAAGTTCTTTCCTCTTTTTCCTAACTTTTGGAAGATTCTTTCTTCAGCCTCGCCATCGTAGCAAACATATTTTGTAAGAAAAAGATCTTTCAGTTTCGTAGCAGATCCTTAATGGGTAAGATAAAGAATGTAATCCCCGACGACGACCATGCAGTCACCCGAACAAATTTCTTGGTTTTTGTCCAGATTCTTCAGTAAAAGCCCAAACTTTTTCAACTTTCCTTAATGAAAATTCAATATAACCCCAAATTTTTCGGCGCGCTTCGCGCGCCTTATATTTTGAGTTGGGTTACCCATTGCATCTGTCGGGACTTAGAGTAGCTGGCCCCCAGTCAGGGCGCTACCCCCCCCATGTCGGCAAATCAAAGCACCACCCCTGGCTCAGCTTGCGTGCAGGTTTTTCATTTTGGCATTGAAGTATACCCCAAATTTCGGCGCGCTTCGCGCGCAATCCTCACAATCCACGTTGTATCACTTACGAACATTATGAGCACAACGTACCAGTGAACTTTTATAGCATAAACTAGGTGTACATTCTGAAAACGTGCTTGTTAGTCCTAAACCCCTTTTGCTATACCTACCTGGGAGGTCTAGTATCATTTTTCTGCACCTATACTCTCCCTCCCGCCCATTTCCCATTGCTGGAAGCTGTTCGTCTGGATTTTCGTTTAAAATTAGTAAAAATACGATAGATGTAAAGTGCTTGGCGTCATACTCTATATTATTATTTAGATGCCAGGTAGTAAGCATTATGTCATTGCCGCATTTTTTATAATTGATCTAGAGCTTCCATGAGGCCTATATACAGGTATATGCTAGCATTAGATGCCAGAATAGAAGGCATTAAAGTAGTCAAAGGGGGGGTGCAGGATGTTTGTTCACAACGTATTCTTCTCTTAGACAACATACTTTCTACTTTCACCTAACCAAATCTTAGTATTCACTAAATTATGGACATTTTCCAGCCATATATGATCAGTTTCAAAAGTATCCCAAGATAGCACCATTTTGCATCTAAGCAACCTTACCTTAGCAAAAATTTCTCAAAGGGGACGGCATCTTTATTTAGTGACAAAGGAAGGATCCCCACTGCTGTATGTAAAAGCAGGGCGCATAAAAATGGGGCGATTTACGCGCCACCATTCAGTTGGAAAAAATATCCATCCAGTCGGAATTTGGGACCTTCACACCCCCCAAACATATGACCCTAGCTACGGCCCTGCACGGGGGTCCATTCACAAGAGAAAGCGAGGGGGTCCCAAACCAATGGTATCATAAACGCATAAATGCATTTTCCTCGCATAAATGTATTTTCCTCCAATCTCCACGGGGAGGTACGGGGTAAGAGAGAGACCTTGCATGCACCAGATCCGGGTTCAATCTCGTATACCATTCTTGCCTTGTTCTTCAAAAGCAATTCTGCAATTGTTGATTGCTTTGTGGTTCCTTTCGGGTCTGTACTGGCAAGGACTGCGGAGCCACTATTTTGAAGTGGGGGAGGGGGAAATCATCGAAGCGGCTCAATATGTTCAAGAAAAAATAAAAACACCAGTTCTCAGCTTAAGGCGGCCCAAAATGCCCACGGCAGAGAAAGTGCGGGGGCTAAAGCACCCGTATCGCCCCCTTCTCCGTGGTCCCTGACTGGGTGGGTAGACGGTAGGCAGAGTTACGATTTTTGAGATTTTTTCAGCACCTGGTTGGGGCCCCCTGAGCCTTCGGGCCCCTGGACATTGTCCACCCAGTCCACCCACTTGCTACGCCAGTGCAAGACGCTGCACCATCGTGTGAAGAAATGCAATACGTTATCGAACCATTCATGTACACAAATCTTCTGAATTGAACAATGGCCTTTCCATGCCAGGTAGGATTGCAAGGAAGCCTCATGAACTAAACGGAACCATGACTAGTTTCAAACGTCAATATACCCACCTGATGCCATTGGCGTAGCCAGGATTTTTGATTGAGGGTGGCCAACCGCAGGACCTGATCGCCGGCCTGGGGGAAATTAATATTTAAGTACCCTCAGATGCAATCTGGTGCAACAGTTAGCATCATTTAAAGTCATTTTTTGGATCCGTTACAAAAGAAAAAAAAACAAAAAAAAATTGCCCTGCAAAGAATGTAGGGGGGGGGGGGCGTATGCACCCTTGATCCGGTCCTGAACTGTCATAAGAAAAATTATGCTAAGCAAATCAAAGGTTGTCAGTTCATTGGTGTAATTGTGTAATCAGGCCTTTCTCGATGGGTAGGCACTAGCCTATGCAAATTTTTCCGGGGATGCTGGTGTAACTCAGTCATAAGAAAATGTCAAACAAATAACCAAAAGTCATTAGCGTTTTAACTGAACATGGCCAATAGTCATGGCCGTACGGGCCCGGGGTGATGGGGCGGCCGCCTCCCAAATGTCAGAAACCTGACTAAATCGGGCAGATATTTTGTTTCAGTCGGGCGGAAAATTGGGCAGTTAAACTAGGTCTGGAGTCGGGCAAAAATCACCGCCCTCTCTGAGAAAAATAGTCCCGTACGGCCATGCCAATAGTTTCGGCCTCAGAATGTTAATGAAGCCATGGCTTGAGCACTGGCATAATTAGAGGAAATGGTCGGCTCTCCAGAACAGTGCTTTGGTCACGTCACTGAGTTCTGAACTCAGTGACGTGACCAAAGTAGTGATATATCGGGATAAAATAATTTGATATAGAAATAGTCAATCTATATCTCATGGTGTATAGGAGTAAATTCTCAGGAAACCAGTAGAGGGTCTGGTTTATGTAGATGGTTGACTGTACGTAGTAGTAAGCTATAGCGATTGTGCTATTGCTAAAGTTACCTTTTCAAAACACAGAATTGTAAGTGCTCACGCGCACTACACTTCCAATCCATCGGAACACTGGTCGCACTGTGCGTTTGTAACAATTTCATTTAAAGTGTCACAGCAACTTTACCAAATTTCTTCCAAGTACAAATACACTGAATAACGGAGATTTCTATTTTCATCAGAACATCAGTCGTATTGGAGGTGTGCTTTGTTTATCTGAAGAAACTCACATCATGAGTATTTTTCGCCTCTCTGGTAATATCGATGAGACATTTGTATTATCAAAGCTAATATTAAACCACGAAAGAATGTTTTTCACTTTACCATGGAGATAACCTATCAAGGTTTATCTGCACTCGAGAAACTTCCTAAATAGAAACATATCCTTCTGTAAATTCAGGAAACTTTCCACACCTACAAAGAATCAGCTCTACTTTATTTTGGAAAAATAATTTCAATCCAGTTACATCCTTGCTTCTTTCACCGCAATTTTATCCTTTGTAAACCATTCAAAGACGCAGTTTTGTGCTACGTAAATATCCATTCACCCGTGATACTTCTAACCGCTACTGGTACAAGCTCGACATACAGTACCCGAAAAGAAGCATTGGATCGTAACACTCTTAAATCATTCCATCAAGTAGGGGGTCTTGTTGTTATCTTGCAACCGATTTGTTTTTTCTCTATTGATAGCTATTCACCAGCTTATCGAAAAATACGAGAATTCAGATTTCACGATTGTTTCACCAAATTTGTAAGTGACAACTCGTTGGCATTCTGTCGCCGACTTTACCCTACCGCTACTGATTAGACATGGTAATTATCTTTCACGGTCGAAACGCGTCCAGCAATAGCAAACCAGCCATGGCTTACTTCCAAGTAAAGTCACTCTATACCATTAAACCATACCCATCCCTGGTTTCCTGGTTGCCTATTTTAGTTACCATAACATGGTAACTTGACGGTTCTAGGATACAGTACAGGTATCTTGTATATCCCGACATATCATCAATTTAGTCACATCACTGAGTTCTGGAGAGCCGACCACACTTTTCAATTTTAATTTTTTTTTCAGAATTCGATTTGGGGGGTGGTGGCCCTCGTGCCCCCTCCCTCTGGCTACGCCAAAGTCTGGCGCTTCTGTATGTCACTACCATTCAAAATATTTAAAGGTGATCAGTCGTCTTGAAATATTCTTTGTGACGTCAGCCTTTTCTTGACATGTTTCTGCAGTCGTCACTGTTCAAGGATACACCGTACAAGTAGCTATGATGACATCGGTATAGCTAGATGTAGCTACAGCTACAAGCCGTCTCTTCTTGCTTACCGATTAGCTATACCATGCTTGTACGGTGTATCCTTGAACAGTGACGACTGCAGAAACATGTCAAGAAAAGGCTGACGTCACAAAGAATATTTCAAGACGACTGATCACCTTTAATTCCTTGAAAAGAGCAGCGGTGTTAACTCTGTTCTGATGAAGTAGTTAAGCAAGCGACTGTTTTTTCACCACGAGCAGTCGATTAAGATATGACTGAAAATTGTTTCTCAACTCAATGAGAAACATTTTCACATAATTCTCAAGAGCCATTCACGAAATTACATACTCGAGTACACTAACTAAAATTGGGGTGGCTACAATTTCATTTCTTCTTGAAATCTGAATTTGTTTCTCAAAGCACGAAATCTAAAAGGAAAGAATGTTTATGACGCAATTAAATGTCAAAAGCAGTCGCCCCAAACTTATTTTGAAACAATAGCTAAATGTCACAAATTTCTTCTTATTTGTCTTTCAAGTATCTTTCATAATATTGTAGGACATAAGTATTGCATACTCAAGGTAAGCCAAGCAGTTGCTCCTTGTAAATTTTACAATTGAGTGAGAAAAATACTGTCACATGACTCTTGAGAGCCATTCAGGAAATAGGATAGTCTACTATACAATTCTTTATTGGGGTGACAGCATTCTCCCTTTAAAGTTTAAAAATGTGTCATTTCACCCATCTAGGAGACATTTGGACCAAACATTTATTTGCAAGGCTACGCTTCGGTTACGCACCAGTGGCTTTCCCAGTGGCGTACTGAGAGCGCTAGGGAGAAGCCCGCAACAGCCATGTAGGGGTCCATGCAACAGCCGAGAATTCAGTAAATAAATACATGTAAATAAAATTTCAGATCATGTAGTAATCTGTCCAAAGGTGTACCAAAGATAACACCATTTTGGGTCTGGAAAAACTTAGAATCTTGGCAACATTAAAACAGTTATTTTCAAATAGTAGAGGTGTCATCCCTCCCCTCAGGCAACATCCTCTTCGATTACATCCTACCAAAACAGAAAAACTCACTAAATAATGACGACGATTCCTAATCATACAAGCAATTCAACGCTTTACGAAGCTTTAAGCTAGACAAAAACTTCTCAAACAGTACAGGTGCTATCTCCTACTCTTAGACAGCACCTCTTAACTTACGCCTTGCAAAAGACAAGAAGAATATCACCTAATAGGCTATTAGCAATTTGCAAATATATAATCAGTTTAAAGGTTTGATAAAGATAGCACAATTCTGCACCCAAGCCAGGTAGTAAATGAACCCCTCCCTTCAGCACCCTCCCTCAGAATGTAACCTCCGTCGGCATACACAGGATCCGTTGGGGTGTTCAACGTCTGCAGGCAAGACACATGTTGCTCGCATAGACAGATTGCCTCCCCTGCTTGGGATTGAGCCCAGGATACGGCCCTGTAGCCCACACACATTGTGTGCCAACATAGCCTCGACAATTGAAACTCAGTGCAGGCCTCCTGTGGCTCTATCTCGGAGGTGTTTTGTTTAAAGGTGATCAGTCGTCTTGAAATATTCTTTGTGACGTCAGCCTTTTCTTGACATGTTTCTGCAGTCGTCACTGTTCAAGGATACACCGTACAAGTAGCTATGATGACATCGGTATAGCTAGTAGGTATACAGCTACAAGCCGTCTCTTCTTGCTTACCGATTAGCTATACCATGCTTGTACGGTGTATCCTTGAACAGTGACGACTGCAGAAACATGTCAAGAAAAGGCTGACGTCACAAAGAATATTTCAAGACGACTGATCACCTTTAAATTGGAGGAGATAGAAGTAGACTTAGTAGCAGGCGCGTAGCCAAGAGGGGCGAAGGGGCAGCCGTCCCCCACTCTTGAGCAAAATTTTGGTACTTTTTTATTTTTTCACAATATTGCTAGTGTTTCCCCTATTTATATGCGGTAAATAGGCCTGGGAAGTGCCATTTCCAGCCATCTGGGAAGCATTTTGAACCAAAATTTTCTCGCTCTCCGCGCCAACCCATGGGTTGGAGCGGAGAGCGATATATATATATGTATATGGCATACTTGCCAAGTATATGGCATACTTGCCAACTCTACCGAAACCGTAAGGGGACAAATTGTAAACCTACCATATCAGGAACACATGGTATTTAGTGGTAGGCCTATGTACAAAAGCAACACCTTACACTTGTTTGAAGCTGCTATGTGATTCTGCGTACTTGTAGAATGATAAATTATTTGCTAGCAATATGTGTGTATTTGATCTCTATATAGTTATTCCTACAAAATATCAATGTATATATATATATATATATATATATATATATATATATATATATATATATATATAATATATATATATATATATATATATATATATATATATATACATATTGAAAGGATATTATATATATGTGTATACACACACACATATTATATATATATATATATATATATATATATATATATATATATATATATATATATATATATATATATATATATATATATATATATATATATCCTGCTTGAGGCTAAGTTTTCCATTCACAAAAAAACATCCTCTTTCAGTATAAGGCAAGTGCCAATGTTAGAGGAAAAATGGCCTAAGGTCTCTGTGCGTCTATTTAATATAGCGTGGATTGACTCAAGTATAACGGACCATGTGTAGTTTCATGTTAGTAGCATTTGTAAAAGGGTTCAATACCCGAAACGTTGGCAATTACAATTTTAAACCATAGCATGAGTATTACTTGTCTACTTTTTCTTATATAAATATAATTATATATATATATATATATATATATATATATATAAAAGTTTTTACATGCTTTTCTTTTTAGGGTCTTTAGCTTTGTAGGCTTATGTTTTACATTTTGGTTTTGCGTTGTACATTCCTTTCTCGTGTATTGAGTCTGTGCTCTCGTGTCTATTTTATCATTCAGTTAGTACGTTCCTGACGAAGGCAGCTTGCTGCCGAAATATAGACTGAGTTAGTACTGCACCTAACTTGTTTCTTTTAATACTTTGTGTTATGGTGTGATACCTTTTTACCGTTTTTATATATATATATATATATATATATATATATATATATATATATATATATATATATATATATATATATATATATATATATATATATATATATATATATATATATATATATATAATAAAGCGGTATTTTCCTCCTGAAATACGACAAACGTTCCAACTACGACGCCATATGTGTAGTCTGAAAGTGTGTCTAAGCATGTTCCGTGTAAACAGCTATGAAAAGTTACACAGAAACAAATTTAGGCCTACAATAGGTTGATGATCCCTACAGGCAGCGTACCGCTAAGTTTTTCTGCGTTGACTTACACATTGAATGTGGTCTATTTCGTGGCCTCTGGACCTTTGCTAAAGTTCTCAACAGGACTAATGTTACCCCTCATAATTATAAATGCTTGCGAGTGAGTAGGCCTGTCAAACTGTTGTCAAAACTACGGCGTCCACTAAAATTTTGAGCTTTGAGAGCTTCTTTAAGAGGAAAGGGGTTTCCCCCTTTGACAGTTCACTCAAGTTAATGCCTTTTTCCACAGCGGAAGGATATAAGACCAAAAATGCATAAAATATCTCCATTGCTGTCAAGGTGCATATAACCGGAGTGCCGCGATTTATTCTTTACGACTTCCCACTTCAAAGATTGAGCACATTCGTTAAGCAATATGGTATACAGACTTCTTCTACCCCAAGAAATCTTTAGGGACTAAATTCGTCGGGCAATATTTTCGCGCGGAGGATATCCCTTTAACTATAATACCTTTTAAGCCGCGGTCACACTACAACGAATTCGGATCGGGTTCCGATCCGATTTTTGTGAGTTTTTGTTGAAATCTTCTCCATTTCGGGTCGGAAAGAGCCCAAAATTTGCCAACCTGTGTAATTATATTATTTTTTTCGCAGAACTACGAAAATTAAATTTATACGAATTATTTCGTGACGTCACATCGACAGACAGCTTTTATCGGACTACGCGTGTCCGATAAAAGCTGCTTGTCGGTGTGACGTCACGAAAAAATCAGTTAACATTTTATTTTCATAGACCTCTGATGCAAATCATATATTTACACTGGTTGGCAAATTTTCGGCTCTTTCTGACCAGAGATGGAGAAGATTTTAATAAAACTCACAAAAATCGGATCGGAATCCTATCCGAATTCGTTGTAGTGTGACCGCGGCTTAACTCTATAATACGTTGCATTAACGTGCGTCAGCAGTTGATATGCAGTATATCAAGTCTCAGAGCGCCCACCATTGTCGGCGTCACAGTTCCTTTTGACGTAACAGTCATATATCTGGCGCCTTTGGGTCATCGACCTCATTGATTATACTGTGTCTTACTCTGTCTTCATTTTTACTCTGCGTCTGGTGATAATGCCAAAGAACGCATAGGTACACATCGAACGCGATGTTGCAGTGTTTCCTTTATTAGGAAACAATGCATCAGTAGAGTGTCGACTGTACTGGGACTAAATTTCTTCCTGAATACAACTCGGCGTTGCAATACGTTATTTTGCATGACGCCCTCTTAAAGGCGCTCACAGCTTTCACATACAACCGCTCAACCTGCCCGTCGTTTCATAAACTTTGCGCGAAAAATTCATCCCACACGTTGAAAACTTTAGACGCACAACTTATAAACTCTCCTTAGCAACTTTGTTAGAAAGCTTCATATCAACTTCGTTGAACCAAGAAACAGACGTGTGAAAAGAGTGTTACACAACATTTTGAGAAAACGTAACTTTGGTGAGTAAACACGTATAGTAAAACCGGATACAAGCCCGGATAAATTGCTTCGTAGGCTTGAGGCTATAGGCTCTCATAGGCTTGGAAGAAAAGCTTCCTCCACGACACTATCATGTATTTTCGTACGCTCCGTTTTCATTTATGCCCTATAGCCACAGTGCCTGTTGTGCATATTTCTTTTCTTTATCAGGGCCTGACCGAATCAACTTTTTCAGATATATAAAAATATTAATACATGTTAAGTTAAACTGAAATCGATAAGTTAATTGTTGAAAGCCAAAAGTTTGAAATTCCTGGCAACCTTTTTCGGATCCCTATGTTTCATATTTGTCTTTTTTAGATCTCTGAACGAAACTGAAAAGTGGTGTTAACTTTTGTAAAAAAATGTGTTAAGAATAATTTTTTGTATGTTTGTACTTTTAGAATACTTAGAGCTTTAAACGTGTAAAGGAAGGTATACAAATTTTCAAATTTCCTATTTAGCGATAGGGAAGAAGCTTCTTAGAAGACGACAAGTACAAAATAAGCCACGGCCATAGAAGGGAAATGACTAACTTTACCGTCAAACTTTTAGTAATCAAATATGGTTGCATATCTCGTTTTGTCTGAAGAATATTTCGCAATGTGGGCTGACTAGACAGTTGAAACGAAAACAGACAAAGTTGAGAGACAATCAATATCGTCTCTCACAGCCGTAATGTTTCCACAAGTGAATTTGATGTTTCTTTCCTGCAATATTCTATCGGAGTCAATGACTTATGTCAAAGCACGCCAAGGTAGCTAACAAACGAATTGGTTTCAATCCTAGATTTGTATTGAACATATTATTCTGGTGGTTCGCTTGCTGCTTCCGACCTTCAGAGGAAGACGTTGACACAAAACGTGTGACAAAAGAGGACAGTTCACCATCTCTGACAGGGACAGGTATCGATGGTGATCAAGTAAAAGAAAATCACAAGGTAAGCTCCTCATTTTAATTACCCTTTCCTAAGATTCTGACTTCTTTGATGCAGAAGTATTTTTTCAAGAAAAAGTTATCTTTTCTTTTAATTTTAGGTTGCAACTTTTTATTTTGATATTTCCTCCTATACTGAATGCATACTACTTCTCCTTTTCAGGTTTCAAATGCCGATGAACTTCAGAACAGTTCAGCTGACCCTCGCCAGAGCGACAAAAACGAAGGGTACAACAACCAAAATGAGAGACAGGACTGGTAAGAGAAATAAGCTTTTCGTGCTGAACAGTTTTCATAGAGGTATTGTGAAAATCGAAAAAGAAAATGAGCCAATAAGTGACTGCCTATCCAAAGAAACCATACAGAATTGACGTAGAGTGTACAAACTTCCTCGCAGCGTGGTTAAAAAAAAACACAATTGAATTTGTAGCGTCATAATCGCTTAGAAATAATTTCACGATGTACATACTCTGACGATTTTTGAGGTCACCTTTTAAAAGATACATACACGTCAATAATAAGTTATTTCTTCAACACCTGACTTAACTGATCCCGTCAATATCATTTTGCAGATTATTAAATATTGATCCCGTCAATATCATTTTGCAACTTATTAAACCTTATCGAACGTGGCACAGAACAATACATGCCACGCCTGGCTAGAGAAGAGAGCGTCTGCAAAATACGTCTGCTCTCTTCGACTCCTAACCATGCACTGATCCTGGCTAGCCAATTATGCAATCTCATGTAATACTCCCTGCATGAAGGGAATGTAATAACGAGGTAGAACAAACCTTAGCTCCCCTGGTGTGCACTATCTCGTCTCCATCTGTTCCGAGTCGATGATGGGTTTTACTGACGTATATGGCAAGCTACTTGTGCAATAATTCGGTAAACACAGTTTTTCACCGATAAACACAGTTTTTCGACCGAAAAACACAGCTTTTCGATAAACTCAGTTTTGTTTAGCGAAAAACTCAGTTTTTCGATAAACACAGTTTTTCGATAAACTCGGTTTTTCGAGTGAAAAACAAAGTTTTTCGATAAACTGAATAGATGAAACTGATAGAACCGATAATATGAATAACTGATAACTTTCCCCTTGCAATCCTACCAGAAATAAATCACGCATCCCGGTCAGACGGAAGCATGAGACACGTGATTGAAAAACTGAGTTTATCGAAAAACACTGTTTATCGATATACTCGATTTTTCAAACGAAATGCAGAGTTTCTCGAAAAACTCTGTTTTTCCCTTGATAAACTTTGTTTATCGAAAAACTCTGTTTTTCGGAGTTTATCGAAAAACTGTTTTTCGCTCGATAAACTGTGTTTATCGAAAAACTGAGTTTTTCGCTCGATAACTGAGTTTATCGAAAAACTGTTTTTCGGTCGAAAAACCGAGTTTATCGGTGAAAAACTGTGTTTATCGAATTATTGCACAAATAGCTTGGCATAGTCGTACCCATCTTCCTCCCAGAATACCTGGAAGATGTCGAGGACAGCTTCGGGATGCCCGTATTTCTAGGGG
Source organism: Holothuria leucospilota (assembly GCA_029531755.1). Lineage (NCBI taxonomy): Eukaryota > Metazoa > Echinodermata > Holothuroidea > Aspidochirotida > Holothuriidae > Holothuria > Holothuria leucospilota. Next base: position 39,028,990 of record CM055975.1, read on the forward strand.
CAGGGAATTATGGGGCTGTTCAGCTGATGAGAATCAAAACCACAAGAAGATGTGCTGTGAAGAGCCAACACACACATTTCAACGAGCAAGGAGCGATGAAGGTATCAACCAGCTTAAACTACGTAGATATTTACACCTGAAATTGTTATATCTTTCGTTAATTCTGTTTTGTGAATCGTTCGCCACTTACTGAATATTTTCTTATGGTAGCTTTAGATTACATTGGGAAACATAAACGAGCATCTCCATTCACCAAGCGTAAAAATAATTCTCAAAGGGCATAGAAATTGGCGACATGTACAGAAAGTTAGCAGACTGGTAATACCGTGCTCGCTCAGAAAAAATGCCTTAAACATAACTGAATATTTGAAACTGTGAAAAGATGGGAAATTGTGTTTACTTAAAGTTGTTGGGCAAAGTCTTGTAAGATTGCAGAGAAAAGACGAAGAAGGAATGCAATTTATATTAAGTCTCTTGACGGAAAACAAATTGAAGGAGTCTGTGTAATTGATAAGGATGAAACCTTATGAAACTGGTATTTTTGAAATTAGAAGAGAGTGAATGGATTGATTAATCCCCTGTTCGGAGATAATAAGAGGCCTTTAGGGCAAGAAAATATCTCTGAGGAATGAGCCATTGACGCAATTAAACAGCACTGTTGTTTTAAGCTCGTCACTGCTGTGCAGCTTGTCTTGGAACCTGCAGAAATATTGATATCACTCACCAAACTGTAATCTATGTGATCAGTAATTAAGAGATAATTAATATAGGGTTAACAAAAGAAATCATGACACTGTGCAACACTCCTTTTGCATACGCAATTAGCTTCTTCAGAAACCATCAAAGTTTGAAGACGTATATTTTGAGAACTGTAAAAGATATTGAAATAATTCCAAAGGATCTTTCATTGTAGGACTTAATTCTTTAAGTGACAAGTGAAACAGCTCTGTTTGGTGGCATGTCACACGACCTTTAAGAACTTCTTTTGAGAAGTACGAGTATTAAAGTCCTTAGAAGGGAACGAAAATGTCTTTGTGTTTTATGGACTCACAGTTGCAGTGGATGGTGGCGCTATGCCTGCGATAGTTCAGGAGTATAATGGTGATGACGAATCACTACATGTAACGTGCCTTTATGTCGTCATTGAAAGGAGGAGATAGAATTAGATGAAGTTTTACGGCTCAGTTTCTAACCAATTGGTTTAAGTCGGGCCGGCCACGGCCTTTTTTCTAGTTGTGGCTCACTGGCTTGTTTCCCCTCTCCATTGCTTATGCTGAGCACCAAGCTGGTTTCATTCTTTTAAAGTCTTTGGCATGACTCGGAAGGAGTCGAACCCCAGATCTTCCGGCTGCAAGTCGGATGCTCTAACCACTTGACCATGCAGTCGGTCATTGAAAAGAGGAGTATTTCGGAAGAACAGTCTCTCCAATGAGCATTGCAGATATCTCAAACAGTGCAAGAAATGCATATCAGAGGATGGCTTCACGGCGATTTGAAAGGAGACAACGTTTTACTGCAGTTTACCGAGACGTGCGATGAGAACCAATGAGACATACTTGACGCTGAAACACCCTGGGAACAATGTGATGGATTTGCCTTCACTGAGATATCTTTATCAACTGATGCCAACATTAATCTGATTGACTTTGGTTTGTCTTGTCATGTTGACGATCGGCAGGAATATCGCCAGTATTCGGAAGAGAATCAAATCAAGATTCTCGAAATCTGTAACACATTTTCGCATGAAGTATTCGTATATACACATACGCGCGTTGTTAACATGTTTCTTATAACTATTGCACTGAAACTCGAACTCCTTGCCTCTTTCCCTCTTGAGTATCCCTTCTGATGGAATATTCTTGTCATGACAATAACAGTAGCCTAACATACAGCTATAGGTCTATACGTCTGAGTGCCCTGCAGATGTTGTGCGAACTCGTAGCCACTCCCCCCCCACCCCAACCCCAACCCCCACTTTGTCATACATTGCTACACCGATGGACTGTCGTCACGAGCATCTGTATAGCTCCATTTACGAAGTCGATTCTCTCAGTTCCATGGGTAATCGTGTTAATGCTATCAAAGTAAACAAATCCGTCCTAAAATTTGCAGGATATCAGGAATTTAAAATATGTAGGACTAGGCTATTATGTATATTATCAAAGGCAGCAGTCTGGACATTGCCTTTATACTGCATGAGAGATTATCATACCTATGTATAGGGCAAGTTCATTGTACAGGTATGCTGTTTTCATTTCGGGGATTATGTTTTCACCACGACTTATCCGTCTCATTTTACAGTATTTTGCCTCTTATTAAAGAAAACATATTGCAAGGTAGCTCACGGTAGTAGAGCTCCTGTCCTGAGTAGTTGGGACCAGGGGCATATTCCTTTCTTGTGTCCCCATGTGCATGGATTACCCTTTGCAGGTGGAGGGTCTAAGGGTCTTGTGTTCCTTCTCCTTTGAAAACCTTATTTGAGGTCAATGCAAAATGATACCATTCTGGGGCAAAGGCGTTGCACTAAGGACATGTCTAGAAATTTTCATCATGTAGTGAATGTTTCTATTTTGTGGACTGTGGTATGACACTTCTCTGTGGCTGGACCAAGGGCGAAAATCCCCTCGCTCTTGTTGGACTAGCCCACAAGCCCACAAGCCCACAAAAGAGGAAATCTTTTGTTCAGATCATTGTTATCATTTTGCCTTGCCAAAGTAATAAGGCAATATGTTAGAATATGCTCATTGCCAAACCAATATAGCTTAGCCATATTTTGGGACCATTACAAATTCAGGCTAGTCTTAGAGTCCAGGGCCAATAAAAAACAGTGCTAAATTTTCACGGGCCCTATAAAACTATTCTAGAAGAATGGCCAAGTCACCATCTTAATGATAAAAATTGGTCCATGAAGGTTATGATCTGTTCAAGGAATTTCCCATGTGATAGATAATGCGGTATCTTTGTCTTGGAGAACGATATACCAGATCCACATGGTTCGAAAAGTTGCCTCAGAATGGAGTTAGGTAACTTCATGTGATCTATATTTTAAAGTAATGAATTTTGATAGTTTGGATCCTTTAGAATTAGAATTTCAGGTGTGATTTTCCCACTCAGTGGGTTGCAAAATGTAGATATTGGGCAATAATCATGACTTCACGAATTTTGGTGGAAAAATGTAATACATAACAATCCTATTATTAGGCTTTATTTTTGAAAAATATGATATGTAGTTATTTAGTTATGGAACTTTTGATAATTGTATTCTTTTTGACTTGTGTACAAGATAAGGACTAATGCGTTTTTCGCAATAGTCAGTGTTTGCTTTTTCATCGCTTCAAAATATTAGCTATTTCCGTAATAAATGTGTATACCTTTTTTTCTAATTTTGCCATTTTTACTATGTGTATGTATTCGGATGGTCTGAAGGTACCTGATTTATTTGTACGAGGTCTACTGGATAAACTATGATGACGTCATCAGTTGCTAATTCACGTGCAAAATGTATTAAAAATCGTAGCATAGTATTATAATTATCTTTAATTTCATTACATGTTATGACGTTACATTGAATTTTAAGCTACAATAACTGAAAGACAGAAAATAGATGACTTTCAACTCTACAACCTCAAGGAAGTAGGTAAAATTTAATCTATTTTTTTTTTTTGAGTGGTTAAAATATGCTTGCTTTCTATTGATGCTGTGTTGTGTAGGAGTTGCGTGTAAATTATAAAGGTGGTTTGACACCATGCATAATATTCTCCACCTGCAGCAATCCAGATACTGTTTCCAGATTTATTCAAATTCGAAACAAATGTTAATTATTACAGTGTATCATAGTACGCACAATTTCGTCGTACTCAGCCATAATACCCTAAGTTTTCCGCAAACTTCGCACACAGTGTTATTGATACAAATTCTTTCGATATGCAAACGAGGTTATCTGTGAACGTGCCTTTACTTGTACACCCGTCAGAGCTGTAGCCTGCGCGAGAAATAGGGAGGTGCCCCCCCCCCTCCCCCCTCTGCTATTTACACATCCTCATACTTTATTTAAGAATGTCTAATTTCCAAAATTTCCCTGAACTCAACACAACCCAACGAGGCATCGTACATTTGACTCTCGTACGTTCGAACTTTGACCCTCACGGAGTTGGCACCTCTCCCCCTTGTGAAATCCTGGATCTACCCCTGAAAACGGCTTTAAAAGTTAAGAGTAGAAGTACTAACTCTAGGTGAATAGTTTACTTTCTTACTTAGTCGTAAACATCGAAATTGAAGTAAGGGGGAACACAGTTTATCGCTGTTGCATACTTAACCAGTGAAGCCATGAAAATTGCAAGGGCGCTTTCGCTGAACGACAAAAAGCCAGATGATTTGTGTGTCTCCATACGTGTAGTGCACATTGCACGTTGGTACTTACATGTTATTTTATCCATTTTCGAAAACTTAGCAGTAATTTTCACAGCAGAGATAAGTCACGGTGCGTTAAGTAAGTTTTCGTGTTTCTGACTCTGAAAACTTGTAATTCCACCACTAATAACTTAGGTTTATATCACGCGCTGTTGCTCTCTTGCCTTACGGAGAGCAAAATGAGTGGCTTCAGTCCTGACCGCAGGACGTCACCTTCCCTTACTTCAATGACCTCAATTTCTATGGTCGTAAATTAGGCCTACTATTTGACATTTATTAGGCTACACATCGATAGGTACAAATTGTTTACGTATTGTTACGGAGACTACGTAACTGCGTAGCTGTCCACAATTGGACAAATACATGGGCACAGCGCTACTGTTATTCAATGAGAATTTATTAATCCTACCTGTTACGCAGCTACAGTACAGTAATAAAAAATAATAATGACGACAACGACGACGACGACGACGAAGATGATAATGATTTCTTATGCGCACAAATCCGTTAGACGCTCATGGTGCATGCACGGTTCCAAGGAAACAAAGCAAGATGCAAACACAAACAAAAAGCACAGTCCCGAAAACATTAATTGTTCATGAAATGAGTTTTAATATAAAAGTTTTTAATATAATAATATAAAAGACATTCGAAAGAGTAATATATAACTGTATTATAAAACTTATTTCAGTTTCTTATAATCTCCTCTCAGACAACTACTTCGTGTTTCGCACAGAAGTACTCTTCATACCATAGGGTGATCACTCCCCGATGACAGAACAGGAGGACAACCTTAACTATTTTCTAAGTGAAGCGCCACTATAGGTTGGCGTGTAGCGTACCAAAAAATTTTTGGCTTCACAAACTTCTCAGATGGCCAGAAAGGGCCCTTTCCGGTGTTCTAATCGGCATGATTAGAGTTGTGAAATTGTTATGTTGTGTCTGAAAATGAAATTATCTCTGAAAATTTGTGCATGAGGGAGGTTTACAGTACAATTTTCAGAACGGAGGATCAACGTCGGGCGCCCTGTGAACCCAAATGGAGGACAGGGTGCTCGAAAACCGGACTGTCTGGCGAAAAGCCTGACGAACGGCCACCCTACATACCATACCATATATAACTACAGGGTTTGATTGTAAAGAAAGTATAGTGTTTTTGGATTTTCACTTAAATCACAATGTTCTTTTACGAAACTAGCAAAGTAAAAATAAGAGATATTGCTCAAGGAAGTGTTACAGATGCAAGACCACAGTCTCAAGAAGCAATTTTAGCTGTAGAGCAGTAAGTATCGGAATCCGCTACGAACTATCGCAAAAAACGTGTTGGTTGACAGATTAGTGAAGAATTCAAACAAAATAAAAGTTTGTGAAACAGATGTACTCACACCAGGGAGGTTGGTACTAACAGAAGAATACCACCTCCCTGCACACACTACAGTATGACACAAATCGCTGGACCAATAGTTACAGAACTAAGTCCGCAGTCAGACACTTTACATTGTTAAAAATGAGGAAAAGTAATAGCCAAGAAGGCGGCCCTCTCACCAATATATTAGATAGATCCGCTGTCTTTCCAAAACCTCACAATCGGCTCAGGTGGTATCAATTTCAACCTTTTTTGACAGCATAATCTCTCAACCCAATCACTACCAAAATACATCTAACAAAGGATTCACTGCCCTCTCGTAACAGGGTCAAAAATCAACCCAAACAAATTTTTTAGGGACTACATGTAGAGGGTTCACCTCCGAGCCAAATTGCAATTTATGTAACGGCCGAGCGCCCCCTTAAGGTGGCGCTCCACCATTAATTGTTGCTATTGACTTACACACTATACAGACCTTCTTACTCGGTCTCTCATTCCTTGTCAAAGTTTTCAACACTAGCTTGTGACCCATCAATGCGAAGCTCACGTGTTGCTTGTTGCTGGCACATAAAAATTCCCGTAGCAGCATTGACCATGTGACTTTTCCGGAGCTACCGGCCGGCGTAATGAAATACAAAACAAGTGAACCCGTCCCCTGCTTGTGCAGCTCACCCATATATAAGATAGGTGCCGCTGTCTTTCCAAAGCTCGGAAAAATCAGTCTGGCAGGTGGAAAACATGTTTCATACCATATTTTTCAGCTAGCCATAGATTCTGCCAAACTCAATCACTACCGACATACGATTGCATACAAAGTGATTCACTTGCGGTCTCATTAAACACGGTCAAAAATCAATCCAAACAAAATTTATAGGGACTACATGTAGAGGGTTCACCTTCTGGCCAAAGTGTAATTTTATGTAATGGTGGAGCGCCCCCTTAAGACGGCAGGGAAAACGCGGAGGGAGACTTGGTCAAGTTTAAAGGAACCGCTGTCTTCTTTTACAAATCATCACACCATGAAACGTAGAGGGTTCACCTTCTGGCCAAAGTGTAATTTTATGTAATGGTGGAGCGCCCCCTTTAGCGTACACACCATTGCGCCGAGGTAAAGTTTCTTTAGTAACTTCATGAAAAGGCCTACATCACAGTAGCCGTATAACATACAGAGCACCAAACGCGTACCGTGGAGGAGGATTCGAGGCACATTATTGGCCAAAATGCAAGCGTGCATGTGCGCGCGTTGGTTGGCTTTCCTTCATGCGGCATGGTGTTTTTGTGTCAAAAGGACGCTTTCGACGCGTTGTGCAGAACATCTGTGCACACGTATGGGCAGTCAGTAACAAGCGCGCCTACTCTGTCGCTACTGTTCAGTGACGGTACTATCGCGAATGTTACAAAGTCAACGCGTCTCGACGCACTATTCGAAATGTGGTCACACGCGTTGTCCTTCGAATAGAGGCTTTGCAATCACGTCACGGATTCGCCATGCTGGAGGACACCCAAGAACACATGGTTTTGTGCAGTAGTATACTGAACGCGCTGCACACTGTGCTCTGTGGTATAGAGGGATTTCAGTCACGTGACTTTAACCAACTAGACGCAATTTTGAAGGGCAAGATCGCGCGTCTCTTTGCTTTTGACGGGCACGCGTCCATTGTGTCACAGTAGTATCTATGGTTATGTCGTGCGCGTAAGCTGTAAGTTCGCCCACTACGTGTGTGTTTTGCCCTTCAGTACCTGGGAATCCATTGCGCGTGACGTCACATGAAATATCTCTATACGTGGTTTGTACACATTCATCGAGCAAGAGCGTCGAGTGTGGCCTACTACGAAGTTACATGTACTCCAACATGGCGCCAGGGAGTATTATGACGTCATACGAAAAGCCTCTATAGACCTTATCACATGAGCTATATAACTGGAGGACGCACGTCAATGCGGAATACGCGACGAAACTGAAGCCGACATGGAGGGTCACGTGATGTAGGTTAGCTTACTCAAGTCGATTCCAATTCCCTAGAAACGCGCAGCTACAAGTGAAAATAATGTAACGCAGAATCATTGATGTACACGCTAAATCAATCCTTTGTTACTCATTACGTCTCTAGTGCTTTTGTTTTAATTACTTAGTAGGACATCTGTACACTATGATTCATAACTGTGTGATCAAAGGATTGTTTTTTTACAAACTTTCCTTGCTTTTAGGAGTGGTCCTGCCTATTTGAAGGACAGCGCGTGTGACCGCATTTCGTATGCATGTTGCCTCGAGACGCGATGACTGCGTAACATTCGCGATAGCACCGTCACTGAACAGTACACAGAGTAGGCGCGCTTGTTACTGATTGTCCCTACCTGTGCACAGATTATCTGTACAACGCGTCGAATGCGTCATCTTGACAAAAAAGGCGCACGAAGGGAAAGTAACACGCGCGCACATACACGTGTGCATTTTGGCCAATTATGTGCCTCAAAGCTTCCTACACGGTGAGCGTTTGGTGCTCTGTATGTTATACGGCTATTGTGATGTATACCTTTTCAGGAAGTTGCTAAGGCAACTTTACCTCGGGGCAATGGCGTGCATGCTAACGCGTGGTAGCCGGCAAATTAGCGTCCAAGAGGCTGAAGAGACGCTAAGGCCGACTACGGCGCGTTAGCATGTACATCATTGCCACCGCGTTTTCACTTCTAGGTACGCGTTTCTACGGCGGTGGCGACTTGGGTAAGCTAACCTACATCACGTGACCCTCCATGATGGCTTCAAAACACTATTGTGGAATGATCCTTCCTAGCATATAGTTCAGTGGACCTTACGCATATGATGTCACAATGGAGAAAGTGCTCCCTCTTTTGGAGGAAAATGGTGGTAAAGCGCGTATCATTGCAAGTTACACCAATAAATGCAGACAGCTGATTTGTCAACCAATGGTATACGCGCGTAAGTTTACTACACGTGCAGCGAAATCCACGCCGTTCGTGCACGTGTGCTTCATTGTTTTCACCCAAAATGACGTCAGTGTGATGTCAATGCATAAGGTCTATAGCAGGACCACTCCTAAAATCAAGAAAGTCTGTGAAAAACAATCTTTTGATCACACAATCATAGTGTAAAGATTCCCTACTCAGTTAATTACAACAAAACACTAGAGACGTTATGAGTAATATTAAAAAAGGATTGCTTTAAGCGTGTACATCAATGATACTGCGTTACATCACTTTCATTCTAGATACGCGTCTCTAGGGCAGTGGAATCGACTTGAGTAAGCTAACCTACATCACTTGACCCCCCAATTCGGCTTCAGTAGACGAGTTGGGAAATGTTTCCACGCAATGCAATGTGGGAATGGGTCAAAGGTGAAGTGTACCACGCTTACAGTGCCCCAGCGCGGATGTTGCATGCTGACTGAGCATGCAGAGCTAAACACGTTGCCGTTGTCATGGTACACTTGACCTTGTGAACCTACCAGAAGTACCGAATTTCCCAACACGTCTATTTCGAGGCGTACTCCGCATTGACGTGCGTCCTCCAGTTGTACAGCTCAGTATTTTCACCCAAAATGACGTCAGTGTGATGTCAATGCATAAGGTCTATAGGCGAATAAGTCTATAAGCTCTAAGCCAGTCACTGTGCGTTCAGGTTCAAGTGTACTTATGTGTAATGTCGTCAAGAAGAAGTAAACTTCTTGTAAGTGGAATTTAGTATTGAGGAGTGATACTTCTTGCTTTTACAATGTTTCGAAATATCAAGTATTAATACTTTTGTAAGACATTCATTTCTCTGTACGTTGTCAAAACGACTGAACAGTGGTTAGCACTTCCGCCCCGATATTTGGGCTTCCTGGGGAGTCAACGCGCCATTTTAAGTTTGGAATCTATGCTTATAATATCTTTGGTCCCACGAAAGTTTCTGTTGACTCCACGCACGTATTTTTTGGTAAAAACTTTGCCCGAATAGTAGGCAGGAAAGTAGTAACAATTAAGGGGGCTTCAAGGGGTTTGTTGACAACGTATTCTTCTCTTAGACAACATACTTTCTTCTTTCACCTAACTAAAAATTAGAATTCGCTAATGATGGGTATTTTCCAGCCATATATGATCAGCTCAAAAAATTTCCCTAAGATATCACCATTTTGCATCCAAGCAATCTTGACTTAACAAAAATTTCTCAAAAGGGAGGGGAGGGGGACTCCCGTACCCTTGGACCCCTCCCCCAGGACGGCACCTTTATGAAGTGAAAAAGAAAGGACCCCCACTGCTGTATACAGACGTAGGGCGCATAATAAAAAGTGCAGTTCACGCGCCGCCACTCAGTTTAAAAAAACGTACAGCCAGCCAGTGGGAAAAAAAAATTGAAATTCACTATATTATTGACACTTTCCAGCCATATATGATCAGCTCAAAAATATCCCAAAGATAGTACCATTTTGCATCTACGCAACCTTAAAATTAGCGAAAATTTCTCAAACATATGACCCTAGCTACGGTCCTGACAATACGTCAACCATGCACCCCTAAGACATTTCACCCCACTCCCGTAGAAATCTTAGTACTGAAGCAAACTTCAGAAGTTGATCAGCAGCAAATCATAGGCGTAGGAAGCCCCTCGAGACGGGGGGGGGGGGGGAAGGAGGGCTGAAAATTGCCGGACCGCCGTGCTGGGGGTCTAAGAGGAGGGTTCCTCCTTGCCTTTGGTTAACCTTTTAATATTTATGCAATTTGACACTACATTTTAGACAAATTTTAAGGAACATTACTGCAAAGTTTTGGCATTTTTACAGAGGAATCAATAACTGAATAAGGGTTTTCGTTCTTGTATTGAAGGGGGCCGGGGAGAAGCATTCTTTCGCCCTGCTACATTTTGACCGGGGAACTTACTTGAGTCCCCTCAGCCTCCGCTCCCTACTTCTATGTAGCAAATCATTTAGTAAGTCCAGGAGTGATTTGTAAGAACATTTTGTCAGACTGAACGACCACTGTATTTATGTAATCTAGGCTACTAGTCCGATCAATAACTTTAGTCAAATTAAAACCATCTAGTACATAAAAACGAGGCTGCCAAGAATTTCTGTGTGCAGTTATAATTTAGTAAACTGATCCCGGAACAGAGAAATATACTCTACCGGGGCATCACTGGAATCCTTGTACCAGGAGGCAATATGCCAGCTTCCTTAAATGGAGTTCGTAGCTAGACGACATGATAAAGATTGGGAACCATCAGTAATAAAGTTACTTGGACATTATGGGCTGAGGTCTTAGGGACAGATGAGTTTTAATTCTCGTGTCTCTTATGGTCTTTATTCCCTTTGGAAAAGTTTCAAGTTTCTGAACGCAGTAAAAGGTAGCCTTCTTGACTTAATTCCATCTTTGAGGGTGACTCCATGTCCCTAAAAACAACTAGGAATTAGCCTGCGTTACAGGTGGGTCATATTAACTCCTAACGGGACCCATTGGTAACACAGTCTGCTGTGCATGTACATATGCTCAAATGATGTAAGGCACCGATCAATTAGGCATGCAGAGCAGTACACATGCAGCTAGAGAGAGAACGTCACCCTATGATTAGAGGTTCCACAGTGCGGCAGTTCGTACAGGGATAAGGTTTCGGTTAAGTCAGTTTAGGTATTCAGTGGCGAAGGAACCGGGGGCCACGGGGCCATGGCCTCCTCAATATTTTTGTGTGGGGGATCAAATGTAATTTTGCCCCTCAAATCGCGATAGTATTCCATACCTATAAAATAGATATGTACAGACTTTAATAAAGTAGGCTCTGTCGTCTGCTTTTCTGATGTCATGAAAACAAAATCGTACATGCATCATACTCTAATACAATAATAAAATAATACATTATTTTACAAGAAAAAGCCATCAATAACACATCTATCAAGGTCAATACTGATGTTATAAAAGTCAGTATTTCAACTTTCAAGGAAATTTCCCCAAAACAGTCGATTTCGGGAATTCCGGCACATTGAGTTCGGAATATTTTTTTGGGAAATCAGACATTTTTGAGAAATAACTTGCAGAAAACTTAATGAACCCTAATACCCAGGTTAGTTAAAATTATTTATAAGTTTAATTTGAAGTTAATTATTAATTTTCGATTTTCCTTGGTAATTAAAATAAGTGTCTGGTTTGAATTGCACCAGCACCTATGATATATTCGGTGTTAAGTCACCAGTGTGTTTTTATGGTTTAACTTATATTATGATGATTATCTATGGTGTATAGGGGCAGGGGGGTCAATCCGTATTCAAATGTGGGGGGGGGATGGGGGACATACATGACTTAGCACAAACCAATCCCTTTGGTTTTGAAGAGGGGGTGTCTTCCTATAGACTTTTTCCTCCCCCCCCCCCTATGATGACTGACGCCTTATTCTAATAAGAATTATCATTTCAAAATTAACATGACCAGCATAGATGATCTGCCAGGTGAAATACACGGAGTCCACGGAATTACTTCAAGATGTTATTTTTACCATGTCTCAAAATAGTGTCAGATAGTATTTAGTTCATGCTATCCTTTTCCAAGTAATTTACAAGGTACGCCAAGCAGACTTGTTTATGTCACAAGAATTAGTTATTCTCACGCTTCTAGCACACCTGGTAGTCTTTCCGGTTTGCTGTCACGTGTTTTGGTGTACGTGACTACTTCCACGTCCTGTATCACGCCGGAAGGTCCCCATCCCATATTTTGTAGGTGTGGCCAATTTCACTTTCTGTGGCCTCCTCATTGGTCATACAGTACCGACACATTAATTAATATTTATTTGCTTGAGTGCGTGTTACCTTATAGCCAATCAGGAGACTTCATTTTAGTTCCTGGATCTTCCCACAACCCTCGTGGCTTGGAAGCACGAGAAGGGCTCCCAGCCCGCAAGCTCTCACTCGTGCTGCAGACCTTGAAACGTAAACAACATGCAGAGTCACTTTGTAAATAGCTAATTCATCTTTTGGCCGGCCTCTCTCAATAATCAACTTTAATCATCTTTTTGGAATGGAAATAAATCACCAATGAACTGAAATCAACTCTCATCATTTTTTTGTTAATTTTCTGTCTGGAGTTACACCCCAAGATTCCCGTACAAAGCCTTCGCAGGAGCGATTGGCCCATTATCCCACAATAGCTAAAACCACGCTTTGCAGCGTGGAACATTGTCGGAGATCATGGACCCGACCAGACCCGTTGCTAGGGTGATATGTTTGGGGGTGTGAAGGTCCCAAATTCCAACTGGCTGGATGTTTTGTCCAACTGAGTGGAGGCGTGTAAATTTGCACTTTGTTTATGCGCTCTGCGTTTTGTATACAGCAGTGGGGATCCTTCCTTTGTCATTACATAAATGTGTCATCCTGGGGAGAGTCTAAGGGGAGGAGGCGTCCCCCTCCCCTTTGAGAAATTTTTGTTAATTTAAGGCTGCTTAGGTGCAAAACGGTGCTATCTTTGGGATATTTTTGGACCTAATCGTATATGGCTGGAAAATGTCCATAATTTAGTGAATTCTAATTTTTTCCGACTGGCTGGATGTTTTTACTAACTGCAGTGGCGGCGCGTAAATTTCACCATTTTTATGCACCCTGCGATGGTATACAGCAGAAGGGTACCTTCTTTTGTCACTATATAAAGGTGTCATCCTGGAGGAGAGGTCTAAGCCCCTCCCCTTTGAGAAATTTTTGTTAATTTAAGGTTGCCTAGATGCAAAATGGTGCTATCTTTGGGATTTTTTTGGACCTGATCGTAGTATAGTAAAGGTGTGAAGGACTAAAAAGGGCGTTTTCAGAATGCTTTTTAGTCGTAAGTGTATTAACATTACAATCACCATTTATAGCGATAATGGGTTCGGCGAAGCGCTCGGTACAAATTTTTGAAAAACGTTTAACGGCAACAACGTACTTTCAGGCCCGTCCACATCATGCTACAAATTACCCAGGATTTCTCTCAAGGGGGGGGGGGGGGAGCATGCAGTATGTTGTGTGACCGCCGACATGGGGGAGGGGTCTAAAGAGGAGGGGTGTCCCTCCCCTTTGAAATTTTTTGAAAAATAAGGTGTCCTTACATGCAATCTGGTGCCACATATGTTATCTTTTGAAGTAAAGTTTGTGTAATTTAAAAAATTAACGTTTTTTAGTAACTAAAAAATAGGCATCAGTGAGGAGGACCATGGCCCAATGGGGTGTCCCCCTCCCCTTTGAAATTTTTTGAAAAATTCGGTGTCCTTACATGCAATCTGGTGCCAAATATGCTACCTTTTGAAGTAAAATTTGTGTTAAAAAATCTACGTATTTTAGGAACTAAAAAAGTAGGCATCTTGAGGGGGCATGGCCCAATGGGGTGTCCCCCTCCTCTTTGAAAAATTTTGAAAAATTTGGTGTCCTTACATGCAAACTGGTGCCAAATATGTTACATTTTGAAGTAAATTTGTGTTAAAAAATTTACTTATTTAGGAACTTAAAAAAATCGGAATCAGTGAGGGGGGCATGGCCGAATGGCCCTCCCCTCTGCGTACGCCACTGATTGAATGATCCAATATTGATGCGAGGCCCCTTCAGATGTTTGGAGATGTATGTCTGTTTTCGGAGAGTGTTGTGATCAGAATAGTTTCATGTATAATTACCTTTTCAATGGTAATGAGAAGGAATGCAAACCTTGACGCATGCGCGCGAAGAGCGCCGAAATTTTGTCATTAAATAAGATTTCCCTGACGAAATCCGCATTCAGAATCTGCATCGAGACACTTAACAATTGCCCAACAAACCTACATGCCACTCAAAAAGCCAGTCAAATAGAGCCACGACACTACTCTTTTAAGCAAATTTGGGGGGGGGGGGGATTTGATGTTGTGTCCCCCACCCATCGAAATGTGGGGGACTTGTCATCCGTCCCTCCAGGATTGACGCCCATGTATAGGGGGACCATTCATGGGCCACCACTGATGCCGATTTTTTAAGTAGGTAAAAAGACGTATTTTTTTTCGGGGGACACCCCTCCCCTTAAAACCCACCAACAGGCCAGCGATCACACAACATAATGCATGTCCCCACCTCCTTGAGAGAAATCCTGGCTAAGTACGCCACTGATTATTATCATTATTATTGTAATGACTTCCCCCTATTTATAATCAATATGGAACGGTAGTAACACGGCAAAGGATTGTACGTAATTGGCATGTGGTGTGATAAATGATGCATGCCTACCATATACTAGGGATTGTTGTTTCTTTTTTCTTTGAATAGTTTATCTTTTGTTGCTCAAATTAAAATCGGAAATATCAGATTAATTGAATATGATGTTTTGGTGTGGGAAGGGGCTGGTCAAGGTCGAGAAATCGCGTCTGGTCTGGCCACCCCAATGTCAAACATCTTCCTACGCTGCTGGGATTTGGCCTCTCTAATAAGCAAGCTCCGAAGCGCTAATGACAAGGATATGGACATCATACGAGTGGTCTAAGGGGCGTGGACCATCGCGATGTACAAGGACGGACCCCGATGTGGTACACGGGAAGGAGCGCGTAGAAACTCTCTATATATTAGGTAATTGGAACACAGAAAATCGTTTTTCACTTACAGTGTCACTACTGTGCGTTCCACTGGCATCGTCTCCATATAAGCCCTTTTGGAAGTACAAAAAGTCTCCCTAAGCCCTTTTGGAAGTACAATAATGGTCAAAAAAAGGATAAGCATAGTATCCCTCCTCTCCAGACGAATGGCAAACTAGCCATCACTGATCTGGACAAGGCCCTTGCCTTCAATTCCCAGTTTACTAGTGTCTTCACTAAGACTGTGTTCAATATAATCCCATTTCGAAGACCTTCTGGTACCAGAATGGCTGATATTTCTATCTCTACACACGGGGTTGAAAAACTATTAAAAGGTCTCAATAAAAATAAGGCTGTTGGACCTGACAATATCCATCATTGGGTCCTAACAGAAACTGCATCAGACTTTGCCCCTATGTTGATTCACCTTTATCAACAATCTCTCTCAAGCGGGAGAATACCCGTTGACTGGAAGAGGGCAACATTTGCTCTCTTTATAAAAAAAATATGACAGTTCTCTCCCAAGTAATTATCGGCCGGTCTCGGTTACCTGTATCTGTTGTAAATTGTTAGAACACATTATAAGCTCAAATCTTATGGACTTCTTTGAGTCAAAGAATATCCTTTCATCAAAGCAGCATGCCTTTAGAAGATCGCACAGCTGTGATACTCAACTGGTGTCAGTCATTGAAGACTGGGCTTCATCCCTGGATATAAACAAACAAACTGATATTTTCATTCTGTATTTTGAAAAGGCTTTTGACACTGTGCCTCATGAGCTACTAAGAACCAAACTCTTTAGCCTAGGTGTATCGAACCAGATCCTCCAGTGGGTTGACGATTTCCTCTCTGATCGTAAACAGGCTGTTGTAGTGAATGGTACTCGGTCTTGTTTTGAGGATGTCGTGTCTGGAGTCCCTCAGGGGTCCGTTTTAGGACCCATGCTCCTTTTGGCGCACATTAATGATATCGTAAATGTTGCCAGTTCAAATGTCAGGCTTTTCGCCAATGATTGTGTTTGCTATCGAATCATTGATGATGATAGTGACTGTCGTAGGCTCCAGGATGACATTAATAATCTAGGTCTCTGGGCTAAGACGTGGGGTATGAGATTTCAGCCTTCAAAGTGTAATATCATCACTTTTGCCAGGAAAAAGAAGCCTGTTTGTTTCGATTATGTCTTGAATGGTGAAAAGTTACTTAAGGTTGACTCAATTAAGTACTTAGGGGTTTCTATCACTAGCGACCTTAGTTGGGATAAGCATGTCCAATTTATTTGTTATAAAGGTAACAAAATCTTAGGGGTACTTCAAAGGAACTTATCTTTTTGCTCTAGTGATGTAAAGCTAGCTGCTTATAAGGGTCTTCTCAGACCAGTTTTGGAATACGCAAGTTCTGTGTGGGATCCACACCAGATTTATTTACAGGATAAGCTTGAGAGTATTCAAAGGAGATCGGCTCGCTTTATCAGCTCAAACTTCTCACGAGAGCCAGGGTCAATGACCTCTGTTCTGAAAGACCTTGATCTCCCTACGTTAGCGGAACGTCGTAGACAAAATAGATTAATTCTGTTCTCTAAGGGTGTTTTTGGTAAGGCACAAATTCCTGTTGACAGACCGGCATCCCACTCGCAGAACACGCTGGATGCATAACCTGCACTTTTGCCACCTCTTTACTAGGACAAACTGCTACAAGTATAGTTTTCACCCTAATACGGTTAAGGATTGGAATATAGTCTCCCTGCTTCTTTAGTTGAAAATTCCCTTCATCATAAGGACCCTGCCCAGTTTATTGCTAACAACATTAGGGCTTGATACCTCTCGACGCATGCGTGGTGAAGTAATGTCCCTGTGGATGTGTCACCGTATTTCGAAAGAAGAAGAAGATATAGGCTAGTCGGGGACAGGGAGTAGGCCTATTGGATGACGTCCTCCCCCTAGACTCGGTCTTGTGTGCAGAACTGCATATTCGTTTCATTTCATTAATTTCATTTATTGTTTTTCCGCTTTACATGTATACATACAAGTAAAGAATATAAGAACATAACTTTACATAGTAATTTATGTACATACATAAGCGAAAGGAAGTACACAAAAACTCCAGAGGGCTTGAGAAATGAACGTACACTCCCTGTAAACAAAAAGAGAGAAAACAAAACTACAAACAAGCAACAAACAAACTGCTTCGACAGTAGCAAAAAAACACAAACATCAAAAACAGAGAAAAGGTCAAAAGAAGAGAAAAGAACTACCCCAACGAAAAAAACCCATCCCCATCCACCCACCCCACCCCAGACAAGAGAAAAACAGATGCAAAACGTGATGATACATGTCTACGGAATGAACTCAGTGCAGTACCAGAAAGATTAAGTTTAGTAGTCTTGAATGTAAGTACGTGAAATGCTTTTCCTAAAGGATTTGGTGCTTTGTTTAGCTATGACCGAAGACGGGAGGGAATTCCACAGCCGAATGGCACGATCGGATTACGAAGAGAATTGTGTTGTATAGAATTTTGAGTAGAGTACTGATGTAGGGATGCAGTTTGTCGAGTGTTGTGGTAATGAACTGAA
The DNA here is from genome assembly GCA_029531755.1 of Holothuria leucospilota. Lineage (NCBI taxonomy): Eukaryota > Metazoa > Echinodermata > Holothuroidea > Aspidochirotida > Holothuriidae > Holothuria > Holothuria leucospilota. Next base: position 39,046,867 of record CM055975.1, read on the forward strand.
AAGTTGTATGAAAAATAGTTTGAAAATTGACTGGGCAGCAGGCCGTGTAACGAACGATAAGTGAATGTGGCAATGTTGGTGTTAAAAATATCAGTAAGTTTCAGAAGGTTGAGTGACTTGAACAAGGAACTAGTATGATCACGTGGTTTGGCGCAAGTGATGTGTCTAATAGCTCTCTTTTGTAAGACATTTAACTTATCGAAAAGAGAACGACTTGTACTAGACCAAGCAATTGAACAATAGCTAAGATGAGGATAGATTAAGGCGAGATAAATTGAACGAAGAGCATTTCTAGGTACGATATACTTAAAGGGGAATTTTCATGATCCCAGACAGTTCCAATTCTCCCAACTATGCATCTTCTAGCTCCTCCCATAACTGTATGAGGCTCTTCTTTGTGCAAGAACAAACCTGTTTTATTGCTTAAGGCCATGTCCTGGTGAGCATACAAGGCTATAAAATGTAATAAAAGTACTCTCACTGCCTTGTGTGGAATGTGAGCTACTCTGCATCTTTCAAATTTTCAAACTTTGACGTCAATCAAAGAGCAGTCACCAACTGAGAATTTTGATATACATACACTAAAAATATACTTTGGGGTGATGACAGTCTGTCTTTAAGCCTTCCTAATATACCGACAATTTTAGCAATCTTTGACGAGATATTACACACATGCTCGTTCCATAAAAGCTTAGAATCAATATGAATCCCCAGAAATTTAACATTTTCCACACGTTGTAAGCAATTGCCCTCAAAAGATATTTTAAACTCATGACCCCTGTTGAGGGTGTCTTTATTAAAAACAATGAAGTTTGTTTTTGCCACATTTAGGGAAAGTTTGTTCACAGTGAACCAATCAAAATAGAGCTTAAGTTCACGGCACACTAGCTCCTCCAGACGCTGTAGATCAGAGTCGCTGAACAATATATTAGTGTCGTCAGCAAACAATACAAGTGAAGCATTCTTTGAAACATCGGAAATATCATTTACATAAATTAAGAAAAAAAGAGGTCCAAGAATAGAACCCTGTGGAACACCACACTTTACCTTCATTAGGTCAGTACGTAGTTTACTCAGTGTTTCTACTCTTACCGAAATTACCCGAAATTCGGGAAATTTGAGTGCTATTTGGAAAATTTTCGGGAAGGGGGATAAAGCTTTATTAAAAGTATCAAGAAATACCAAGCCGATTTCAGGAAATTTAGGATTCCATTTCAGGAAATTTACGATTCCGTTTCAGGAAAAATGAATTTAGAGTGTGGAAGCACTGAGTTTACCTTTATGAATGTGCACGAAATGCGTCAGGTGTTACATAAAAATAGTCCAAACGATAATGTAACTTAGGCCGTACGCTTCAGGTTTTCTTTATCGCTTCCTGCAAGATCCAGACGAAGAGATTGAAAAAGTTCTATTATGGCTGTTAATTCTGCTCAAGTAAGAACACTTTATCTCGTATTCCACACTCAGACAAGGTGAAAATGTGCATAGCCTAACCATAGACACGAACTGGCGTTAGGCTTGCACGATTACCACGGAGCAGTAACGTTAGGCTATCCCTGTAACTTTGTAAGGCTGTATCCATGTGTCAGGGTTTTCATAATGCTTCCAATCTCAAGAGTCCCGAAACTGTCAGCTTTCTATTTCGACCATCCCCAAAAAAGTTCAAGGGTTTCCAAATTTTTCCAAGGGACCCATACTTGTACTGTAACCTATACAGATACCTGTGTGCACAAGATATGGAGCTAGGCCTAGGCGGGGTCCGTTAGTTTCCGCCCTCGGTAGTTTCCGCCCGTTACTTTCCGCCCCTAAAAATTAAGGGCGGAAAGTAACATTTAAAGGGCGGAAACATAAGTGTAAAATTAACATGAACTTACAAGTGTTTCTATTTCTTTTTCGGGAATCTCGTTAGGAAGAGTGGATTGTGTACAGTATTACTCTGGAGTGGATAAAAGAACTGTAACGAGTATGCTACTCGGGCAAACGCTAGCTCTGCATGGCAGTACGTACAGACCAGTTATTGGGTGTATACACATAAAATGTATGATATAAACCATGAGGCGTTCATTGATCCATAAAGAGAACAATTAGGGTTGTATGAAATAGGTACTGACTGTGTTAAAAAAGAGGTAGGATAAAAAAGATGGGGATTAATGCCGATAGAAAGGATAGATGGAAATGGGATTGTTTTTGTTTTTTCACAGATCATATTGTGTATCCAATCATCTATATATTTTATGCAACATAAGACAGTTTCACTTGTTCAAGGTAATAATTCTTCAATAGCGCCCATCAATATCACAACCGTTACTTAATTATTTGGACCATATTCGACCTAACTTGTGTTTATTTGGTCTCCAATTCCCACAGGTATTCTCACTTCATTTCGTTACTTTCCGCCCCTAAAACCGGTATTTTCCGCCCTCAAAAATCAAGGGCGGAAAACAACATTTTGTAGGGGCGGAAACTACCGAGGGCGGAAACTAACTGAATTCGGCCTAGGCTAGGCCTATACGCTACCCCTTCAGACAGGCATCTGTATCGAGCTTGCATGTAAACGGAGCATATCCCATGATTGGCGTGCTTTACGGACCTACAATATTAAAGTGCTTAATTGCTTCCAGTAGTATGTCAGTATAAACTGAAAAATTCCCTGGAAAATATGCAGGCTTGAAGCTTCAAAGGAACTTTGACTGCAAGTGTGTGGTACAGTATATTGTGGCACATTTTAGTTATTTTTGGCCAAGAAACTTTGCAACATTTAGAGCTACAATTTTTGTGTGTTTAAGGCTGAACATCATGCGTTCAGGGGACACACAGGATTTTCTTCAAGCATCTAGGCGGTTTGTCGTGCATCTGAGACCCGGGAGCTTGGGTTAACGAAAACTAGGGCTGTGCATTTCCGGTTAATTCACTATCCGTTTAACCATTTTTATTAACTGAACGGTTAACGGTTAACCGAAAATAAAAACAAGTCAAGGAATATAAACAAAATAAACATTATGGAAGAGCGCCACCACATTAAACATCAAAGTTTTGACACTTAAAATGGCGTCGGTAGTGGTGATCGTCGAAGTAGAGTGCAAGTTAAAACGTTAACATTATTTGTGATGTTTTGGCAAGCAGTCCGTTCACAAGGGCGAATCACGCATTTATTCAAACTTTTCACAAACATGCATACTTTTTGTTGTGCCACTGATTACCGTTTTCGAGATTTTTGCGGTCTAACATAGCACCGTAAGATAAGAAGCCTATGGATATCACTGGCATTATCTCAGTTCAAGACACACTTCCCCGGCTTACAGCAATACAGTATCACACATGTCTAGAGCAGTGTCAAGTACGAGTACAAATGTACCACATACAGTGTACTGTATTGTGCCTTGCCACCTTGCTGCAATTCATATGTAATATACGTGTGTCTACTAGGGCTGTGAACGTTTAGCAAAATAACTAAACGTTTAATCGCAAAATTTTGCGATCGTTTAGCGATAAATCGCAAGGTCCTATGATCAACATAGAGACTTTAAACGTGACCTTGAACATGATGAAAGTGAAATGCGTTAATGACGTCCGGGGGACATAGTTTCCACGAACCTCAAACATGGATCCTCATAGAAGCTCAACTGTGACGTCGTATGTTTACGTGTGTGCCATTTGTATAATTATGTATTTCACTTTTTCAGAAAGAGTTAAAGTGAACATCTAATTTTCTGTAATGACTGCAGATTGTTTTTATTTCGTATGGAAAAACGGGTTTTGCGATTAATCGCAGTTAGCTTTGTACTAAACATTTATTACACATGCGATCGTTTAGCCATTAATCGCTAAACGGTCACAGCCTTAGTGTCTACTAAGAATTCCAGCACCGTTATGTCGTAATGGTGTGAAAAATTCTACCCATATGTGTTACTGCATGCTCCGTAAAAAAGTGTAATGTTGAGTTTTAGCTTGTCTTACATCGCATGCCTTTTTACCTAATACCTACTGAAAACACCAGTTTCTTCATAATTATGAACGTCGAAACTTTTCGATAATGGCAGCTACCCTCATATTGTATGTTATAACGGGACTCGTACATAGTGAGTCTCGTACACAATACTGTACTGTACAATGTACGTACGGTATGTCATGAACGATCGTTCATGCAACGTGCGAAGCATTCATGCAACGTGCGAAGCAGCGAAGGACGTGGCCGGCCGGCCTGGTCCGTTCAGCAAGCTCAAACAGCCCTACTAATTACATATACTGTATACTGTACAATGCAGGTACTGTACGTACAGTGCGCCGGTTCGTTCAGCAAGGCCAACGAACTGTGCTAATTATGTTCGATAATAATATGATTATTCATGAAGTTCACCAATGGAATGCTCCATATTTTATAATTTGGGGTTAATAAATGAAATGGCGGAAAGAATTTCACTCACCTTAGCGAATTTTGGGGGTTGAAACTTTTCCAGGAATTATATTAACGTTGAAAAAATTATTAAAAATGTTTAATTGTCTTTTGTTAAAACTATTAAGTCAGCTTAAATGGGGAGGCTTAGTTACAAATATTTTAGTTGCACCTACAAGGCTTGCAAGCCAGGGTTGCATAATTTCGCCCAGAACTACATAGCTTGGTCACTATTTTGTGCAGATCGCATATGTTTTGAGACTGATGAACTGTAAACACGTAACCTTGGAAGTTACGCTCGGGAAAACCCCCGCAGTGCCTTTATCATGAATGATATTAAGCATATATTTTTCTGCCGTCTAGAAGTAACTTTTTAGTCTTATCTATCAAGTTTACGGTGCTCCACGCTTTAAAAGGTATGTTGGATTGTGTGTACTGCATAGTTTAATCCCTGCACCTTTGATAATTTAATCCTTTTCAAAAGTTGCTTGAAAGAGTTTATTGTCACATTATTTCGGCAAAACACTCCCAGATCATGGTGTGAACGGATCGATATACCAGCCAAAGCTGCCCAACGCAGACTGTGCAACTGGCATTATAAAGGACTTTTTTAAACCTTTTGTAATTTTTCATCCAAAGTTTACCCATTGTTACGTGGTTTGGGGCAAGCAACTTGTTCAGTTTACTGCATAAACAAGTTTAGATATAAAGGTGAACTGCGGTGACAGATTTATTAGGATACAAAAAAAGTTAAACGAAACAACATTTGGCGGTCGTTTAACAGATCAATCGGTCGGTTAACCCTTTAACCGTCACAGCCCCAACGAAAACCCTGCATATATGATACACTATACATATATATACTACAAGGTAGGTCATTGGACTCGACAACTTCGCACAGTTGTGATTTACTGGGTAGCTATCCATGTGGTCATAGCACACGTACCAGCACTGACGTGCATTGTGACCGCATGGATAGCTACACCAGTGTTTACACTTGAGGCCGGGATTGCGGGATTCCCGCAAAAAAATTGAGACTCGCGCTAAAAAATAATTCATTGTGGGGAAATTCCTGCAATATGTTTGATACAAAGAAATGAAAAAATGTAAAGCAGCACTTGAAACATTTCAATTAATACCAGAAATATTGCAAACATTTTAAGGAAAACAGTAAAAACAGAACAAAAGCTGTACAAATCAAAGTAATAATGATCATGAAGTAATAATAATATCGTAAAAATATATGAAAGGACACATAAACTTTGAAATATTTCAACATTTTAACTGTCCCCCCACCCATATTTTTAAAATCCCCACCAAAAAATTAAGAAAGGGGGGAAAATCCCCCCCCCCCCCCCAGATTTTTGGTGCTACAGGGTTTTCACTAATTATTTTTTTTCAGGAGTCTTTGACCCTTTAGAATAAATTTACAAGAGTCAAAAATAAAGAAGAATCGGTCAAAATAAATTTGAGTTTAATCCACAAACTGTATTCCTGTTTAATAAATTATTTTTCTATGCATATATCATTTCTGATTGTTGGGGTGAAAAGCTGTGCGTCAGTTTGACCCCAGAGGTTTTGTGCCTGTGCATCAAAATCGAAAGTGGTGCATCATTGACCTGGGTGCCCGAGTCAGTGAAATCACTGTGCTAGTGTAAACAGAGCTACACAGATAATCACAACCACGTGAAGTAATTGAATTGAAATGACCTTCCTTGTAGTATATCGTATAGTGTATTATATATCATGCTCCAAATGCCTGTGTGCTGGGGCCCATCGAGTGCACATCTAGCCTAACATTCCATGTCAAAATCTTGGAATAATAGATTTCTGAAGTGCACATTCGACGGTCACCCTATTATACACATACAGTTGTTACCTTTTAAGAGACTACAGTATGAGGATGTGCAGTCACAGTCAATTTGTTTAAATTGTGAGAAGCCAGATAAGTATCTAGTAAAAATTCAATTTCCCTCACAGGGATATGTTTTCAAGAGGCTAAGCCTGCAGGGATACATAGTCGATATTCGGAGGCAACTTCCTGTTATCTAGCCTAGCAAGGTTAACTTGACTTCGAAGGACTATGAGTATGAGGATATACAGTCAAAAAGAAAATACATCTTTTATTATGAGGCAGACTATATGACCTTCACAACAGGTATATCCTTTGTTCAATGTGTATCATGTTACATCCGTATGTCAGATAGTACATCATGTGTGACATGAAAATGTGTATGCAGAAAGTGTCACAGTGCTGAAAATATCTGTCACATTTACATTACACACTTTAAGCCTGAGAAGATGTTACAGAAAAAATGTCCTCGTCAATTCTACTTAGCACCTGGCATAATAGACAAGCGACATCGTAGCATCACAACTACAGTACTTACTATACACTGTAGTAGTGTTTGCACGGGTATAAAAAACAGGAACCGGGTACCCAATCACCGTACCTGTTGGGTACCTGGGTACCCATTATCACTGTGACTTTAAAATAGCAGCTAATTTTGATAGGCACAGACTTCATAACACCATCTGAACTGCACCAAACTGTATCGAAGAGGTACTGACCATTTAAGGGATTTTAAAATTGTCACAACAAAATCATGCAGTTTCGTTTCAAATCGAAAATTACCAATAAAAGAAACCATATAAAAAACCAGTTAAGAAAACCGAGTACTTTATATGGTCCTATTAGTTTCTCAGATTGAATTTTCAGATGTTTTCTGATGCTGATAGCAAGCTAAACTCGAAGCTGTTTAGACATTTCAGACACGAAAATTTTAACCAATCAGAGGCTTCAATCGATGCAGGTTATTCTCTTTCACGGCTGCATATCATGTAAACAAATGACATAATCATATAAGCAAACGATGTTTGCTTGTCCTCGTGTGCCACATGTTGTGGAACTTTCACTGACAAGCTTCGTACATTCTACCGGTACTTGCACTGCACGTGTTATCAGGTAGAATGCAGCATGCTCACCCATATATCCGTACTAACGGTATACAAAGCTAGCTAGGTAACCGACATCCGGGCATCTTTCAGTCTATCAGAAACTTGCTTCACGCGAGCGCCATTTTGGTGCCCACTAAATGTAATAGCATGGTTCCGTCCGTAACTTTTCATGAATGTTTACAGTGTCAGTAGCCTTATCTTGGTTCTTCACACATGGTGAAGGGTTGATTTGCATAGAAGTGGCACATTTAACGGTAAATGGAGACATGTTTTATTCTTTTTGGTATACTCGAGGTATTAACAGAGTGCGAGTTATAGCCTAGGCCTACTTTAGACTTTTGTGACTCTTGTTAGGCTGCCAACCTTTTTTTTGTACAACATAGCCTTTTATCCCGAGGTGACTGCAATTAATGTTACACACTCACAAGGACAGGAGAGGATAGAGGATTAATTTGAGCAGATATTTTTGGGGGTGGGGGGTGGGGCTTAATGAAAAATTCTGACTTTTAAACAAAAGTTTTGAACACTAAATTAACTGATTCAAAATTTAGGGAAGTTAACAGAACCATCGGGCAGGTACCCGGTTACACGGGTAACCAGTGCAAACACTACACTGTAGATACATTTCATTACACAGGCTTAGACCTTCACAACAGACCACAACCAAGATTGATCAATACTTGACACAGTAAGCCCATTTGAAAAAAAAACATGCCATCTCAAAGTCCAGAACGGTATTGAAGTTCACTTTGTGTGACATCCACAATTCTGCATACCTGTATTCATACATTAAGTCCAAGAACCAAGCATTTTGAAATGCTTGCTGAATATTTAGGACCAAGAAACTCCCCAGATAGTAAAATTTGGCCCTGGTAAGTTTACTTCTAGCCAGTAGCCATGCTTCCAATTTAAAAACTACATGTCTAGTGCACATCCCAGGAAAAGTAACATTAGCTTGTACTGAGCTTGAAGTGCTTAAAATGGGGCTGTGGCATTCCCCAAACATATTTAGGAATAACCTATACTTCTAAATATAAATGCACTTTGATTGACATTCATTCAAACAAGAGCTCCACTCTGTTGGTCAGTGATCTGTTCCCAATTAAGCTCACACACAGTTGTATATCAGTACAGCCTTGCTCAATTCAAGCTCAGCGCAGGCTACTGTGGCTCTTTCTTGGAGGGGTTCTAGAGAGGAGTATTTGTTTAAATTGGAGGAGGGGCTAGATGTAAACTTAGTGGGGAGAATTTTTGGTCTGGGGTGAGATTAAAGAGCCTTGAAGGCCCTTTCCTGAAATGCCCAATTCCAGACATTGACTTAATTCTAGACTCCAGTCCAGTTTTGCTGGACTTAGAATTGGCCCTGAATGTAAAGGGAGTCTGGTCAGCTGTGTTCAGTCCAAAATGTGAAGCACTGCACTGAAAAGACATTGCATTTAGACTTAAAATTTTGTTTTTTTCCCAATATAGGTTCTGTTGCCCCTTCCTTACCTTGCAGCATCTTTTCAGTCATTAAAGGGAGTTGTAAACAGAGTGGCCTCATACAATCATAGCAACCATTCATCAAAACCAAGTCTTGATGCACTTTCATCCGAGAAACTGGATCAGGTAAGCTTGGGTTAGAAGATGGATAAACAAGATATAAAAAACAATGCATGCTGGGAAATATTACTGTAGCCACAAATCAGTTCGGTGATTTTTTTTAACAAAGGTGCACACGTACTTGAAGTGACTGTTTTCTTTACTAAAAAGCATTACCCATTCATATTTTCCAGTCCAAGTTTTAGAGATTTAGCAATCTCTTTAGCCCTCAGTTGATTGGGGAAATCATGATTATAATGTGAAGGTTGTGTGTACTATACAAAATTGAGATGATCTCTGTCATTGCTACAGTAAAAGTGCAATCCTTCTCTGCATTCATTGCAATTCTGTAGTACTTACCAAACTCATTTATTATCCAAAAAGGGGGCAGATATTTGTACCAGATACCAAGAAAGCAACAAAATATTTTCTTGAATTTCATTTGTTAGTTTTTGTAGATGGATATGCCTAGGGCTGTGACACTGTAGGGATTAATCACAAAACCATTGCTGGTGGAATAACCATTCACTACAAAGCTACTAATAAGATTAATTGCAAAGGGGTTTTTCTCTCTTCTTTTTTAATATTCACTCAGTATTTGTGAATTTTTTCATTTTTGTCATCTTTTCTTCTCACAAATGGCTTTTGTTTCATTAATACCATCTATTAATTACAGTGTTTTTATGTCAACCTTTCCCAAACACAATTTAGACCTACTGAACATGTCCATGAAACATTAATACGGTAGGCTAAAAATATAGTCTCAGAGGTTCTGCACACTGCACAAGCAATAATTGCAATGAATTGCTAAGCAATTGCAAAATTTTGAATTAATCATGTAGTAGTTTTGCTACATGTTCACATCCCGAGATATGCCATGCTCCTTAGATTATTTAGGCCCAAGTTGAGGGGCAGTTGTTTTACAAAGCTAAGTGACCACGAATGTGGGAGAAGCTTGCAGCTTATGGATTTCAACTCTACATCAGGTGGCAAACCATCTCAACAGTTTAAATCATTTTTTTTTTCAAGGTCGAGTTCAGATGGGAAACCCTTAGATTGCTTTTGGATGAAAAACCAACCTCACTTTGTCCTTGATGGGTAATGAACCCCCACCCTCCTGGTTTCCTACCTTCATCAATTCAAATGCCACTGCCTTTATCCACTCTACCACAGAGCTTGAAGAATTGAACATATGCTTTGTGGGCTCTACCTTCACCAGTGATTAAACTGTTTAGTTAAAACCTATATATTCGAAACCCTTTGAATTATAATTTACAAATGTTGGGATCTTTATTTCACCAGGTAGGTATATGAAACTAACTACCAACTGTATGTGTGGCTGGGGAAAAAGCTTAAATTGAAAAAATACCAGATTTATGTTTTCAATCTCTTGACACATTTTTAGCAACTTTTCACAAAGTAGGATTTGGTGGGTTATCACTCTCTTTGCCAGGAATCTTGAAGCAACTCCACTTCCTTGGAAGTTCATTTACTGTGGAATTTTCAAAACTTAAGAACATGAGCAAGTCATATTTTTGTGTTGCAAAAGGTGGTTAACTTCATTTTTTGTATATTTTGATGAAAAATTTGTTAAAATCGTGGCGTTGTTTGTAGAATTGATCACTAGTTTTTTGTCTTTATTAAGTTCCTTCAACTGACAACAATCCATTGAGATTGGCAGTTTGGGTCCTTAGTCACAGAAAAACCTCTAAAAACACTCACTTGTGTGTTAATACTCATTGTTTATGGTAATTCTTGATACTAACAGGAGCAATCAATCATCATCAATTATAATCAATAGAAATGGTCATGTGGCATTTAATATGATGTCAGTATATAGTATGAGAAGTCACATCATCATTCAGAGTATGACGACTTACTTTAGGCTGTGAATACCCGGCTCTCAATTGGTGGAGTCGTCCATTTTTAGAATATTACACTGGAAACCAGCACTTGAAATCTTTTTTATTACAAAATTTTTGATTACGTGAACTATTTTCAGTTGCCACATGTTTGGATGAAGAGGATTTTACTGTACCCAATTATGATTGGAAATTATGCCTCATAACTATCTGATCTATTCTTTAAAGATTCCTGTAGGAACCTGATGTAGAGAAAGAAAGTTATATTCATTGCACCACTCTTGCCTAGTACAGTGAGCCCTGTCCTGCCCAGGCCAGTTTTAATTGTCTGTGTGTATTAAATATGCTGCACACATACCTACAGCTGTATCATGCCATATTCAGTTTACAGCAGTAATTAAGCCATCCTGTATTTGTTGCACAACACCAAAAAATTTAACCAAAAAAAAGTGCCCCCTCTTCGAAAAGTCTGGTGTACTCCCACTGCGTGCTTGGCCTCAATAAGTAAACCTGCTGGGTACCTTGCACACCCCAAGTGAGGGGCTACCATCGAAAACGCACAATCGGTTTGTAAAATGATTCAGAAACCTAACAGAGCCAGTAATACTTCACCAAAGTATACTGCGGTCTTTACAGCCCACTCCCCAGCACAAAAGATGCTACCTCCTGCTCTACTTACAAAGGACACGAATGTGTCCGTTAAGAACGCATTATACCTTCATAAAAAAACATTTTGAAAAAAGGGACTCCGAACCCTACGTTACGTATCACGATGATGGCTACCGCCTACCTAATTTTGAATTTATTTTGTCCTCATTTTTCATGGGGGCAATGGTCTGCTGGCACTATGCCACACGCTCTTCGGCTGGAATACGCCACTGTGCTATGACGAGGCCCGGGGGGACCGTATTCTGGCTCTTCGACTATATGGCCGGTCTCACCGAAGAACGAGGAGAAATGCCATTGTATAATACGGCTGATCCTGAAAGCAGCATCCAGGATTTGCAATTTTTAATGACTAGTAGCAGTCTCCTTTTAAACCAATGTAGTAGACATGCCTTTGTAAAAACGTGTGTTACTTGAATCACATCTTTTGTACTGACACCGATGCGTAGTAGACTCCAGAGAAGGATTCCTAACGAAGGAAAAGATGTTTTGATCGCCGTTGTCCGTTCGCCGACTTGCAGGCTTTAATTATGTCCAGATCTCAACACAAAACACCCATGAACATGCACCTGTCACAAAATTGCGGAAATTTTGTCCAAACAAGCTGCTCACGGGTACAAAAGTTATTTGTATTTGATCCAAAGGACGAACAGGCGCTTGCCTTGATCCTTGGAAAAGGTTAAAAATTTTCCTAACCGCATTTTTGGGTCATAAGTTTGGGACTTATTCTTGAGTATTAGTATGTACTTAGTACATCTGGTTTGACTACACATTCCGAGTCCACACTTATGTCAAAATGTTAACACTTATACGGTCCTCCCTACACAGTTTCACTCCTTGACATCCCATAGTTCGCCCCCATTTCACTTTCGGTACTACAACCGCAATAGAAAAACAAAAGATGTGTGGAACGTCCTTCCCAACCCTCCCCAGGGTACCATAACAGCGTTCGAGGGGCGCCTTCAGACCGGTAGAGCACACGCGCAGTTTCGCAAGTGACATCATGGAATTTTTGTCCTGTTGCTTTACTATGACATGACATTATTTCCTCCTTAAAATTGTGTGTCCCCGCGGACACATTTTCCTGTGCGGGATGGACAACTATTTCCTGCAGAAAATAACTTGTCCGGCGGTGACATAATTTTTTTTTTGTGGAAAATGCGTCTGGTGGGATCGGGACACATTTATTCCAGGAGCGACTTACACCCTTTCCTTTTACACTACCGTCTGACAAAACAAGTGTTACACAATTTTCTTACGGTAAAGAACACTGTAGTCGGCAATAGGACTAAGTGGGGTACACGATAAAAATGTGTAATCCCGAACGCCTGCGCCGGGGTATCGCCAGAAATGATTTTTGGCACGACTCAGGGGGACCCAACTTCCCTACGTAGGGTGACTTGCGCGCCTGAAAGCCCCGACAAGGGAGTACGGAGTATGCACCGTAAGGTACTTTACACACCTAAACGCTAAACGGGGCCGGCTTGTTACGCTCATGCCTCTCTCTCCTTCCCTTGTCAACAGTTTTCGACCACGCCCTAGACAATATGGACCCCTGCAATTTTCGCAGCACATAGCCCATTGGACTCTCTTTGAGCCTACAGGCGCGAATAATAGAATGGAAAACTTGGTGATCCGCCACCCCCGACCCCTTGTGCACACTGACCATATATGAGATAAGTCCGCTGTCTTGTATTCCCAAAACCAAACACCTTTAACTCCACAGATTACTCTTGTGGTATCAAGTTTACAACCATTTTTATATGACAAGCATAATTTCCAACTCACAGTTACACTACCAAAAATACATCTAACAAAAGATTCACTGCCCTCCTCATAACAGTGGCGGTCAAAAATCACTCCAAACAAAATTTTGTAGGGACTAGATGTTAGAGTGTGTCACTCCAAAGTCGCCCCCAGCCAAAAAGTGCAATTTTATGAGAAATGGTGGGAGCGCCGCCTTAAAAAAACGGGGCAGGTTTTTTTTTTTTTTGAAAACGTCGGAGGGAGACTTGGTCAAGTGTAAAGGAAGCGCTGTCTTCTTTTACACAATCATCGCCCATGAACGTAAACGTGGACAATGGGTCCACCTATTGTTGGCAGATGCTTAGCCCTAACTCCTAAGAAACATCTAATCCCATAGTGTTCAATACACGTAAGGGCGTTTATACAGTCCGGTCATTTATGAATATTCAGTTCCAGAGTGGCTTTCCATTTCGCGAAACAAGAAGTTCTTCGGGAAACCTCCTCAAATTTGGTATTCAATAAAGAACAGGTGTCTACCCCGGCTTGACTAAAGTAGCCGAGGAGCCCTGTCTTTATTGATACCTTTCGCTATCAAATGCAAATTACAAATGAAATATATGAACTCCGGTTTTATCTAAGGAATGGGAAAAACATTCATAATAACTATTAGCAATTCAAACCGAAAAAATGCAACGTCCAAAGTGTGGTTTGTGTGGTGTGTTTGTGGGTGGGGGGGGTGTACTGACTTGATAATGAGGCATGACATGCAAATAGCGTGTTGTGAGCATCGCGTAGTACCATGATTATGAAAATTTGCCAGTAAGATATGAATTAACAAAACGAAAAATTATTAAGGGAAAAAATAAAAGCCCTCCTGGACACAAGAAGAGTAAGTCAGCACCTAAAAGCGTACAAAAGGCAGAAGTATTGAAAGAGGAAAATAAACAACCTGTAAAAAGTCGGGTTTTTTCGAAGGACAGCTTTATTATATTTAGAAAATATGTACATTATAAGTACAAGTTTATCGTACAGTTTTCGAGTTCAGTTTTGTATGTCCAGTTTGTATGTACAGTTTAATGCTACAGTTTTATTTACAAATGTTTACCCGCAAATTTTTCCTTTAATCAGAAAAGGGATCCTGGAATCAATTAATATCCATGTTATCCATACATCGGTAATAGACACCTGATTAAACAAGTGTCTTTTCGAACCATAAATACTATATACAAACCGTAATACAAGTTCCTCGCAACTACTGCTACAAGACAGCTAGTCTTACCGAATCGAAACTTCAAATTACAAAGATGAAGCTGATCATATTTTTCAGAGTAACAAAAGGACTCTATCCTTTGAATCGCACATTTTGACAAAATTTTTCCTCAGGAAAAATCTTATTTTGGTACTAGTCGGTCAATTCCTTCTTTAATAGTTTTAATGATTATTGAACAGACTTTCTTCGATAGTGTGCACTGATTCAACTACACGTAAAAACATGACAGACATCTTCTTGATTTCCCAGGACAATACATTTTGTCCACGCAGGAAGATTAACACCAAATTCTGTTGAAAAACCTGCTTCCTGCAGCTTAATATCAGGAAAGCCGAACATAAAAGATAAAGTGAGGGTCACAACGTCAACATCCCCACCCAACTAAGATACTTTAAGGGGTAAAAAAAAAATTTTTTTTTTCTTGACCCACACGCCAAAACTAGGGTTGGACCTTCGGGTCAATCCCCAAAATATGTCGGGTACTAAAGTTAGCTTCAACATCAGATACATCCGTCGAAGGGACCGACCATCACATCCAACCATAACCCCAAGTCCTTAACTTCTTTTGCCTGTGTAAAGAACCTGGTGTGGCTAATATACTCCCAGCTCGTGAAGGACCTTATAACTTATTCATCTACGGAAACAAAACTGAAGGATAACATTTCCATTATTTTGGTTCCAAGGGTAATTGGGATGGTTTCTTTGTAACACCGATAGGAGAGTAGTAACATTGTTCCATCCGGTTCGTAACCTTTTTCAAAAATGTCCTTAGTATTCCTCCCGTTACTGGCAAAGCTAATTTCCATCTTCTAAAACAATTGTTTTCAGCAAAATGGAACACGAATGAAATAAGAAGGGGAACAAGTATTACTATTGGGTCTAGAGTTTGGACCAGAGGATGGAGGATAAACACTCACGCAGCTGCTTTTTTGCCCATCTGAAATACCGGGCTATGTCATAAAGATGATGTGGCAGGTTCTTTTCCAAGAAATAAGGAAATAACGGTTTTACCAGCAAAAGCAGTTCAATTTTAACTCTGCAAACACGTCGACCAACACTAACGCCCCACCAATTCTCTTGGCAATAGTCAATGACGTCACGGGAGACAGGATCAGGTTTGTTAATATCCCCCATATAAAGGCCGATACACAGCTTGTGTATCCTCCTTAACCGCCCCCCCCCCCCCCCGGTCAGGTCAATCGAAAAAAATGCCCCAAAAAAAATTAAAAAAAACAGATGAATAAATCAAATGTGTTTACAGACCTGTGTTGTTCCCTATGGCCGGGTTCAGGTTGTCTTTTTCGACCAAGTTTTTACACCGAAGCTGCGTAGCTGTAATTTTTCTTGGCCCAATTGCTGAAAAACAGAGTCATCACTACCAAACACTACCCCTGTTTATTTTAAATATTAGAAGCTGCTCCTATTGTATATTGCCGGAAGTGATTGTGAGGAAAAACTTCCCAATTTCAACCCATGCGTTTTCGCTCAAATTGATACAAGCGCCGGTGGCCCTTTCAAAATTAATTTAAAATTTTCAAAATACACGTAAGCATCGTCCGAGACACGAGTCGCACCAATACATGTGGCATCATCAGCGATATTGAAGGAATTTAACCCGCTTGAGTGTACTAATCTGGTATTACAAAAACCAATTAATATTATCACAATACTTAATGAATCTTGCCAAAAGGTTCGATAAATAACAACGTACACACAGTGGCGACAGGGGACAATCCTGCTGACCCGGACACTCTTGATATGTGTACTCTGTCGCCGAAAGATACCCATTAATCATTAAACGACTAAAAGATATTTCGCTCTATACAATAATTGATGATCCATCTTCTGAAAGTTTTGACACAAAATTAAGCCTTTCAGTTCGTATATTTGTCATTAAAAAGGACCCAGTTCACCATATCAAACGCTTTTTTGCTGGTTCAAATAGATATTGATGGTCCACACGGGTGGTTCCCCAAGACACAAAAGTCACTAATGTCTCTTACTATAAGCAAATTGTCGTGGATGGGATCTCACCTGGAATGGCGCAGTTTGAAACTCATTGACAATACTTGGGCATGACTATTTTCAGCCTAGTTTTGACCAACACTTTTGCAAGTATTCTTATTAGTCACAGTTAAGTTAGACTAATAGGCCGCCAGTTAGACGGGTTAGTGGTATCGCCCTTTTAGGGATCAGTAGTAACAAGACCAGTACGTTGACTTTCGGTCAGAGTGCCGTTATTGAAAATGTCATTGAAAAACATCGATCGCCAGGTCATTCTCCTAACAAATCTAAAAAGTGTGAGTGAAGTAAAATTAATAAGGCAGGCCATCATTGCCGGGAGATTTTATTCTTAGTCAGAAGTTGAGAGAGCATTCCTAACTTCACTTAGATTGAGGCTCTCTCCATTCTAGCACTAATCATCCTCACTTACTTGGGGAATCTAAACAATCAATAAAAACATCTTGCATGTTTGTATATCTACAGTACAATCTTTCAGCAAATAGACCTATAGAAAAATTGTGAAAAACACATCCATGATTTTCATTTTTGTCTGGATACAATTTGGCCATGCTTGTTTTGAATATTATTAATGACCTTCTGCTGGGCTCGGCGTTTCTCTTCTCTACAAAAGAACACCGAGGTTTTTTCGTTTTCATCAGTAACTGAACTCGTGAACAGGATACAAGCCCCTCTAAGTTCGCTTTCTAAAATTACATTCAACCTCATCTTTATTTAAATTGCTACACATGCTTTGTAGCGATAACATACGATCCCTCTTTACGCGAGCTATACGCACAACTATGCTGCAATAGCAAGCTGTTTAATCCTGCCCTTGATGCTTTCCCACCAGTCGGAAGTAGACTTGAAACCAGGCTTTAGAGTGGACCACAATTTGTAGTGGAGAGCGTAAATCTTCGCAGAATGCAGTCCTTATTAAGGAGAAGTATTGTACTTCCAATATCCCTTGCCTTTCTTGGCAGAGCCTGAGAGCTTGAAAGTCCACGTGAACACAGTCGTGGTCTGAGTAAGGACACAAAACAATGCGAGCCAGAATTGAGAGCAAAGTCTTTAGATAGATAGATTCTATCCAGTCTTGATTTTAGGTAATTGCCCGTCCGTGACCATGTATAGCCGCGGGAGTCGTACGGGTGCAACACTCCTATAACAATCAACAAGGTTATATGCGGAGACGAGGTCGGTAATTTCGTTCTGTCCGGCTGTGCAATATGCGTTAAGTGAGAGATTTTCACGATCTATACTTTCCATTACACAATTAAAGTCGCCACCAAAGAATCAAAGGGTTGGGACCACGCAAGTAAAAATCAAGTATTACTTAAAATTCCTTTCTGTCTCCAGGAGGATTTGGACAGTGTACATTGCACACACGGAGAAGGTGGTCTCGTTTAAAAGAACATAAAAGAGAGATACAGCGACCTTTAATGTCCACGACGTATTTGAGATACGCTTCCATCGGTGCTTGCTATTTAGCGGCTATACCCACGCCCCCCTGAGTAGGATGACAGGCTGGAGGAGAAGTAAACTGGACCGTCCCACTCCCGCTTAAAGCACGAAAAATCCATTTCCGATGATAAAATAAAGTTCTTGCAGTAAAAGATATCAAAGGTGAAGATTTTTCAACCATTGAATAACACGTGTGATCGTTTTTAAATGATTACGCAGACCATTCACCATTAACAGTAGCCAATTGCCAGATTGACCATGGGAAAGAGAAGATTAATTGTCTTAAAAAGTACTTGTCAAAGAACTCAATCTCTTTTCCGCTCACAAATTCTGCGTGGTTTACGGGCGAGATGCTGGATCCACTCCCATGGGGTAGAAAAGCGTCAAATGACAGCTTCTGCCGTGCGCATGAATACTCCTGTGGCTTCAGCTTTGAGTGATGTTCTCCAAAATGCGCTTTTAGGTCATTAAATTTAGAAAAGGTTTCACAGCAAGTCCTTACATAACATGAGTGCCATGGTTCGTCCTCCAAGAATATTTGGTCATTTTAATAACGTCCATGGGATTCTCTAGAGGAAAGCGAATCCCTGACCTTGACCTCTCAGGTCTTCTCCGGTTCATGTTGGGAGGAAGCTTTTCTCCGGGGTTTTACAAAAATTGATCCTTATCCACAGACATAGCTGGTTGTGACTGATCCTCGTTGGAACATGTTTCATTGTCCTGAAGCTGGGGCTGGGAATACAATTCTCCAGCGTTTTAATTTCCGGTCGACCATCGGAAATATCCATTTCACTCTCAGAAGACTTTTTGTCAGTCCACACATCACTGGAGGCTTGAGTGTCCGCGTTATAACTACAGGCTCAGAGTCCTCGAAGAGGAAGTATCTGGCTATCGTTTGTCTGTTTGTCAGACACCACTTCATTTGGGGGCTGACTGTCAGCAATGAACGAAGGTACCGGGTTAGACGCTATAGCCGAGTGCGTAGCATCATCCCGAGCTCACCTCAACCACTTTCCTCACCTAAATTCGCCTCGGCCTTCCTTTTCCCTCCCTCAGACGTTTTTGCATGGCTTCCTATTATCCACGATGAGTTTGGCTTAATTTTATTAGCAAAAGACACTGGACAGTCACGATAATGGTGGCCTGACTTTCCACAAATGGTACACGTGGTGGGCACCTCACATTCCTTCGATGCATGTCCAAGACTCTGACAATTAAAGCATCTAATACCCCACACTCTTTGGCCTCATGGCCAGCTTCTCCAACATTTCAAACAAGTTCTCGGTTGCCACGGTACCTTACCCAGCAGCTTCTCCCTCCAAAACTGACACTAGAGGGAATATCACTATTAAGCTTCATTTTGTACTGCCGAATTCCATTAAATACAGTTGGGTAGTCTTTAAACATCAAGAATCTGCCACTTATAACCCTTCCATAACGCCCCAAAACGTATCTCACCACATTATCGTCCAGTTCATGGGGTACGTGAAGTACCGTTACAAGAGTCGTGGATTCGGTGTACACACTAGCTGAGCAACATTCTCCGTCAGAGATAACAGGCCAGAACTTTCTTCGCAATTCAACCGATTTAAAAGTAATGTCCCACAAATGACCTGGTAATCCTTGCACTGCCAAGAGATGATCTCCAGGATCAATACCTTTTCTTGTCAAAAAATCAAAAACTTTCTCGGTACTTTGCCCAACTTCAAACTGAAGTTGTACTGATGCTTCTCTCTGTAGAGACGCCATCTTGAAAAAAAAAAAAAAAGTCGACAGTTCCACAGCATTAAAACCGCAAACCGAGAAAAAGCACACTGCCCAGTCTCCGGGAGGACTTGAACTCACGTACTCAACAGTCGGAGTCGAGCGCCATACCAACTAAGCCACAACAATGCTGATACACCAACGCACTTTAATTAATATTAAAAGTCTATAGTGTTACGTTGTGTGATATACAAGTAGAAGTACCGGATGTAAGGGGGGGGGGGATCGGGAGCTGGAGCGAGCACCCCTTTTCACCTGCATACTTAAATATTGGTACCGTGCTTTAATTAATGGCCGGAATCACGCCCCCAGAATTGGTTTCAAAATACTTGAATATTACGCTATTGATATTTAAAGCATGGCATGTAATTAATGTTTCTTAGTAGCCTGCTCTATAAATGGCATCAATAGGGGTGGGGGAGGGACGGGCGGGGTATAGCTCAGGAAGCCGTGGTCTTCATTGCCGGTCGCAAAATTTTCCAATTTCTTCGGTAAACATGTAGTCGGCATAGGACTAGTGGGTACGATAAAATGTGTAATCCCGACGCTGGCCGGGGGTAGCGCCAGAATGATTTGCACGACAGGGGACCAAACTTCCCTACGTAGGGTGACTGCAGCCTGAAGCCCCGACAAGGGAGACGGAGTGCCGTAAGGTACTTTACACACTAACGCTAAAACGGGCCTGCTTGTTACGCTGCCTCTCATTCCTTGTCAAAGTTTTCAACGCCAGCATATGGACCCATCAATTTTCGCAGTATGACCATTGACTCTTTGAGCTACAGGCGCATGAATAGAAAACTTGTGATCCGCCACCCCCACCCCTTGTCACTGACCAATATATGAGATAAGTCCGCTGTCTTTCCCAAACCACACATACTCCACCATACTCTGGTGGTATCAATTTCAACCATTTTTTGACAGCATAATTTCCAACTCAGTCACTACCAAAATACATCTAACAAAGGATTCACTGCCCTCTCATAACAGGGTCAAAAATCAACTCAAACAAAATTTTTAGGGACTACATGTAGAGGGTTCACCCTCCCCCCAGCAAAAGTGCAATTTTATGGAATGGTGGAGCGCCCCCTTAAGACGGCAGGGAAAACGCGGAGGGAGACTTGGTCAAGTGTAAAGGAACCGCTGTCTTCTTTTACAAATCATCGCACCATGAAACGTGGACAATGGTCACCTATTGTTGGCAGATGCTTAGCCCTACCCCCTAAGAAACTTAATCCATAGTTTCAATACAAGATGCTCGTTTTACAGTCTGTCAATTATGATTATTCTGTTCAGAGTGGCTTTCCTTTGGAAACAAGAGTTGCTTCAGGAACCTCCTCAAATTTGGTATCAATAAAGACAGGTCTCCCGGCTACTAAAGTAGCCGGGAGCCCTGTCTTTATTGATACCTTTCGTATCAAATGCAAATTACATGAAATATAGAATCGGTTTTATCTAAGAATGGGAAAAACATTCATAAAACTATTAGCAATTTCAACCGAAAAAATGCAACGTCCAAAGTGTGTGTGTGTGTGTGTGTGTTGGGGGGGGGGGTGTACGACTTGATAATGTAGGCTACATGCAATAGCGTGTAGTGACCTGATTTGAAAATTTGCAGTAAGATATGATTAACAAAACGAAAAATTATTAAGAAAAAAGAAAAGTGGGAAAGAAGAGAAGTCGATAAAAGCTACAAAAAGGAAGATATGAAAGAGAAAAACAACTGTGAAAAGTCGACAGTTCCACAGCATTAAAACCGCAAAACGAAAAAAAAACCCACTGCCCAGTCTCCGGGAGGACTTGAACTCACGTACTCAACAGTCGGAGTCGAGCGCCATACCAACTAAGCCACAACAATGCTGTTACACCATCGCACTTTAATTAAGATTAATAGTCTATAGTGTTACGTTGTGTGATATACAAGTAGAAGTTCCGGATGTAAAGGGGGGGGGGGAACGGGAGAGGGGCCTGCCCCCCATTTAACCCTCCATACTTAAATATTGGTACCGTGCTTTAATTAATGGCCTGAAACACGCCCCCAGAATTGGTTTCAAAATACTTGAATATTACGCTATTGATATTTAAAGCATGGCATGTAATTAATGTTTCTTAGTAGCCTGCTCTATAAATGGCATCAATAGGGGTGGGGGAGGGACGGGCGGGGTATAGCTCAGGAAGCCGTGGTCTTCATTGCCGGTCGCAAAATTTTCCAATTTCTTCGGTAAACATGTAGTCGGCATAGGACTAGTGGGTACGATAAAATGTGTAATCCCGACGCTGGCCGGGGGTAGCGCCAGAATGATTTGCACGACAGGGGACCAAACTTCCCTACGTAGGGTGACTGCAGCCTGAAGCCCCGACAAGGGAGACGGAGTGCCGTAAGGTACTTTACACACTAACGCTAAAACGGGCCTGCTTGTTACGCTGCCTCTCATTCCTTGTCAAAGTTTTCAACGCCAGCATATGGACCCATCAATTTTCGCAGCATGACCATTGACTCTTTGAGCTACAGGCGCATGAATAGAAAACTTGTGATCCGCCACCCCCACCCCTTGTCACTGACCAATATATGAGATAAGTCCGCTGTCTTTCCCAAACCACACATACTCCACCATACTCTGGTGGTATCAATTTCAACCATTTTTTGACAGCATAATTTCCAACTCAGTCACTACCAAAATACATCTAACAAAGGATTCACTGCCCTCTCATAACAGGGTCAAAAATCAACTCAAACAAAATTTTTAGGGACTACATGTAGAGGGTTCACCCTCCCCCCAGCAAAAGTGCAATTTTATGGAATGGTGGAGCGCCCCCTTAAGACGGCAGGGAAAACGCGGAGGGAGACTTGGTCAAGTGTAAAGGAACCGCTGTCTTCTTTTACAAATCATCGCACCATGAAACGTGGACAATGGTCACCTATTGTTGGCAGATGCTTAGCCCTACCCCCTAAGAAACTTAATCCATAGTTTCAATACAAGAAGAGCGTTTTACAGTCGGTCATTTATGAATATTCAGTTCAGAGTGGCTTTCCTTTGGAAACAAGAGTTGCTTCAGGAACCTCCTCAAATTTGGTATCAATAAAGACAGGTCTCCCGGCTACTAAAGTAGCCGGGAGCCCTGTCTTTATTGATACCTTTCGTATCAAATGCAAATTACATGAAATATAGAATCGGTTTTATCTAAGAATGGGAAAAACATTCATAAAACTATTAGCAATTTCAACCGAAAAAATGCAACGTCCAAAGTGTGTGGGGGGTGTACGACTTGATAATGTAGGCTACATGCAATAGCGTGTAGTGACCTGATTTGGAAATTTGCAGTAAGATATGATTAACAAAACGAAAAATTATTAAGAAAAAAGAAAAGTGGGAAAGAAGAGAAGTCGATAAAAGCTACAAAAAGGAAGATATGAAAGAGAAAAACAACTGTAAAAAGTCGACAGTTCCACAGCATTAAAACCGCAAAACGAGAAAAAGCACACTGCCCAGTCTCCGGGAGGACTTGAACTCACGTACTCAACAGTCGGAGTCGAGCGCCATACCAACTAAGCCACAACAATGCTGATACACCAACGCACTTTAATTAATATTAAAAGTCTATAGTGTTACGTTGTGTGATATACAAGTAGAAGTACCGGATGTAAGGGGGGGGGATCGGGAGCTGGAGCGAGCACCCCTTTTCACCTGCATACTTAAATATTGGTACCGTGCTTTAATTAATGGCCTGAAACACGCCCCCAGAATTGGTTTCAAAATACTTGAATATTACGCTATTGATATTTAAAGCATGGCATGTAATTAATGTTTCTTAGTAGCCTGCTCTATAAATGGCATCAATAGGGGTGGGGGAGGGACGGGCGGGGTATAGCTCAGGAAGCCGTGGTCTTCATTGCCGGTCGCAAAATTTTCCAATTTCTTCGGTAAACATGTAGTCGGCATAGGACTAGTGGGTACGATAAAATGTGTAATCCCGACGCTGGCCGGGGGTAGCGCCAGAATGATTTGCACGACAGGGGACCAAACTTCCCTACGTAGGGTGACTGCAGCCTGAAGCCCCGACAAGGGAGACGGAGTGCCGTAAGGTACTTTACACACTAACGCTAAAACGGGCCTGCTTGTTACGCTGCCTCTCATTCCTTGTCAAAGTTTTCAACGCCAGCATATGGACCCATCAATTTTCGCAGCATGACCATTGACTCTTTGAGCTACAGGCGCATGAATAGAAAACTTGTGATCCGCCACCCCCACCCCTTGTCACTGACCAATATATGAGATAAGTCCGCTGTCTTTCCCAAACCACACATACTCCACAAAGCAGGGTCAAAAATCAACCCAAACAAAATTTTTAGAGACTACATGTAGAGGGTTCACCCTCCTCCCCAGCAAAAGTGCAATTTTATGGAATGGTGGAGCGCCCCCTTTATCCTAACATTCTGAGAAAAAAATTGGCTGGAACATTCCGTGCCATTGTCCTTGCCGCCGTTGCCGTGAATTGAAGATTGTCTACCAAGTGAAAGGATTACAGTAATGATTTCGTATGAATGTAACGTAGTCTGACCTGTATGAATAGGTATGACGTATTGTAGTTCAAAGGATTTGAACTTTTATCAAGTTTCAACTTCATATGAGTAAATAAAACTTTTAGGCTTCCTTCAAAAGTTGTGAGCACCCGTTCTGCGAAATATACAGCCTCACCTTCGGGTCACGTCGTGACTATTCGCACGTCGACTAGCCGCCGTGCAGACAATATGCAGTACAGTAAAACCCCGTTTATCCGAACACATCGGGACCGAAGGTTGTTCGGATAACGAAAAAGTTCGGATAAACGAGGTTTCAAGTTTTTGCCTTAAGTACGGTACACTGGGTCCATATAAGACAGTGTGTCAACACATTTCCCAAAATAATTCCGAAAAGGCTTAAAATTGCAGACAAAATCCCCCAAAATATTTCGTTACTTTTTTTGTGACCGATGATATGAAAAATAAATTTTAAGACGTCTAAAACAGAGAGATTTTATTCCAAAAATTTGAGCCTTCGCTCGTCTGAATGATCAATGCTTTCTACACACTAAATGACTGTGTGTGCTGAAGAAAAGCTGTAACGATCTGGAGAGGTATCTAGAGTAAAAATTCTGCAAAAATTTCAAAAAATGTTAGAGACACACTGCATGTGTAGGAGACTCTCAAACAGCAGTTTCGCATGTTTTGTAAGGTCTAACTTTCATTATTTTTAGGATGAAGCTCACTACGTTACTAACTTTTCAGATTTAGTGAAACTAAGACTTACGCTAGCCTAACGTATTTTTGTATGAGAGGATATTGAGCCTATACCGACTCATGGCTCCTAACAAGAATGTCAAAGCAAATACGTACGATATTTCTTCCAAATTTGACAAAGAGATAACAGATTGTTTTCCATGTCCACATGTCAGCTGTTTTAGCCATAGTGACATCTTTCCGTTACTTTGAAAGTCCCGAGAACAATTAGTGCATTTCTGCAAAAATTTACGTTGAATTTTGCCTTGTAAAGCACTTAAAACTTGGTGTATACTACTGTAATTGTGTTGACTATTATTGTTGTCAAATCTGACGGCTAGTTCGGATAAACGGGGTTTCGGATAAACGGGGTTCGGATAAACGAGGTTTTACTGTAACTGCTTACTCGCACGGCCCACTAGCCGCGTAGATTTTATTCCCAGGACGAGTCAGGGAAAATCTGGCCAATAGACCAATCAGCTTCTTGGAAATAGGCCACACCTCTAATTCCAAAATGACAGCTTTTCGACCCTTTTTTTGTAATTCTGATGCCGGATTATGAAAGAACGGGCCAAATAACCTCCATATATGTAACCCTAACAATAAACTAACCTTCATTTTGAAACAAATTTAAAAATTTTTGAAAACTCGAATTGCCCACGTTCGTCCTGTGAAAAAAAATAAGCTGACCGCACATACGTACCCAGGGTGCATTCCATGTAAAGCCTACGCCGAAGGTACGCCGAGGTTTTCGTGACTGTACGCCGGGATACGCCGGGATTTTCTGTACTGTGCACATACAATGCATGTACATAGCAATCCATAGGTGTTCGTACATACGTACAGTATACATGTACGTGATACGTACACAGTCACCATACGTTGGCAATGCACGTACAGGTATATAGTATACACACATTATAGCTAAGTCAGAGGCAATCCGTAAGCGATTGTACGTACGTATCATGTATGTACGTAATGCATACACCATTCATTGGCAATACAAGTAGGCCTACAGGTATGTATAGCACAGTACTGTGCGTGAACATACTAGCGGGAGTTGACTGAATCGGCCCGCCGGTATGCTGGGAGTACCGTTTGCCCGCTGCTACGCTGGGGAGTACGCCAACTACGCCGGCAATCCTCAACGTACTGCATTTTGCACGCTGACAAAGGCTAGTTTCTAAGCCGCCACCCCGACCGAAATCGTATGGCCACGCCGAAGATCTTCGGCGTAAAGTGCACTAAATGCACACTGGATACGTACGCGTAAGATTGAGGGACACAGCATGTACAAATCGGTAGCGGTTGCAATAGTTTACGCACATGCATACTGAGAGGCATGATTTCTGCTCAGCTAAAATGCATATCGCAAGCAATGCAATAATATAGACCTTATGCCAATTAGCTGCGATACTGCATTCTGGGAGGGCCGATGTGCACCTATCGGAAGGTGTGCAGCAATTGGTTGGAAGGCTTATAAATATTTATATAAGGTAAATTTGAGTGAAAAAATGTAAGTGTAAACCCATTCTTCAATATTAGTATATTACCAGTGTTGCAAGATGTTGCAGTCTTCACCCTTTTCTTTATAACCGAAAACTCGCAAAGTGTCATGTCAATATAGGGCCTATGTGTAATATTCACATACAGTACACTGTACCATGACAAGAACTGTAGGGTCTATATGTTTAAAATGCCAAATAGAAGTTGCACTTTCGGAACATATTTTCATTGACCTCTAAGATGGACTGACAATTCAGTGTCTCACATGTTTTGGGCTGTTGCGACGTGTTGCAGATCCGTTTCAAGCTGAGCTGTTTACGACTTAATGATATTCTCTAAGTGTTCTAAAGAAGGACAGTGGATAGGGAAACCAATGTTGCAATCTGTTGCCGCTATGTTTCAGTACTGTTGCTATGTGTTGCAGTGTTAAATATCACAATTCCGTCTCCTCCCCGCACTTCATGATCTGACAAATCAGCATCTCGCATGTTGCAGGCTGTTGCAATGTGTTGCGGGTGCGTTGCGAGCTGTCTATGGTGTCATAATTCTCCTAAAAAATCCTACTGGATTGGGAAACCAATGTTGCAATGTGTTGCCGCTATGTTTCAGTGCTGTTGCTATGTGTTGCAATGTTAAATATCACAATACCATCTCCCTCCACACTGGATGATCTGAAAAATCAGCATCTCGCATGTTGCAGGCTGTTGCGATGTGTTGCAGATCCATTGCGAGGTGTCTATGATGTCATAATTCTCCTAAAATATCCTACTAGACAGGGAAACCAATGTTGCAATGTGTTGCCGCTATGTTTCAGTACTGTTGCTATGTGTTGCAATGTTAAATATCACAATTCCATCTCCTCCACTGAATGATCTGACACATCAGCATCTCGCATGTTGCAGGCTGTTGCAATGTGTTGCAGATCCGTTGTGAGCTGTCTATGATGTCATAATTCTAAAAAAAATCCTACTGGATAGGGAAACCAATGTTGCAATGTGTTGCCGTTATGTTTCAGTACTGTTGCTATGTGTTGCAATGTTAAATATCATAATTCCGTCTCCCCCCCCGCACTGGATGATCAGACAAATCAGCATCTCGCATGTTGCAGGCTGTTGCGACGTGTTGCAGATTTGTTGCGCGCAGTCTATGCATGACATCTTACAGTACAGGGTAGTTCTCCTAAAAAATCCTACTGGATAGGGAAACCTATGTTGCAATGTGTTGCCGCTATGTTTCAGTAGCCTACTGTTTCTAAGCGTTGCTTTGTGAAATATCATAGTTCCATCCATAGGCGTACGGGAAGACATTTCACGGGGGGGGGATGGTTGCCCTGAAAAATTTGCAAAGTACCCTGATTTCCCCTTTTACCATGATAGCACTCAGTATGGATGAGTCCCCACTATTACATATTACAAACAAAATGTAAAGCAAGAAGTAATACTTCCATGAATGTAACAATTCAGTAACAAAAATATTGTCACATGATTTAAAAGAGCCACTCATGAATAAGGCTGCCAGGGTGTACTAATTCTAAATGAGGTGACTGCATTTTCCCTTTAAGTTTGTTGTGGTAGAGATATCCCTGCCAAGTATCCAGTGTCATGTAATAGAGACTAGATTGTCTTATCCAGATGCTACATAAAATGTGGCATTCATATTCCAAGGTAGTTAAAAAGTTTTATTACTTTCTGAGTATGAGGATGATCAAAAAACAGTCATACTATACCACAAAACAGCCTGAGGATAATTTGTTTCACTTTTGTATATATTTCATGTTTTATCACGATATGGGCATGCATCTTCTTTGCTTAACTATATGTTTGATGATTTCTACCTTTAGACTGTCACATGATTTGTTTAGAAAGTTGTGGGACCTGTATTGTTTTTCATCATTTTTGGGTGGGCCAAAGTTACCCCATGTAGGAGGGTAAATTTGATCCACATCAGATGTTTTAAACAGTTGTGACTGTAGACAAATTTTCTGCTTTTTGTGCATTGCCAGTTAAACATGGCACAAGATGACAGCTATATTACTATGCTAGTTTACATGCTGAAGTAGAAAAAGAAGCAAAGCCCACTTTTGTCATAGTTGCTGCCTAGTTTTAATGCTCAAATATGCAACTTTACATTTTAATTCACATGGGATCCAAAAGAACTGTGGTACTGTATTTTAGTTCAAAATGTGCTTTTTGGCACTAATTGGGTGGGCCAAAGTAGTCCTACATACATGGGATTTTGGATAAATTGCTGACTTGTTTTTAGAATAATCTTTAAAAAGGAAACCAGTTTATTACTTGCTGTAGAAAAATTGCAAATGTTAACACATTAGATTTATAGTGAATATGCACTCATGCCCACTGTTTTGCACATACTTATACTCACAGATTTTGAAAGTTATGCTTAGGGGCTCATGCAGAACTTTGAACTCTTTCCCTTGTAAAAGACATGTACTCGTACTTGTACTCACAACCAGAGACCAGATCTCTATTTGTACTCATATGACATTGTTTACACTAGGCCTACGTGTCTGAAACATACTGTACCATCTGAGTTGGGCAATCACAATTTTGCAAGACCATTTTTCATTGGGTTTAGTACTAAAATGGAAAAGAACCCTCTGCAGATCACTTTATTTTCAGCCCAAGAGTCCAACACCAACATATAGGTGTGGGACTCTTGATATTGGCAGTCTTAAGTGTGCCTTATTAGAATTTGTTGATACAAACTTTTCTCAAAATTTGAAAAAGTTAGGGGTGAGGTAAAATAAATGGTTAGAATTACTCTGTGATTTGAGCATGAAAGTTACCTGTGTGCATATCCAGTGAAGTTTTATGCAAAGTGTAGTTGAAGTGAAGTTCAGTTCAATGTAGTTTGCAAAAACACTTAGTGCAGACTTACAAATATGTACATACAGGTATGAAAGTTTGTCATATTTGCCACTAATTTGAGTATGGAAACTGTGGAAGATTATGGCATTTCATAAATTCTGGCATTATTGATCAGTTTGATTTACAAAAAGTATTTGGCTTCAAAAGTCTTTGGAAATGTTTGTCACTTCTTGTGAGAAATTTGTGCATGTCAGCTTTTAAAATTAAATCATGAGTATATGGGTGTAACATCATAAACAATGTGAAAAAATGAGAGATATTTTCAGTAATAGCAGTGTAGCCGGGACCATATAGGGGTTAGTAAACTACTATAAACTAAAGCATGTGCTCAAGGAGTTTTAAAATTTCTTTGTTCCAGGACACCATGAGTGGAGCTTACACAAACATGTTATACAGTAGCACACTCTGTGGAAGATGATAGGACCAAAACAGGATCCCATAGACAGTATCCAATTTATCATATAACAACTCATGTGCAGAGGAAACCAGCCCAGTACATGTGTGAATGCTTAGCTCTTGTAATTGTAAGTACTTGTGTTGATATCACTTCAGATGTTTACTATAAAATGAAATTGTGATGAAGAGACATGTGGTCCCAAAAATTCGCGTTTGAATTAATTGGTACTTTTGGAGTGGTACACATAGCAGTCTAACTACTCTTTTCATTTTTACAGGGGTTGGAGCATCACTTCAAACATAAGTTTTAGTGAGTATGCCCTTAATAATCTTTATCAATTATCATATTCAATTCATAAAGTACTTAATAATTCAACCTATTGACAGAAACCATATTATAAGACAATACAGACAACTGGCTCAATATGACCATAAACCAAGCCACCAAAAGAAAATATAATTTGAACCAACAAAACCAGGATGAATAATTGCTAATTAATAACTTGTAAGGAGATTATGTCTTCAAAAATTGAGTAGTGACCATCCTTAGCTCCGGTATAAATCTGCCACTCAGCGACACAACAATCCCTTAGGCCTTTGCCAAACATCACCTTGAATATTTACGCCACCAAGGAACAGAGCTTCCCCAGGAAAGGACCTGATAAACACATAACTCCCATTTGACAAAGATCAAGAGGAGCATATGTTACCAAATAGCCAGCCGAATCCAAAACTGCCCCTCCTCAAATCAGCGTTGATAATTGATAGCGCTTTGACAACCATTATACGCTACTGAAATGCCAGAAAACATCCGATGACATCTCACTGCCGCGACACTACTCCCTAATCTTTATACCATGCTGCAGAATACAGCCTAAAGTACAAGTAATAATAATGGTAGTTAGCAGTTGTACATTATTAATTAATGCCCAGCTTCCAAGCTTAGGCGACCATAAATCTTTCGCATGGGTACCAAGTTCCTTTCTTTCTTCACGATAAAGTTTTGTTACTAATGTGATTAAAGAATTTTCCGATCCCTTTTATGTGTTTGAACCCTAAAAAAAATCACTATTGTGGACAAAAAATTAATGAAGCACGATTAATTCCTATAACTAAGCAATTGAAATAGGCCCAAACAAACTACAAGCAACTTGCTAGTAAATTTTATGTGCTATTTCCGCCAAAAGTGAAATCAGCATATTTAATGACATGTAAAAACTGTGTAGGTGGCTAAAATGCGCATTTTTTTTTAAAAAACTATATTGTAAATATCCTTTGTATAAAGTTCATATTTCACGAAGAGAAAAATGTAGATAGACCACCCACCAAGCCGCACAAATTTATACCGAAAAAAAGAAAACAGCTTTTTTATCAGGGCCCTAAGCTTTTGTCACATACTATTCTCCATTTGTATATTGCACATGGTTTCGGTGAAGCTATGCCGTAAATCTATTAGGCACGTTTTTGCTGAAGCGGGAAAACTACACCTGCAATCTAATTTAACGATTATACTTTTTACGCTCGCATAACGCAAGTAGCCTTAACCAATAGAAAAAAAACACATACACCTACCTATCACACAAATTGTCACGTAGATAATCGTTTATCATGGATAGAAAACAGAAAGCCTTCATATTTCTCAGTTCAGACAATCGTTATCCTATTATATTAGGTTAGACAAATGTGACATGGGCAAATAATTTACACAAGTGATACTAATGGATCGTTACTAAATTAGGTAGGTTCTTTTGCTAGCATATTTATTTATTATAGTTACTCCATCGATACTTCTTATTTAAAACGTGCAAGATTGTTTGTTCTATAATCTACATACATAACATTACGATGTGTGCCAAGTACAAGCAACATGCCAGCTTAGTATATAACACTAGCATAAAAAACTTACGCCTCGAAATTCTAACGTCAAGTGTGTAACACACAAGACTCGTGAGGATTAACAATTTATCTGAACAACTGTATAAACGTTTTGAGCGTTCTCGCCGCTTTTTCCTGTAAACCACTATGATGTAATAAAATAGCACATTCCTACACACATCCGAACTCTCACTCTTACTAACGGGCTAAGATTGCTGTTCTCACACAGCGAGAAGCCAAAGACTAGCCGCCTGTGATAGAGTTCAACAGTAGTAGGTAGCTGGAGTAATGCCAAATTAGCTCACCACACCTACCCTCGGTTAGCTAAAAAAACTGTTTTCATAAAGAGTGATTTATCGTTTACTATAGTCAGCGCATAACAAAACTAAGTGTTATGTTGAATGACCTCAAAGTACAGCTATGAATAGTTAAGTAGTGAAGAACAAATCAATCACTAGTACGAAATTTAGGCACATGAAAAACTCTCTCTGATAAAACAAGATAAAAAAACAACTATCAAATCGTAAAGAGATAAAAAATGTAAAAACACAGCAACAAGATGCAAACCAAATGCCCCCAGAGCAAAAAAAGACGGAGAAATACTAAAATGATATTAAGACACCAAAAATTGACTGCACAGTGAATGAATACAACAGAAGATAAAAAAATTTTTACCAACGACAAAATATAAAGGAAGGAACATGATAATCAACACACTCATATAAATCAGAAACTAAATGAAAAGAAGGTATCCGTGTACTTAAACAAAGGAACAATCCGCAATGAAAAAAAGAATGAAACTTACGCAACAATATATATGTAAATTTTCATCTGCAGATTAAGGGAAAAAACATCTCCAGTATAATCTTTTTGTGTTGCATATGAATGAAGACACTGTTTAACACTATTATTCCACAGAAGAGTGACACCATGTGAACTAAAACTAGCAGAAGGTGTAGGCTAGTACCAAGTAAACCAGTAACGTTCATCCTACTACAACAGCCACTCTTAATACCACATAAGGCTATCATAAATCCTTTTGTAAATCTTTTTGTAGTACAGAAATACAACCAAAATCTAAAAACAATAATTTAGACAGACATTAAAAACCAATACTGGCTTACGCATTATAATAGCCCAAACATGAAATAAACACTATTAATATAAAAAACTCAGTCTGATATAACCATTGAATAAAAATTTCAAGTCCTTCAAGGAACAAGCAGCGATAATCGATTATGACGGGCCTTTGTGCTGATATTAACTAGCCTACTGCAGATATTTTCTAAAGTACTCATTGGAAATATGCGCGAACCAAAAGGAACATATAAAGGAATCACACAACTTCACACACAGTCCATGTCCCCCTTAATATATTAATTAAAAGGCCTCCTTCTTGTTTTCAGATAGCCCGCGGTAAAATCAGTTATCATGTCTCTTTAGGTTTTAACAACATTTAAAAATCAAATTAATTCAAGTCACACCAATCTTAAGATCCCCCAGCATACTACACCATGGTCAACAATAATCATAGGATTCAGAAATAGAATGTGAAACTACATAGGACACTAATAAACACTTATTTCATCACCCATAAAAAGTATTTTAAGTACTCTATTGTAGTGTATTGCAATGTGGAGTTAGATCCTTTGCCTGGTATCCCCTGTAGTCATCATCCTCCACAGTTTAAAACCCTTACCTATGCTTTGCATACATCAGGTGCTGGTCTTGATATGACATAATTCTTTAATTAAATATTGGATGTAGTCACTGTTAATACCATTATTTCCGTTTCTAGCTTTCCCTTAATAGTCTCCCATTAAGTTGTTTCAAGGTGACAATTACTCTGATACCCTTGTGTAAAAACTATGGGAAATACAAAGATGACCGTATGATGCTGAGAGGATCATGGTCTGGCCCTACCCTTGTACACTGTTTACCTGAAAATTAAGTCTTTCAGCAACAAAAGATTTAAGAGTTTTCCCCACTGCTAATTTACAATAGTTCGTAAGTTTTCTTTTCTGGGATGTTTTTATAGCCTTTTTCTTATTTCTGATTTTAGTTTGTTCCCTTTATTTTTATTTATTTCTGTTATCCGCACTCTTTTGTCTTAATTATATATTCCTCTTGCTCTGCCTTTGTTTGTGGATTCTCATGTAGTGTTTACTTTTTATCAGGGATTCTTTTGATGGAGTTTGTCTCAATCTCTTGGTCATTATTACGAATGTAATAACATCTATGAAAACAGCACAGTAGGTGTGGTGTAATTGATACGCACACCACTCTACGCGTTACTTTGTCCGTGTAAACCAATCTTAAGAGTAATTTCCGAGTGAATCTGTATACTAATGGTTTACTCACTTAATTTACAGAATTAAAGTCGGTCTGGTACGATTGATTGCTGAGTGTGTAATACAAGCTGCATGTTGCTTGCCACTATTTATTAAACAACATTGCGTAAAGCGGAACTAAATAAGAGCTTATAGACCACAAAATCTGCAAATCATTAATTTTCCATTCACATTTCTCCTAAAAATAACGATGCTGAACTGAAAAAGGTTTTTCTATCCTGAAATTGCCTGATGTCATGATGGTATTATGTTGGACTAAAATAACTAAAATTTCGGTTATCTCACAAAAACGTGCCAAAATTACGCAACCTTCAAAACAAAATCAAACAAATGGAAATTTTGCAAAAGCTAGGCCCTGAAAAAAGCTCTTTTCGGTAAATTGGCGCTTGGGGCCACATTTTTCTCTTCGTGAAATGTACTTATACAAACATAGCCACCTACACAGTACATTCATAAAATGCGATTCATTGCGGAAAAGCACAAAAATACTCAAGTTTGAGGGCCTACAATTGCAGTATAACCATCAAATTTTGTCACAATATGATTTTTAGGGTTCAACAAAAAGGGAGGAAAACTTAACTTAGAAAAACTCTGAAAGAAAAGGAACTTACCCATCGAAAGATTTATGTCCAAGCTTGAACTGCAAATATATTACAACTGTAACACCTTACTTACTTTCTACTGAGCATGGTATAAAGATAGGGAGAGTCCCATTAGATCATCGATTTCTGCACAGAGCAATGGTTTCAAAACCATCTCAACCGATAGAGGCAGTTTGGACCTGTCGGTAACATCCTTGTCTTCAAAGGATATTTTACAGGTCCCCTGGGGAGCCTGTCCTTGGTGAAAATTCAAGGAGTTTGCAAAGCCAGGATTGTGTGTCCTGAGGCAGATTTAAGGACAAGGGTCATAAAATTTTTGAAGACAAATCTCCAGTCAAATAGCAACTCCCTGGTTTTGTTGTTCAATTATTTTTCTTTGGTGCTTTTGGCAATGAACCAGTTTCTGATGTATATTGTCTGCATTAGTTGAATAAACTATGAATTGAAATGAATTGATAAAGATATAGGGCTACTCCTAAATATGTTTGAAGTGATGCACCAACCCCTGTAAAAATGAAAAAAGTAGTTATACTGCTATGTGTACCACTCCAAAAGTACCAATTAATTCAAACCAATTTTTGGGACCACATGGCTCTTCATCACAATTTCATTTTATAGTAAACATCTGAAGTGATATCAACACAAGTACTTACAATTACAAGAGCTACATTCCACATGTACTGGGCTGGTTTCCTCTGCACATGAGTTGTTATATGATAAATTGGATACTGTCTATGGGATCCTGTTTTGGTCCTATCATCTTCCACAGAGTGTGCTACTGTATAACATGTTTGTGTAAGCTCCACTCATGGTGTCCTGGAACAAAGAAATTTTAAAACTCCTTGAGCACATGCTTTAGTTTATAGTAGTTTACTAACCCCTATATGGTCCCGGCTACCACTAATATTACTGAAAATATCTCTCATTTTTTCACATTGTTTATGATGTTACACCCATATACTCATGATTTAATTTTAAAAGCTGACATGCACAAATTTCTCACAAGAAGTGACAAACATTTCCAAAGACTTTTGAAGCCAAATACTTTTTGTAAATCAAACTGATCAATAATGCCAGAATTTATGAAATGCCATAATCTTCCACAGTTTCCATACTCAAATTAGTGGAAAATGACAAAACTTATAGAGTACTTTTTTTTTTTTTTTTCCTCCCCACCCCCCACCGCACCCCACCCCCACCCCCCCCCCCCCCCACCCCCCCCCACCCCCACCCACCCCCCACCACACCCCCCCCCCCCCCCACCCCCCCCCCCGCCCCCCCCCGCGCACACCCCCCACCCCCCCCCCCCCCCCCAACACCCCCCCCCCCCCCCCCCCCCCCCAACCCCACCCCCCCCACACCGCCCCCCCACCCCCCCCCCCCCCCACCCCACTAGCCCCCCCCCCCACGCACCCCCCCCCCCCCCCCCCCCCCCCCCCCCCACCCCCCCCCCCACCCACCCCCCCCCCCCCCCGCGCCCCCCCCCCGCCACCCCCCCACCCCCCCACCCACCCCCCCCCCCACCCCACACCCCCCCCCACCCCCCCCCCACCCCCCCCCCCCCCCAGCCGCCCTCCGCCGGCCCCCCGCCCTCGCCCCCCCCCAGCCCCCCCCCCCCACCCCACACCCACCCCCACCCCCCCACCCCCCCACCCCCCAGACCGACCCCCACCCCCCCCAGCCCCCCCCCACCCCCCCCCCCCCCAACCCTTTATCAACACAATCAAATTCCCGCTGTTTTGATGGTGACAAGCCAGTACATAGCGTATTGATATAAATGCAAAGATGCTCCGGGCTTTTGAGACAGGGGACAGGTCTATATGGGTTTTCTAAATATCCTCAGCTTGTCAAATACTGTGAATGAGAGGAGTCATCCTCAGAGCAATCAGTGATACAGATTCAAAAGGCAAGTACTGGTTGTCTTGCTTCTAAGAGATGGGCAACTTTGGAGAAAACTCTATGAGCTTTTCAAGATTCTCAGATAATGCACTTATCAATTGCAAGACGCACCTAATGACCCCCGGGGAAGGTGCGTCATGGGTGTGTCATGTCCGCAAGATTTATGACGAAGGGGTGCGTCAAAATACAGCTTTGGTGTGTAAAAAGCATTGCCCCCACAGGTGCGTCAACGTGGCGTCAATGTCCTTGCATTATTTTCTGAATGATAGGAAACTATGTTTTTGCACAGTATAAAACTTTCACCAGTGTCTGAGTATCCATTTTATTTTTGGCTTAAAGAACTCCCGTACATGCTCACGCCGTGCAAAAAATTGCACTATATTTACGGGCCCAAAAACACAAAACGAAGGCCACAATCAAATACAAATATCTTGCAATCCTCTCCACCATGCTATATACACAGTGTCATACAATAAACCTTTTAACTGTCAAGTTTACCCGCACGCGGTCGGGAAAAGATGCGGCCACGAGATAGGCTCGACCGAACTTTTCCCTAAACACACGTTACATGTTAGGCTAGCCTAAGCGCTCTTACAGACATGCCCCTGAAGAAAAAATATCGTACGGAAATACTGATCAAGTAAAGCTCTCGAAAATGTCGCATAGGGCTTTGTGAGAGCCTTTTACGCATGCTCCATGCATATTTTAAGGAATGTTTGCCCTCTGGATAATTTTTGGAGGGCACTTAATCCATGATCGCTACGAGACCCCTTAATCACGCGTAGGCTAGCCTACACAGAAAAGCACGTATAAGGGAAATTTGCAAAGTTGTACGAAAAAAGTAGCTGTGAAGTCAGATCGTAAAACAAACGCAACTAAAGCTTTTGAAAATGTTGTAGAGGCTTAGTATGAGGCTTTAAAAAATGCCCTCATAAATTTTTTAAAAAATGGTAGCCCACTTGATAATGCTTGGAAGTCGATCGATAGATCCCCAGTAATTTATCGAATTTAAAAAAAAAAGGCCTAGAAAAATGTGTTTGGTAGTTTTGGGTGCATATATTCATCATTGCCTATACGTTTTACTGTTCATATGTCGATACACCGCAAAATTTTTCGTGTGAAACCTTTGACGATATATGTTTTTTCATATCGCCCAACCCTTCTGTTAAGAATTTAGAAAAAGCAGGTGTCATAAGCAGGGGTAAGGGTACCAAAATGACCAAAAATGACCTTTGACCTCAAATTTCCCACTACTGTAGAAATGAAGCCATTGCGGTACCAAAGTTAGGCCTACCGTCCTATGGTGTATCAACAGTGATCATAGCCAGCCCACGGAACCTTTGAGAGACATAAATTTTTTTTTATTCATAAAATGGCCAAATGGACCTCAAGATGACCTTTGATTCTGGTTCCCTGGCCACATGCTACTGAAAAACCCCATTGTCTATCCATGATTATGCCCAAGTTTCATTTAAAATTTTCCTAGTATGTGTTCATGGGGCATGTCTTTAGTTTTCACTACTTCATCGAAAACAATCTTATATATGGCCGATATATAAAATATATATATAATATATTATATATAATATATATATATATATAATATATATATATATATATATATATATAATATATAATATATATATATAAAATATATATATATATATATTTTCCTCAAATCTTTTTATAATAGTCCGAAGCAAAGATAATGGGTGTAACTGTCATACAGTTATTGGTAGTCCCAAATTTAGAGTATCACTGGAGCAATTTTAGAGTTGAGACAGGGAAGGTGTTTTATTAGAGGTGGTAAATGTGGACCACATTGAACCACAAGATGACTATGACCTCAGATTTAGAAACCCGTAATGAAGCAATTCCCCAAAGTTACTGTGAATCACCCAATGGTCAAGACTCACTGAATCTTTAGAAGACATTGCCTGGAAAGTTTATTCATAAAATGGCCCAAAATGACCCCAAGATGACATTTGACTCAGTGTTCTGACTACTTCTAACATTAGTCTCATCAGTAATAACCCTCTCTATTTATCATTTTTTCCTAAGTTCATCTAAACTTGTCTTAGTATGTGTTTATGGGATTGTCTAAATTTTTAATATTTCATCGAACAGTTTTTCTGTTTGGCCATGATACCTCTACTCTCTCTTCTAAGAGTCCAAGCAAATTTCATGGGTGCCCGTTTTGGGAAGTCCCGGCCGGCCAAATTAAAATGTACAGCACCACTGCAAGTTGAGATGTTGAGAAATGGAAGGTATTTATAAGCCGGGGGCAAAGGTGGACTAAAATGACCGCAAGAGACCATTGACTTCAACTTCTCAACATGTCCTGAATGAAGCCTGAGCAACTACCATAGTTGCAGGCTGTATATCACCAATGTTTAACATCGAGTCCAAGATCGTCAGGGAATTTTTTAAAGGCACTGCCTTTTTTGGCTATTCATAAAATGGCCAAAAGGGACCCAAGAAGACCTTTGACCTTAGTTCCCTGACCACGGCTGATAAACCATTGTTTTATCAATCACTGTGTCCAAGTTTCATTAAAATTTGCCCAAAGTATGTGTTTATGGGATATGCTTGAATTTTTTAACACTTCATCGTAACACTGTTATGTATGGCCAATATTACAAAAAACTTAAAATGATAAAAAAATAGAGCCAGCTTCAAAGTCATCTTACCGTAGCAAGAAAATAGACTTCGAAATTCCAATGCATAACACAATTTTAGTGAACAAGCACAACAACTGTAAATATTTTTCAAGAAAATATCGAAAAAATTATATAAGCCCTGTAGCTCTCTGAGTGAGTACAGAGACACATGCAGTAGGTTACGGTAGTTCATTAGTGTCACGTTGGGCCTTGGTAAACATTCCAAGCCCCTCTTTAGAAAGTGGGCCCGTATAAGGAAATATTTGCTCTGACACTTGCGAATATTTTTAAAATAGTTTTTTGAGGGTCTTCTGCACATGTCATGTACATGTTTTTGGGGGTTTTCTTGACCTACTGGGTCATTTTTGGACACTTTTAATGATCGTTCTGGTTAAATCAATGTGATTGAAGCATAAATTTTCTACGTACATTACAAAACGGTGTGGAAAAGGCTGACGTAGCTGCTTGTGCGATCGTACCATGACGTCGGAACTAAAATCTTGTACCTCTGGAGTAAACAAATGTGGGAAATATTCACAGATTTGAAAAGCTCTCAGTGCTAGAATTTTTGTAAGCCATTTAAAGTGGTGTGGTTATATTTTTAAAATTTTAATGAGATTTTTAGGGTCCAGTTAACAAGCTAAGCCACAGAAAGTTGAATGGTTCAATGTATGCACTGTATGCAACAATGGTTTCCAGATCGGCCGTCCGTATGATGGTTTAAACTGAATTTCTTCTCGCAGCAAATTTTGCACGTAAAATGTTTAATTCTTTACCATGACTTTTCTTCTGCAGATCTTACGTTAGTTTTGCAGTTCTTTATGATGACTGAGAGCTTCCAGAAA
The DNA here is from genome assembly GCA_029531755.1 of Holothuria leucospilota. Classification (NCBI taxonomy): domain Eukaryota; kingdom Metazoa; phylum Echinodermata; class Holothuroidea; order Aspidochirotida; family Holothuriidae; genus Holothuria; species Holothuria leucospilota. The sequence goes on from CM055975.1 coordinate 39,086,848, forward strand.
GGCCAAAAATTTGAAATGATATCAGCAACTTTTCGCGCCGTCAATTTACAACGTGAATAAGGAACTTTGTTTACATCGTATGCTAATAAGCTACGTTGTTACGTCAGTATGGAATGTTTGCAGCGGCAACTTGCCATGTGAGTGTATGGGGAACTACAGTAACAAATGTTCTTGTGACGAAGGCACATTGCCATTTCACACGGCAAACCCCGATATCAACAAATATTTCGAACGCTACACTATTTTACGAAATGGGAAAGCTGATGATTTATTTCAAAATTTTTGGAAAATTTTCAGAGGCTTAAAGTGATAAAAACAACTGCAATATTTTAGTGTAAGATTTGCAAGGATAAGTTATGGTACTAAATTAAGATTTTTTGGTCCTAGGTTTGCTGTTAGAATATCAATTTCGCGACCAGCAGTGTGCTAGTTTTAAAACCCGGCCCGGGGGTTTCAATGGGTCGTCGGTTGCAAGGACTGTGCATGGGACGCTATCAGCGACTGCCGGCTATATGCACGTGCCTTTACTGAGGACTACTGTGCATACGTTGTGCTTAATGTGGAATCCTGTATAGAACAGCTTTATTTTGCATTTGTTTAAACATCTGTTCAAGTGTCCTTTGTGTTGTATAAACTGAAGAATTGCTTACAAATCTCCCGGATCGCTGCTTGCAAAGAAATCAGTTTTACAAGTTCTAATTAAATTCAGAAATCCGGGTTTACTGCAGCATGTTTGTTACTTTTATATATCAAAACTGTTTCAAGATTCGAGTGCCCACTTCCTTCACGTACAATGTGAACTACCGTAGCTGTACATATAATACAAACGGTACGTACTAATGCTTTTTAACACCTCCCGAGCACTAGCATACGGGAGAGTCACCACGCGGTTGAACTTAAGAAGACAATGTCGTGGCTCGAAGTTTTCGGGAGGTGAAGGAACAGTTTTCATCAGTTGTAAAACCAACCAATTTTATGTACGCTTCTGATAACCTCTATACGACCATATTTGCATTTCTCTGGTGCGCAAATTTGGGGCGTCATTGTCTGGAAAAGGTCCGTCAAAATCGTATTTCTAGGTGGGTCATTTTCCAGCAAAGGTGCGTCCCCTTTATGAAAGCAGGGTGCGTTAGTGGACAGAATGTCAGACGCACATTGTGGACATTGACGCACCTCTCCGGGGGGTCATAAGGTGGGGTCATGCAATTGATAAGTGCATAACAAGGGCATCATCAAGATGATGTTGAGGGGTCAAGGAGCCGTCGTCAAATACGACGAGAAACGAAAGAAGTCTTTGAGTTATTCATCGTATGATTTACATTTTATCGCGTGGGCAAATGGGGGATTTTTTAGGTGTCTTAATTGAAAGAATGAATTGGAGAGGAAAGAAACAAATGTGAATTGAAATTTGACACTAAGAATGCAGTGACCATGTGACTCATTCCAAATTGTTTTGCAGTAAACAGTACACTACCAATTAATGTGTTGCAGCACTGCAAATTACATCTAATCAGGTTGTCTGGCCTACTGATGGAACTATTACCCGTATTTACCATCGGCATTGCCATTTACCATCTGTATCAAATATATGCGATATTACCCAACTGATATTTATTGTCCATATTTCATCAAAATGGTACACTATTTGAATATTTTTGATGCAAATTACAATATTTTACTTCTTCAAGATGAACTGACACTTTATTGTGATGCCCAAAGCCTACAGTTACTTGCAGGATGCTTCCCAAACATCTGCATCGGTGATATTGAGAACTAAATATCGGTTTGGGAACACCAAACTTCTCGCAATAACGGTAAACACTAGTTTGGCAAAGTACTGTTTTCTTTTGCAGTTTCCCAACTTAGTCCCACAAATAGGTCTATATATGAGACAAAAATTTGACCTGTTGATAGCCTCTACTGTACTGACAGGTAGGAAGGCAGACAGGCAGACAGACAGACAAAGATAGGGAGACAGACAAACAGCACAGGTACTGTAGACTCAACAAAAAGCCAGACAGTGGCAAAACATGTCTTGTCCGAAGTAGGGCAAGATAAAGAGAGGATGAGTCATGAGTGGCCTAGCCATGCGCCCTCTAGAGGTGGGAAGGCGCCATCCCCGTGCTTACTGATTTATGCCAGATAGTACTTGCAGGCAAGCTGGAGAATTACATATGTAAATAGGAGGTGATGAGGAGCGAAATAGACACAGAAAAACAGAAACTGACAAAATTCACAAATTTTTAGTTAATTGTACATACAGTACCCTCTATTGTTTGTAGTTTGTGACATTTACTATACTTGCTTCCACGAGAATCCTCAAGGCTGTGCTCTTGAACTGCTTGGGGTCCTCGAGATCTGTTATGTTCTGGGGACAGAAGGTTCCAGTCCCTGACGGTCCGAGGAAAGAAAACTGTATTTTGGTAGCAGTCCTTATTGGTTGCGTTATATGTAAAGAAGCTATTTGAAACCTGATGATGCCTAGAAGGCCGCCGGAACCGGTTTGAAGGTTTGTTTTCATTGGCAAGGCTAGGAGACCCAATCTGGCTTTATGAAAAAATGCTAGCCTGTTGGCAGTACGCCTGACTTTAAGGCTGTCCCACCCTAGATCTTTTAACATTTCAGTCACACTACTATGGATGGAAAAGTCATTACAGACGAACCTAGCAGCTCAACCTTATTGGATAGGGAAACGGTGCAGGGATCCCAAACGGAAGATGAATACTCCAGTAAAGTCCTGACAAGAGTAAGGTAGGCATTAGCTTAACACTCCTGGGACAGGAGTATAGATTCCTTCTGATAAACGCCCAGTGACCCAGAGACCTATTTGCAGACGAAGTGAATATGCGTTAGATATGTCTTATTCCAGGTAAGATTGTTTAGACAAATATCAACACCTAGGTAAGTATGAGAGGGGCATGTGGACTCAAGGATATCTTTTGTCTAGAGTATAAATTAAAAAAAGCTTGGGGTCCGGACTCCTTGAGTGAGTGTGCAGTCCTCATAGAAAAGCACTTTTGTGTTGTTAAAGTGCATTTGTCACTTATTTTTTTGCCACTCAGATAAGGGTGTTTAAATCCTTTTGGAGTTGAACCTGGTCAAGGTTTTATTCTTTATCTCTCTATAACAATAACACAATCGCTCAGCAACAACAAAGTCTGACTTCAGAAGAGATTATATATCAGGCAGGTCATTAATATAAGACTAAAAATAAGAGAGGACCTAAAAACAGTACCTTGGGGGACAGCAAGAGATGGACATCCACCAATCACAGAAATCACCACCCACCACAAAACCTCTGCTTGCATACATAAACTCTAAAGGAAGTTAGAAATCCATAGTAAGAGTATGGCTTGTAAAATGCACATAATTCCCTGTAACTTACAAAAAGGCAAAATGTTATGAGGGACCGTTTCAAAAGCCTTACGCAAAATCCATAATAAATCATATTCAGTCTGGGGATATATGGTCTAAGAGATTGGACCCAGATCATTGGTTTTGTTAATGATCAGTTGTGATTCACGAGAAATGGCGTTTGTCCTAAAGCCATGCTGCCTTGTTTGTGATAACTGAGTAGTTATCAAAAGTGGAACCCATAATTATGAGACGTGTATAATGTTGCTCAAAGGACTTTTGTAGCAAATTGAAGTAAGAGAGACCGGGGGTCCTATAGTTTTGAAGCGAGGGAACCGGCCACCTTTTTTAAAGACTGGACTAATCATATGGCACATAGCCAAGAGGATGGTAAAACGCCAGTGTCCAGTGATTTCTGGAAAAATGGAACAGAGGGCAGAGGGCAACCTCCTCGGCCTCCTAGTTTCAGATATGAGCAGGTATAACCATTCAGGACCTGGAGGCTTTGTTTGGCGTTCAAGCTCTTTAAGAGCGCCAGTTTGACAAACACCCTCTAAAGAAACCTCAATATCAGGCATGGGTAGGTATTGGTGTTTGAGTGCAACTGGACGGCAAGAAAAAAATAGATTGGTCATTCTCCTCCCGTGTAAAGACCTTTTTTGAATTGCTCATTTTAAAGATGTTTAGCCTTCTTGAGTGTTCTCCGAAACAAGTATCTCCATCAGATTTTAAGAGGGGGATATCAACACTATTACATCTAAGATTTTTAATGAAGACCATGAAACGTTTAGGTGGAATCAGTGTCACACTGTATTAACATAATTTCTGTAAGCAGTTCTTGTTGTTTTTGGTGAGTTAATTTTGCGTTGGGTATTGAAGTTTACAAAGGAGGATGGAATGTGCAGCCCGTTTTTTTACCTCGCCGAGTGTTATAGGCACACTTTGCTTCCTAATTCAATAGACGTTTTATATTCTTAATCAATCCAGGGGGGTTTTGGTTCCTCCTTTCTGACAATACGAGATGGTAACGTATCCATGACCTCTTTGATTCATTTCCCTCAACTAAGTGCAGAGTCACAATAGGTCTGTACACAGAGGCACTCTTGTTTAGGTCAAGTTTGACACTGGACTTATGTGTGAAAGCTCAGATTTTGATGCCATGAATGTCAGCTTCTGTGGAAACTATACACCCTGTCACTAGCCCCCCTTTGCTTAGATATTTTGGGCCCCCCCCCCCCCCCCCTAGTACTTATCATAATCATGGGGAAATACCGTCATGGTCAAGAAAATGCCGGGGTATCAGGTTAGGACCTATCAACTAGAGTAGGATTTGCCCGCCCCCCTTGTCAAGAAAATATCTAGGATGTTATTTATTAACTCTAGTAGGCTCACTAACCAATTTTGGTCAAGGCCAAAGTTCATTGCATATGTACCAAGCATACCATTCTAAGATCACCAAGTCAAGATACTGTGAGCCAGGTTGGACTTAACAGATTCATAGTGGACCAATCGATTAATCAGGAAGATTGGAAGTCTCCCCCCCCCCTGCTAGATAGATCTGACACCATTCTTGTTTCTTCACTGGATACTTCTGAGGGGAAGCACGTAGCTGGTCAAGGTAGTCTGCTTGAGTTACCGTATTTCGCGGGGGAAACGGTAAAAAAGACCCTATTAAAATTTGCTTGGCCCCTTGGATTTCAAGGGAACACACGCAGACCTAACCTGCACAATCCGAATCAAGGTCAGGTCTATAAGTAGGCAAAGGAGGTTGTTCTTCGTAAGCAATCAAGTACGCCCCCCTTAGACTGACCGTATCACATTTCTGTCTTTCCTAAAAACAGGATAATTACTGGGGAAACAATTCATTACTAGTGACAGAAGCTATCTATTTTAAGTGATTTCTGCTATACCTATGATTGACCATCGGTGTTTATGTTTCATCAATGCAGGGCATTTAGGTACTGCCACCTTATTTCGGTAAGCCTTGCGAAAAATTAATGACAAGGACTTTCAAATTACTCCTAATCGGTTTTAGAACTGAGGTCTACCGTTCTGGTCGAGATTTGTTGGTTAGCTTGAGAAAGACGTCAACAGTGGCGAAATGGGGGGATCACTAGTAAATACCTATGAGCATCAGGGCGAAAGGGCATGGCCAAAGCTATTAGAATAAAACTGGGTCAAGAATTGCTAAAGAGAGAACTAGAAAAGTTTTTGGGAATTTTACCACAATTGACAGCAAATCCAGGAAGCATTACTATTAGCTGCTATGCCCTGGTTAAAGTTCATCCTCATGACAGTTTATATGATACCAGCCTTGGCACTGGTCCACAACAGACAGCCCGTTGGCCCCCATTTGGCTGCTTTTGCCACTACAAGGGACACCAAATGGAAAACGTTAGGTGTGTATGGGCCATGGTTGGGGTGCAGGTCCCCAGAAAGCATGATGACCAAGATTGACAAATACGACACAGTAAGCTTAAGAGGCTGAGTGCCTGGAGGGGAAGGTAGACCAAGATTAAGTTGATGATGACTAGCCAACAGGGCAGTTAGGCTAGGTATGTGTTCAGCATAATTAAAAGGGACTGCATGTAGGTTTGTAATACCCCGGGGCTCACACTTAGATACAACAATATTAATAAAGCCAGAGTATTCATTATTGAGGGGAAGCCCAAAAATATTAGGGAAGAAACAAAGACTAAAACCGGACAAAAGGACAAAGAACTTCTCTCAGAGTCAACCTTTAAATAATTGCACAGACTTATTTAAGTTGATTCCTTTTTAGTGACTACCATTTATTGTTGATGGATGATTATATTTTTATTATTATTGGTTTCGATGATAAGAGAAACCAATGCATTCGTGATGGCGTGTGTGTGTATGTATGTGTGTGTGTTCGTGTGTGTGTATGAGTGTGTGTGTGTATGTGTGTGTGTATGTGTGTTTGTGACACTTTGCTTGTTAACACGATATCTCAAGAAGGGAAACTGCGACGGTTCTCAAACTTGGTACATAGATGCCCCATATTAAGAGGAAGAACCCTATCGTTTTTGGTGGGGGTCAAAGGTCATCTGGGGTCACCAGAGGTCAAATTCTGAAAACCTTGTTAACACAATATCTCAAGATAGCTTAGCTTGGATAAATTTCATACTTAGTAATGTAGATGCGTATAATGGTAAGAGGAAAGAACCCTATTCTTTTTTGATGGAGGTCAATAGGTCAATCTGGGGGTCACCAGGGGTCAAACGCTTGAAAAGGCTTGTTAACACGTATCTCAAGTATAAGGAAGGTTGGATAAATTCATGCTTAGTATGTAGAGTGTGTTTATGGTGAGAGGAAGAACCCTATTGTTTTTTTGGTGGAGGTCAAAGGTCATTTGGGGTCCAACTCAGGGGTGAAATCTTGAAAACCTTGTTAACATTGATATCTCAAGCTGCGAAAGCTTGGATTGATTTCACATACTTAGGCTAGTAGATGCTTAAATGGTAAGACAATTGAACCCTATCATTTTTGGTGGAGGTCAAAGGTCATCTGGGCGGTCATCAGGGGTAAACACTTGAAACACACTTTTGAGTATAGCAACGGTATCTCCAGATTAGGAAGCTTGAATCTAGATTTCCATACATTAGTATGTGGATTGCATTATGAAGTGCGAAGGCTGAATGCTTCTTCTTTTTTGGTGGAGAATGCAGGGTTAAAGCCTTCAAAAGTGATCCTATACCTTTTCCTTGGTTGATAATTTCCTATAAATTTCCAAATAAATCCTATATTTCCTCCTATTTTGTAATCCCGATTTTGGGCTGCTGTTTTCCTATAATTCCGCCTATATTTTTCTTATCTGGGAAAAAAACTTTTCTTTTTTATGTGGTGTTTTGGGCGTGAAATTTGCAGATGTATTCTTTTTCTCCAAGATAAGATGCTGTAGACTCAGAGTTGCTTAGGTCAGGCACCACGTAGCAGTTGTTATAGGATGCCAAGTACAGTATCTTAATTAGATGCAAGTACATAAAGACCAACCTCATAGGATTCAGAACATATTCTTCATGTGAAACTACATAGGACACTAATAAACACTTATTTCATCACCCATTAATGTTCCACTTTCATGTCCTGTGATTTTAAAGTACTCTATTGTAGTGGGTATGTGTCAAGGGGGGTGGATTAGATTCCTTTCGCCTGGCATCCCCCTGTAGTCATGCAAGTCCTCCACTGGTTTTTTTTTTAAAACCCCCTTACCTATTGCTTTGCATGCACATAGCAGGTAGCAGTAGCTGGTTTTTTTTTTCCCCCCCTGTGATATGACTAATTCTTTAATTCAAAATATATTGTAGTACAGTGGTTCAAAAATACCAGTATTTTCGTGTCATCTACCATCTTCCCTTAAAAACTGAGTTCTAACCATTTAAATCAGTTGATTGTTTCAAAAAGTGTTGTACAATTATAATTCGTCCCTTAAAGAAAAAGAACTTAGTGCCTTTGAGAAAATTAACAGTCCCACCTCTCTAATGGTTACAAGTTTACAAATGTGCAAATTTCTCCTAAGTCAGTTTTTCCCTACTGTAAACTCTACAAGAAGCTCTATGGCAGAGTCTCTAGGATGCCACATCGAATTTAATCCAACAAGACCAAAGTGGAAATCTAATCCATGTGTGGGATCTGGTGCTGCAGTGGCCCATCTAGTGGTGGCAAAGGGGGGCACCTTGCCAAGTTGTCCTTTTCCCCTTATTTATGTTTCATGTAACTTCCTCAAGTAGAGATTTTAGATATTAAGTATGTTAATGCACAGGGGCATGGTTCTTGCACACTGTAGGCATCCTTGACAATGTTTGGGGTTTATTTTTTTTTTTCTACACTGTTTCTTGGGGGGGCCAAGTTGTACAATTCAAAAAGTGAGCCAGGCCGACCATTTTTAGGGGAAGGGACCATCATTTGGACACATGCCCTCCTCCCTCCTTCGACTGTATGCTAATTTTTTCTTTAATTTAGTAAACCCTAAAATATGTAAATAATTGTTTTGAAAATTGTTACTTTTCAAAAAGATAAAACATATGTAGCACCAGATTGCATGTTAACTCACCCAAATTTCATTCAAAAAATTTTTTAAGGGGAGGGGGACACCCCCTCCCCATTCTATATTTACCCACCACCCACTATTTAGGAACCCCTCCCCCATGCTGGCAATCACAGAAAGAAACTTACATGGCCCTTCTTGAGACAGTGTTCTGGCTATCGCCACTGGGACATGAGTTTCGGAAGGTTTTTCATGGCAACACATACAGTTGCGTCGACAGCCTCAGCATGATCATACTGTCATCAACCACACATGTCACACTTATCAAGATTGACTAGCAATTACAGATGCAGTTTTATACGAAAAATGTTGTATTCACGTAGACCATTTCCTGTTAACAGTTTTTAAGGGTTGCAAAAAATTCGAAAATTTCCCCACCTCAACCCCTTTATTATTGGGAGCTGAGGTGGAATTCTATTTAGATGTACTTTAGGACATTACGCAAATGCAGTTCATTGTCCACGTTAACTATTTCCACTCTTTTGAAAGCACAATCATGGTACCATTACATGTTCTCAACTTCAAATATTGCAATCCCCAAAGTTTCGGTGCCTATTTGATATGCCACAAATAATAACATTTATGGATACTTTATTTCCAGGGCCCGCTCGAAAATATCGCAGAATACAATACCACACACCTGGTCAGGGGATTTGCCCCTTTCCACTTCCACCAAAATATTTAGGTGGTTATTCTTAATTCCATGTTGATGCGTAGAATCACACAGGGTTTCTGTCCACTGTATGGTCTGCAGACTTGTGATACTTTGGAATCACCATTTGTATCATTTTAAACCAGTAAATAGTTCATTAGTTTCCTAACGCGTACTATAATGTTTTCCCACATCCACAACTTTGAGGAGTTATTGAAGATAATTTAGAACTGGCTATGTGTGTAACATTCCTATATTTTACTCTATATTTTCCTTGAAAAATCCTTTAAACCACTAATATATTCATCAGTATTCCTTCCTATAAAAACCTCCTATATTTCTTTCTGTGATGGACCACTTTGAAGGCCTGGTGGTTGAGGCTTCAAAGGTCATCTGAGGTCACTGGGGGGGGTCAAACACTGAAAACCTCATTACACAACGATATCTCCAGTGTAGGAAGCTTGAATTTAGATTTCCATACATAGTATGTAGGATGTATCTATGGTTTTCGCACATGGTGACCAACGCTTTCATTTTTAGTTCTCGCTTGGAAGTCAAAGGTCATTTGAGGTCACCGGGGGGGTCAAAAACAATGAAAAACCTTGTTAACCCCACGATATCTCCAGTTTCCAGGAAGCCTTGGATAGATTTTATTACTTGGTTTGTGGATGCAGCATTCATGATGAGAAGATGAACACTTGTTATTTTTGGTGGAGGTCTGAAAGGTCATCCTGGGCGTCACTGGGGGTCAAACACTGACTGAAAACCTGGTTTAAACGATATCTCTCCAGGTAGGAAGTATGAATCAAGATTTCATTACTTAGTATGTGGAATGCGTTATGGTGCCTGAAGATGAATGCTTTCATTTTGGTGGAGGTTGAACGTCATCTGGGGACATGTCAGACCGAGTCGGGTCAAACACTTGAAAACCTTGTTAACGACGATATCTCCAGGTGGAGGAAACTTGGATAGATTGGAAAAAACTTGGTATGTGCGATGCATTATGATGAGAAGGGTGAACCCCTATCATTTCTGGTGGAGGTCAAAGGTCATCTGATGGTCATTGGGGGTCAACAACATCGGAAAAACCTTTTTAATATTGGCGATTTATCCCCAGGTAGGACACGCTTGATAGATTTGTATACTCAGTATGTGGATTAGCATTATGGTGAAAAGATGAATGCTCTTCATTTTTTCGAGCTGGAGGCGCAAAGGTCAGGTGGGGTCACAGCGGCATCAAAAAGCAAAAATCTTCCCAAGAATTCCCAAGATAGTCTAATGGGTTTTACACCACGAGTCAAAAAAGCCAAATTACCCACAAGAATTCCCCAAGATCATCATCTCGAGTCATTAGGCGGTTCGAAAATTGCCCAAATTTCCCAGGAATTCCCAAGATCAAATATGAACCTAAAATTATTTTCCAACATGTTAAGATAGCACTTGACCAGTGACTGAAAGATATGGGACATCATGGCATTATTTGGAATAGAACATATCATCGAAACCTCAAGCATTTTTGCATTCTGGTTTTGGGAACCTGCCATAATGATTTCATCCTAAGAGAATAATTATCATTACGTTTGAAAATATAAACTGAAGACTTTAGTCTATCACTCTATTTTCTCTGAAAACCTTGAAAAATGTGCTGCTAATTCTCAATCTTGGACAAAACTGTTGGAACACCAAACATTGTACCGTTTACAATATAATGTGCACAATTTACGAAAACCCTTGTCCCCCAGTACAATGTTGCACAAGATTTATGAAACCCCGTCCCCCAGTGCAGTGTCATATCTAAAACGAAAGCGGTGCATCTCTGATTGACATTATTACCTCCAACATTGTACGGGGGAGCAGGGTTGCAGGGGTGTTCCAACGAGTTTTGTCCAAGATCAGCGGTCGAAATAAGCCTCCAACCTTTGTGGGCCTGCCGGGCCCCTAGCCCATGGAATCTAGGGGCCAAATGAGAAATGAAGGGGCCCAATAAACACTGACAAATAAAAAAATAAAAAAGGACTGATAAAGTGTACGGGTGCTTTTTATGTGCTTGAACAGGTGTTGTAAGGGTATAATTAAGGCAAGTTCAGGCTGAAACTAGCCTGAAACCAATCTGTCCAAACCCTCTTAGACCATGTTGCATGTAGGCTAGTATACATTTTCAAAATTTTCTCGTAGATCCGGAAGTTGTTACCTGGTAAAATGGAGGGCACTGTTTAATTCCCACCGACCGTCTTCGTTAGGTGAGCTTGTGAGGCTCCACCTACATTACTCGTGACTGACATTGTAGACTGCTTATTCAAGCTGGATCAGTTTGCGTCTGACCAGGGAGGTGTTATTAGAAGGAGATAAAACGTTCTTTAGACTCTTTGAAGCAATGTTCGTTTCTGAAAGTTATCTTGACTTTCTTCTCAAAATTCTTGTCTCAATACCTAAATCAACTAGGATCAGTGATGTCAGTTGTCAAAATGACAATTAGAAAGGACACACCTCTTACGGTGAACTCGTTAACTTTTCGTTGGCCAGCGATCAATACAAAAATGTGAAATTTTAAACCTCCCTTTCGTCGTTTTTCGTCAAATATAAATACCATTTCACTCAGCTTAGAATTTATTTGTAAACAACTTACTTTGCGGAAATATAAATTCCGATCGACGGGAAAATTGGCTAAAAACTAAGAGAAATGTAATACACTTTGAACAATTGTTTCCAGCAGGTGAGGTATAATATAAAAATTGTGGCAGGTCACAATTTGAAGTACATAATTTAAACGTTTGTTGCCAGTTTTTTTTACTGAAAATCCTGATTAAAGTTTGTTTCATATGGTGTCGGGAAAACAAACCTTACTTCCAAAGCATCTATTAGACAATGGCCTTTGTCTCGAGATTATCTTGGAAAAGAAAGGGAGAGGTTCATCATCGTTTTAAAAGGGGTTTAGTCAACAGAGACGTTAACAACAGGGAACAAAGAGACCTGTCAATTCAAATAGGAGTGCCTTGAAAAGAGGTTTTAATCATTTTCAAAGTGCATACGTTGTCTGACGTGATTCGGCTGTGGTTATCTCCTTCTAATAACACTTCCCTGGCCTGACTAACCGCAAGTTTTCAAACACAGGCTGTGTAGCTCTTGAGCTTACTCCCTCCTACACTTACCTCCATTGTTCAAACAGGAAAACTAAACAGACTTAATAGAAGCTGCTTAATTTTGAAAGCAAGATGTGTGTTCAAGAGAAACGATTTTTGTAAAAGGCTGCTGGAAAACGTCAAGTACAAGTTTAGTATTTTAAAACTCCTTGTCTTGTGTTAGCTTACCTTCTTCGAACTATGACTTAACACATTGTTCCGTTGCATTGAACAAGTTAGATTTTGAACTAAACGCTAACGATTAAACAGTAGGCTACTATAGAAACCCCAACCAAACAAAAAAAAATAAGCAGTGGTAATTCTTATCCTTCAAGTTGTACGGTCCCCTTCTCCTGCACAGCATTTTTGTAACCACAGAATCACCCTTTATGTTACATGCCCAGATAAAACCACGGATAAGCCTGACAAGGACAACAAGCTGCCAGCTGCATAATTGCATATGAAAGTTCTCATTAAACGTCATAATCCCATCCTATACTTTCAGCACCGTTTACAGCGATATCTGAATGGGTGTTGCCAGCCTAGCTCACCAGCATTATGGCCTGTTGGGCTGTTATGTCCCTTAGTTTGGTGCTGCAAAAGTGATTAAATGTCAACTTATTATGCAGTGTAAATAGAGTGAAAAAATATAATACATCATATAAAATAGGCCGGGATTTATTTTTAGTCTATGATTACACTTGTTAAGCCATTTCAAGGAAGCCATTTCATCTGACATGAAAGGCATGTTTTGTAAAATTAAGTTTAAAGGCACAGGTAACGCTACACATTATCCCAAGACTAGGGAGGCTGTTTGTGTTGAAAAAAACTGGAGGATAAGATTAAAACCTACTGAAGGAAAACTTGAAATGGCTTCCAGGGGGGTGCAATATTTGATAAGGGGTGGGAGAGAGAAATATTCACAAATGCATTACTTTTCCCCCCCCAAAAAAAAAAACCAAAAATTTTCGGGCCCCCCTCCCTTTTTAAAATTTCCCCCCTTTTAAAGGGTTTTTTTAAAAAATTTTTTTTTTTTTTAAGGGAATTTTTTTTAAAAAAAAAAAATTTTTTTATTTTTTTAAAAATTTTGGGGTTTTATTTTTTTTCCCCAAAAAAATTTTTTTGGAAAAAAAATTTTTTTTTTTTTTTTTTTTTCCCCGGGGGTTTTTTAATTTTTTTTAAATTTTTTTTTAAAAAAAAAATTTTTCCCGGCCCCCTTAAAAGGTTTTTCCCCCTTTTTTAAAAAAAGGGAAAAAATTTTAAAAAAAATTTTTTTCCCCCCCCAAAAAAAATTTTTTAAATTTTTCCCAAAATTTTCCCCAAATTTCCCCTTTTTTTTTTTATTTTCCCAAAAAAAAGGCAATTTTTTTTTTGGAAAAAATTTTTTATAAAAAACCAATTTTTTTTTTCCCCCCTTTTTTTTTTTTCCTTTCCGGGTTTTTTCCCTTTTTGGGTTTAATTTTTCCCCTAAGGGGGGAAATTTTTTGGGGGGGTTTTTTAAACCTTTTTTTTAAATTTAAAAAAATTTTTTTGGGGGGGGGGGTTTAAAAGGGGAAATTTTTTTAAAAAAGGGGGGGGGGCCCCCCAAAAAAAATTCCCTTTTTCCAAACCCCCCAAAAATTTTTTTTCCAACCCCCCTTTTAAACCCTTTTTTTGGGCCCGGGGGGTTTTAAACCCCCCCCCCAAAAAAGGGGTTTAAAACCCCGGGGGTTTCCCCCCTTTTTTTTTTGGGGGGTTTTTAAAAACCCAAAAAAAGGGTTTTTCCCCCCGGGGGTTTTTTCCAAAAAACCCCCCCAAAAAGGGGGGGAAAAAAAATAACCCCCCCCCCCCCCCAAAAAATGGGAACCCCCCCCCAAAAAAAGGGGGGGGTCCCCTTTTTTCCCCCCCCCCCCCAAAAAAAGGGGAAAAAAACCCCCTTTAAAAAAAAAACCCCCCCTGAAAAATTTTAAAAACCCCCCCAAAAAAAAAAAAGGGGGGGGGTTTTTCCCCCAAAAAAAAAACCTAATAAAATTTTTTTTTTAAAAATTTAAAAAATTTTTTTTTTTCCCCCCCCCCTTTTTTTTTCCCCAAAAAAATTTTCCCTTTTTAAAAAAAAAACCAAAAAACAAAAACCCCCCCGGCCCCCCAAAAAAATTTTTTTTTATTTAAAAATTTTTTTTTTTTCCCCAAAAAAAAAAAAATTTTTTTTTTTTTTTTTTAAAAACCCCCCCCCAAGGTTTTTTTTAAAAAAAAAAAATTTTTTTTTAAAAAAAAAAACCCTTTTTTGCCCCTTTTTTTTTAAAAAATTTTTTTTTTTTAAAAAAAAATATTTTTTTGGGGCCCCCTTTTTTGGGGGGGTTTTTAAAAAAGGGGGCCCCTTTAAAAAAATTTGGGAAAGGGGGTTTTTTTTTTTGAAAAAAGAAAAAAAAAGAAATTTTTAAAAAGGAAAAAATTTTTTCCCCCTTTTAAAAAAAATTTTAAAAACCCAATTTTAAAAATTTTTTAAAAAATTTTTTTGGGGGGGTTAAAAAAATTTTTAAAAATTTTAAAATTTTTTTTTTTTTTGGGGCCCCAATTTTTAAATTTTTAAAATTTTAAATTCGAAAAAAAATTTTTTTTTCCCAAAAACGAAACCCAAAAAAAACCCAAAAAAATTTTTTTTTTAAAAACCCAAAAAAAAAAACAATTTAAAAAAAAAATTTTTTTTTGGGGGTTTTTTTGGAAAAGAGGGTTTTTTTAAAAAAAAAGGGGAAGGGGGCCCCCAAAAAAAGGGGGAAAAAAAAAAATTTCTTAAAAAATTTTTAAACGTTTTTTTTAATTTTTTTTTTTTTTTTGTTTTTAAAAAAGGGGGGTTTTTAAAAAAAACAAAACCCCCAAAAAAAAGGAAAAAATTTTTTAAAAAAAAAAGAACCCCGGGTTTTTTCCCCCCCTTTTTTTTAAAAAAGGGAATTTTTTGCAAATTAAAAAACCCCCCCAAAATTTAAAAAAAAATTTTTTTTGGGGTTTTTTTTTTTTAAAAAAAAAAAGGGTTTTTAAAAAAAAATTTTTTTTGGGGGGCCCAAAAAAAAAATTTTTTTAAAAATTTTTGGTCCCAAACCTTGGGCCGGGTTTAAAATTTTTTTAAATAAAAATTTTTTTTCAAAGGTTTTTTTGGGGGGGGGGGGGAAAAAAAAAGGGGTTGGCAAAAGAAAAAAAAACCCCCCGGGTTTCCCCCCAAAAAAAAAATTTAAACCCTTTTAAAAATTTTTTTTGGGGGTTTTTTTTTCCCCCGGGAAAAATTTTTTTAAATTTTAAAAAATTTTGGGTAAAATTTCCTTAAAATTTTTGGCCCTTTCCCAAAATTTTTGGGGAAAAAGGGGCCCCCCCTTTTTTTCCAAAACAATTAAAAAAGGTTTTTTTTTTCCCCCCCGGGGGAAAAAAAAAACCCCCCCGGGGTTTTTTATAAAATTTTTGGGTTTTTTTTTTTTGTTGGGGGGGGTGGGGAAAAAAAAATTTAATTAAAAAAATTTTTTTTTTTAAAAAAAAAATTTTTTTTAAAAAAGGGGTTTTTTTAACCCCCCCCTTAAAATTTTTAAAGGTTTTTTTTTTTAATTTTTTTTTTTTGGGGGGTTTTTTTTTTCCCCGGGGGTTCCCCCAAAAAAAAGGGAATTGGGGTTTTTTTGGGGGGAAAAAAAAAAATTTTTTTTTCTTTTTGGGGTTTTTAAAAAAAAACCCAAAGGACCTTTTTTCCCCAAAGGGTTTTTTTGGGGAAACCCCCGGGAAATTGGGCCTTAAAAAAAACCCGGGCCAGTTTTTAAAACCTTTTTTTTAATAAATCTTTTTTTTTAAAAAAAAATTTTTTTTTTTTGGGGGGGGAAAAACCCTTTAAAAAAAAAAATTTTGGCCCCAAAAATTTTTTTTTTCCCCCTTTTTTTCCCCCAAAAAAAAAAATTTTTTTTTTCCCCCCAAACCCGGGTTTTGGGGGTTTTTTTTTATTTTTTTAAAAAAAAAAACAATTTTTTTTTTTTTAAAAAGGGTTCTTTTTTTTTAAAAAAAAATAAAAAGGAAAAATTTTTAAAAAAAAACCCCCAAAACCCCCCCTTTTTCCAAAAAAAAAAAGGGAAAAAATTTGGGGGGGAAAAAAAAGGGGCCCCAAAAAAGGGGGAAAAAAATTTTTTTTTAAAAATTTTAAAAAAAAATTTGGGGGAAATTTTTAAAAATTTTTTTTTTGGGGGGGGCCCCCAAAAAAAAGGCCCAAAAAAATTTTGGGGGGAAAAAAATTTTTAAAAAACCCCCCAAAAAAATTTTCCCCCCCCAAAATTTTTTTTTTTTCCAGGTTTGTAAAAAAAAACCCCCCCAATTTTTTTCCCCCCAATTAAAACCCCCCCCTTTTTTTTTTTGGGGAAAAAATTTTTTTTTGGGGGGAAAAGGGAAAAAAAAAAAAAAAAAATTTTTAAAAAGGGGAAAATTTTTCCCAAAAAAGGGGAAAAAAAGGGTTTTTTTTAAAAAAAAAAAAATTTTTTTTTCCCCAAAAAAAAAAAAAACCCCCCCCCCCAAAAAAATTTTTTTTCCCCCCTTTTTTTTTATTTTAAATTTTTTTTAAAAAAATTTTTAATTTTTGGGAAAAAATTTTGTTTTTTTCGGTTTTGGTTTTTTTTTAAAAAAAAAAAAGGGGGGGGCCCTTTAAAAAAAGGGGGGAAAAAAACCTTTCCCTTCCCTTTTTTGGGGGGGTTTTTTTTTAAAAAAAGGGGGGGGGAAAAAAAAAAATTTTTTTGGGGGGGAATTCCCCCCGGGGTAAAAAAAACCAAAAAATTTTAAATTTTTTTTTAAAGGGTTTAAAATACCCCCCCGGGGTTCCCCTTTTTTTTTGGGACCTTTTTTCCCCCCCAAAACCTTTAAAAAAGGAAAAAAAAAATTTTTCCAAATTAAAAATTTTGGGGGGAAAAAATTTTTTTTTTTTTTCAAAACCAAAATTTTTTTTTAAAAAAATTTTTATTTTTAAAAAAAAAAAAAAATTTTTTAAAAAAATGGGTTTTTTTTTTAAAAAAAAAAGGGGAAAAAAAACAACTTTCCCCCAAATTTAAATTTAAAAATTTTTAAAAAGAAAAAATTTAAAAAAAAAAAAAAAACCCTTTTTTTTAAAGGGGGGGAAAAAAAAAATATAAAACCCTTTTTTTTTTTTTTTTCCCCCCTTTTTTCCCTTTTTTTTTTTTAAAAAAAAAAACCCTTTTCCCCTGGGGTAAAAAACCCCCCCCGGAAAAAAAAACCCCCCCCCTTTTTTAAAAAAAAAACCTTTTTTTTCCCAAAGGGAAAATTTTTTTGGGGGGGAAAAATTTTTTAAAAAAAAAACCCCTTTTTTAAATTGGGTTTTTTCCTTTTTTTTTTTAAAAAATTTTTTAAATTTAAAATTTTTTTTAAAATTTAAATTTTTTTTTTTTTGGAAAAAAAATTTTTTCTTTTTTGGGGGTTTTTTCCCCGATGTTTTTAAAAAAAAAATTTTTTTCCCCCCAAAAAATTTTTAACCCCTTTTTTTTTTAAAAAAAAAAAAAAAAAATTTTTTTTTTTTTTTAAAATTTTTTAAAAAATAAAAATTTTTTTTTTTTTTCCCCCGGGGTTTTTTTTTTTCCCCCCCCAAAAATTTTTTTTAAAAACCCCAAAAGGGGGAAAAAAAATTTTTTTCCCAAAAAAATTTGAAAAAATTTTTTTTTGGGGGCCCCCAAAAAAAAAAAACCCCCCAAAAAAATTTCCCCCAAAGGAAAAAAAAAAATTTTTAAAAAAGGTTTTATTTAAAAAGGGGGTTTTTTAAAAAAAAATTTCCCCTTTTTTTCCCCCCCGGGGGGCCCTTTAAAAAAAAAAATTTTTTTTTTGTTAAAAATTTTTAAAAAAAAAAAAAAATTTTCCCGGAAAAAATTTTTTTTTTTTAAAATTTTTTAACCGGAAAACCCCCTTTTTTAAAAAAAAAATTTTCCCCCCCTTTTTTTTTAAAAAAATTTTAAAAGGGCATGACCCTCTGACCGCCAATGGATCTTGGATCTTGAAAATTCTTGGGAAATTTTGCTTTTTGACCTCTGGTAACCCCAGATGATGATCTTGGGAATTCTCGAGAAATTTTGCTTTCTGACCTTTTGTGACCTCAGATGACACTCTTCGGAATTCTAAGTTTTTACATCTGGTGACCCCATGACAATCTTGGGAACTGCTGAGAAATTTTGCTTTTTGACCACTGGTGACCCCAGATGACGATCTTGGGAATTCTTGGGAAATGTTGCTTTTTGACCTCTGGTGACCCCATATGACAATACTGGGAATTTTGGGGAAATTTTGTTTTTTGACCTCTGGTGACCTCAGATGACCTTTGACCACTACCAAAAACAATGGGGTTTTTCTCTCAACATGACAAACTAATATACCACGTATTAAAAGTGTCCTTCATTCCTACCTTGAGATATCGTGATTACAAGATTTTCAATCTTTGATCTCCAGACACCTCAAATGACCTTTGACCTTCACCCAAAAAAATAGGGGTCTTCCTCTCAACATGACAAATCTACATACAAAATATGAAAAGTGTCAGTCATTGCTATCTTGAGATATCATGATTACAAGTGATTTACAAGGTTTTCACAGTTTTACCTCCGGTGACCTCAGATGACCTTTGACCTCTACCACAAACAATAGGGTCCTTCCTCTCAACATGATAAATCTATATACCAAATATGAAAAGTGTCAGTCACTGCCATCTTGAGATATCGTGTTTACAAGCCGTTTATGAGGTTTTCACAGTTTAATATCCGGTGACCTCAGATGACCTTTGACCTCTACCAAAAAGTGAAAAGTGTCCTTCACTCCTATCTTGAGAAATTGTGATTACAAGATTTTCAGTCTTTTACTTTGGGTGACCTCAAATGACCTTTGACCTTCACCTAAAACAATAGGGTTCTTCTACTCTCAACATGACAAATCTATATACCAAATATGAAAAGTGTCCGTCACTGCTATCTCGAGATATCGTGTTTACAAGCAGTTTACAAGGTTTTCGCAGTTTAACCTCCGGTGACCTCAGATGACCTTTGACCTCTACCAAAAACTATAGGCTTCTTTCTCTTGACATGACAAATCTGTATACCAAATATGAAAAGTGTCGGTCATTGCTAACTGGAGATATCGTGTTTACAAGCAAGGCGTCACATACACACACACATGACATCACCATCGCATAGATTCCTTGCCTACCTTCGGCAAGGAATCAAAAAAACACTTAGGAGGTATGTGGAGACAAAATCATGGTAGCGTTGATAGGGGAATAACCACAGAATACCCTCCCACTGTTGAAAAACACCTCTGAAAAGAGGTGCAGCCGCAATGGCTGTCTTGTGAAATGCTGTCATTCTGAGGAGTCCGAAAAATGAAGAAAAAAGGGGAAAATGTCTGTATTAAGTCCACTGAGCCTCCACTTTTGAGTGAATGCCCAGTCACAGTCACCACAGCCATTCACGAACGTGTGTGACTTTGCAACACAATACTTATGCGTATCTTGTGTTTATTTTGGGGGAAAATTCCTACCTCCACTGAGCCTTAAGTTTTGAGTGAAGGTGCAGTCACAGTCACTGTGGCTGATTATGAATGCCTGATATTTTGCAACATGGTAAATCTACCATTAACCATCTTATGATGGTTAATGGAGGAGGGGGGGGAGGGAAAGAGCTGACTCCTGCTGGATCCGCAAATTTTGTTTTCTTGGGGGGGGGGCTCCACATTTTTTTTCAGGCATGGCAGCCAAGAGAGGGTGCGCGCCTTTTGGTGCCTGGATCCGCCACTGTTGAGCAATATGACTGGTTGTGAGGGCTTCTTAAGGGGCAGTCCAGACTCATTTTTTTTCGGAACTGACTCCATATGGCCCTAAAACCTAGCGACTGGGAAAAATGATCGCCACATCGCCACGGTAATTAATGGCCATCCGCCTCTGTTCTGATGATTAAAAATTCCAAGTAAAGTCATAAATCATTCCTTGGGCATCGTGACTTCAGCAGGGGGGTGGAAAGGGAAATGGCAGAGGGTGAGCCTGGGGTTAGGGGATATTACCATGCCCGTAGCTATGTAGCATGGGTGTCTTGTTACCACTGCCTTAATGCTTTTTTAATATTCTCCCCCCCCTTATAAATATTTTCACCCCCTGGAGCCATTTCAGTTTTCCTTCAGTGGGTTTTAATCTTATCCCCCCCTTTTCACAAAAACACCCCCTATCTTGGGATAATGTGTAGCGTTCCCTGTGCCTTTAAACTTAATTTTACAAAACATCCCTTTTCTGTCAGATGAATGGCTTCCTTGAGGGCTTAACAGTGTAATCATAGACCTAAAAAAAATCCCGGCCTATTTATATGATTTTATATTTTTTCCACTCTATTTACCTGCTTAAGTTGACATTTAATCACCTTTTGCAGCACCAAACAAAGGGGACATACAGCCCAACGGCCATAATGCTGGTAAAGCTGGCTGGAACACCCATTCAATATCCTGTAACGTTTTAAAAGTATCGGATGGATTATGCTTTTAATGAGAACTTTCATACAATTATGCAGCTGGCAGCTTGTTGTCCTTGTCAGCTTATCCGTGTTTTATTCTGGCATGTACCAAAAGGTGATTCTGTGGTTACCAAAATGCTGGGCAGGAAGGACCGTACAACTTGAAGGATGAATTACACACTGCTTATTGTTCTAGTAGCCTACTGTTTAATGTTCGGTTTTTCAAATCCCAACTTGTTCAATGCAACGAACAATTGTAATCATAGTTCGAGAAGGTAAGCTAACACAAGACAAGGATTTAAAATACAACTTGTACTTGACTTTCCCGCAGCCTTTTACAAAATCGTTCTCTTGAACACACATCTTGCTTTCAAATTAAGCGCTTCTTTAAGTCTGTTAGTTTCCTGTTTGAACAATGGAGGTAAGTGTATAGGGAAATGAGCTCAAAAGCTACACAGCCTGTGTTTTTAAACTTGAGTTAGTCAGGCCAGGGAAGTGTTTTTTAGAAGGATACCACAGCCGAATCCGTCAGACATATGCACTTGAAAATGATTAAACTCTTTTCAGGCACTCCTATTTGATTGCGGTCTCTTTGTTCCTGTTGTTAAGTCTCTGTTGACTAAACCCCCTTTTAAAGATGATACCTCCCCTTTCTTTTCCAAGTAATCTCGAGACAAAAGGGCCCTTGTCTATAGATGCTTTGAAGTAAGGTTTTTTTCCGCCAATGAACAACTTTAATCAGGATTTTCAGTAAAAAAACTGGGACAAACGTTTAAATTATGTACTTCAATTGTGACCCCACAATTTTATACCTCACCTGCTGGAAACATTGTTCAAGTGTATACATTTCTCTTAGTTTTTAGCCAATTTTCCCGTCGATCGGAAATTTATTCGCAAAGTAAGTTGTTTACAAATAAATTCTAACTAGTTGAAATGGTTTTATTTTGACAAAAAACGACAAAGGTTAAAATTTCACTTTTTGTAGATCGCTGGCAACGAAAAGTTAACGATTTCCCGTGAGGTGTGTCTTTCTAATTGTCATTTGACAATGCATCACTGATCCTTTTGATTTAGGTATTGAGACAAAATTTTAAAAGAAAGTAAAGATAATTTTCGAACAAACATTGCTTAAAAGAGTCAAAAGAACTTTTTTATCTCCTTCTAATAACACCCCCCTGTCGACGCAACTGACCCAGCTTGAATAAGCATCTAAATGTCAGTCACGGAAAATGTAGGTGGAGCCTCACAAGCTCCCCTAAAAAGACGTCGTGGAATTAAAAAGTGCCCTCCATTTTACCAGTAACAACTCCCCGGGTCTACGAGAAAATTTTTAAAAATTTTACTAGCCACATGCCCTGGTCTAAGAGGGGTTTTGGGCAGATTGGTTTCAGGGTATTTCGCCGAACTTGCCTTTTATACCCTTACAAAAACCCCTTCAAACCATAAAAAGCACCCCTACACTTTTCAGTCCCTTTTTTTTTTGTAGGGTTTTGGGGCCCCCTTTATTTCTCTTTGGCCCTAATTCCTGGCTAGGGGCCCGGGAGGCCAAAAGGGTTTGGAGGCTTATTTCGCCGCTGATCTTGGGCAAAAATCTTGGAACACCCCTGAACCCTGCTCCCCCTACAAAGTTGGGTAATAATGTCAAAAAAGAGATGCACCCCTTTCGTTTTGATATGACATGCCTGGGGACGGGGGTTTTATAATCGTCAAATTTTACTGGGGGACAAGGGTTTTTGTAAATTTGGCACATTAATTGTAAACGGTACAATGTTTGTGTTCCAAATTTTTGTCCAGATTGAAATTAGCCACTTTTTTTAGGTTTTCAAGAAATAGAGTGATAGACTAAAATCTTCAGTTTATATTTTTTCAAACTAAGATAAATTATTCTCTTAGGATGAAATCTTTGGCCGGTTCCCAAAACCAGAATGCAAAATGCTTGAGGTTTCGTATATGTTCTTTCCAAAAAAGCCATGATGTCCCCCTATCTTTCAGTCCTGGAAGTGCTATCTTAACATGTTGGAAATAATTTTAGGGTTTATATTTGATCTTGGAATTCCTGGGGAAATTTGGCATTTTTTACCGCTAATACTCAGATGATATCTTGGGAAAATTTTTCCCCCCACCCCCCCCCCCCCCCACCCCCCCCCCCCCCCACCCCCCCCCCCCCCCACCCCCCCCCCCCCCCACCCCCCCCCCCCCCCACCCCCCCCCCCCCCCACCCCCCCCCCCCCCCACCCCCCCCCCCCCCCACCCCCCCCCCCCCCCACCCCCCCCCCCCCCCACCCCCCCCCCCCCCCACCCCCCCCCCCCCCCACCCCCCCCCCCCCCCACCCCCCCCCCCCCCCACCCCCCCCCCCCCCCACCCCCCCCCCCCCCCACCCCCCCCCCCCCCCACCCCCCCCCCCCCCCACCCCCCCCCCCCCCCACCCCCCCCCCCCCCCACCCCCCCCCCCCCCCACCCCCCCCCCCCCCCACCCCCCCCCCCCCCCACCCCCCCCCCCCCCCACCCCCCCCCCCCCCCACCCCCCCCCCCCCCCACCCCCCCCCCCCCCCACCCCCCCCCCCCCCCACCCCCCCCCCCCCCCACCCCCCCCCCCCCCCACCCCCCCCCCCCAACCATAAATACCTTTATTATTATTAATTTTCCCAAAATGCAAGTAATGAAAATTTGATGGTGTGATAAAGGTGTCTTCTTTTTCTTAAATTGTTAAATGCATAAAATTACCCACCCTTCTCTACTCTCCCTACAAGAGAAAACTTCTTTCAAAGTCAGAAATAGTGCAGAATACTTCCATTTAAAATGTATGATTTATACAGCAAAGTACGTCCTTTGAAATAGAAAATAATGACAGAATACTGTTACATTGAGTTCCCCAAACCCCTGCACCCACACCCCTATCCACACCACATCCAGTCTTTGTAAAATCTTTTCCTCTCTCTGTGTTTAAAACAGTGCAGTGTTGTTAGGAAAAATTTTGGAATGGAGCATGCATCAGGGTTCTATCCGGAGTGCTGTCAGCTTTTTCCTATGGAAAGGCCTCCATTCACCCCTCCCCCCATTTAGTTACTGGTCTTCCTTGGCTAGTTATTTATTTTGGCTGCAATCATTTAAACCATGAGTATCATTCATGGTTTCAAGAGGGATTTAAACCCCAAAGAGGTCAAGGACCTCAATTTTTTTCTAGAGTCTTTAGGAAAATTTAAGGGGGTCACCATTTTACGTGCTGTCTTTTTGAACACCATTTAAGTTTAGTGGTGTCGCCATTTCTTTGAGTTTGTTGGGCCCTGACCAGCCAAGTGGCAAAATCATTTGAGGCCAGAGGGAAGTGAAGAGGTGAAAGTGGGGTAGCCTGTACAGGTGTTTGGCAATTTGGTACACTGCAGTGCTTCATTTACTTCAATCTCCAAGCAATGCCATTGGATCAGAAAAAACAGATCTGCAATTAGATTACCATCTAGTATCGTAAGATAATTGGAAGTTACAATGTACAGTTTTTCACTCGTGTGCATTTACAAAGGTTTTAGATTGTGCATGCAGCTTTCATTAAACATACACAGTACATGTACACAATGATATATCTGGAGTGTAGTGATTACTTAGCACAGATGTTTCAGAATAGATATGACCGAGGAAACCCTCCTTTTACAAGCACGTAATGTGAAAGTAAGCAGGACCCCTACACCTTTGTTGAATAAACAAAGTGATTTAGCAACCTTGTGAATGAGGTGAGTAGAAAATACAGCAAGTTCACATTAAAGGGAATACTCAGTCATCCCATCTTTGAACTGAAAACATCAGCTGAATCTTAAGCCCTCTATTTCCATGTTAAACCATTTTCCAGTATTCCATATTGGTTTTGGCAGATGTTTCTCATTTTAGTTTTTTTTTGGTATTGGTAAAATTTACTTAAAATTTTGATACCAAAACCAACCTAGATTCTTATCCTATACTTCATTCAAATGTTTCTCATTTGTTCAATGTCTGACTATAAGTCCCATTGTACCGTGTGTAAATGAATGGGTGCTTCAGGAAAAAGCACAATAGCCTATGGCTTTATAGTATACATACTAGTTCCATATACTGTACTGTAGTCTTCATTAAAAATTATTCACTGGGAAACTGTATCGGCCCAAGTTGAAAATGAGAATATATGGCTTTAGTGAAATCTGTAATTTGTACTATCTCTATGCAGTGCTGTGCCATGCCGGTTTAGCGCCGGTTGAGCCTAAACCCCCCCCTGGCCCCCTTGCCGACCGGCATGGAGCCTAAAATTTCTGGCTTCCGACTGACACAAAATTTTAGAATTGTCCTGTTGCTGTTCAGAATTACATAATTTTACTAGGCGCGTCCAAAAGGGGGGTCGGACACCCCTGCTTGCACTGACCTCAAGATTTTTAAGTTTCTAAGAGTTTTCGACCTTCGGTGCATGCAAAAGGGCTTCGCCCTCAGGCCAGCCCCCTCCCTGCTGAAAATCCTGGACATGCGCCTGAATACATACATCAACGAAAGGATAAGATGTTACATAACATGTTATTTCAGTACGTATGTATTAATGAATGATTACATCATTGCAAAACAGTACTACATAAGCACTCAACATGGATGAATAAAAAAAATGAAAATATGAAAATGGAGGAAAAAGGAAAAATTTATGGCTGAAAAGTGGAGTCCATTCCATAGGAGGTACAGTAGACTGAGGGGTAGATTGAGGCATATCTACCAGTTCAGACAATTAGCCAACATTCAAAATGGGCTGACGACCACCCTGTCTCTGTGATACTGCTTATTTCCCATATAAATTCTCTAACAAGTAGCTTTCTAATGTTTCAAAAACATTTATGTAGCATAAAAGACCAACTTTACAGCTCAAAAAGGTGTTTGCATGAATCAGTGTAAATTAGAATAGCAAAGTTGTAATGTGCTTCTAAAACCATACTCACTCAGTTTAGGGAGTAATTTAATTTGGTTAATTTCATCTGCCCTTTTAAATATAGGTTAATAGCCTGTTACAGTCATAAAAGTTGAGAGCATGTAAACAAAGATTTTAGCAGATTGTTTATGATGTATTTGTTTCTGGTTTGATCAGGGCTTTGTAAACATGTATTAGTTACTACTCAGTCAGTATGTGAACTTACTGGATAGTTGTAATGTGCTTTGTCCAAATTTTAGCCGGGCCCCCCCCCCCCCCCCCCCCCACACCCAGGCATTGTGGGGACTTTAACGAGGATGTGATTTATGGAAATGCACTAGATTTTTTATTTGTGGCTAAATTGAATATCTCTGCTAAGTCTCTTCTATAGTTTCAAAGAACAAAAAGTCCCTTCCAAATCCACACAGTTTTCCTGCCCATGCTTTTACAATGCACATCCTGGCTAAAAGTACCCTCAAGTTCCTGGGATAGCAGGGACTTAATAAGTAGCACATCCCGAAAAAAGTGTCACAACAACATGGCTATTGCCCATGCAGTTATGGGAGGGGAAGGGGGTGCATGGTTTACAATTGACAAATGCATAAGCAGGTAGAGAGGTACATGAGACCTGCTTTCAGCTGAGAGGCCAGGGTCATTTCCCTGTTCAGTTATACCAAAGATGTGAAAGTAGGACCTATTGCCTTCTTGCCTCAAGCTGGGCATGAGAGATTGCAACTGGAATTATCATGCTTTTGTGGAGTCTTAATTAAAAAGTGAGGGCGGCAATAGCAACCAGGTTAGTTAACCTTCATGAAAGAAATTTAGAAGTGGAACTGATTGGGGGGGGGGGGGAGTACTGTAAAGTGTAAAGTCTGTCAAGATGTGAAGTGAAATTTATGAGGGATGACCAGTTGACTACTATTCATACACTTTTTTGTTTTTCAGTACACTCCTTCAGCTTATTTGCATAATTTCTCTGCAGTATCCAGAGGTGAGTTGATCAAGGGTCGTGTGTGTGCTGGGAAGATAGCATGAGTTCAGCAGAGCCCCATGATTGTGTTCCTGTAGGGGCAATGGATCCGCTGTACATTCTGTATACATCTGGAACAAAATGGAATGCCAAAAGTAAAGTCTATATCAAGTCCTTTTTACTGGGTATAGACTTGCTTTCATGTGTTATGATTGGTTTTTTCAGTGATCCTAATTTGTGTTTGACATTGGAGATTTAATCTAGAAGCACTCTGCTGAAAAATGTCTCTCAATGATCTGTACTTTATTTGCAGTTACTTGTTTTCTCTACATTTTCCTTGCTAAAGTGAACTTGAAGCAAACAGGTATACTGTCATAGTTTCACTCATCGTAGTAATTGTCATTGTGAATACATTGCAAGTGGCCCATAGGGTAAAAGTGGCAGTGGGAAAATGAGAGAGAGCTAGCAAACATGCTAGACAACATCTGGGAATGTTCTGGAATCAAGGAGTTATTCTGTCTCATTCAGCTTGCTCCAATAAGTTATAGTAACTGTAACTAGAAAAAGGAAGATTAGCTAATAAATACTGGGGCTTAGGAGTAAATCAATTTACTGGCTCTGCATTACTATCAGTATTTTGTTTTCAATAATGTAAGATATTAATAGAGAATTTTAAATAGTGGGTGCAGTAGGTTTAATCCAGTATCATACCAGTACACTAGGAAGTGTGAAAGTTAGAATGCTTCAAATGGAATTGACATGCTTGTAAATGACTGTTCATTATGTATAATTTATGAATAATCCTCAGTTTTTCTGTTACAATTGAGTATTAATTTTAAAGTTTCAAGTGTACTTCCTTCATACCATCAGTCGCCTCCTAGGCATGAATGTAATAGTATATACTATGGGTAAACTAACATATTCAGCCAATCCAAGTTCAAAACGTCAATGGTTGAAAATTGAATACATAATAGAAGGAAGTGTTTGAAATATTGTTAAGATTTTTTATGTATGGATAAAAAATATCGTTTTAGAAGAGACATGGATAAGAAGTATTTTAACTTTTCTTACAGGCTTCCAGTCAGTGCCAAGTGGTGGGATATGCAGTTTGTCCTTGAATTGGAACAATGAAAAATATTTATGACATGTCACCAGGCGAGGTTAGAAGATCAGTGTGCCTTTTTCACATGCAGTTTTATTTACTAGCACGGAAAACATGAATAGATACTTAGAAATCATGCAAGACTGTTTGTTAAAATGAATCTCCTTAAGTTAGGATACAGTCTTAGTAGTTTGACCAGGTAGGTTTATTAGAAGGAGTTCCTACTGGAAAAAGTTTTCTTTTGAAGCAACTAGTTGCCGACAATAGTCCTTTCATTGTGATTTTTTGTGTTTGGGAGTCAGTTAAAGCTTAAAACGGTTTGTGGAATTAAACACAAAAGGCTAACGTCGCTGCTCCTACTTCTTGAAGATAGCATTAGGGTTTTTGCTATTCCTTAACACTGCCAGTCGCTTAATTCATGATTTATTTTGTGGATTTGACAGCTTTGGACGCTAGCAACAATCAAGTCAGTTTTGTTTCCCATTTACTTGTACATGGTACCCTTACTGCAACTTGGGAAAGAATGCGCCAAATTGATCAAATCTTAACAGTAAAGTTTAGTCTTGAAACTCTTTTGCTCATTTGCATACAGGCGGTAGTGTTAGATTATTGCCAGCATCTCTTCGCTTCATAGCGATAACAGTCGTTTTGATGTTAAAAACGTTGTCATACTTGAAGTGGTCGCAAACTAGTTGGGCATCAAGCTTTTCATGGAATCCTTTTGGTTAGAGTAGTAGAATGAGTGTGAGTGAGGTAAGGAGGAGAGAGTTTTTTCTAGCCGCGGCAGTCGAAGACAAGGACCCAATGGGCTCTTTTAACTGTGTCACACACCGTGATGAGCTCCACAGCTTCCTGGAGCTTTATGCAGAGTGGGGAGGGCTTTGTGCTATCCATGGTTTACTCTGCTGCAGCAGCCTGGACGATCCTGGTATCACCCTTGCTACGCTCTTTTGGTTTCTGGCAGACAATACAGTTTATCTTGGCAAAAGCATTAAGACCTTTTCATCTAGTTTTGTGTGCTTAAGTTTCTTTTCTTTCAGGGCAATGTCATTTGATGCACTCTGAAATGTTCTCCATAAGCAAGGTGAAGAACGTTTGTTTATTATACGTTTTTTTTCTGTTCATTCAATACACTGAGGAGAATATTCTACATGGACTCTCTGCAGAGAAAAAATAACCTCCCTCTGGATAAACCCCTTTTTGTCTCTTTGAGACGTCTTCACTTTTTTGCTTATCGAAAGAAGTGGAAGACACAAATACTGAGAAACAAAGATTGTCTGTGCATTTCTTATCTTTTTTTATACATTACGTACTATTCCCTATAAAAGGTGATGTGGAAATTTTAACAAATGAATAGCCTGTTACATGATCGTGTGTCTTCCGGGTAACTTCAGACTAAATCAATGTAATAAATTTGGGAAGTTTCGAAACATACATTTACGCCTAATTATAACTGGTACGTCACTATTTACTGGTTTTGTTTCCATACTATGCTTTTGCTAATTGTACTTTTCACCAGAACCAGCCCCGGGATGCCCGGTGTTTCTACATTCGGGCCGTCCCTATAACTCGAAACAACATAGGCCTACCATACTGTGTAATAGCCTAGCCTATCTCAAAAATGAACGTCAAAAGACAGCTCATAAATATCTGCACTCGCACGCAGTGCGTGTTGGATGGGTAACGGTTCCAAAACTGGCCCAGAAGTGCGCGTAGACCTGCTAGAAATTTACACATATATTTGCCCTATAAACACTACCGAATGGATATACGGCCCGTTCTCTACTTCGATGTTTTGCTAGATTTCATTACTTTGTCAAAGTTATCACTAAGTTAACATGACATGATTTCATTTTCTAAACAAGTAAATTTTTGGAAATACAGTTATGTCCCACATAAGGTATGCACTTATTCCACCACAATAGTATTCTTTTGTCTCGAATCATCCCCAAAACTTTTCGTATTTTTGTGGAGAAAATTTTTTTCTGACAAAAATTCACTTTTATCTCTATTTAAAGTCGTACCACATTCTCTCAAGGTTGTATTTGTATGCTGTGGTGCACGAACAAATCTTCTTTCCGTGTTACTTCTATCCTGGTACTACCTTACTACTAAAATAATTCCTATCTTTATATTGCTTGTAATTTTTATTGCTTTTTAAACTACTTGCAAGATTTTTGAAAAACTTTCACAAAGTTTTCCTAAATATATTGCAAAAAAGCGTAAGAGGTTTCCCTGTATTTTATACGTACCCCCCTTTGCGAAAAGTGGAACATGCCAAAATTCCATAGCACTGCATTGCATGTCTAACAGAGAGAGGACCCAGGCAACGCACGTTTCCTCATGCACGGTGTCTGCCGTATCTTACCGTCATGTTTTAAACGGTACTAGTGCGGGTGAAATTCTCGCGCCAGGAGATGGCTTACAAAGATTTTTACTGTCATTATCACGAAGGTAACAGTAGGCATTGGATGTTTCATAAGAGTAACATGAAAGCAATTTACGAGAAATTTGAACACTGGATTAGGTATACAGTCCAGAAGTTGCAGTGACAACTGGAAGTTATTTTTTGGTTCCGATGCACAGTTAACGGCATACATGCACACAGCCACAGAAGAGTAATGGTCGGACTTGTTTAAAATTTGTACTAACGCGCTAAGTTTTATGGTCAAATTATTAATTCCCGTCTGATTTTCAACTCACGATGTTAAGAACAAACGGAACAACTGTAGAGAAGAAAAATGTGACCTACGTATGTTTTAAGTATGTCAAATTTAAGTGTAGTCCCTTTTAGATACCTGGCCGACCATTAATTTCTGTCCCTCAATGTTGCTACCGACCCACTGACGTACGTTAATAACGAAAAGGCAGCCATGCACAGATCTACATTTGAGAAGGCAACTTTTTTTGAGAGTTGAAAAAATACACAGAAGTAGATTTGTTTTTTTGAGATCTTTATTTCTTTAGGAAATTTCATTCGGAAAGAAACTGTGATATGGGCTTACTTGAATGTTTAGTTGTGACAAAAGATTAGTATTATGTAGAATGTAATACCCATTGCAACATCGGAGGATATCAGTTGAAAACACCAGTTAGTAGTAAACCCTAAACAAAACGCTAAGATTGGTCTGTGGAAAGTCAAGAGCATGCTTCACCCCAATCCCGGTGTTTAGAACAGATACACGGTCTCAACGCTAACAATAGGCTATTCATAATGCCAGCGAGTGTGGGGCAGCTAAGCTGCTTATTCTGCCGTTCTGTCACTCTCGCTCTGGTTGGCTATGAAGCTATGTTCCATGCTTTGCAGCCTTTCCCACAGGCTGCCTCATTAACTGCTCAGTGAACTGCTTGTGGTCATAACTGGCTGTTTCAGAATACTTCAGGAGAGCACAATGGTAGAGTAGTTTGCCTGCCGACTGCCGCGGACTAAAACAGAGAACAGCCCCTAAGGCAATGGTTTGACTGATAGAATTGAATGCTCTTAAATCAAATGATCATTCTTCTAGGGATTTTCTCCACAACGCTTAACTCTGGATTTATAGATTAGCATAAATTAAAGTTTCAAGTCATAACTCCTTCTAATACCACCTCCCTGGTTTGACTGACACAGGGCAATTCAGATAGTATCTAATTCTTCAAATGTAAAATGTAAATGGTGAAATGGCATGTTAAAGCAGTGAGTGTGTGACTGCACACAGAAGTTGCTGCACAGAGAGGGTTTACTGCAGATTGTTTTGTAATTGGGTTGTAAAACTATTGTACTGTAGTATTACTAGCAGTACAGGACTTGCCTTGGTAATGTGGATGCATATATTGTGTTTGTGTTGGGAGGTGGGGTGTGTGTGAATAAGTTACAATTATTATAATGAAAATGGAGGAGGTCCTAAATGTAACCTTGGTTGGAAAAATATAACCATTGCAGATTAAAGTGTCCTTTTTGCAGACTTGCCAAAAATTTAGTTTTTCTGATTTTTATTTTACATTTAAGGTCCTACATTGTTTTACTTAATACAGTATCATCCTTGACATTTTTTGAGACTTCTATGTCATAATAAATGCAATGTAGACAACCAGATACATTTTTTAATATTTCTTTTCACATATAATATAGGCCTTCCATAAATTGTTTTGTTTTCTTTGACTTTTTAACTTACACAGATTTGGTGGCAGCTCAGACCTTGGTGGGTCGTAGTCAATTCCTACAATTTGCTAGCTCCCTTCTTTACAGACTACAACTGTTTATTTATGAGGTAATGATGAAGAGCAAAGGCTATAACAGCTTTTGTAAAACTACAGCTTGCACTCCTTTAATTAAAGCTGAATGATTGTAAACTAAAAATTATTCTTTGAAGTAAGGAGAGGGAGGGGAAATTTATTGATTACAGATTGCAGAAACAGGGGCATAGCCAGCTGTTGTACTCTTCCGAGAGCCCTATCAGATTCGACGGTTTGATGCAAGGCAATCAATTTGGTTTTGGGGTGAAGGAGGCTGTATTTGATAAGGAGAGTAATGGTAGGAGGGGGGAAGTAAAAGGGATGTTGTGGCATATATTATACTGACTACACTGAAGCCCTTATTTTGATGTCCACCATCTGATTTTGTCCCGTAAGAATGGCTACCTATTATTTGAAATTTAATGTCATTGTGTTAGGAGTAGGATATGTATTTCCTTTCTCCCAAAGGTAACAACATACTTCTAACATTTCACGTCGCTTAAGAACATTGTCGCAAAATAAGATGCATAATTAAAAGTCCCACAATTATCTTGACTCTTGTAGGGCAAACTGTAGGGACCCTGACCCTGGAGTCATTTTTCGAGTTCTACAAGATCAATAATGTTGCGAGCCATGTTTAACCCCGCCCCCCCCCACTTGCCTTACAGGGCCCTACGCAAAGAAGACTTTGAAGCAACCATGCCCCGAGATATTTTTTTCCACGGTAAGATTTCTGTTTAGTGAATGCAATTTAGTCCTGTTTCTTGGACATGAGCTAGGTGTTCTTTTTATCTCATCCCCCACATACGTAGTATGGTGGGTGTGATGAGATATTGTGCTTCGTTAAACCATTGAAACAGTTGCACATTCCGGTTTCCCCCTGCCAGGTCGCCACAGCAACAAAACCATGGAAATGCATGGTAGGGAAAAGTTTGGGGCTTTATGACCGCTCACTCAAGGTGGGGGCAAAATGGAGTGGTGGAGGTCACTGTTCCTGGTGCATGTGACCAAATATGCCTAGAAATTTTGGGTGTAATAGGACTCTGATGGTCAAATTGACATTTTCACAAGGTCAAAAGTGTTGTTCGCGACTACTCACTCCTGCTAAATTCTACAGAAACAAAGATGAGCCCAAACTTGTGGGCGGGTGCATAGTTCCCTTGGAAACTTGTTGCCTGTCCATATACATATCCCTCAGCACTGATAGGTCCAAACGGTCAAAGGTCAAACCATCAAAAAAGGTCAACATAAGTCTAATCTTCCAAATCTGGCTATAAAACCTGAATGCAACAGTAACATGGCCCTTGAATTTCTTGACATAGCTTTCGTTATTGAAGCGCTCTTGCCACAACTTGACCACTTGCTCTTCTGAGGTCAAAGGGTCCACGGAGGTCAGAATAAGCGTCAAACGACAATTTTTGGGGGCAAAGTGTGACCACCGCACTCACCGTTAAAACTGAAGGTACTGATGACCCCAAAACTTGGTGAGGGGCGGTGTGCATGGCCCCTAAGAAATTTGTGCCTTCCAATATCATCAGAATGATACGGGTCAAAGGTCAGGAGGTCAAAGGTCACAATAGGTTCAAAAATAAGCAAATTTTTAAAGTGCTGGCTGTAAAAGCTGAACGATAACGCGTTTAACGATCCTCATGTTCTTCGCATAACCTTCTGATGGAACATCTCTATACGTTTATGCAACTTTACACTTGACCTTCTGAGGTCAAAGGTCACGAGTCAGAAGGTCAAACATGACAATTTGTCTTGGGTCAAATAGTGTGGTGCCGTTGCGGCATCACGTCAAAACCTGAATGTACTACTGCCCCCAAACTTGGTGTGGGGGTGCACAGTCCTTTGGAAATTTGTGCCTCCAAGTACCCTCCAGCATGCATAGGTCAAAGGTCATGAGGTCAAAGGTCATAGCATGTTCAAAAGAAACAATTTTTTTTTTTAAATTTGGCAGTAAACACTGACAAGAAAAGGTAATTGAATCCGTTACATCTGATCACTTGCTCTTTTCCTGACACCTCAAAATCTCAGTTTTCCCACCTGCGGTTTCACAAACCCCACCATAAAAAGCAGCACAAGTGACATGATCAGATGCACAACTTATCTAAGCTTCTCTTGACTCAAAACCTTGACCACCTCTTAGTCTAAGTAAAAAACCCCCAAATGGTGCCTAGAAGTGAACTGCGATCACGCGTGTCAAGCATGACTCTAGTTCTTCGTGGCGCCATAAAAGTATAAAACTATACGAGCCGTGCTCCCCACTCGTTAGTAAAAAGTCCAAGCGCGTTCCCAGTATGAAGCAATAACTAAGTACGCGCACGGTGGAACTGATTGTTAGGCCTAGCGCCTAACTTAGTGCCTAGTTCTGTCTTAGGTACGCTCGTAAAATTATTAATAGTACTGTAATAACGCTACAAAAGCTAGGTACAGGCCCTCACTAGGGCCTAATAGGCTTAAGTTGAAATACACACCTAGTGTTAAGAACTTTGACCAAGACGTTGTGCTGAGGATCACTGTGGCTCATCACGGGAATTTTTGGCTGTCTGTAACTCTGTTGCTTACCTTCTCTTGAAGAACTACCTATATTCTTCATCTCTTGCATGGCAACAACGACGTACGTGTGCATCGCAGGGGCCAAGTTCAATTCACACACGCACACGCAATGCACGCACGCAAGTACAGTCTAGTCGGTATGGTGTGAGAGCAGGGAGTTGCTAGTCAAATAGCAACTCCCTGGTGAGAGCGACTGCGCTGCTTTAGTACACTGGATACAGGGTACATTATACTGTAAGCAGCGCCAAGTTCCAAACAAATGACGTCACAGATAGACCGTGTGAATCATGCAGGCTACCTTTGATCTAGTCCGCAGTCTGCTGACCTAGTTCAGGGAGCAAAGTGTACGTGAGAACTACCTTTGATCTGGCCGCCCGGCAGACGTGTGTTGCTCTAGTCCGCCGTCTGCTGACCTAGTATGGGGATTCCTATACCAGGGGCCGGGCTCTACTTCATAAAAGTTAGAAATATTCCTATCTTGGACTTAGGAAGAATTCATTCCTATCTTCATGCTGAATTTGTTCCTAGGTTTAGGAATGATCTTTGGTAGATTAAGACATGTTCTTAATTGATCTGGCAGGAAATTCACAGATGAAAACAATGTCACTTTTGATTTATCCCTAAATATCCCAGCAATATACCCATTGTCAAAATTGGGCTACCGCACCATCAAAAATTTTGAATGGTCTCAATCTTTCTCAAATTCACATATACTCCTGGGTAATTGACCTCTATGGGTCATTTATATGTTTGAGACCCGTCATTTTAAGGATACTAGCACTCAGTCTCCAAAAAGAGACCAAAAATTTTGATTTATACAAACGATCCTGTTTTGTTTTTTAAAACATTCTAAATCTTGTTACTAGGACGTTCACACTATTGTGCAGTATGCTGTATAGAGGGATTTCAGTCACGTGACTTTAACCAACTAGACGCAATTTTGAAGGGCAAGATCGCGCGTCATCCATTGTGCGTGACGTCACATGAAAGCCCTCTATAGCACGCACTGCTGTTCAATTGTGACATAGTTCATAGCTATGGTTACAATCATGTACGCACATACAACAATCATTGCAGAAACGCAAGCAGACGATGTTACTCTCACAGTAATAACGCGGGAAAAACTTTGTGTTGCAATAGCCTAGGCCTAGTTCAGTGAGCAAAGTGTACGTGAGAACTAGGCCTAGGTACCCTAGGCTAGTGTTGCTCCTGCACCCACCTTGACTGTACTCCAGGGTACGAGACACTTTTTACAATATCGGGTGCTATTTTCAAAAACAAAATAGTCCCCCCCCCCCACCCCCAATTCCATTTCGAGTGTTACTTTGGGATTTTCGGGTGCTATTTCCTATTCATTGATAAATGATATATGGCCCTAAATGCATTACTAAAGACAGCAATGCACTACTACTTCCCTTCAAGTGCGGTAGAACATGGACCGGCCAGCCTGACATAGCAAAAAAAAAGACGAGTGTGTTGGGACGTGGTTAGCTATTTCCATCATGGGCCGTTCATACACAATGTACGTGAGTAAGTGTGAAAGCGTACACCCCCACCCCCCCCCCTCCCCCTGCCTTCCCGTACGTACAGTACTTAGTGCAGTGCTATGCACACCTGATATTGGCTTGTAAGCAACCAAGTTAACTAACATCACAGCAGTTCCGAGTTCCAAGCAAATAACGTCACAAACACACTTCTGCTTCATACTGTGCAAACACCCGAGTCCAAAATCGGTTATCACGCACAGGTCAGTGTGGAAGGGGAGTTGCCTAGATTTTAGAGTGAGTCTTAGATACTAGATTTCGAAGATTGACGTTGGCTAGGCTAGATTTCAAAGAGCGAACATCAGGTGCTGCAGGTATGTTTGGTGGAAGGAAATTCCATTCACGAGCGGTTTTGAGTACATCGAGTATTGATAACATCTCTTACTAAAAGGAGGGGGAACAATTATGTGGGTGCCTTGATTATGTCTAGTGGTCCTACTATGGTTACTCTGCAACTGGATGGTGGGGGGAATGGAGTTATGAACCTCCTTATAGATAGCGATGAGACGAAGTCTGGTACGGCGCTCTTAAGTGGTTCCCATTTGAGATCTGTTAACATGTCGGTGACGCTATCCCCAGTGGCGTAGCTAGATATTTTTGGGGGGGGGGGGCAAATGCAAGTAATTTTCGACAGATAATTATCCTAAAGTAATGATACCATCACCTGGCGTGTAAAATTCTGGGGACCTTTTTTTTTTTCTTTCTTTTTTTGCTTTTCGGGCAATTTTGAGACTGACTTTTGATTTTGACGTTGACGTTTCGATGTGTAATTCTGCTTAAAAACATAAAAAGTGTAAGTGTCTCAAGTGGATTGTTTTTATTTACTTCCGACAGAGACTAGAAATTTCCGACAGAGGCCTTCGGAGGCTTTGTGGGGGACGACCGCCCCTGCCCCCCCCCCCCTCTAGCTACGCCACTGGCTATCCCTGTAATTATAGTTGTTGAGAACAAAACGGGCTGCACGTCTTTGAACATTCTCGAGTGTTGTTACGTTTTGATGTAAGGATCCCATATGGCCCCACAATATTCCAGCTTTGAGCGGACTATAGCGTTTTGTAGGCAGTTTCCTTGACACCTTTGCTACAAGAGTGGAGATTTCTTTGTAGTAACCCAAGCATTTTATTTGCTTATATGACTGATATGAACCAGGGGTCAAATAGCAACTTCCTTCCCACAACCATGCATGAATGAGCAGGGAAGGGGCACTAACAGACTAACTCATGGACGTAGAAGCTGTACTCGATCCACTGAGGTGGGGATTGTGCACTGTTTCGGAATGTTGACCTGGGAGAAGAACCCAAGGGCATGGGGTCCCATCTCCTTTAGAAAGTATTTTATGCACTTGGTGCAATATTGATCAAATTTTAAGCAATAAGACTGCAATTTTTGACATTTTACAATGCGTTTTTGTCCTGGAAATGAGGGGGAAGGAGCCCACCACATTTTTGACGGTGTAGGTTTAGTCAACCAAGCCCCACCCCTTCGCCTCTTATGCCTCTCACTAATTGCATCTTTATACGTTTATCATGGATTCTACCACCTCTAGCCATCTGTTATTGAGAATCCTGCATTCTGATTGGTTAAACACTGACCTGCTTTTCCACAACATACGGTCAGTAAACCTATACACTGATAAAAATGAAGTTTTTACACATTTTCGGTGGTAGAAGAGGAATAAACCACATTTTTCTGACTGTTATTGTCTCATAACCGTCTGAACTTTAATTTGCAAAATAACGGACTCGGTTTCGCCTCGTCCGCCAAATGCGTGCTGTAAAATGCTTACTGCTTGTGTGTTTTGCCCTTCAGTGTCCTGGGAATCCATTGGGCATGACGTCACATGAAATCCCTCTATGAGGGATTTCATGTGACGTCACACACAATGGATTCCCAGGCACTGAAGGGCAAAACGCACAAGCAGTAAGCGAATTTACAACTCACGTGCACGGCATAACCATTGATACTACTGTGACACAATGGATGCTTGCCAATACAAAAAGGACGCACGATCTTGAGAGAAAAATAAAGTCCAAGAAAATGAGAACGCCAAAAATGCAGGTTCTGACACGGGGGGGGGGGGGGAGGTAGGGTGAGGCTCGGAAGTCTTCAATGCCTGCACCCCCCCCCCAAACAATAAACCTGGGTCCGACCCAGCATGCTTTGCCCACCCTGGCGCCGCCCCTGCACGTAAGAAATTAAACGCGCATATAAAAGTGCGTTACTCCGATAAAGATACCATACAAACTGACCAATGAATATAGACCTTATGCATATGATGTCACAATGGAGAAAGTGCTCCCTCTTTTGGAGGAAAATGGCGGAAAAGCGCGTATCATGGCAAGTTACACCAATAAATGCAGACAGCTGATTTGTCAACCAATCGTATACGCGCGTAAGTCTACTACACGTGAGCCGAAATCCACGCCGTTCGTGCACATGTGCTTCGTTGTTTTCAACTGAGCTATATATAACTGGAGGACACACCTCAATGCGGAATACGCCTCGAGATTGAAGCCGACTTGGGAGGTCACGTGACGTAGGTTAGCTTACTCAAGTCGATTCCACTGTCCCAGAGACGCGTATCTAGAAGTGAAAGTAATGTAATGCAGATTCATTGATGTACACGCTAAAGCAATCCGTTGTTACTATACTCATTAGGTCTCTAGTGTTTTGTTGTAATTAATAGGGAATCTTTACACTATGATTGTGTGATCAAAAGATTGTTTTTCACAAACTTTTCTTGATTTTAGGAGTGGTCCTGCCTATTCGAAGGACAGAGCGTGTGACATTTCGAATACGTCGAGACTCGTTGACTTTGAAACATTCGCGATAGCACCGTCACTAAACAGTAGGCTGTCCATACATGTGCACAGATGTTCTGCACAACGCGTTGAAAGCGTCCTTTTGACACAAAAACACCAAGGCGCATGAAGGAAAGCTAACCCACGCGTGCACATGCACGCTTGCATTTTGGCCAATGATGTGCCTCGAATCCTCCTACACGGTACGCGTTTGGTGCTCTGTATGTTATACGACTATTGTGATGGAAGCCTTTTCATGAAGTTGCTGAGGCGGCGCAATGGTGTGTACGCTGACGCGTGATAGCGCGCAAGTTAGTGTACAAGAGGCAGAAGAGACGCTAAGGCTCGCTACGGTGCGGTAGCATATACATGTACATCTTTGCATCAGCGCTAGATCAGTAGATACGCGGTGGAATCGACTTAAGCAAACTAACCTACATCACGTGACCCTTCATGGTGGCTTAAAAAACCTTATTGTGGAATGATCCTTCCTAGCATATAGTTCAGTGTTTTCACCCAAAATGACGTCAGTGTGATGTCAATGCATAAGGTCTATAGAGGGGATTCACGGCGTCACGAGATCGCGCGTCTCTATGGTTTTTGAAGGGCAAGATCGTGCATCTCTAGAGGTTTTGAAGGGCACACGTCCCTTGTGTCACAGTAGTATCTAGGCCTATAGTTTTGCTGTGCGTGTGTGCTGTAAGTACACTGCAATCAGAACCGGAAGCTGGTGGGTACCGTAAAGCCGCAGTCACACTACAACGAATTCGGATCGGATTCCGATCCGATTTTTGCGAGTTTTTATTAAAATCTTCTCCATCTCTGGTCAGAGAGAGACCAAAATTTGCCAACCAGTGTAAATATATGATTTGCAAAAGGGGTCTATGAAAATAAAATGTTAACTGATTTTTCGTGACGTCACACCGACAAACAGCTTTTATCGGACACGGGTAGTCCGATAAAAGCTGTCTGTCGATGTGACGTCACGAAATAATTCGTATAAATTTAATTTTCGTAGTCCTGCGATAAAACTCATATAATTACACAGGTTGGCAAATTTGGGGTTCTTTCCGACCCGAAATGGAGAAGATTTTAATAAAAACTCACAAAAATCGGATCGGAATCCGATCCGATTTTCCCAGTTTCCCCTTAGTGTTCCCATTAGAATAAAATTCCAGACTGCTACACCAGACTCGGAAGAAGCAAAAGGATGTATTGGGATGAGATCAGCAACTCCTTGATTGCCCTCTTGTTTTTTTTTTTTTTTTTTCATTTTTTTTTTTTTTGTTATTTACTTTTTGGTAGGGTTCAAAGGTCATATGAGGACAGCAGGGGTCAAGATGTGAAAACAAATAAAAAGTCAAGAGGTGTAAATTTGAGGGAAGAACCGAGTCAGTGCAACAAATTATTCCCTTTCAGGAAGGAATCACTAAGCCTTTGGGCTTTCTGGTTTAAGTCTCGCACAGCTAGTTTGCTGCCCTGGGTCAAAGTCGCACATAAAAATGATGTATGCGTAGATCTACACTTTATTTATACATGTGTTGTTATAACTGTCGTTTCATTTCTAGCAATATTATGCTATAGATGAGAGGGGGGACGTTTGCCCAACCCCATTCGGTGAAATGGGACGGTGAGCTGGAAAAGGTTGGGAACCACTGCTCTTAAGCGTATACCACTAACTTGCACGTCCTCAACTATATTTGATGTACAAAACATCAAATACAAATTTGAAAAAGTGTCCACAGTTGAGGATTCTATAATACTTTCAGAGACTTACACTTTTGTAGTTACAAATCGTTAATTTTTAATTTACCTCGTAACCGCACTGGCTTACCAAACTGTTATTCGTGATGTAAGTGTCGTCTCTTCTGGTCGCTGCTTATTAAAACTGTGTGAGTTAAACTTATGTGTAAACTGTATGTACACTGGAAAACTGTTGTCTGTGATGGAATTTGTATTGCACAAGTGCACTTAAAGGTTAAAAACAAATCTATTTTTTATCAAAGGTCATGTGTATTTAATGCATATCCCTTCTGACCCAATGCCTACCAAGTGTTCTTAATGCAGTATAACAACGGCAAAGGTAAATCC
Source organism: Holothuria leucospilota (assembly GCA_029531755.1). Taxonomy (NCBI): domain Eukaryota; kingdom Metazoa; phylum Echinodermata; class Holothuroidea; order Aspidochirotida; family Holothuriidae; genus Holothuria; species Holothuria leucospilota. Next base: position 39,127,713 of record CM055975.1, read on the forward strand.
TTCCTTCTGCATTACACTGCGTACATGCGATTAACTTCATCGCCGTTTAATTGGGTTTCCCTACACTCCATTAGAGTTATCATGAGAGTAAATTTCCCAATGATTGAGAGGTTATAGAATCCCCACTTTTGAAGATACTTTTCTTTGACTCAGTACACAGTTTGCAAAATAAATATTGCTTCACGGGCTTGTCACATAAGCCTTCAAAACAGCCTGCTTCAAGCTTTGCGTGGGTATGATCAAGACAGATAGCGTTTTTTAAGTTTGAGGAGTTCGAGGTACACTCGGCTGGGTGATTCTTATATACTAGGCCAAGGTAATTTGACTTTGAGATCTGAACTACCACCACACTGATCTACTCTGAGTAGCGTGCGTAGGGACCGTTGGCTTTTACGAAGCGCTATAAGTCAAACTAAAAACTTTGTCCATTCGGCCGGCTACTATCCAACAACCCTCTGCAATGAAGACGTAGACAAGCTGGACGGTCGCAGGGGTGTAGCGAAGGTGTTATGGGGGGGGGGGGGATTGTAGAGATTATGTTCTGCCGACAGTGGTAACGCGTAGCGCGAAATCGAGCTTTAGCGGCTGGGGTCCAGGGGCCCGCCTTTAGGGACCCTGGTGGGGTCCAGGGGCAAAGCCCCGCTGGGGTCCAGGGGGCGAATCCCCCGGAAGCTTTGAGGTTTGAGCATATCTCTGGGTGAAAAAAGGATGGATACATTTTTGTTGATAATGCATCATCAAGTGCAATGATTCCCAATAATTTTAATGTATTAGGCTATTCCTCTCGTCAGACCGCTATAGTGTTTCAGCGGTTGGGATCCCGAGGGGCGAAGTGTTTTGGCTATGACGTTTTCTCAATACATTTACTGATCTGTGGCCTGGGGGAGGGGTCCTTTGGATATTTTTGGAATTTGAAAGGTGCCTAGATCGCAAATGGTGCAATATTTGAGTGGAGTTTCAGCCCTAATGAGGAACCTCAAAATTTACACCCGGGTAGAATATGCTTCTCAGATTTTTTTGTGCGACATTTTGTCTCCGTTTATGCGACAAATAGGGGCTGGCTAAAACACTGAGCCCGCCTTAGAGACTTTGGTGGGGGTCCGGAAGCTCTGGGGTTTTAGCAAAATTTCTGGGTAAAAAATTAAGTCTCATGCAGGACGGGTATATTTTGGTTCATAATACATTATCCAGTGCAAAGATTCCGGATAATTTTAATGTGTTAGGCTATTCTTCTCGTCATGCCACAATACTTCAGGAGCTGTACCTGTCGTTCAGAACTGGAACACTATGCGTTCAGCATTTGAACACTAGACGCGGCAGGCGTTCAAATACAGTAAGTGCTCTAATAGGCATCAGACGTTCAAAATGGGAGAAAAAGTGTACAGAAACTTAATACAAGCGTTCAAAATATGCTTTGAACGCCATTGTAAAACGCCGTTACAAAAGCGATGAGTATCAAAACTATATCCCATCATTCTTTGTAATTGTTTCGGGGGAAAGGATCTGTGTTTAAAGATAAACGGGGGAAGCTAAACACGGAGATGTTTTATGATTTATGGTTTGCGTCCCGTTTACCCCTGTTCGGAACCTTATTCGTCCCACTGGAAGAGCAAAATTTATCCCCATCCTGAGGGTGGGGATAAAAGTGATGCAATGAATGGTATATATGTGGACCTTACGCTTGACTGTAAAATGACACCGGTTTGTAACGTGAGGGCGTGTCTGCTGGTATTAATGCAGCGGATTACACCTCATGTGCCGTAGTCAAAGGTAGCCATCATAGGTAGGGGTTATGAAGACCGGGCCTACCCCAATGGCTTGGTCGGTGGATTGAAAGTCTTTCTTTCCCCAGTGTTTGTTCAACAACGCTAATATTTGCTGGTTTTTGTATGTGTGACACAATTATTTTGCTAAAGGGAGGGGTGTCTTTTAAATTTAATCAAAACGGAACATCTGTCACAAAATGCAGATGAAATTTAAGTAAATGTATTTGCTGTGAGAAAAGTTTCGCTAATGTGAACTGCTGGGGAGGTAAGCTTTACAAAAAATAGATATTGACATAGCCTATGTTTAATATCAAACGAATAAAAGCAGATTAAAATGGTTGATACATTTTCCTCTAGTGTTTGCTTGAAAATGTTGAAGACCTTAGCAATGTGGCACAGTAAAAAATTATTAAAGTGATAAATCTGATGATTACTATTTCGTTAAACGCCGTTACATGGATTTTCAAAAAAAATATCATTTTGTCAATCTGAAGAATTTTATCATTTTCTTGCTTTTTGAAGGATTACAGCATGCCGATATTTTTACACAAAATGAAGTCCTCCATAGTTTTCCCCTTTAGTGTCAGCACGGTACCAGTAGAATTTATTAACATCTGGCCAATAGGTGTGTCTCCAGTCTGTGGCAATCGAATGAACACAAAAGAGAAGAAATAATAGGAAACTGTTGGAAAATTTAAACTACACTCTAAAAACATCCTGGTTAAATCCTGGTTAATTTTACCAGGATGGGGTCAATAATTTTCCATACATTTTCTGGTTAAAAGTAAAAGAAAAAAGAAATCTTGATTAAATTTAACCAGAAAAATGTTAAATTCTTATCAGGATTTCTAACCAGTCGTTAATTTAACAAGGAAAATGTTAATTTTGACCCGGATTTCCCGGTTATTTTAACCAGGAAATGTATGGAAAACTATTGACCCCAATACTGGTTAAATTTAATCAGGATGTTATTAGAGTGTCACTATTTCATACAAAGTAGAGAAATTCTACACGATTTACAACATAAAATTGAAACACATGTCCTAATGGAAATTTGTGTAAGACTTAATTGAAATATCTTGATAAAGCCCCTAAATTGTTGACAATTTTTAATCAAATCGAAATATCCTTGCCATGAAGATTTAAATCCAACCGCCCTCATAGACAATTTCTAATATTTTCTTACAGTCGGCTTTCCTGTAAAAATTAAATATATTTTTGGGGTTAAACAATGAGTCCTTTCCTGCTTTGAATTAAATCACCTCGTAGCTAAAAATCCAAGTACCTTCATACACAAATCATGTTACTAACTGCACAATTAGTCACGATATACAAAGTGCAATAAAGTCGCGGCCCCTACGAGGAGCCAATGGAAACACCCTCATAGAAGAAGCTTTTCTAACAGGTATAAACACCCGTTGTCTTTTTTCGGTATATGGAAGCTGTCCTCACTATGAGGGACCGAATCTAACCACCCTCATACACAGAGCTTCCATATGTTTCACAAACTCACACATTACTATATTGGGCACCACACAAAAGCAAGTTTAGTAAAGGACATCGTTATCAGCAAATTTTTGTGATAACTGATAAGCTATCAGGGGCCAAATTGAGCCGGCCCTCATCGGGAACTCTTCCAATAATCCTGTCATGTGAACGTGAACTCGCGTCACGGCAACTCCGGACACAATAGATTATTGCTTATGTAAACAATTTCTGTTCGGGTCCACTCAGGTGTGAGAACTTTTCCAGAAACGCATACCTTCATGTTGTTCGACCTCTGTCCATTAGCTTCATGCTCTGAGCAACATAGATAGGTACCTGAAAACATAAAGGTTGATCTGAGCAGGGAGTTGCTATTTAGAAGGGGATACATCAGAAACTTTAATTTATGGTAATCTGATTAGCTCCACCTCATCGTTTGCATAGTTTCAATTCATGAGTGATTATTAGAGCTTAGTGTACCCACTTCTTTTGTCTGATCCTTTTCAATTGGTAAATGATACCCAAGTAAACCTTTCATACACCCACTAATACCGTATGAATAAGATTAGGAGGAACAATGCTTTGATCCGAAGGTTTTTACCGACAGTCAAGTAAGAAACACTGTCTAATAAATCAAAACGACTGTAATTCCTAAGGAGTCTACAAAGACACTAACTAGTAACAAGAAGGTCTCACACTGGAACAATGCGTAAAAGACTAAAGAGAGATGCAAGACTATAATTTGTTTTAAGATTTTATTAATTTCCGCAAACTTTCGCAATTTCCGAATGGTACGTGCATGATCAACATGTTACATAAAATTCGTTAAGCCTATTGTGATAAGCGTTGCATCACGTTGGAAGCTGCAAATTAATTTCTAAGGAAAGCGACTGGGAATGCTATAGCATATAGACAAAATTTGTTAACATGTCTTTTCAACGTAGCAGACGACATGAACCTTTTGTTAAATACTAACAATGGCTCTAAAACCCATTGTATCTTCAAGTGCTATACAAAGCAAGTGACCTTGTATCTCCTTCTAAATGACAACTCCCTGATCTGAGAACGTTTCACGTGCATTCAGCCACATTACTGTGCTTGAGTTGATACGTCTATAACGTTTTATAATATTCAATGAAAAACAAAAAAGGACGTTTACGAGTAGGCCGATTGTTCTAAGCCAAGGTATCGGTGTGATTTCGGAGGAACACATCAGTGCTCATTTCGAAGCCTCCCTTTTTTGAAACATTAGAAGTATTTATAGCCAATTACCTCCCATTCTTAATTCAAAATTGCCTTGGCAGACACATTTACTTTGGAAATTGAAAGTGTCTCGTTAAAGAGCATGCGGGACGAACGTAGTGGAAAATGCAAAACTTCAAGGCAAAGTTTTGATGCGCATTACTCACCGTTTTCACTCCGATTTGGTAGACTAAGTTTTAAATGAGCTACTAAGAATATACACTAATTATTCCGGCAAAATACTTTTCCAAAAACTACAGGTCAATAGCTTCATAGTAGGCGGGCATCAAGGGGAACATGAAATATTCTAAAAGAAAACCTTCGGAGTTGGGGCTGGGGGCTGTCCCCCAATATTTTTCTGTTTGAAGGATTTTTTGTGTCCAAACATCTAAAAAATACCTCAGAAAACCCCTAAAACAGTGAGTGTCAGCTCTCCTCAATTCGGAGTTAAATGGTTTTCCCCCAATATCAGAAACCTTCCGACGACACTGTTATATCATGAGCACGGTGGAATTCGTAAAGCCTGATGTACTGTAACTTAAACACGAATTGAAGTGGGCCTATGTATCTTTCTCGTTATAAATTGTTGCCTTGTTCAAACGACATTAAGGTAGATGAGAAAGCTAATGTGGTAGAAAACGGAAAGAAAGCATTCTGAAACATGTTTTTAATTCCCGACTCCTATTTCCATTCTCATAATCATACCACTGTCGGGTTGCCTAGGAGATGGAATAAATCCAGCTGATATATTATTTGCAAATAGTTTCGAGCAAAAACGCTCACCCCCCCCCCCCCCACACACACACACATACACACTCACAATTGAAAGAACTCCAGAAAAGAGGTTATGGTTATTTCTACATTCCTCTAATTTACTTGTACTCGCACGACGATAGTCGAAATTCTTGTTGCTTATGCATAGCATGCGTCCCCTGATTCCGACAGCAAGGACCTACTAAATACTACGTCTCAATTTGGGATTAATTAAAGGGGTTAATTTGTTGTCGGAGGTGTATAATTCACAAGGGTTAGGCTTTTATTTGAAACTTGATTTAAGCTTGTTTTTACAACTCAGAAAATTTGCATGCCATAGAGTGACATAGGCTTTCTTTCTTAGGTTCATTTCGTGCCATATTCCTAGCACAAACCACGCTTGCCTGAGAAACATAGACGTACGTAGCCCACCCGCAATATCCTCTTAAAGGTCGGAAATATGTCATGCTTTGGCACATGGATACCTCAAAAATTTGCCCCTACTCATTTGGGACTGGTGTAAAACATACTTTTTCCTCCTTCCATGTTACGCAAGCCAACCCCCCCCCCCCCCCTAGTTGTGCAGATGCTGGAGCCACCCATGGATAAGACCTATGGAGTCATAATCAAAATGACAGCTCTAACAAGTGCATTTAGCAGAAACGGCAGTGTAGCAGCAGTGACGAAAATTACCCAATGGACAGAGGCACTGCCTACGGTCACTGCCACCCAAAGATTTGGACCCATATTGGCCCCCAAATATTGAACATAAATACTGTCAACTCTGAGAAATTTAGAAGAGGAGAATAATTCACCAGCCGTTGCACCACATGTTCCAAAATCATAACGATTAGTATACAAAATAAATCAGGTGTAGCTTCAGAATTTGCACTAGGCTACAGGGAGGGGGAAAGCTCCCCGACTGGGAGGACGAGCAGCGACCCGAAGTCTCAACCATGGGGCAACAGGTAAAGGAAACGGTGGTGATAGAGCAATGGACGGAGATGACGGAGGAAGGGCTTGGCAGAAAGGGTGGTGCAATATCATACTGAGCACAACATACACTCAGTGTAGACCTACCTGGCGTTACCGATTTTAGGACTTATTAAATACTTTTCTAGACAACCCGACTTGTGGAATTGCAAAGGATTCGAAGCTCGCCGAAAGTCTTATGGCTTATTCTTTTGAGCTAATTGAGCTGTACGTGTTCAGGCGCGTGGCTAGAATTTTGCCGAGTGGGGGGAGACTGTAGGCAAACTATCTAAGCCTAGCGCCACCACAAGTTGGCGCAAAGGGTAAAAGAAAATTTGGCAGAAAATACCTCACATATCTCTGGAAATGACACTTCCCAGGCCCTGTAAGTTGCATCTAAACATTTTTTTTTTATTTTTGGTTACTAGCAATATCATGAATAATCATTAAAAGAATATAATTATGCTCAAGGAGGGGGCGGCTGCCCCTTCGTCCCCTCGTATCTACGGAGATGTGAGTATTTTTTCCACTGCGTATAAGCAACAGGCGCATGTATGGCCAAATCGAAACCTCGAATCAACGATAATTTCACGCTTTCACGAACACTTTGTTTCAATTGAGGCTGTCAATCTGTTTCGTCTTAGTTTCCATTATCATAAAAGGATCACACTTGTGAAGCCAATATTTCACAGTTACCCTCCCCTAGGTCCTTACCCCTACTCCGCCGTACCAACTTCCCATCCCTCCTTCCTCTCGCCTTTTTTGTTTTCCTTCATTTTTTCAACATAGCCCATTGCGTCCCCCTGTGGGGGCACTCTGCCCCTCTTCCCTTGCTGGCTACGCTACTGGGTAGACTCCTCAGTTTTCTAAAAAGGTCAAGGTAATCTCATCTCCAGGGGGAGGTAGTGACCATCATTCGGCAGACGAGACACGATTCAAGGCATGTTTTTACTCCCGAAAGGGTTCTAGACGTCCCAACTGTTCACCTGTATACGGTCCCAGAGATGGTGATTTCAAGAAAACAAACCTTCTTGTGAACTTCGCTGGCATTTAATAGTCTCTTGTATTTCTGCTCGGGGATGAGTGTAAAAAAAAAAAAAATGGACAATGGAAATGCGCAGCAATACACGGACTGGCAATTATTTATTTAAGTCAGGACGCATTGGCAATGAACCCTCCGAAAAACAAGGTCCCCCCCCCCAATGAAATTGTTGAGCTGAGGGAGCTTGTTTTATTAGGGTGGTGGTTTTTCCAGCCTTTTCACTTCATTTTAAATTTTGTTTTGCATCGCGGAACGTATGCAATTGCTGAAAATAGTACCTGAAATGCCTTCAATTTTCTTAAATTTCGCATAATTCGTGCTCGAGTTTATATGTGTCCCCTTTGCATAGCATAAATTGGGACACGGCCACTTCAGCAACATGATCTGCACTTGTCCCGGTCCCCAAACCCCAGCCCATCAAATATATGTGGTGATAGTTTTGGGGTAATAATACCTTGGGCTTATTCCTTTCAAAAGCTCTATCTTGCTTGCACATTGTGTGGAAAATAGACTAGGTTATTGAATCTACGATGTGTTTATGTATGCTTTATTTTGGGTGACTTCAAGTTGTTATTTACATCTACGCCATCCTTTCGCACCCCTGGATGCATAACACTGTGCCATTCATTAGCGGTTACAGTTAATGAAAGTGAACCGTAGTGAATCCGCTTTGACTTACAGTAAGAGCTAGAAGGTGAAATTCCCACAAGAACTTGTTTCGTGAAGCTTTTGAAATGGTATAAAATCAATGTTTACTAGTTTAATTACTGTTAGCAGTTTCTCTTTCGCTCTATCACACCAGCCGGCCTGGAAACCAAGTTCTAAAGACTAAAAGGTGTGGGGATTACGCATCAAAGAATGAATGGCTGAGCCGACGGGAAAATTGGTGGACAGGTTCCCCACTGTTTACAATGTTAACAACTGTTTAAAACCGTCTCTAATTTCGTCTCTAAGGAATTGGGAAAGGGTACGCATTAATTTTGTGGTGTCAACATCTTTCGCTCACATCGTTCGCTTTGAAAATTTCTGGGGTGCAACTGTCACCTGCTGCCCCGTATACCGCAGCCTACGGCCATGCCCTCCGTCAGTCTGTGCGAATTTTGGGAATAGGCTGGCGATGTAGCAACTGTATATTTGTCTATAGGACGAGTATGGCCCAGGTAATGGGTGGTGGGGTTCTCCCTCTCTTCTGATAGTTTACAATAAAGTTCCACACTGTTATATACGACTTCCTGCCATCTGGTATTTCATAAAAGGCTTACCATGAGGTCAAATCATTAGCCGAATCGCCCCAGTGAACCGATTAAAAATCAGCCTGGAATCTAGCACGGGAACTTTGAACAGTAACCGCGACACAGTACTGTCCGATACACAGTAGGTTTTGTCAACTAATCGGACCGTACGATGGTCGGATTTTTACAAGTATGGGGAGCAACCTGGTTTCTTGGGCTGTTCCCTAGAAAAGGGAGTTCAAACTAGAGCATAATTTCCGTGGAAATAACTTAGTTTAACATTCACTGGGAGTGTAAAGCATTAACTGCTATAACACTGACAGACAAAGGCATAGATATTACTTGGCTCAAGGGAAACAGGCGGGTCTGTCGCAGGAGCATTTTATCATGGGGAGGGATGGGAGGGGGCTTGTGGTGCCGTACTTGCCGAACTGAGAAGAAAACAAATGTCCGGACTGAACAGTGTTGATAAGAGATGCAGCCCCCCCCCCCCCCCACCCCCCCCCCCCCCCACCCCCCCCCCCCCCCACCCCCCCCCCCCCCCACCCCCCCCCCCCCCCACCCCCCCCCCCCCCCACCCCCCCCCCCCCCCACCCCCCCCCCCCCCCACCCCCCCCCCCCCCCACCCCCCCCCCCCCCCACCCCCCCCCCCCCCCACCCCCCCCCCCCCCCACCCCCCCCCCCCCCCACCCCCCCCCCCCCCCACCCCCCCCCCCCCCCACCCCCCCCCCCCCCCACCCCCCCCCCCCCCCACCCCCCCCCCCCCCCACCCCCCCCCCCCCCCACCCCCCCCCCCCCCCACCCCCCCCCCCCCCCACCCCCCCCCCCCCCCACCCCCCCCCCCCCCCACCCCCCCCCCCCCCCACCCCCCCCCCCCCCCACCCCCCCCCCCCCCCACCCCCCCCCCCCCCCACCCCCCCCCCCCCCCACCCCCCCCCCCCCCCACCCCCCCCCCCCCCCACCCCCCCCCCCCCCCACCCATATTAGGAATTTTGCATTTGATGATGAATTGTGAACAAAAAATATATCCATACCTGAGACGTAATTTCTCCTAGAGATATGCTTAACAGCTCAAAGCTTCGTGCTTTGACCCTGGACCCCACTCGCTAAAACTCGTTTTCGCGCTACGCATTACTAGATCTGTCGGCAAAACATAATCTCTACACCCCCCTAAAGATAACACCTTCGCTACGCCCCTGCACGCAATGCCCCATATTTGCTTTAAAAGTGGAGGATGGGGGCATTAGCGGCTCGCCATAGGGGCACTTTCCCCAAAAAAGTTTGCAAAGCATGGTCTTCAATTTTTAAAAATAAAAATAATAAATAAAAAATGTTATTCGAGATGGGTTAGGCCCTCTCTTTTCCTTGAGTGGGCTTAAAATCAAGTGAATAACTTTCCAATGCAATGCGAAGGTTAATTAAACATTAATAAAATGCTTTCAAAACGACATTTTTTTCGGCGCGCTTCGCGCGCGTTTACTCAGTTGCTTGATTGCTACTGTATATACTTCAGACATCACAAATGGACCTGCCTTTAGTGCGAGCTACGAATTGCGAAAACAATGATCACGCTGTGATATTTGTAATCTGATTAGCTTAGGCACATAATGTCATTTACAGAGTGGTAACGGCAATGCTTGAGTTGAATGCCCTAGTTTTGCAGACGCTATAGAGCTTTCGAGGTCATTAGATACACAAACTAGTAGCCCGATTTGACTTATACACACCAGCGGCTAAAAACATTTTTGGCCAGGGTGTCCCTGGCGCAGATTAGGCATATCTGTACATTTATCCGTCTACAAAAAGGTGTGACGGGCGATGTATTTTACTGCCCCGCTAAAAGTATTGTGTTCCCATTAGAAAGAAGAGGTTTCTCATTCCACTTGGTCGAATTGACAAATGGCCTGTTATAAGCAAGGAGGTCCCCACCTCTGTCTAAAGTTATATCGTTTCAATTGATTAAAATATAAACACCCCAAGAGTAAATCTAAGCTCAGTGTGATGAGACTTGACTAGTGGCCTAGGCGATTTGTATGTAGGGATTGAGATGTCGTTCATGAGTTAGGGGGCTAGATCCCCCCCCCCCCTTTAAAAAATTCGTTTCGGAATGGTACTTGAGATCCAAAATACTAGTTGGTGATCATTTCATCGTTTTTCAAAGTGTCTTCAATGCTCGAATAAATTAGATTAGTCGTCTCTCTTCTTTTCCCTTTCTGGTTAAACGTGTTAACCACAAGAACACACGCAATCCAGGAACCCAAAAGGGTCCAACATTTTTATGGCTTCTTGGCAACAGCTGAAACTATTGTGACACAATGAAAAGAAACATAAAATATTTAAAGGTGGGGCCTCATTTTATACAAAAATAGAGAAAGCAAGCCGCCTTGCCCATTTCACCTGCCTCCTACTCCACCCCTATGGTAGTACGGTAGCGATCGGTTGATATGGTTGTATTTATTTTTAAAGTAGTCAGCTCCTGAAATGGTTTTTGAAGAGCTTTTGAAAACTACATGGGACATCGCTGTAATACATAATAATAACAATAGTCCAATAGGCGTAGAAGGCGGGAGGCTGGGGGGGGGGGGGGCGGCAGCTCTCCAAACAAAATATTTTTGTGAAAATTCGGGCAATATTATGAGAATTTTTCGGGCACCTACTGAAAGAAAAATAATGAACTAATGTAGCTTAAACGGAAATCGGATACTTTGAAAAAACTTTCCTTGGTAATTAAAAATTATAGTTCTTGAATTTGGAAATTGCCACCATCACCTATATATTCGGTATTAATTCACCAGTGTGGTTTTTAAAGGTTAAACTTATATGTTATGATTATCAGTGGTGTATTTGAGGAACCATAGGCCATGCCCCCGTCACTGACGCCCATTCTTTTAGTACCTAAAATAAAACACAAATTTTACTTCAAAGGAAGCATATGTGGCACCAGATTGCATGTATGTGACACCTAATTTTTCAAAAACTTTTGAAGGGGGAGGGGGACACCCCCTTCCCTTAGACCCTTCCCCAGGCCGGCGATCACACAACATAGTGCCTGCCCCACTCCCATGAGAGAAATCTTGGCTACACCACTGCTTATTATCATCATTATTATAACGACTTCCCCCAGAATTATAACCAATATGGAATAGCTAGTAACGTGGCAACTATTATTGTATGTAATTGGCATGCAGTGTGATAACGGATGCATACCTATATGATATGTACTACATTAACATTTTGAACGCGCGCGGAGCGCGCGGAAATTTGTGTTTCTATTTTTCGGGCAGATCGTTACAGACCCCCCCCCCCCCCCATCAACTTAAGCCCCTACGCCTAAGCTTACTCCTATTGAGGTCTTGCACTATTCGGAGCTGACCATTAATATTTCGGGGGGGGGGGGTCTTCCGAACCTCCCTGAATACGGACTTGAGTTTGCCCCCCAGGGGCGGATCTAGGGTCTTTTCTGAGGTGGGGTCCAACATAAAAAAGGGCACATTCGTTGTTTTTTTAATTTTGGTTCCCATAAACGTCAGCGTTGTGGTTTATACAATTTTAACCGCATATTGACAAAGAAAGGATAAACTAAGAAGACATGTATAAAACTGGAATCAAACAAAAAAAAAAAAAAAAAAAAAAAGAACCCTGGAGTCTAAAGAATCTAAACGCGGGAATTTGCAAAGCGCGCGACACTGCCCCGGCCGCGAAATTTTTTGGGTAAGCCTACACCTTATAAGAATTTGTACTAATTTAAAGCTTAAAGGGAGTTGGAGTCATATTGAGTTGATATCGATAAACTTAATGAGGGTTTGAAGGGTACCTACTCACACATGACAATGATTATTATTAGCATAATAAGTGCATTTTCACATCCAATAGTTACGCATTAAATTAAAATTTGAAAATGTTTTTGGTATTCCTAGCTCTTAGTAACGGTTTGTGTGCATAATTTGAATAAGTCGTCTGAGTCACGATTTTGTTTGAACACCAACCGAATTGAATTGTTTATTACTCCTTATGAAAACCTTTTATTTGTACGCAACATGTTGGGGAATTGTTTAAGTTTGGACCATTTTGTCATTAGTATGTGAAGAAAACTTAACAGGTTTGGCAATTTTGGTGAATTTCATGAACCGGAACTCAATGTGACAAATTTTCCTGACAGTTGGGCCCTGTCAGGTATAACTTGTACTTTCCCTCCTCTGAAGTCACTAGCCCGTTACCGTACGACAGTACAACAAGTGAACTTTAACCAGGTTTAGCGAAATGCCGGATTCAATTCAAGACATTTACAGTAAATCCATGTATTCTACTTATTAACTTGGAAAAGGTCGGAAAGCGGTTTGTAACTATATCTACACTGTATAACTCCAACTGAGGAAAGAGTGGACAAAGCGTACCAAAAATTTTGGTTTTGTTATCCCAGAAAATTACCCTTATGAACTGATGAAAACGATTGAAAGCCAAAATAAGGATAAAGCGACCATGAGTGGCGGTAGTCAATGTTTTCCCCAACAGGGGGAGGGGCCATGTCAGCTGCCCCAAGTTCCGACATTCCCTATTTGGAGGGGATGATGAGGAAGCGGCAAATGGAAGGAGCCTCATTGCAGGCATATTTTTGCAATTATATCGGCTTAATACTCCAAGATCCGGAGTTGGGCACTGATAGTGTTCTGTGAATCTGGATCGTGAAGTTGAAAAAGCGGGGGAAGCGGGGCGAAAATTTTTTGATACAGGCTTACACATTAAAACATATGACGAAAAGAAAACAAAACCTGTGAAGGTCCTGTAGACCGCACCTGGTTAGTAAACAACGTACCCGTATTGTATCGAAAACCAACACCTGGACCCCCCCCCCACCCCAATGAAATAGCCAAACTTTGCTCCGTAAGTCCCCTCACCAACTGACTGTACCGCTGTTACCGCATGACACACACAAGAGAACGACCAACTAGGCTTTGGCGATAGTTGGATAAATTGACGACCTTTACATAAAAACTATGTACTCTGCTGCCTATATGTTACTTGGATAAGGTGGACAGGACTTGTGCTATCGCTGCCATGTGGAATGTAAACTATTGAAGATGAACAGAGTCACTCTACGGCGCGCGTGAGCGCGCTGAAAATTTTTGGGTTCTTAGTACGAGAAATTAATCCGGCCTCTTGGGGAGCAAAAAAAACAGGTAAGCCGATCGGGGCGATCTAGTTTGTCGATCGTAGAAATGCATACTTTTCGACTAAGGACTCCCGTTGACTTAAACTGTAAAACTCCCCCCGACAGGGGGCCAGCCTTCCCGACGGGGGCATGAACCCCTTCCCCCACCTGGCGCCACCGCTATCTCGACAGGGGAAGGGGTTTAAAATGCTGCATGTTGTGTTTCCCTATATAGTTGAAGGCGTGACTGGGCAACAAAATTCTCTGTGCAGAGCAGATGACTGCAAGTCGAATGTGTGCTTTTTATTTGCGACAGCAGACCAGTCATCGGTCCAAAGACGTCAAAAAATTGAATCGACTGACATTGCGTTATTTGACCATGGTGGTGATTTTATATAGTACATTTTAAAATGAAAACAACATCGATTCGTCCTATTGTGACTTTCTGCTTAACTCTGACTGTGGACGTTTAACACTAACATTGGCTTCTTTTATATTACCCAGAGCTGGGGCAACACAAATTAAAAGAAGAGACGTAATTCCAGAAACCAAGAATAGCGAAAACGTATTTACAACACTCTCTCTTGTACATGAGAGGGATACTAGCGGGTGGTTGGGAAAGGTTGTCGTAGATGTATACGTTTAGGGAGTTAGGGAACAGATCATTATTTTTGTAAAGACCAAAAAAAAACTAGCAGTGGACCTTTGGAATCAATATTAAAACCCAACAGATAATACGTTTGCATAAAGCGCCAAGCTAGTGAGTATGACGTAATATCTGCGTGTGTTGTATTACTTTGAATGCCCAATCACCGCCAACAAGCGTGAGTTCACAAGCGAAAAGTGGAATTAGAATGGCCTGACTGTTACGCAGGCCAGTAAGACAATACCGTAAGTCACATTCCTCCTGTAAAAACGATTGCACTGCTCGTGTGTACGGGGAGGGCAAATATATGCCTATCAAATACCGTAGTCAAAATATTTGCCGAAAGTTTTCTGCTAGGAACATTTACGGATGGGATTGATCGATACGTAGGGTGCGGGTAACGCAAAAATTTCTCCTCGGAATTGAGACAACCTGCCTTACCTGTGAAACTGTTTTTTTTTTTTTTTTTTCGGCTAGTGTGGAAAAACCCAATTTTGAAAAAGGGCACACTGGAAAATTTGAGGGGGGGGGTCCGGACGTCGGCGACCCCCCCCCCTGGATCCGCCACTGCCCCCAAACAAAATTTCTTAGAGCCGCCCATGGATGGGGGACACAGGTTTCAACAATTTTTTTGTTTATTACATGAACCTCTTGGTAGCTGTTCTCTAAATCCACTGCCTGTAGGCGGAATATCTACAGGTCCAGTTGAAATCTGCCTGGTAGCCATTGAACTATACTGTGGAGGAGATTTCGCCAGGGTCTATGACTGATGGGCGAAGATATTGAGCACAGCTTTTGCCCAAATGTTTTTTTTTTTTCAAACTGTTGGGCGAGGAATTGTTGAATCCTGAGGGCACAACCATTTACTGTGTCATTGTGACAGGTTTGGACTTGGCACCACATTTTATGATGGTCGCCTAGATTAACATCAAAAGAGACATATATCTTTTGAAAAGGCATAAGTTGTGCAATTAAAAACCCTGTCTGTAAGGAAGAAACCATACATTTGATGTAAAAGTGTCAAGTTATGCTCTATTGCTCTTTCCACCACCTCACTCTCCCCTCTTAGTTCCACGAAAGAGCTTTAATCTTACATTAATGCTTATTCACTGCTTAAACTTTAGCTAAGTAATAAATCAACAAATCTTACAAAAGTACACAGAACTGGAAGATCCTTACCACCACTTCTAAAATTAGCAAAATGAAAGGTTTGTTGGTCGATTTCTATTTGTCTGTATCTCTCTGCTTGTTTCCCACATTTTACTATTCGCAAATTATGCCAGCAATACTGATTAGGCTAGTGGTTACTGGCCTTTTGAATACCTCCTCAGGTTGTGATGCTATGTGGATATCCATATACACAGGGCCATAGCCAGATGGGGAGAACATGCCAGGCGCGGATCCAGAAATTTCGAGGGGGGGGGGGCCAAGATGGAAAACCTTATGTGCACCGAAGGTGCACCACGAGCGCGAAGCGCGAGTCCCTACGCGTGGGGTCCAGGGGCCCGCGTTAGGGCCCCTGGCGGGGTCCAGGGGCGGAGCTCCGGTGGGGGTCCAGGGGGGCGAAGCCCCCGGAAGCTCTCGCAATATTGCATTTTAAGAGTACAGAAATCGGCTCCAGTTCTTATGTCAGTGAGATTTTATACCTTTTCATGTTGCATGGAATTTGATGTGTATGGCTCAGTATAAGTTACTACTGTACTATATGTACCTGCAGAAGTTCCGGAGAATCTAAGTTATCTTAAAACTTACACGCCAACATTATGAGCCCGTGTAGGTAACTTGAAATGATTTTTGCCATAATGAGTGTTTTATTTTCGTTATACAGTATTCGGGTATAGGACGTCAGATGAAACAATTGCGCGCGAAGCGCGCCGAAAATTTGAGTTTACATTTAAAACCACTGCTATGACTAACGGTGTTA
Organism: Holothuria leucospilota; assembly: GCA_029531755.1. NCBI lineage: Eukaryota > Metazoa > Echinodermata > Holothuroidea > Aspidochirotida > Holothuriidae > Holothuria > Holothuria leucospilota. The sequence goes on from CM055975.1 coordinate 39,143,924, forward strand.
ATTCCCTTTATGTGTGTCTGTCAATTAGAAGGTGGGTTCTATACTAAGTTTTCAGTTCTCATAAGAAGAGGAGGGTGAAAAAATGAATATCAGTTGTTTTAAATCCTTACAATGCTGACTCTGAAATCACGTTTACGCACACGAATAATTGGCTTATGGTAGAACCCCACCGATGAGTAATGCGAATACGTTTGGAAACTTATTGATAGTAAAAGGAGCAATTCAAGGCTAACAGTGCGCAGATCAAGCAAAAATCAAGAAATATTGAGAAGACTTTGCAAAAATCGTGAAAGATTTCAAATGATTCATGGTAAAAAGTGATAAAAATAAATCCATCACTCAATAAAAACGTACCTCTCTCCGTGAGCGTAAACAATTGCGCGCGAAGCGCGCCGAAAATTTCCGGTGTAGAGCCTCCCGGGAGCTCTGCATTAATTGTACACTGAAAAGGGGTACAACAGGACTATCGCAACCTGACATCCATATGGGAGGAGAGATGATTTATCACCTTCTTTATGGACTTCTGAAGGGTATACCCTTCAGAAATTTATGACCGATGGTGTCGGCGGGAGTTGGTGATTGGGGGAACCGCAGATAACTGCTAAACCGTGCCTTTTTAGGCAGTGGGATTTTGTATACGCTATATACAAGAGTGGGAGAGCATTTTCTTATTAGTACATGAGAGTGCAATCCCAGGGAGGGGTTTACCCTCCCCTTTGAGAAATTTTTGTTAATTTTAGGGGGCCTATATGCAAAATGGTGGTATCTGTGGGTCATTCTAAAGTGATTGTATGTTTAGAAAATGTCCACAATTTAGTGAATTCTAACTTTTGTTCGGGTGAAAAAGGGGAGTAAGAGACGGTTAACACATTGTCTTCAAACCTCCTTAAGTCCCAGGAAAAATCATGGCGTGGATCCATCTCCAAAAGTGTGTGTGTGTGGGGGGGGGGGACTTTTTCACATTTGTGAATCGCCGTCCTGGTGGCGCGGAAGAAGAAGTTGGTGGTAGTCAGAATTTGCGTCACGGGGAGGCAATTAGTTTTGTGATCTTCGGCATGGGGGAGGGGTCTAAGGGAAATTTTTCTAGAACTGAATGCCCTCAGATGCGATTTGGTGCAACAAAAGTGTACGATTTTTAGGTTATTTTTCTTCTAAAAATTTCGTTTTCCTAGGCATAATTGCAGTCTGTTCCATCATTTTTGAAAAAGTGAGGGGGATTTTTGACGATGTCCCCTTTTCCAAAAATTGAGGGGGACGCGCCCCCATCCGTCCCCCATGATCCACGCCCATGGGAAAATTGTACACGCAATTATACCTGCGTGGAGTCCACAGAAACATTCTTGGACTATAATAAAATTTTTTCTTTACATTTTAAAAGGATATCCAAGGTTGACAGAGAACAGTATAGAACCTCCCGGGGGCTCTAAATTAGTTACAGTATACAAAAGAGGGACCAACGGGATTCTCACTACCCGACATCCATATGGGAGGAGATATTATATATCACCTTCTTTTTAGGTATAGCAAGAGGGATGGTGGACAGGCAAAATTCGTTTCAGAAAAGATTTTCGTCATTATTGAACGTCGCGGTAAGATGTTTGGAAAATAAGCAACGGCAGTTACGTACTTTCAATCTTTCAAATCATGTGCTAGACTAGATTAGTCAAAGATCCCATAATGATGAGAGCCCTACTGAGAAGGAGATGTACTTTTTAGAAAAATGTTGCCTTTGAATAATTTCTTGCGTCATAGTATTGTCAATGGTATATAAAATCGGGTGTAAACCCTGTCGTATGCGCGCGAAGCGCGCCGAAATTTTGGATAAAATATTAGTCCACGATAAAACCTGCATTTCAGAACCCTGTATCGGACACTGTCACTTTCCCACCAACCTATGCTATTCAGAAACGAATCTTCTGACTGAGAATTCTTAAAAAGCACTTTTGCTCCTTTGTTCCCCCGTGAGTAGTTACCGAAAGCTATTGATAATAAGGACAACTCTGACACAAGGCTTGACGCTAGCGGAGCGTGCGAAAATTTGGAATTTGTCAAGAATTTCCAAAACTTATGATAGTTTGAGAACAGTTTGTGAAAGAAAATGGTTAGAACAAATAAACCAATAAACCAAGTCATCAAAATACATCTCACCCTACACCCTCCACAGAAATCTGTAGCTTAAACGACTTTTGGGACCATTTTAAAAATTTTCAAGAATGGATGGGGGAGGGGGACACACGTCACCCATTGCCCACTGTGCCGACACCACTGTCTGTAGCTTAAAAGCCTTTTGAGTCCATTTTAAAACTTTTCAGACAGTTTCGAAATCGAATAGGGTATGCACGCCGCTACTTTGCCTGCAACAGCTGGTGCCACTGTGCACAATAGCACGTCACCTGACAGCTTGTCTTCTGTATTCATTCTGCAAGGTCTGTATGGCGAAAACGTTGCCTCTCAATCCCTCTAGATTACAAAAAATTTCACTCTTTAACACAAAATTGTTACTAAATTTCAGTGCAGCTAGCCGAGCCCATACTACATATGTCACGATGTTTACTTATTTAGATCTTAAGTCAAGGACCATTAGTCGGCTATTCACCTGTTTTCGAGCATTGTAGCTCTCCTTTCGTCGCCAACCACTTTGAAAGATCTGTAAAGAGATAATCCAGCGATAGCTCTACCCAACCCCTACAGAAATATGTACGTTGCATACGTTCTTAGACACTTTTATTCATTTTTTGCTCTTAATTTTTCTTTCTCCTTTTCTTTTTTTTTCTTTTTCTTCTTTTTTTCTCCTTTCGTTTTTTTTTCGTGGCGGGGGGGGGGGGGCCGGGCCCCCAGGCCCCCCCCCTGGATCCGCGCCTGGAACATGCGCTCTCCTGTGCAGAGATTACAGTTTTCCCATCCGTCCCTTTGGGCAAATATGACGCAAAAATATTAAGGATATACAATGAAACATTCTGGCTGAATCCGCCCATCAATTCTGATTCGTGTTCCTCAATTTCCAGTCCGGTCATTTGACAATGTAGTACCTTGTATTCGTTTTGCACTGTTTTGTAATTACACTTGATTAAAATGGGCATTTTTACAAGTCAGTTCCATACTCTGGTTCACCCTATAAATTAGTTGACTGTGACCATTCACTTGCAAAACACCTATCACAATGTAACAAGCTTGCATGCCTTTAGTAACTTTATGCAACTTTCAAATTGGTGGACTCGACTGGAATAGGATCTGAGTCTTAGTCCAGCTACTTCCAATCCTGGGCCAGTTCCAAGTCCGGCGAAGAACAGACTCGAGTCCAGGATCGATTTCCGAGTCTGGACCTGGACGTTACAGCCCTAGTTGCCTCTGATGTCAGAATTCCTTGCCTTGATTGATGAGACTGAGATCCACTGGTTGGGATGATGACTGAGATGAGGGTGAGGGATTGAAGTAGAGCCATTCTTAAAATGATTCTTATGAAAAGCTTGTAAAACCTAGAGCAAGAAATGTAATCCCTCCCTAAGAAAATTAGATTCAAAAAGACCTAAAGACTTCACTCGAAGATGCTTCACAGAAAGTGCAATGAACGAACCCTCTTCCTTCTGCGTGATACACCGTATACACATGAAGCACATACGCAGACTAAACATGTTTAGTAGCCTCTCATTTCTCATACCGTGCCACAGCCATATGCTTTTATAAAATAGCCTGTATTTATACCTTTTAATTTCATGCTAAATTCAATGGGCTTGTAAAGCAGCTTTTAAATTTAATCAAATCTACCCTTTCACTTTGAATCTAAAGTTGCTTCTAAAGCATTAAATCTAAAAATATAGAATGTTTTTGCGCAAATTATAGATTTACAAGGTCTAGAATGTTCTATTACCCGCCAACTGGGAGGTACTTAATTCGAACACAAATTTTCTTAGAAGACCAACTGATGGTAGATCCCCAGTGGCGTGCTAAGAGGGGGCAGCGCGTACCGAGTAACTGCCTGAGCCGAGTGAAGGCCTGTACGCACAGGATGCGTATGCGTTGCGTATACGTCACGTCACTTTTTCGCATTCTTCCGGATACGTCAAGACGCATGCCTGCCTGTACAGAATGCGTTCACACTACGTCAGTTTCGATTCTTCACTTCGAGATGCAGTGTACAGTTTCCAGTTACAATACATGCTCATCGACGAAAGTGTACGTAGGTCATAAAAAGGTTCACAGTACATATTCAACACATGCCTGGAGGCTGGTGGTGAGAACTCCCACCTCTCATGAGACTGGTATTGAGTGAAACATTATACCATAGTACATCTCAATGAAAAACGAAAATAACACACTGAACATGCTTTTCATGACAAGAGCATACACAGTAATGTGTAATGACCCGTATGACCCTCATGAAGGAAGTGCGTGTATAGTTTATATATCGGCATTATATACGGCAATGCATTAGGCCTATATATTTATATTTTCTCATGTACAGCAAAATAACCCCTGTGCAGTCATGTCTAGCGTCCAGACTCCCCTCCTCACAACGCCATCTATGAATATAACTGTTTTTCCACTACCAATGTCAATAATATCGCTAGGGTGGTGTATTTCAAGGAATCATACGCGTATAAATTCCCAATGTTGAAAAAATTTGCAAAAATGCTCTTTTCTACCCATTTTACAGGCGTTTTATTGTGATTTTGAGTCAAATCATTGCACCATTTTGCATCCAGATGCCTTTAAATTGCATTTTTCGCCCAGGGAGACACCTTCCCAATCCCCTCCTGATAAATTTCTGGCTACATATTTAGCTGCAATTTCATTCGAATTTGACCATGTAGAACGTCCTTGTGATGTGGTGACCCTGTTCGAGTGGAACCTTGACCTCAATACTACAGTTCAGAGGTCTCCAACCTTTTTCAACCCATCGCCCCTTTCACCGAATGGGGATAAGCAAACGCCACCACCTCGTCTGCAGCATACTACTGCTATGGAGGAAACGACAATAATAAATCACATGTTGAAAAAATGGTAAACCTACACATGCATCAGTTTTACGTGTGGGTCCGACCCAGGGTAGCAAAACAGCAGCGCGGGACTTAAACTGACATCCGTTTGAGTTGGCGAATCAACTAAAAATTTACAAAACTTGATCGCGGTAAGGAGCGGAGTAAAGTTTTTATAATTTAACAGATATCAAGGGGCCCCACGGAGTTGTGGACAATTCCCCCAAGGTCCTTCTATGGGGTCCAGAGACAACTCTCCAGAAAGGACAGGTCGAAGCTTACGAAGCTCTGGGGTATTTACGATAGTGTCGACACAAGCATGAGGCACTGTCAGTCAAATTTTGACTATATATCTTCTGATTACCCAATAACTATTTGTGCACTAAAAAGAGTACAAAAATCACCCTTAGCCCAGTTTTTATTTCAGTAATAAATAAGGGGAGTTCCATTTGATGCTACAAGGGGCTTGTCCTAGCTGTGGGTGGGAGGAAGAAAGATGGTAGGGGTCACATGGGGCTTTGAAAGACTAATTATGCCACTCGAGCTGTAATACAGGTAGAAATAAAGAAGCCGGAATTGACGCAAAGAAAAATTGTATTTTTGAAAACATTTTAACGTTTTACTTTAGTACATTGCAACAGTTATCTATTATGTTACAGCTACCTACAATTGTTACTTCTGTCAGTATGTCATGTTTATGGTCTGCAAGGAAAAAATAAATTAAAGGTTAAAGTGGAGGGAAAATTTTTAGCTATGGTCCCTTTGGTCACAGCTTTCACTGATACTGATGGGAATATGAGCGTCGCTGGGAAAAAAAAATAACATTAAACACTGTTTGATGCGATTTTGTGACGTCTGGGAAGAGAATATGTAACTTACAGTACTCAACTTGTTAACTTCATTTATCTCCTTTGTATGGAAACCAATATGAGAGTCCAGCTAGAGGAAAAGCGCTTGTAATCTTGTGAAGCCCCGGTTTAAAGGTAAAATGCAGTCACCCCAATAGGAGTGAGTATGCCCGGGCATTCTTGTTCATGATTGGCCTATTTTGATCATGTGACAATATTTTTGTTAGTGAATTGTGAAATTCAAGGAGAATTTCTCCTAGCTTTACCTATTGTTTGTAATAGTTATGTTCAAAATGTCTTCAGGGTTGCTTGTACTGCAATAAGAGGAGATTTGCAAGGGTATGCTGATTTTTCAAAGAAAACTTTGGGGCGACTGCCTATATTGCCTTAAAATTGAGAATCTCATTTTTTTTCCAAACGCCCTCTGTCGCCCCAATTCGAGCTCATCGCCCCCTGAGTTGCAAAACTGAACGCCCCAATGAGAGATAACGTCCCTGTTGCGGAACCACTGGTATAGCCGGTTTTCCTTCTTTTGTGTTGTATATGTTCTCAGAACAAAGGAAAACATGAAAGAAATCAAATTTGACGCACGGTGACATGCGTCAACTCTGTTTCTGAACGCACACAGACTTTGCCAAAAATTGACACATCCGGATGACATCCGTCAATTTTTTTTCGCATCGATGGTGACGCGACGCAACGTTGCCTGTGCCTGGACGGCTCCATTGATTTATGTGCAAAGTGATAAAAGTGACGTGACGTATACGGATCGTGACGCAACTGTGTGGACAAGCCTTTAATGCCTTCCGCATGCGTCAATTTTTGGCAAAGACCATGTGCGTTCAGAAACAGAGTTGACGTACGTCGCCCATGCGTCAAATTTGATTTTTTTCGTGTTTTCCTTCCATGAAATGTTTTCCTGAGAACATACGCAACACAAAAGAAGGAAAACCTGCTTTAGTATTGAAGAATGAAGTGAAGTGAATCCTGTTCAGGTTCCATTTGAACAGTGTCACCCATAGAAATAAAAGTAAGGGAGAACGCTGACGCAATGCATCCCTGCATGTTTAACCGGTGAAGCCACGGAATTGTGAGGGCGCTTCCGTTGGACGACAAAAGACCGGTTCATTGGTGTGTCTCCGCACGTACAGTGTGCGTTCTGCTGCAGAAATTATAGCTTATTTTATCCGTTTTTCGAAAGATTAGGAGAAATTTTTACAACAGGAATAAGTCATGGTGCCTTAAGTATTTTGTTTTATACTCCTAACTTGAAAACTTGTAGTTTCGTTGCCAATACTTGGGGCAAAAGCAATGACGTGATATTTGCATTACGCGCCGGGGCTCTGTTACCGTACAGCCTAGCCAAATCAATGGCTTCAGTCCAGATCGGCAGACGTCATTCTCCCTTACTTTAATTTCGATGGTGTCACCACATTACAAGGACGTACTGCATGGCCAAATTCGAATAAAATTGTAACTAAATACATACCCAGAGATTTATCAGGAGGGGGTTGGTGAGGGGTCTGAGGAAGGGTGGTCCCCTTGGGCGAAAAATGCAATTTAAAGGCATCTGGATGCAAAATGGTACAATGTTTGAGCTTACGTCTGTGGAGAATGGGGGCCGCTATGGCAAAGTCGTCGGTCGCCACTGCTAGAGTCGCTCATGGTAGCCATAGTGAATATTGTGACTGTGACTGCAGCCGGTGTACTGTGAACCTATGACCTAAATACATTTTTTTGTCAATCAGTATGCATTGTAAATAGAAACTACACACTGCATCTAGAAGTGGCACATCGAAATTGGCGTATAGTGACTGAGATCGCATCCTGTACAGACAGGCATGCGTATTGACGTATCCGGAAGCATGCGGAAAAAAAGTGACGTTACGTATTCGCGACACATACCCATCCTGTATGAATAGGCCTTAAGGGTGCAATGTTACAACCGAAAAATTCACTATATGAGTAGAATTTCTAAACATATAGTCGTTTCGAAGCTTTGCCAAAGATAGCACCATTTGATCTATGAAACCTTACAAAACAAAACAAAAAATCCTTTTTTTTTTTTTTACCCTATCTCCTTTATTTCATTTCATCTCTCAAATGGTAAGTATTCGTATTTTCACAATAAGGTTGAAAACGTATGGTACACCATAAGATGAAGAAAAAAAAACCAAAACTGTACAACACCAAAGAGGCAACAGAGTAACATTACAGATATTAATTACAGAATTAGAAAAGATTCGATATGATATACGGTAGACTCTAGATATTTGAATCATGCCTTCTTTCTTTGATGAAAGTTTTCTCCGCTGTTCTGTTATATCAGCAGAAGTTATATACGTTAGTTAAACTGAAAGGTACTGTTTGATAAATAGTAGCACAAGAACAATACAAAAAAGGGCACTTCCAAAGAGTCAGCAAAGTCAAATTGTCCAAAAATGGTGAATCAAATAAAAAGGTTTGGACATAAAGCAAACGCTCTCTCAAGATCACTATATTTTACTTTCGTTTTTACTTTATACCTTTTCCTTTGCTCAACTTTCAAAGCGAATTTAAATTTATGAAAGAAATCATTTATTAACGGTTTTTCATTTCTTAGTTTACAATCGAAAATAAATTTCTTCATATGCATAGTTAAAAAATTGTAAGGATGACAAGGCATAGTATAACAAAAATAATAATTACGCTTAGAAAAGAAAAATTACTCCCTCAAAAACAGATTTTCAACGTCTAAAATAAAGGTAGACGTGAATCTACACTCCCAAAATAAATGGTCAATGGTTTCAACTTCAGTTTCACAAAATGAACAAAGGGGGCTAGCTGTTTTACCCAGTAGCTAGAGGAGTCTATTGGTTGGAAGGACTCTATGGAGGAATCTAAACTGAAAATATTGAATAGTGGGGTCAGAAGTTGATTTCCAAGGAGCATCGAAAAAGTGAGACCAATCCTCAATCGTAATATTGTCCATCGTGGCTTGCCATTTAAAGCATGCAGTAGGTTTCTCTGAAATTTTCTTCAATAAAATGTTGTAAATAAATTGTGAACTGCTATAATTACCCAACATTTTATCCAGTAATTCTTCGTTAGTATTCCTGTCATCAAAATGATGAATAGACTCCCGCCAGTTGAGCGGGATACTATGTAACAGGCCCCAATACAAAGTGAAGGGTAATGAGTCAATATTATACTTAATGATAAATGTTTCAAAACTTAATGGTCTACCGTTATCGTCAAATAAGTCACGAACGTACTGAACATTCTTCTCAAAAAGCTTAGGATGGAATACAATTTTGTCATTTACACGAATATTTGAGTTATTCCAAATATGTTGAATACCAAAATCCCTCTGAGGGGATATATAGGAGGCACGACACCAAGCCTCTATGACCTGCTTAACAAAGTTATTTTCAATACTTTTAACATCACGTGGACCAGGGGCGGATCTAGGGTCTTTTCTGAGGGGGGGTCCAACATAAAAAGGGCACATTCATTTTTTTTAAATTTTGGTTCCCATAAACGTCAGCGATTACACAACTTACCGCATATTGACAAAGAAAGGATCAACCAAGAGACATGCAAAAACTGGAATCAAAACCTGGAATCTAAACGGTGAAATTACAAAGCGCGCGAAGCGCGCGAAAATTTTTTAGGTAAGCCTACACTTATAAGAATTTGTACTAATTTAGAGCTTATATAGAACAATTGAGCGGACAGTTGGGCTCTATCGGGCATAACTTTATTGTACTTCCCTCCTCGAGTCACTAGTCGTACCGTACGACAGACGCAAGTGAACGTTAACCAGGTTTAGCGAAATGCGATTCAATTCCCGACATTTACATAAATCCATGTATTCTACTTATTAACTTGAAAAGTTGGAAAGGGTTTGTACTATATTTAGCTATAAGTATAACTGAACTGAGGAAGAGTGGACAAAGCGTACCGAAAATTTTGGGTTTTATCCCAGAAATTACCCTTATGAAAGTCAAAAGAAGTAAACTGACCATGGGTGGCGGCAGAATTTTTCCAAGAGGGGGCCGGGCCATGTCAGCTACCCCAAGTTCCGACATTCCCTGTTTCGAGGGTATGATGAGAAGGGCAAATGTGGGAGCCTCATTATCCCATGCAATTGCAGGCATATTTTGCATTATATCACTTAATACTTCATGATCCGAGTTGCGCACTGTTAGTGTTCTTTGAATCTGGATCGTGAAATTGAAAAGCGCGCGAAGCGGGCGAAATTTTTTGATAGGCTTACACATAAAACATATGACGAAACGAAAAAAAGAACTGTAGGGTTTGTAGACCGTATCGGTTGTAACATACATTGTATCGAAACCACCTGGACTACACGATGAAATAGCCAGACTTTGCTCCGTAAGTCGCTCACCAACTGACTGTACCGCATGACACACACAAGAGAACACCAACTAGGCTTTGCGATATGGAATGAAAGTTACGACCTTTACATAAACTATGTATTCTGCCCATATGTTACTTGGTAAGGTGGGCAGGACTTGTGCTATCCTGCTATGTGGAATGGAACTATTGAAAAAATAAAGTGACTCTACAGCGCGCGTAGCGCGCCGAAAATTTTGGGTTCTTATTACAGAAATTATTCTCTTGAGAGCAAAAAAACAGGTAAACTGTCGATTAGTTGTCGTCAGGGACTGGGTACTTTCGACTAAGACTCCCCTGCGAAACTGTAAAACTTCTCCGATAGGGGGCCAGCCTTTCCCCGACGGGGGGCATGAACCCTTCCCCCACCTGGCGCTACCGCTATCTCGACTGGGGGAGGAGGTTAAAATACTGTTTGTTGTGTTCCCTATATAGTTGGAGGCGACTATCAAAAACACTCTGTCAGAACAGATGACTGAAGTCGAATGTTTGCTTTTCATTTGCGACAGCAGACCTGTCATCGGTCCAAAGACGTCAAAAAATTGAACCGACTGACATTGCGTTATTTAACCTGGTGGTGATTTTATATAGTAATTTTAAAATGAAACAAACACCGATTTGTCTATTGTGACTTCTGGTCAACTCTTGGCTGTGGACTTTCCCTAAGACTGGCTTTTTATTCCCATCACTAGGGCAACACAATAAAAGAAGAGAGTAATTCCAGACTATAAATATCATAGCGAAACGTATTTAGCCTACCTACTCTCTCTTGTTCACGAGAGGATGGATACTAGAGGGTGGAGGGAAGGTTTCGTAGATGGAGTGTGAACAGATCATTATTTTGTAAGACCAAAAGACTAGCAGTGACCTTTTGGAATCAATATTAAAACCCAATAGTAATACGTTGCATATATCTAGTGAGTATGACGTAATATCTGCGTGTTTTGTATTACTCTGAATGCCCAAGCACGCCACACGTGGTTCCAAGCGAAAAGTGATTAGAATGCCTGATTGTCACGCAGACATACTGTAGTCACATTCTCTGTAAAACGATTGCATTGTTCGGGTTTCGGGGCGGCCAATATAGGCTACCGTAGTCAAATATATTGCCGAAAGTTTCTGCGATACATGGCTAGACTGTTACGAGTGGATTGATCGATACTGGATGGGGGGTAACCAAAATCTCCTCGGAATTGGACAACACTGTCATTACCTGTGAAACTGTCTCGTTTTTTTTTTTTTTTTGCTAGTGTGAAAAAAAAAACATTTTTTGAAAAAGGGCACATTGGAAAATTTGAGGGGGGGTCCGGACGCCGGCGACCCCCCCTGGATCCGCCACTGGTGGACTACAGTTACACTTAAAGAAGTATTTTTTACCAAACACATTTAAGTTAATGTCAAAGAAAAATTTCCATGGTCCATTCGAAACATCAACATATCGACGAACCCAGGTACATTTAAGTCTGTCAATAAAAGAACTGATATGGGTAACTTTTAAGCCACCATCACTGATTGGATTAATTATGGTGGTACGTTTTATCTTATCAGGATTCCCTGCCCAAATAAAATTGAAAATTAAGTTTTCTACCTCTTTAATAAACGAACTTGGGGGATTTGGGAGGACAAGGAAAAGGTAGACTAATTGCGAAAGTCCAAAACTTTTAACAATAATATTGCGACCAATCGGGGTCAAATCACGAGTAGCCCAAATACGAAGGGTATTTTTGAGGCGCGATAATTTGGGTTGATAATTAAGACGGTACAAATCGTCCCCATTGTGGGTGAAAACAATACCTAACATACTGACAGGGCCTAACACCACCTCGAAATTGAAATCATTTAAGAAAAGCGGTCTTCTGCTAATAAAAGAGCCAAGTGGGAAAAGTTGGGACTTAGAGTCATTAATTTTAAGACCGGAAGCTTTTCTTAGGCCGTCGAGAATATCAAGGATTCCACAAAGGCTACTTTTGTTGTGGTCTAGAATAAAAGTAGTGTCGTCTGCATATTGAAGAATTCTATGATCATCGCCTCCAATAATAATCCCCTTTACTATAATAGACTGATTTACCCTAAGAGCAAGCGTTTCCACACAAAGAATGAATAAATAGGGGCTAAGTGGGCAGCCTTGACGAACACCTCTATTAATCGGGAATAAACCTGTGGAGTAGCCATTGTTCAGCACACAAGCGTGTGCATTCTTGTAAAAAGTACTAATCCAAGTTTTGATACTAATCCCAAAATTAAAAAAAGAAAGAGTAGCCTGAATAAAGTTCCATTCCAATGTGTCAAAAACTTTTTCAAAATCTACTAAGAACAAAAAACCAGGTACATTATGATTTGAAGTATAGTCAATCAAATCGAGGATAAATCTAACATTTTCACCGATAAATTTACCTTTCAAAAAACCAGTTTGTTGAGGACCTATTAACGATTGAATAACACGTTTAAACCTATTGGCAATTGCCTTTGCACCGATTTTATAATCTACATTCAAAAGAGAAATTGGGCGATAGTTTTGAAGTAGAGTAGAGTCTTTACCAGGCTTTGAGATAAGAGTGATAATACTACGCGATTGTTCAGGTGAAAGAAACCCCCTGCGATAACTATGGTTTAGAGAATCAACCACAAATTGCCCAATTAAAGGTGATCAGTCGTCTTGAAATATTCTTTGTGACGTCAGCCTTTTCTTGACATGTTTCTGCAGTCGTCACTGTTCAAGGATACACCGTACAAGTAGCTATGATGACATCGGTATAGCTAGTAGGTATACAGCTACAAGCCGTCTCTTCTTGCTTACCGATTAGCTATACCATGCTTGTACGGTGTATCCTTGAACAGTGACGACTGCAGAAACATGTCAAGAAAAGGCTGACGTCACAAAGAATATTTCAAGACGACTGATCACCTTTAAAGGCCAAAAATGTTTGTAAAAATTAATAGAGAAGCCATCGCTTCCCGGTGACTTGTCGTTTTTCATCGAATTAAGGGACATGAAATATTCATTAAGAGTAAGCTCCCCCTCACACTGAGTTGCATCCTCCATTTCTAAAGAAGTATGGGGTAAGTCATGCAGAAAGGGGTCTGGAGAAGTCTTGATAGAGGTGTAAAGAGAATGATAGAAATTACGGATTTCCTGAAGCATCGTCTCTTCATCATCTACAACATCACCGTTAGGCTTCAACAGGTTGGAAATTTTATTGTTAATCTCATTTCGTTTTTCTAGGTTTAAGAAGTATTTTGAATTTTTCTCCCCATCCTCAACCCATCTTGCACGAGATCTTATAATAGTACCCTGTAATTTGTAATCCAAATACGAAATGAGATCGTTTTGAGCGGCCGTTAACAATGAGCGAGTCTCGGCTGATTCAGTCATGAAGCGCTGCTGTTCAAGATTAGAGATTTTCAATAGCAAGACCTTCTCTTTGTGACGTCTTTCCCGAGCTTTCTCTTTAGAATACTTTATAGACACTTCACGTAACTTAAACTTTAGGAATTCCCACCTTGAGCAAGGATCCATAGAAGTACGGTGATCAATTTCGCTTTGAATGACAGTGTTGATAAGGTCAGTGTAGCCAAAATCGCGTAAAAGCGAATTGTTTAATTTCCAGTACCCTGGACCCCTTTTTGTTGAAGCAACATTGAGAGTTAGATAAATAAAGGAATGATCAGACTGGATGCCAGGCGAAAAAGAGATGTCCGTAGCTGAATGTTCTATGCTACGGAATACAAGATAAAAATCTAGCCTACAATGAATCCCGGGGGTGATGTTGGAGCTCCAAGTGAAACGTTTCGAAAAAGGGTTTTTTTCACGCCAAATATCAATAAGATTGTGCACAGTCATCAAAGAAAGGCACTTATCCCTAGCTTTAAAATTAGTTCTTAATTGACCCCCCACTTTGTCAAGTTTCAAGTTGAATACAAAATTAAAATCCCCTGCCATAATAATGGTATCACCCTGAAAAGACATTAATTCCCTAGAGAGATTAACAAAAAAAAACTAGGATTGTCGATATTGGGGCCATAAGTACCTACAATAGTAATTATATGATCTTGGAATTGAATGTCCACCATAACAAATCTCCCATCCACATGGCTAGTATGTTTTAAAACAGTAAAATGTAGCTTAGGATTAAACAAAATGCAAACTCCTCTGCTATCATTTGAACCGTGGGCGAAGAGAATGTTACTTCCCCATTCATTACACCAATATTTTTCATCAATATGGGAACTATGTGATAATAATATCAGCTTTACATCTATGCAAATAGGCAAACAAACGTCTACGCTTTTTTGATTGTCTCAAGCCTCTGGCATTTTAAGAGATAAATTTCAACATACTGGAGTTGTACCAAAATAGTAGTAATGGCAAAATAAGAGCTTTAAAGTAGTACCATATTGATTGCTATAAAGAGAATCGTACTCACATATTTTGACATGTAGAGTTCTCAAAGGAGATACAAAAATAATAAAAATCAATCCAAACGGATGATTAAGTTTCAACATGAAGTTGTTCTCCGTAAGGAAAAAACCGACACAAAAAGGTGTTGGAAGAACAAGAACGATGATGCCTGGGCTAACAATGTCAATATCAAGGCAACCAAGGAGGATAGTAAAATAAAGGCTATACATCATCGCTCGTCAAAGATGAAAGGAGCATACCGTACACTATAAGTGAATTTTTCCAGATCTAGGCTTGGTCTGGAGCGTTAGGTCTGGTGAAGTTATAGGGTTTACCTTGGGATGTGCGCCAGCAACCGCCAGAAAAGTGAAGCCTGGTACCACGTTGGAAGAGTTCCGAAACCTGATCCGACCACTTCCTTTTCTCGTTCAGGTCAGCAAGGGTAAGGTCGTCAGTAATATGGTAAGTTTCATTTTGCAGAGCATGTCGTCTGTTTCTGAGAGCTGAAACTTTGTCTTGGTAATATGAGAGTTTTACAAGGATATGTCTATCTTTACCTCTGTACTGTTTACCATCGCGATGGGCTCGTTCAATTCTACAGTCGGGTACCCCAACTTTGGTCATTACATTCCTTGCTATTTCAATACAATTTTCACCTGTTTCAGTCTTTATTCCAACGATGCGAAGATTGTTTCGGCTTGAAAATCGCTCTTGCTTGTTCAATAAGCTAGCGTGTTTGTCCTGGGAGGCCTCCAGATTCCTTATCTTTAATTCTAGTGCCCCACACCTTTCACTTAATGCTGCGTTTTCTTCCCGTAATTCCTTGATTTGCTCCTCATGATGTTCAAGTTTTCTTTTAAATTCATGCCTGATAGCCTTCAGTTCTTTAAAAATTCTCTCTATAGATGAGTCCAGGTTGGCAAGCATAGACCCGGTTAGACAAAAAAATTCTTAAAGATTAGGGGTGTCACCCTTCCCCTTAGGCCACACCCCTTCAATTACACCCAGTCAAAAATAGAATCATCACTTAATAATGGTTTCCTGATTTCCCATAAAATCAATCCAAAGCTTTACCAGATACTGCACTCATCTTGCATGTACGCCACCTCACATAGGAAAAAAAAGTCTCAAAGGGTGTCATCCCTCCTCTTGTCTTGCACCTGGCCAAAAATTAGAAAAATCACTAAAAATGACAACCTTTAAACATATAATCAGTTCAAAGCTTTGCCAAAAATAGTACCATTCTTCACCTCATCCACCTTACATAAATGTAACCCCTCCCCTTAGTACCTTCCCCAAGGATGGATCTCCCTTTAGTACCTTCCCCAAGGGTGGCACCCATGCATAGGTGATGGCAATTAAGGAAGGGTCTGCCACGGTTTCAACTATCTACATGCACGTTTCTTGGTGATCTACTTAAATCGGGTGGGAACCTTTTTCCTGTGAAACCTGTCGGCCATGACACTCAGGCCCGTAGCCGGGGGGGGGGGGGGGCACGGGTGCCACCATTGGGAAAATCGATCGAAAAATAAAACCTTACAACCTATGAACAGTGAAGCTGATGCTGCATGCCCATGCGAATATCGACCAGAATTGGAATTATCCCAAAAGTTACAGGTTTTTTAAGCGAGTGGGCTAAGGTGAACAAATCATGGACTTATTTTAATTGTTTTGTCTCAAATCTTCCGTTCACAGCAGAAAAATTTGCCCGCTACGCGGGCTTCCACTTGCAATTGTATTTTCCATCAACATCACTTCAAACAAACTGGCTTTATTCAACGGTTAACGTCTCACCATTATTGTCAGTGTGTGCTAAAGTGATTACAGAAGAACGCATAAATGCGAAGGACATTTATTGCCCATTTGAGGGAAAATGTCAGACAGAAAACATTGTCTTATCTACCAGGCCACGGTCACATCCCATCAGGGTCCTAAAATGTACGTAGGGGCATGCGACACTGAATTCAAGAAGAGGTGGGTATAACCAGAAGTCTTCCTTCAAGCTCGAAAATTAACGCACGGACACCGAGCTTAGTAAACACATATGGAGGCTACGTGAAAGCAACATTGATTTCAACCTAAGTTGAAAAATCCTCAGACAAGCCAGCTCTTACTCAAACCAGGGAACCGTAACAACTCCATGCTCAAACACATCCAAACGCCGCCAGTTGTGTCTATGGAAAAAGTACTTCATCATCACAGAAAGAAAAAGCCCAATTCTGAACAGTAGGACTAAACTAATCAGTAAATGCAAGTTGCTCCTCGCTTATACGTAATCCATATATTGTAGTCATGATTTACTTGACTGCCTCTGCTATGTACGGTGCCAGCTAGTTGTTGGATGTCTCTCACACACCTGACGAGCCTTCGGGTGAAACGGACCGTAGTGTGTCTTGAAGTATGGAATAGCCCTCAGTCTTCTTTCTGTACACGATATATAATTTCTAATAATCATAATTTCTATAATCACTTGTGTAACATCTTGAGTGATATATCTTCCCACTCAAAGTAGGGTTTTGTCATGGGGGATTTTAACGTTGATCTTTGTAAGCCTATCTCAGCTGAATTTTTAAGCAATATTGTGTCTTGCGGTTTCAGCCCATGTGTTAGTAAACCAACCAGAGTTACGAATAGCTCTAAATCTTTGATTGATAATATCCTTACCAATGTGAACCATATTGATGATTGTACAATGGTTGAAAAGTCTGGGATTTTAGTAACTGATATCACTGATCATTTCCCAATTTTCATTCACACCTCCACTCAGTCTAGTAGTGTTAACACTTTGCCAATGTATTGTAGGAACTATTCAACTAGAAATGTCCAAAGCTTTATTTCATCCATTTCACTTGTCAGTTGGGATCATATTTATAGGGAGAGTGACGTTAACATATCATTCGATACCTTTCTTGCTACTTTTCAAGAAATTTATACTAGCTCTTTTCCTTTAATTAAAATAGGTAAAAGAAGGAAGAAAAAGCAACCTTGGACCACTACAGGTATACTTCAATCGATCAAGTGTAAAAATAAGCGTTATAAGCGTTACCTTAAACGACCAACACAAAAAAACAAAGAAAACTACAAAATGTACCGTTACAAATTAACACATATTATTCGTATTGCAAAGAAAATGCACTACAAGGATTTATTTGACAATTCAAAACATGACACTAAACGCACATGGCAACATATAAACGACATTCTGCAGAAGGATAGAAACACTATTTCTTATCCTGATAAATTCATTGATTGCGATAAGTCTTTTACGGATCCAGTAAGCATTGCTAACGCATTTAATGACTTCTTTATCAATCTTGGTCCTTCGCTTGCTGAAGATATTCCTTATGTTTCTCCCATAAAAGACTACTTAGCCGGCAGTAACCCTTATTCTTTATTTTTCTCCCCTGTTAGCCATGATGAATTTGTAAAGATCGCCTTTGATTGTTTGAATCCCACAAAATCAGCTGGCAACGACGGTCTGCGTCCTGCCATTGTTCGAAAAGTAATCCCATTCATCTCAAAACCTCTCATACATATTTTCAATGCTTCTCTCATGCAAGGCATCTTCCCTGAAAAGCTGAAAGTGGCTAAAGTTGTTCCATTGTTCAAAAAAGGTGATCAAAATCAGTTTGTAAACTATCGTCCAATTTCAGTGTTGCCCTGTCTTTCCAAAATTCTAGAAAAGCTAGTTTTCAACAGAGTCCAAAATTTTCTAAGCAAGCATGAAGTCCTCTCTAATTGTCAATATGGTTTCCGTCCAGGTCATTCTACCGAAACTGCTCTTGCTGATGCTCTTGACAAACTAAATAAAGCTATCGCAAATAGACAGACTTCAATTGGTATATTTCTAGACTTATCAAAAGCTTTTGACACCGTCGACCATAGTATTTTATTGACCAAACTCTCACACTACGGTATTAGAGGACTCTCACTTAATTGGTTTAAAAGTTATTTGACTTACAGGAAACAGTACACTCACTTTAAAAGTGCTGACTCTGATCTGGCTACTGTTCGTTGTGGGGTTCCACAAGGTTCAATTCTTGGCCCACTCCTCTTTATTATATATGTAAATGACATAACAGCTGTTTCTCAAAGGTCTTCACTTATTTTATTTGCTGATGATACAACTATTTTTTTTTCTGATGACGACCCTGATCGCTTGGAAAATACTGTTTGTACTGAACTTAAAAATTACTGTAATTGGTTTTCAGTAAATAAGCTATCCGTAAATATCAGTAAACAAAGTTTATGGTTTTTATTAACTATAAGTGTAGCAATCATCATAATTTCAACATTTATATTAACGGTGACAAACTTGACTCAGTTAATAAAATTAAATTCTTAGGAGTAATTATTTACTCCAAACAAACCTGGCATGAACACATTCATTATTTATCCTCCAGTGTTGCAAAATGAGTCGGTTTTATCGGTAGGCTCAAATACATCCTTCCCAGAGGTGTCCTTCGTACCTTGTACTTTAGTTTATCCGCATTTCACTTATTGCAGTAGCGTGTGGTCTAGCACCAAAAAGTCAAACTTAAATAGTCCTGTTCTTTTACAGAAAAGGGCTGTTCGACATATTTGTCACTCTGGTCCACGTGATCACACTGATCCTCTTTTCAAAATGTTGAACTTATTAAAACTTAACGATATTTTCAATCTAGGAATAGCTTCGTTCACCTATCGCTTCACCCACAACATGTTATCACCCGCCTTCTCCAACTTTTTCACAACCAGTACTAATGTTCACAGTTATAATACACGTAATCCTCAGCTTCTTCTACATACTGTTTATCCCCCATTTCATTCTCAACTGAGCCTTCGGCATCGTGCTATTAATCTTTGGAATACCCTACCCAAGACTGTAATTGATAGTCCAAGCTTCAGATCGTTCAGGTATAACCTAAGCAAACTATATCTAATTACTTATTGACTTTCAACTTTCAGGAGCCTTGTTTTACTTTATTGTGCGAAAGCAGGCCCGTAACTCGTAGCCATGTATGAAGCAATGATGGTGCTGGGGGGGGGGGGGGGGGTGTAAGTGAAGTATCTTGTTTAGCTTTTGTTGTTTCTTTTCTTTTCTTTTTTGCTATCGCCTTAGGGAGTAGAGCACTTCGTCAAGCCCGTGAGGGTTTTTGTTCTACTTCCTTCACATCGTAAAAGATTTATTCAAAATTGATGTAAATATTATATATATATTATGCTTGTATACCTGTATGGTGTGAAAAACAAATAAATGAAATGAAATGAAATATATATATATATATATAATATAATATAATATAATATATATAATATGATATGATATGATATGATATGATATGATATGATATGATATGATATGATATGATATGATATGATATGATATGATATGATATGATATGATATGATATGATATGATATGATATAATATGGCATGGCATGGCATGGCATGGCATAACATAATATAATCAAATCCCCCAAGTTCGTTTATTAAAGAGGTAGAAAACTTAATTTTCAATTTTATTTGGGCAGGGAATCCTGATAAGATAAAACGTACCACCATAATTAATCCAATCAGTGATGGTGGCTTAAAAGTTACTCATATCAGTTCTTTTATTGACAGTCTTAAATGTACCTGGGTTCGTCGATATGTTGATGTTTCGAATGGACCATGGAAATTTTTCTTTGACATTAACTTAAATGTGTTTGGTAAAAAATACTTCTTTAAGTGTAACTGTAGTCCACGTGACGTTAAAAGTATTGACAATAACTTTGTTAAGCAGGTCATAGAGGCTTGGTGTCGTGCCTCCTATATATCCCCTCAGAGGGATTTTGGTATTCAACATATTTAGAATAACTCAAACATACGTATAAATGACAAAATCGTATTCTATCCTAAGCTTTTTGAGAAGAATGTTCAGTACGTTCGTGACTTATTTGACGATAACGGTAGACCATTAAGTTTTGAAACATTTATCATTAAGTATAATATTGACTCATTACCCTTCACTTTGTATTGGGGCCTGTTACATAGTATCCCGCTCAATTGGCGGGAGTCTATTCATCATTTTGATGACAGGAATACTAATGAAGAATTACTGGATAAGATGTTGGGTAATTATAGCAATTCACAATTTATTTACAACATTTTATTGAAGAAAATTTCAGAGAAACCTACTGCATGCTTTAAATGGCAAGCCACGATGGACAATATTACGATTGAGGATTGGTCTCACTTTTTCTATGCTCCTTGGAAATCAACTTCTGACCCCACTATTCAATATTTTCAGTTTAGGTTCCTCCATAGAGTCCTTCCCACCAATAGACTCCTCTCGCTAATGGGTAAAACAGCTAGCCCCCTTTGTTCATTTTGTGAAACTGAAGTTGAAACCATTGACCATTTATTTTGGGAGTGTAGATTCACGTCTACCTTTATTTTAGACGTTGAAAATCTGTTTTTGAGGGAGTAATTTTTCTTTTCTAAGCGTAATTATTATTTTTGTTATACTCTGCCTTGTCATCCTTACAATTTTTTAACTATGCATATGAAGAAATTTATTTCGATTGTAAACTAAGGAATGAAAAACCGTTAATAAATGATTTCTTTCATAAATTTAAATTTGCTTTGAAAGTTGAGCAAAGGAAAAGGTATAAAGTAAAAACGAAAGTAAATTATAGTGACCTTGAGCGAGCGTTTGCTTTATGTCCAAACCTTTTTATTTGATTCACCATTTTTGGACAATTTGACTTTGCTGACTCTTTGGAAGTGCCCTTTTTTGTATTGTTCTTATGCTACTATTTATCAAACAGTACCTTTCAATTAACTAATGTATATAACTTCTGCTGATATAACAGAACAGCGGAGAAATCTTTCATCAAAGAAAGAAGGAATGATTCACATATCTAGAGTCTACAGTATATTATACCGAAACTTTTCTATTTCTGTAATTAATCTCTGTAATGTTACTCTGTTGCCTCTTTGGTGTTGTACAGTTTAAGTTTTTTTTCCTTCATCCTATGGTGTACCATACGTTTCCAACCTAATTGTGAAAATACGAATACTTACCATTTGCGAGATGAAATGAAATAAAGGAGAAAAAAAAAATAATATAATATAAGATAAGATAAGATAAGATAAGATAAGATAAGATAAGATAAGATAAGATAAGATAAGATAAGATAAGATAAGATAAGATAAGATAAGATAAGATAAGATAAGATAAGATAAGATAAGATAAGATAAGATAAGATAATATAAGATAAGATAAGATAAGATAAGATAAGATAAGATAAGATAAGATAAGATAAGATAAGATAAGATAAGATAAGATAAGATAAGATAAGATAAGATAAGATAAGATAAGATAAGATAAGATAAGATAAGATAAGATAAGATAAGATAAGATAAGATAAGATAAGATAAGATAAGATAAGATAAGATAAGATAAGATAAGATAAGATAAGATAAGATAAGATAAGATAAGATAAGATAAGATAAGATAAGATAAGATAAGATAAGATAAGATAAGATAAGATAAGATAAGATAAGATAAGATAAGATAAGATAAGATAAGATAAGATAAGATAAGATAAGATAAGATAAGATAAGATAAGATAAGATAATATAATATAATATAATATGGCATGGCATGGCATGGTATGGCATTTCATGGCATGGCATGGCATGACATGACATAACATAATATAAGATGACCACCACTTTACAGAGCACAAAACATCTCAAGTGTATTTGGGTTAAATTATATAGGGCAAATATAAATAAACACAGGAATGGAGTAACTTCCAAGACTTCCAGGTATTATTCCCGACGTTTCGGAAGGGTTTACCTTCCTCCTTCAAGAGTTAGTACAGAATGCTTATCTTACATTCAAATATACACAGAAAGACTGCGTTTTCTGTACTGACTGTACCAAAAGATTGTAAGGAAAATCAATTACCAAGAAAAAAGCCTGAATTTAGTTTCGCTTCACTAACTTCTTCACGTTTAGACCCGTGGGTTGAAAAGTACCTAACCGATTAATCTAGCCAGTTTAGTTCTTTATGTTCACGTAGTAATTTATCTGTGTTTGGACAGTGTGAAATCCCAATAAGCTTTAAGTTACTACAGCCAGAGTTAAAATGTGTACCTAGGGGGTGTTTCCTTTTCTAAATTCATGTCTATGCCCTCTGTATCTTTCCCGTACGTATTGTTAATTACAATCAAGACAATTGAGTAAATATATAACTGATATCATTGTGCAAGTGATTGACCCCAAAATCCTAAATACCTGCCCAGCAAGAGCTTGGGTTAGTTAGTTAGTTCAAGCCAATTGACAGTGCCTCATGCGTGTGTCGACACTATCAAGCAAGAGCTTGGGTGATAAGATGGTAAGTGAGGGAGATCAGTGGCGTAACCAGAAGGGGCAGGGGAAGAGTGCCCCGCCCCACAGAAATTTTGGGGACGCAATGGGCGATGTTGAAAAGATTAAGGAAAGAAAGAAAAAAAAACCGAAAACCAAAAAAAAAAAAAAAAAAAAAAAAACGGCGAGAGGAGAGAGGGGTGGGAGGTTGGTGGGGCGGAGTGGGATGGTAAGGATATAGGTCTCGGGATGAGTAATGACGGTGGAATTCGCAATAGAACGGACTGCATATTTATTTTATGCAGGACGCAATGGCAATGGGCCCCCGGAAAGTCAATCAAAACCTTGGATACTAATGATGTCATCTCGTCTGGAAACAGTGTTCCGGATTTTTTCTCCTTTTTTAACAGATTATGCCTTGGGGACTGAACTCTAACCTTTTCTCGAACCCTAATCCTGATTTGAAACAAAATAAATCCCGAAAAAGTATTGGTTGTCAATGCCATTTCACACTCGAAGGACGGGCCGCCACTCCAGGGGTTGCACCAGGTAGGGACAGGGGCAGGGTCCCACCCCCCCCCCCCCCCGTAGGGAAATTTTGACAGTTTCGTCGGGGAGTCTTAGTCGATACGATAAAGCATGCAGTCCACGAAGGCGACAGTCGCCCCGACGATTTACCTGATTTTTGCTCTCAAGAGGACAACTTCTCTGATAAGAACCCAAAATTTTCGGCGCGCTACGCGCGCTGTAGGGGTCACTCCATTTTCTTCAATATTTCCATTCCACGTAGCTAGATAGCACAAGTACTGACCACGCTACCAAGTAACATGTAGGCATCTTACACAGCTTATGTAGAGGTCTTAAGTTTCATCCCATATCGCAATGCCTAGTTGCTGTTCTATAATGTGTGTCATGCTGTACGGTCAGTTGGTGAGCGAGTCAAGGTGGTTTCGATACAATGTATGTTATCCCCGTTATACCCCTCCCCCAGTAATGCGGTCAAGAATGGGGACGATGAGTCGACTTTGCCCCCACACCAAAAACGTGGCTACGCCTCTGAGGGAGATTTCGATATCAAAACAGCTGAGTATCTCATTCCAGAAAACCCTAAGCCATCATCTAGGTTCTACACCCTATCCAAAGCCCACAAAAAACCTAATCCCATAGGGGAGATTCCCATTAGACCGGTAATTGCGGAAAGCGGGTCCGCCATAGAAAATCTTTCTCTCTTTGTGGATTATTACATTTATCCAGGTATGCAACAGCTACCGTCATATAGGATATCAGTTAAGTGAGAAAAGAATCACCACGGATCCAAAGAAAGTGAAAGCGATCAATGAGCTTCCGATCAGCCTCCTAGTAATGCTAGTGAAGTTAGAAGTTTGCTTGGAATGGTAAATTATTGTGCTGGGTTTATTCTTAACTTGGCAACGCTTATGCAACCGCTAAGGAACCTCATAACAGTGGCGTAGCCAGTAGGGGGCAGGGAGAGAGTACCCCCCCCCCCCACACACACAGAGAAATTTTGGGGACGCGATGGGAGATGTTGAAAAAATGAAGGAGACGCAAAAAAAGAGAGAGAGATAGAGAGAGAGAGACTGAGAGAGAGAGAGAGACTGAGAGAGAGAGAGAAGGGAGAGATGGAAAGTTGGTGGGACGGAGTGGGGGGTAGGGAGGGTAATTGGGAAATATTGGCTGCATAAGTGTGATCTTTTTATGATATTGACAACCAAGACGAAACAGATTAACAGAAAAATTGAAACAAAGTGTTCGGAAAGGTGTGAAAGTATCGTTGATTGGAGGTTTCGATTGGCCATACATGCGCCTGTTGCTTAAAAGCAGTCGAAAAACACGAGTATGAGGATCGGGGATGAGTAATAGACCCTTTTCCAAATAACAATTACAAAGGATTATGGGATATAGTTTGGTACGCGTCGTTTTTGTCAATGATACTTTAATGTAGCAAATAACGACGCACACCAAAACTCTATCCCACAATCCTTTGAAACTGATATTTGGAAAAGGGTCTATGACATTTTCTTCAATATTTCCATTCCACGTAGCTAGATAGCACAAGTACTGACCACGCTACCAAGTAACATGTAGGCATCTTACACAGCTTATGTAGAGGTCTTAAGTTTCATCCCATATCGCAATGCCTAGTTGCCGTTCTCTTGTGTTTGTCATGCTGTACGGTCAGTATACGTAGGTGAGCGACTCACGGATGAAGTTTGGCTATTTCATCGGGCAGTCCAGGTGGCTTCGATCAGTAGCCAGGTCTACAGCCCCTACAGTTTTTTTTTTTTCCTTTTTTGTTCTTAATGATTGTGCACGCTTTTATTGTAAGCCTACTAAAAAAAATTTCCCGCTTCGCGCGCTTTGCAATCTTCGGTACGCTTTAACCACTCTTCCTCAGTTCCGTTGTCTAATTTCAGCACAAACCCTTTCAATCTTTTCAAGTTTAACTTAATAAGCATGGCCGTCAATCCTGGGAGGAGACAGGGGACATGCCCCCCACATTTCCATGGGTGGGGACACACTATCAAATGCCCCCCCTCCCACACACACACACATTTCGTAAAGAGTAGTGTCGTGGCTGTTTGAGTGGCATGTAGGTTTGTTGAAAGTGTCTCTATGCAAATTCTGAATGTAGATTTTATCAGGGAAATCTTATTTAATGAAAACTTTTGGTGCGCTTTGCGCGCATGCGTCACAGTTTGCACTCCATCTCTTGACCATTAAAACGGTGATTATACAAGGAAGTATTCTGATCACAACACTTTCCAAAAACAGAGATAAGCCTCCAAATGTCTGTATAGGGGCCCCACATCAATATGGGATCCTTCAATCTTATTTGTAAGCATGATGTGGAAGGTTGAAACTTTAAAGCACGTTGTTGCCGTTATACATTTTTCAAAAACTTTTACCGAGCGCTTCGCGCAAAGTCATTATCGGTATAGATGGTGTTTGCTAATACACTTACGAAGAAAAAGATGAAACGCGCTTGTTAGTCCTTCACACCTTTTGCTACACCTATCGGGGAGGTCTAACATCACCTTACTGAACCTATCCTCTTCCTCTTGTCGATTTTCCATTGCTGGAAGCTGTTCGTCTGGATTTTCGTTCAAAATTAGTAAAAATACGATAGATGTAAAGCGCTTGGCGTCATAATCTATATTACCATTTGGATGTCAGGTAATAAGCATTACCCCATTGCTCCATTTTAAATAATTGACCCAGACCTTCCAGGAGGCCCTATACAGGCATTTGCCAGCCTTAGATGCCCTTTTATAATGCACAATGAAGGAAAGGAAAATTTTCATAATAGTCCAAGAAGTTTCTGTTAACTCAACACAGGTATTTTTGCGGAAAAAATTGCCAGAATAGAAGCAGTAAAGTAGCCAAAGGGGGGGAGTGGCTTCAGGAAGGTTGTTGGAAACGTATTCTTCTCTTAGACAACATACTCCCGTCCTTCACCTAACCAAAACTTAGAGTTTACTAAATTATGGAATTTTCCAGCCATATACGATCCCTCCCCCAGGACGACACCTGTATGTAGTGACAAAGGAAGGATCACCACAGCTGTATACAAGCGCAGGGTGCATAAAAAGGTGCAATTCACGCGTCGCCACTGCAGTTAGTAAAAGCATCTAGCCGGCCGGAAAATCAGAATTCACTAAATTATGAACAGTTTCCACCCATGTACGATAAGCTTCAAAAATATCCCAAAGATAGCACCATTTTGCACCTAAGCCCCCTTTCCCAGGACGACACCTTCAGGCGCGGATCCAAGGGGGGCTTCCTCGGGCTCAGCCCCCCCCCCCTTTTCGCCACATCAACAATAACAAATACGCAAAAATTAGCATAATGTTACTCTAGGAGAATATTCAAGGGGGCTTTTAGCTCCCCCCCCACCCCTTTTCGAAATGTCTGGATCCGCGCCTGACCTTTATGTAGTGACAAAGGAAAGATCACCACAGCTGTATACAAAACGCAGAGCGCATAAAACAAAGTGCAAGTTACACGCCGCCACTCTGTTGGAAAAACATCCAACCAGTCCGAATTGGGGGGGGGGGGGGGGCTTCACACCCCAAAACATATGACCCTAGCTACGGGCGTGGTTGGGGTCCATGATCTCTGACAATGATCCACGCTGCCGAGCGTGGTTTCAGCTATTTTTGGACATGATTAAAGTAACATCTTGAAGTAGTTCCGTGGATTCCGTGTATTTCAACTGGCAGATCATCTATGATGGTCATGTTTATTTTGGAATCATTGGCGTAGCCAGAGGGGGCAGGGGGACATGCCCCCCCCCCAATCGAACTCTGAAAAAAACTTGGAAATGGAACAGAAAATTGGCTTCAAGTGATGCTAAATGTTGCACCATATTGCATCTGGGGGTACTTAAATATTCAGAAATTTCTCAAAGGGGAGGGCCCCTCCCCTTAGACCCCTCCCCCAGGCCGGCGATCAGACCCCGCAGTTGGCCCCCTCCAAACAAGAATCCTGGCTCCGCCAGTGTTTAGAATCCTAACTCTTATTACCCCCTTTTCAAAGACAAAGGGCTTGATAGTTTGTGCTAAGCCATGTGTGTCCCCCCCCCCATACACACACACACACACACTTCAATATGGCTTGACGCCCGTGTTAATAAGTAAAATACATTGATTTATGTAAATATCATGGATTTCATCTCATTTCGCTAAACTTAGTTAATGTTCTCTTGTGTCTGTCGTGCGGTACGGCTAGTGACTCGAGGAGGGAATAGGCTACAATGTAAGTTGTGCCCGATAGGGCCCAACTGCCATGACAATTGACCTATATATAAGCTTTAAATAAATAAAAATTCTTTTTAGTGTCGGCTTACCAAAATAAAAAAAAAAAAAAATCGCGCGCTTCGCGCGTTTTTTCACAGTTTAGATTCCGGGAAATACATTAAATCAGCGCGAAACTATTTCCCTCTAATTCATACAAATTTTATGCAATATATGCCCCGCAATGGCATGGTATAGTTCACAGGTTTTCCCAAAATCCTCCCTCCCCAACCACTCGACGCTATCGAGGCTGTCGGGGCTTTGGGTCGTTGACCTTCCCGTCGGGGAGTCTTCCGCCGTAGGACAAATCCTGGCGCCACCCCTGGGTGGATGGAGGGAGGTCACGGGTGCGAGGGTGACTTGTTAAGTGATAACCCTCTGAAAAAGTGTCGGTTCCTTGACTTTATGTTGTCGGTACATTTACCTTATTTTCATCCCTCCCCCCCCCACTTCTATCACCCCAGTTACACTACTGGTTTCGATACAATGTATGTTATCCCCCATACGGTCTACAACCTCTACAGTTTTTCTTTCTTTCTTTTTGTTTTTAATGATAGCATATGTTTTTTTGTGTAGCCTAAGCCTACCAAAAATTTTCGCGCGCGTTGCAGTTTAGATTCCGGAAAAACGGTTAATCTATGTTTCTCTAGTATATATAAATTTTATGCGATATATGCCCCGCAGTGGCATGGTATAGTACACAGGTTTTCTTTAAATCCCCCCTCGACGGTATCGGGACTGTCGGGGATTCGGGTCGCTGGCCTCCCCGTCGGGCAAATCCTGGCGCCACCCCTGCACCACTCTAAAAACCCCTGTGGAGAACACTGGGATCTAGTATAAAAGAAGCAAAATATAGCACCATTTTGCATCTAAGTCCTTCGAGACAGCCAAAAAATTTCAAAAGGGGGAGGGGGACACCCCTCTCCTTATACCCCTCCCCAGACTTGCCAACCTCGAAAATGGCAAACCTTGAGGTTCTCGCAAGAAAAAGTGGAAATCACATCTCTCTCAAACCTGGAGATTTTAATCAAGTCTCATACTTTATTATAAAAAGTGTTTACTAAACTAGGAATGTTTTACATTTTTTGTTCACCTTCTTAATAAAGTAAAGATGCCATCTAGAAAGCAGACTGTTTGAAAATTGTGGAAGGTTTCGTCTGACATATATAGAAGGGCTGTCACACTTTAGTCAATCTTGTGACGATGATACATCTGCGTTTCAATACTAACTTAACTAGCCATGAAAGGAAACTTCATGATCTGACTCAAAGTGATTTTCACCGTGAGATATGGCATTTTCACCTTGAGAAGATGCCCGAAACCGTGAGACTCATGGTGAAACAGTGAGAGTTAATGACAAGTCTGCCTCCCCGGGG
The DNA here is from genome assembly GCA_029531755.1 of Holothuria leucospilota. Classification (NCBI taxonomy): domain Eukaryota; kingdom Metazoa; phylum Echinodermata; class Holothuroidea; order Aspidochirotida; family Holothuriidae; genus Holothuria; species Holothuria leucospilota. The sequence goes on from CM055975.1 coordinate 39,173,077, forward strand.
CGGCGGTCAAGAATGGGGACGATGAGTCAACTTTGGCCCCCACACACACCAAAAAACTGTCTACCCCTCTGCCTCATAAAGAAGGATAAGCCTTGGGCATGGAACAAAGAGCATCTAGACTCAGTAGACTGTAATACAGAGATATTGTCTAAAAGCACTGAAATTGCATTCTTTGATCCATCTAAGAAAACTGAAGTTGTTGTAGATGAAAGTCCTGTGGGGTTTGCAGCTATTCTAGCTCAGGGAATAGACGCGCAATCACCTCCCAAAATAGTTGCGTATGCTAGCCATGAGCGTGGATCATAGGGGACTGGGGGACGCGTCCCCCTCACTTTTTTGGAAGGGGGGGGGACATGATCTCCAAAAAGTCCCCCGCTTTTTCAATAATATAACATAGATTACGAATTAACACTACATTTCAAAAGCTAAATAGCGCCAAAGTATGGCACCATTTTCCATATAGACACCTTCATTTTTTTTCAAAGGGACACCCCTCCCCATAGACACCCCCCTTTGGAGATGGATCCACGCCCTTGATACTAGCATAGTCGTTAGCAATCATAGTTTTGGGGATGTGGACATTTTCATTATTTTGTTTCTCTGTGGTAAAGAGTTTGTCTTGGTGACCGTGACCACAGGCCATTTCTGCGTCTAAACCGCCAGCACGCATCGAACGGTGGAGTATGCGCCTGGCCAGTCGTACGCATGTAACGTAGTACATAAGGAAGGCAAACCAAACCCTGCGGACTATATGTAGCGGCACCCGCTGTTGAAAGATGCCACTTGGCACAGGGCAATATATCAATTTCCTTGCAAAGTATGCTACCCGCCCAAAACAATGAGCTTGCAAAAGATTCAAGAAATGACGCAGTCAGATGAGACGCTTAAAATAGTGATAAGTGCTACAAAAGAAAACAGTTGGAATAAACTGCCCAAAAGCAATCCAAATATCATGGTATATTATCATGTAGATGAATTAATAGTTAGTGAGGAAGTGGAGTCTCGCATTGTCATTCCCAAACTACTACAAGAGAGAGCTCTTCAAATTGCTCATGAAGGGCGCGCATAAAGGTGTTGTTAAGACAAAACGATACTAAGAGAAAAGGTTTGGTTGCCTCAGATTGATAAACTTGACTGAGGACCAGGGGCGGCGCCACAGGGGGGGGGGGCAGGGCAGGCATTTGCCCCCCCCCCCCTATGGTTTTTGACCCAAAAAATAAAATCGTCTAAATAACGCTTTAAGACACATAATTTTTGTAGGGGGTGGGGTGAGGTATAACAGTATCATGGAATTAAGTATTGTGATACATTATCCGTCGCATATAGGACATTTTCGGTGTAAATCCTCGAAAATTTTGCGCGCTTCGCGCGCGTTGCCTTCTCTGTCTAACTCATTGTACATCCGCCCCATACTGCAATAGTCCTTCGTGCAAATATTTGGAATGTTCGAGTATACACGCATTCATCATTTGCTATATATCCTATCTTCATACACCTCAGAGCTTACACGTAGGCCTCTTCCACATCCCAGAAGACCCATGATTGAATTTCTCTCTGAGTTTTTTGTTTTAATACCTAGTAGCGTAAACAATAGGGGGGCCAAAATACAGTATATCCCCTGGCGAGATTCTGTGAAAACAAGCAAAACATAGTATTCAACTAAACTGACTGATTTGATGATTAAAAGTTAATTCAAATCCGTATTTGACCGACGTATTTATCAATATTCTGATAAATTCTCGGACTACGCGCGAATGTGGTATCTGTTACGAATTCCATGGCTACCTTCACGACCGTGGCTCACGGAGAAGTAGGCCTACATCATATTTTAGTGTGTAAATCCAGTACGCATGGACCTACCAGCTCTAGTTGTACACTTGTCCTACACATGCAGTGACATGTCTGTAGTGCAGTATCGTATCCAGCCAGGGGAGGAGGGGGGGGGGTAGGATTTTCACTTCCGTGTACATTGTTCAATTATGTCACAACAACCACAAAATGGTTAAATTGGTACGCAGGAAAGGTTATACCAGAGGAAGAGTAACAGTTCCGTGAAAGTGGGAAAATATATATAACATATCTAGATGTCTTCGGTGCAATTTGAAAGATCTGGAAAGGGCCATTTCTTGCGATCTGGGAGCTGTTTTGGCAAAAAATTTATCGGCGCAGTCCGCGCCAGCCAATAGAAGTCATAGCATGCAACATATCAAGATGGCTTCAGTGCAATTTGAAAGGTCTGAGAAGGACCATTTAATTGCGATATAGAAGCCATTTTGGCAACATTTTAAACGGTACGCTCCGTGCCAACGGTTAGTGTAGTGGCGCTCCGCTTTTGTACCAAAGCAACCAAACGCCGTTCACACGCTCATGCCTGTCAGTTGTCAGGTATACCAAGTATCGTACGGTTCAAAACTGCCTCAAAGATTCCGAGAAGTGCCATTTCATGCAGTCTGGGGGGTCTGTAGGGCGAAAATCCTCTTGTACGCTTCGCACCAAACTATGATGGCGCTCCGCTTCGATGGCAACTTCCATTCTGCGCCCCTTCCCCAATAGCCAACACAAATCGCCGCCTTTGCCCGTTTGTTATGTAATCGTCGACAATAAGTGAAACAAAATTGGAAAACTGTAGTCGGCCAAAAGTAAAGAACGTTGGATTACTTACCTAGAAACTAGATTTCTCGAGAAAACTATGACTTCAAAAGATGCAAAATATTGTACCAGATTGCGTCTAAGGCTTCCCGGTAGTCGAAAAATCTTTCACACCCCCTCCCCTTAATCCCTCCCTCAGAACCGCGATCACTCATCTCATGCCTGGGGCGGATGCAGGGGGAAGGATGCAGTCGCACCCAAAATATTCAAGAAAAAACGGCAAAAACGTTTGTTAAGCTATAGTATGAGGAGGGGACAGGATGCAAGTACGCTGCATCATCGGTCTATGTCCGTCCCCTATACTTTCTTTGCCTGTGTGTTTTCGTTCAGTTAAACGTACGTTACCATTATCCGTTTATTGTCAGCTCTATTCCTTTACGCTTCCGTTACTTATGCGTTAGTGTCCGTCGAACATTCGGTACAGGTACTGTACTTCTACGTTTCATCCGTTTGTTGTCCGGTAATAATCCATTGAGCAATTAGCAATCACCGGAGACGAACGGATACTAACGGACAAGTCCAGTATGAGAAACTAGCTGATGCGCACTGTCTTGTAAGGTATTTTTGGATTGGCTGATGGTATTGTATTGTATCGATTGTATTTATTGTTAAGGTTAGGGATTAGTTAGGGATTAGTGTTAGCGGAAGCTTAACGGATAAGTAACGAATACGTAAGGGGGACCTTTTTCGGTCGACGTCCGGTCCAAGTTTTTTGCATGTTCAAAATCTCTCGCCGTTCATACCGGAAGTTCCCGGTCATGAAACAAAAGTCGGCGGAGGAGAACAGGAGACTAAACGGATACTAACGTACATCAACGGAGTGCCATTTTGGGTCTTCGTTTCCTCTCCGTTATTGCAATCCGGTGAGGTGTGACAGGCGCTTAAAGACTGACGTGTATGGCAAGCGAAATGTCCAATAATTAGAAAAACCAAGTTTATCGGTCGAAAAACCAAGTTTATCGGTTGAAAAACCAGGTTTATCGGTCGAAAAACCAAGTTTATCGGTTGAAAAACCAGGTTTATCGGTCGAAAAACCAAAGTTATCGGTCGAAAAACCAAGTTTATGGGTCGAAAAACCAAGTTTATCTATCAAAAACCATGTTTTTCGCAGATAAACTCGGTCTTTCGACCGAAAATCTTGGTTTTTCGACCGATAAACTTGGTTTATCGACCGAAAAACATGGTTTTTCGACCGATAAACTTGGTTTATCGACCGAAAAACATGGTTTTTTCGACCGATAAACTTGGTTTTTCGACCGATAAACTTGGTTTTTCGATCGATAAACCTGGTTTTTCAATCGATAAACTTGGTTTTTCGACCGATAAACTTGGTTTTTCTAATTATTGGACAAACAACTTGTTATTTCGGTCGAAAAACTTGGTTTTTCGAATTACTGGACAAACTGTATCGAAAAACCAAGATTATCGGTCGAAAAACCAAGTTTATCGATCGAAAAACCAAGTTTATCGGTCGAAAAACCAAGTTTATCGGTCGAAAAACCAAGTTTATCGATCGAAAAACCAAGTTTATCGGTCGAAAAACCAAGTTTATCTGTCGAAAAACCAAGTTTATCGGTCGAAAAACCAAGTTTATCGTCGAAAAACCAAGATTTTCGACAGACTTGTGATTTATCTGTCTTACCAACCGAATACAATTTTTGAAAACGTAGCTAACGTTAAGGCGCGGCAATTTTTTTTTTATGTCTTTTGCGGATAAATACTATCAGTTTGTGACACATAAGGTGCTGAGTATGCGTGCGGTCGCTTGTTATGTGCATACATGGGAATACTAGGCCTAGGCCTATATAACACGTGATGATTTGGGTCGCTCGTAGTTAACTTAGATCCTGGTAGTGGTACAGCTAGCTAGCACCAGCGCGGGCCCCGTACAGTACTACTGTACTACTAGCACTACTAGCCCAGTTGGACGCATACTGTCTTGTCAAAGGTCATTTGAGGTCACGAGAGGTTTAACTGTGAAAACCTTGCAAATGGCTTGTAATCATGACAAACTAAACCCCATAGCAATAATGGATGTGTCCAAGTCAAAAGGGGTGTATCCAAAAACTTGTGGACAGGTGACTAAAACAAGTATCTATGAAGACTTTTTGCTGCTTTGTCTGACAAATGTTGTAACAAAAAAAAAAAAAAAAACTGACAAACATTGATTTATTGTAAACGATCGTATTTGGAAATTTATTAAAATCTGCACTAATTACAGAAAAATTACATGTTTACTTAAACTTGAGTCCCTTGAAATAATTGAATAATCCACCTCATGGTAATAATGGATGTGTCCAAGTCAAAAGGGGGTGTTCCCAAAAACTTGTTGACAGGTGACTATAACAAGTATCTATGAAGACTTTTTGTTGCTTTGTCTGACAAATGTTGTAACAAAAACAAAAGCATTGACCAACATTGATTTGTTGTAAATGTTGTTACATAATACATATAGGCCCATCAATTTAGCCGCCATCTAGCATGTCGTGGTCGCGGAAAGTAGTACCGGCAAATCACCATGGCAATCGAAAAACCAAGTTTTTCGAAATAATCGATAAACTTGGTTTTTCGACCGAAAAACTTGGTTTTTCGACCGAAAAACTTGGTTTTTCGACCGAAAAACTTGGTTTTTCTACCGATAAACTTGGTTTTTCTAGTTATTGGACGTTTGGCGTTAAAAGCTTGGTTTTTCGACCGATAATCTTGGTTTTTCGACCGATAAACTTGGTTTTTCGACCGATAAACTTGGTTTTTCGACCAATAATCTTGGTTTTTCGACCGATAAACTTGGTTTTTCGACCGATAAACTTGGTTTTTCGACCGAAAAACTTGGTTTTTCTACCGATAAACTTGGTTTTTCTAGATATTGGACGTTTGGCGTTGAAAGCTTGGTTTTTCGACCGATAATCTTGGTTTTTCGACCGATAAACTTGGTTTTTCGACCGATAATCTTGGTTTTTCGACCGATAATCTTGGTTTTTCGACCGATAAACTTGGTTTTTCGACCGATAATCTTGGTTTTTCGATCGATAAACTTGGATTTTCTAATTATTGGACATTCCGTTAAGAAAAACCAAGTTTATCTTTCGATATACCAGATAAATCGAAAAACTTGGATTTTCGACTGAAAATCTAAGTTTTTCGACCGATAAGCCAAGTTATTTTGAAAATCTAGGTTTTTCAACCGATATACCAAGATTTGGAGATAAACTTGGTTTTTTCGATCGATAAACCTGGTTTTTCGACCGATAAACTTGGTTTTTCGACCGATAAACTTGGTTTTTCGATCGATAAACTTGGTTTTTCTAATTATTGGACATTTCGCTTGCCATAGACGTGTGCTATCGTACGGTATCTCCCTCCCTCCTCCCTCTCCCTCCCTGGTGACGCCATTCCAACCAATTATTTATACCTCGGCCTGTGAATCCATTCTTAGGGTTTGAGTCCAAATTTTACATAAATAATACTGCAATAAAATAAATTTCAATCAGTTTTGTCTCTTATCCCATACATGCACGTTTCATTTTAGGAGTTTAAAGTGGACCTAAAGTGTAGAATTATAAGAATATATATTTTAGACGTTGGAAACGAATTTCACTCATTTTCATAGCTCACCCTGTTGCTGAGATATGAAAAGTTAAAATTTATTCACTTTATTTGAAATAGTCGATTGCGCAATAATTTGTGATGATCTTCTTGTAAAACTCGCATTACTTGCTTTTGTTTACTTTTGAAATTGAAATGTTTATATAACCTTGCAAACATTACTGTTGTACGGAGAGTTTTGTATAGTCAAGTCACCCATATAACAGTGAGAAAGTGATCACATTTTGGCACAAGGTGCAGAGGCTTTCGAAAAAATAAAGAAAACAAAGAATGTAATTTGAGTAGTACAAGAATGACATTACAAATTATTGCACCATCTACCATTTTAAATTGAATAAGCACCAACATTTTATATATCTCAGCTCAGGAATTCCTGTAAAGATGGCAGTTAGTCCATTTGGATTCATTTTTTAAGCTTTGTAACATATTTTTTTGAATTTTTAGCCTTTAGGTACACTTTAAATTTAGCTAAAATTTGGCAGTTCTTTGTAGACCAAAAAAAAAAAAAAAAATGCATTTTCTATGCGCGTTTCTTGCAATATAAAAAGTTGATTTAACTGTATTTTCAAAGCAAAGTGAATTCAAAGCAAGCTGGAGTGATTTCACATTGATGAGCAGTTCTCCCTTTCCTGTGCCTTTCAATCGTTTTGACTTACAGACCCTTAAGGGTGCAATTTGCAAATTTTCAATATCTCCTATGCATATCACGTAATGATACCATACGATTATGCAGGGCACTAAATCGGATTTAACTTTAACGATATACATAAACCCGTCTATTAATGTGAGGAAATGACTTCACTCCTGTTTGCGTAAAGTTTACTTTAGCTTTCAAATTTGGTTACATCATTGGTTCAAAAACTCGAAAAACTATAGGTAAAAATTTAATGTTATCTCATAAGAGTTATGATTCCTCTTCCTTTTATAAAATTCAATTTTGCGTATAACCCTTCCTCAGTGATTCGGCTTTTCTATAAGCAAGAAAAAAATCACATGATGAGGATTACTTTTTTCTCATTAATTAAGAAATTGCAGACATGAGATCCATATTTCAAGGATGAATACATACAGTTTAGAACACTCGTAAAGTGCCGTTTCCGGCCATCTGGAGGGTTTGCAAAGTCAAAAATTTTCTTGAACGCTCCGCGCCAACTGATGGTGGCTCTCCGCTTAGAAATATGTATTACCATTTTTCATAGATTAGTTTTTCTCCTTAATTGAGAAATTGCAGACATATGATCCATATTTCAAGGCTGCGTACATGCAGCTTAGAACACTCGGGAAGTGCCATTTCCGGCCATCTGGAGGGTTTGTGAAGCCAAAAATTTTCTTGAACGCTCCGCGCCAACCGATGGTGGCGCTCCGCTTAGAAATATGTATTACCATTTTTCATAGATTAGTTTTTCTCCTTAATTGAGAAATTGCAGATATATGATCCATATTTCAAGGCTGCGTACATGTAGCTTAGAACACTCGGGAAGTGCCATTTCCGGCCATCTGGAGGGTTTGTAAAGCCAAAAATTTTCTTGTACGCTCCGCGTCAACCGATGGTGGCGCCCCGCTTAGATAGTCTTGCTGCACTCAGCCCCCCCCCCCAATATTTTTTCGTTCCGCCGCTCCTGCTGCATAGTTGAAGCGTCTCATTCAGTGAGGGGCCTATTCTCACTGACAGACAAACAACCCTTTTTACAGTTTGTATTTATTTTAGAAAAAAAAGTTTTTTTGAAAGAGAAAAATAAAGTCCAAGAAAATGAAAACGCCAAAAACGCAGGTTCTGACACGGGGGGGGGGGGGGGGGGGGGGGGGGGGGGGCTCGGAAGTCTTCAATGCCTACACCCCCCAAACAATAAAGCTGGGTCCGACCCAGCATGTTTTGCCCCCCCCCCCCGATCGAAAAACCCTGGCGCCGCCCCTGCTGAGGACATGGTGAAAACATGCCTAGCCTGCTGGTCGACGTACCTAAAACGTCATTTGAACCTTCACCGTGTCAGGGCTGCCTAGAGCTCCTTGGCAAACTTTAAGTGTATATTTTTGTGGACCCTTTCCAAGTGGCGAATATCTTATGGTCGTAATTGATGAATATACGAGGTACCCTGCTGTCGAAATTTTGTAATCCATCATCTCCACACTGATGCGGTCTTTCAAAAGCTAGATAAGGTATTTTCAGTAATTGGCATACCTGAAGTCATCAAATCAGACAATGGCCCTACATTTAATTCAGAAACTTTTAAGAAGTTTTCTGAGTATTTACGATTTCATTATAGAAAAATCCAGTTCCTATGTGGTCAAACTGAAAGCCAACTTGAATGCAGAAGCTGAACGCCGTTTCAATCATGATGCAAATCATAATCATTATAGAAAACTATTCGTGCTTATCCTTATCTCTTGATTCTGGTCACAGTGTTGATGTCATTTACCTTGATTTTCAAAAAGCCTTTGATAAAGTTCCATTAGGTAGACTTATGGTTAAACTGCATAGGTTAGGCATCAAGGGCAGATGTGCTGACAGGATAAATTCATGGCTCAATGGTAGATCTCAGAGAGTTGTTGTTAATGGTAATTTCTCTTCTTGGAAGAAGTTACAAGTGGAGTTCCACAGGGTTCTGTTCTTGGCCCGCTTCTTTTATTAATTTTCATCAATGATATTGATAGCTCTCTCACATCTAGTATTCGTAAGTTCGCTGATGATACTAAGCTCTATAGGAAGGTTAGTGATAAGGATGATGCCTCATTACTGCAAAAAGACTTGGATAGGTTATTTTCATGGTCTCAGGCTTGGCAAATGTCTTTTAATGCAGATAAGTGCAAAGCCCTTCACTTTGGTCCTAAAAATTTCAGCTATGTTTATAACATGAATGGTAGTATTCTGAGTGATGTGACTTTTGAGAAGGATCTGGGTGTAGTTATTACAGGTGATTTAAAGCCATCTAGACAGTGTGCGGCAGCTGCTGCTAGGGCTAATAGGGTGCTTGGATTGATCAAGAGGAATTTCAGTAGTTTTAGTAAAGAAATTGTACTAAATCTGTATAAGCAGTTGGTAAGACCCCACCTCGACTATGCAGCCCAGGCTTGGAGTCCCTTCTATGAAAAGGACAAGTTTCTTTTAGAGCAAGTTCAGAGGAGAGCCACTAGCCTTATACCCGAGGTGAGACACCTTCCAAATCATGTTAGACTTAAGCATCTCAGGCTTACCACCCTGGAGTTGAGAAGGATTAGGGGGGACATGCTTCAGGTGTACAAATTTCTCTCTGAAAGGAATCCTTTGTCATCTTGCAATTATTTAAAGGTTCAATGTGATTCTCGGGTTCGAGGCCATTGTAAGAAGCTAGTTAAGTGTTCTGCAAGGCTCGACATTAGGAAGTTCAGCTTTTCTCATAGAGTTGTTAACGGGTGGAATGTCTGCCTGAGTGGGTAGTTAACTCCACATCTGTGCACTGCTTTAAGGTTAACATTGACAAGTTCTTCCATAAGTGTGGTAGAATCTAATTGTACTGGGCTTGTTTGGTGTTGGTTGGTTCTTTGTTTTCACTTAAGGTTGTATGGACTTCAGGGCATCTTATGGGGCCTTAGCCCTCCTTTGCCCTTTAACCTGTTATGTTATGTTATGTTATGTTATGTTATGTTATGTTATGTTATGTTATGTTATGTTATGTTATGTTATGTTATGTGCTGCGAGATGTACAATTTCCTGAGAAATTACGGAGCAACACCTCCTTCCACCACGCGAAAAGCACCAGTAGATCCGTTAAAGGGGATGACAACAATAACCATTTCAGTAACATAATTGAAAAGTAAACAAAATTCTCAACACAGTGCAAAAAAACCCCATCTTCATAGCTTATTCGGTTCTTGAGATATCGCCATTCTTATCATTTATATTGGAGTTGCCATTTTCCAAACAAACTGAATTGTAGCAAGTTGATTTTGACCTTTCAGGCTCACTTTGTCATTGAGATGTTATTGTTTTCCTTTGTATTTTGTTTCATTGTTTCTCTCCACACAGTTTTAGCATGTTCTTGTTGGTATCAGATTTCAAAATTACAGGACTCGCTCTCTGCATTTCTGAAATGATGTTTTAAATGGTAGCTGGATTTTTGAAAAAAATTGAATTTAATTATAAAGAAATATATAACTTTTGAAAATCAAGTGAGCCTGTGACATCATAATAGACTTCCTACAAGTTGGGTATGGCAGCGCCCTTGTAAGGGATGAGAATTGTGATACCTCGAGAACCAAATAAGCTATGAAGATGGGGTTTTTTGCATTAGGTTCAGAATGTTATATACTTTCTGATTATGTTCCTGAAATGGCCATTATTGTTATCTCCTTTAATTGGGAGGTCAATTCGAACTACACTACCCCAAGTTAATTCATGGAGTTGTAATTCAACTCCTGTAAATGACCGAACCCACTCAGGCTTTTCGAAATTCCAAATTACGGCAATCCCTAAATATAACCGTAGGCTTATAATACGGTATTTCGGAATCACCTACAGCGCAGGCGTAGTGACCTTTGAAATAAGGTCAAGTGAGGGGTTTTCATTGTTTCAGCAGTGTTTTATTTTTCTACCTTCATGGAAATCTCCTTTTCATAAAAAGAACCTTAGTGCATTCCAGAAGCTTTAAAAATGGTTTCAAAGGTTAAAAGAAATTTCAGAAATAAAAAGTCTTTCTGAAAACGTGCAAAAATTGAAATATTTTCTAAAATGAATCGAACTTAGTGTCTATTTCAGGACATTTTCTTTTAATACATGGAATTGTAAGTAGACATATGTGGAATGTCTTCTCCATAGCTACCGAAGCGTACGTACTCTTTCTCGCACGTACCTCTAGTGCACGGCATGTACGTACGTATATCTGTTATAAGCGTACTAGTATACAGCAGTTTTTAACTATGCAGCCGGCCACATGCGCTTATGCACACATATCATGCAGACTGATCGACTAGCCGGTGTGGGTCGGGTGACGCTAAAGAACTTCATCAAGTATAGCCTACAAGGTTAGTGAAGGGAAATCGTAGATTATTTTCTTTATCATTTTTTTCGAGTGATCATTATCACACTCATTTCTTCTATTCTAAACTGGTAGGCCTTACGGTAGCGTTTCGAGTTCGGGCATTTTCAGTGTGGCAAACACTAACGTTAACGTTGGACTAACTTAACGTTAGAGCGAAGCTAGTTTAAGTCCCCGTTTTCTCGACTCGCCATTATCAAATTAAACATTAGGAACTCTCCTCCTTAAAAATCTGAACTTTCTGACCAGACTTCACAAAGGGGAGGTCGGGTGTAATAAAATCCTACTTATCTGCTCATTTCTTTGTTGTAAGAAGCCACAATCACTTCTAGGATTACACTTAATCCCTGGCCAGTGAGGAACTTTTGTCCAGTTGGTTACACAGCAGATAAACTGTTGACATTTCCTCCATATTGCACAGTAAAATCTTTTATGTGTGGTAATTTCACAGGAAGTCCAAGACCAAGTGAAATTGGATTAGGTAAAAGATAAACAGTTAAAATGGTTACAAAATAAGGTCTGAATCTTTAAGGAGAGGAGTTCCTAATGAATGTGTAGATACATCATCATCTTTCATAAATATCAATACCCTAGATTTTGTGAGCCTAACTCATGACAACCTTCCCTAAACTGCGTCGATAACGTGATCAATCTGAGTACTGCTGTGAGGCTTATGAGTCGAGTAGCAGCTAGCTACCTGTCTCTAGCTCTGCACAATAAAGCTTTGTACGTGCACAATCATACAATTATGTGTGTACAGTATATATACACTATGCGTATCTCGTACCTACATGTACGTACATGTAATATTTGAATGTTTACATCCCGCCATCAGCCGAGTGTCTGCGTAGCGGCTCTCATTGGCTGTGTATATGCTCTGGCTACACAGTGACGGTGGCAAAAAGTTCGTCCGTTCCCTGCAGGTTCCCCTCATTTGACCTTTGACCTTCGCTACTTGCGTTCATTCCGAAATACCGTATTAATTCTGAATAAACATAGCGCCTTTCCCGTCACTCTCCCAAAGCTCTCATATGCATGGTGCCATCACTATCACCGTACACCCTACATATAACATATAGACCACTGATGTATGTAGATCAGTGATATAGACTAGGTGCGAAATTTACCAGTTTACAACGTATAGTAGCTACACAACATAGCTAGCCTACACAGCTAAGTTGAGTCGTTATGCTTATGGTATCAAGGATTTAAGGTAAAATTCCCTCGTGATTCCATTAAATTTTCATCAGATTTAAGTTGAGACTTCCTCGAATCAGCATATCCATCTTCAAGGGACATTTCATGTTCGATGTTCAGAATATTTAAAGTGTTCATCGTTGGTTGGAATGGTTGCGCGAAATTCCATACATCGTTACATAATAGGGCCTAGTACATAGCCTACGTAGCCTAGGCTATAGCCTATGTACATAGAAATAAAAGTAAGGGAGAACGCTTACACAATGCATCCCTGCATGTTTAACCTGTGAAGCCACGAAAATTGTAAGGGCGCTTTCGTTGTACGGCAAAAGACCGGTTGATTGATGTGTCGCCGTATGTACAGTGTGCATTCTGCTGCAGAAGTTATAGGCCTAGCTTATTTTATCCATTTTTTGAAAGATTAGAGTAATTTTCACAAGAGAAATAAGTCATGGTGCCTTAAGTATTTTGGGATCATGGCCACTATCCGTCCGGTTGTTCCATTCCATTGAAAAATAGGGGGTTGCAATCTTTCCTTTCACATTTTTATGGTAAATGATGAGTCGTTCTCAAAATAATTCTTCTTAGACAATTTAAAAATAAAGGTGGATAATATACAACCAAAAACATTTTGAGAATGACTCTCTTAATATCTCTTATTTTTTTTAGCAAAAAGTATGAATACTTCAATATTCCTAATATCGGACTGTACTAGTCTACCGGACGGATAGTGGCCATGATCCGTATTTTGTTTTATACACCTAACCTGAAAACTTGTAGTTTCTTTGCCAATACTTGGAGCAAAAGCTATGACGTGATATTTGTATTACACGCAGGTGCTCTGTTGTCGCACAGCCTAGCGAAACCAGTGGCTTCCGTCCAGATCGGCAGACGTCATTCTCCCCTAGGCCTACTTTAATTTCTATGCCTATGTAGCATATAGGCCTATACCATAGCACAGGCAGTCCTAGCGTTATATACTGTATAGTAAATACTACATATGTATAATAATGGAAAGGTAGCGCACTTCACGGCCTTTCGGTACCAACTTCGCCTAACTGAATCACGATTTTTATGCCGTAATATCCACCTTACCTCTTTTCAGTACATACGAATGTTCAAATCGCATGTTCCAATCACTTGAGTAGTATGATGATTCATTTGGATCAAAAAATGTCTTCCAAAAAGAAACATTTTTCTGCGAAAATTTGGTTCCCGCACTATTGCGTTCAGTGAAAAACAAAATCCTTGCCTCCCATTGGATAGTTCGACCCTCGTCATGAGGACGTAACCACATCATGACGAGGGGCTGTATACTCTTCAATGGGAAAGCCGATGACTGAACGCAATAGTGATTCATGTTTGTTACAATATACCCATATGGCAAGGAATCACTAAGCGTTTGGGCATTCTGGTTAGTAGCTTGTAAGCTATCATTTGTACATAATCTGGTTGTGCGAGCTCATGCCAGATGTCATGAAAATCCCTCTTTTTGGGAGTGAAAATTTCAAATTTTGGTCCTTGGTTTGATGTAAAAACACCTTCATTAGTTTGCAATAGAATTGCAAAGAAAAATGTGATTAAAATGTGGTTTTTAGCTTGTATCAGAGGAAATTATTAGCAATAACTGCACGTGTTATGCATCACTTTCCATCTTCACAGGCGTATTGCTGACAAAAACATGTCTAGCACCACAAACAACTTCTGCAGGTCTAATTATTATTAATAGTAAAAATCCTCTTTGGCAGCTACTGGTTCAATTTCAAAGAGAAGTTTTTAGTCCCAGGGTGTCTGTATTGTGACTGAGGAATGTAAACTCTTTAGAAAACCAATTAGTGGGGGGTTTAAGTAGGGTTTGAGTGATGGAAGCAATAAACGAAGGAAGTCAGAACTCTGTTGCAGCGTACTCCCTGGCTATCCATGGTCACTCTCACAAAATGCATAATGCCAGGTACAGTAAAGCTGAGCAGAAGAAGGCAAGTCCACTTTGCAGCTATAGGTCTACATGAGTTCTCCTCACTCCCTTATCACAATGCAGGTCAGTACTGTCAATTGTGATTGCCTGGAAGCCTGCACCCTCTTTACAAAATATCAGTGATTGAAAGGTCAGTGAAGGGTCAAATCTGTGAGTTTATTTAGATTGTTTTTGATTGGTATTTCAGTTACTGCATCTGCTGAAACCTTGTGCATGGAGCCTGTGTGAGAGCATGGAGTGATTATATTTGATTTCCAATGGAAAGATTAAGTTGTAACTCCAATAGTTCAGATATATACAGCATTTGTGCATCCTATGCCAACTGAGTTGGTGCAGCTACAGTACAGGATGCAGGTGTGCCACAATAATTTTTGATGCATTTAGTGGGAAAAAGGGTTGCAATGTAAGATCATCTTGTTTAATTGTGGAGAGATTGTGGAGGCAGACTTCATAAATCTTATCTGGTATGAGCTTCTGCACCTCATGGTGCTCTAGTTATCAATGTAGGGCCAATGATTTTCCGCTTCATAAATCACAAAATTCCGTTTTAACTTTCCAAATTCCACAAAATTCTGTTTCAAGCATGTACCCCTTTCCTTGGTTATCGGCTTTTGGAGTAATTATGTTGCAACACTTTGCAAACACTTTTAACACACGAGCGACCTAGCCTAACACACTATAACATAGGCAAACTGAAGCCTATAACAGCAAACTTTTGCTGATTTCCGTAAATGTCCTACTTATTTTGTGATCGTAACTTCAAGGTGTTTTGATGATTGTAAGGTGAATTTGCCACCATTTTAGATGGTAAAATGTCTGTGTATGTCTTACAGTAAGTACATGCAGGCATTCATCTGACATAGTTTTGAAGAAAAATAACTCAGTTTGTTGTAAAAAATTTACACGTATTTTGAGCCTGACAATTTTTGCAAAATTCCGTGAAATTCTGTGCAGAAAAGTAATTTCTATTTTTTCCGCGTTTTTCTGTAATCGTGGAAAATCATTGGCCCAATCAGTGTCATTTATTTTTAGGTCAATTGTTTCAAACATTCTGTATTTTATTTGTCCAGAGACGGTATCTAGCCCTCTTAAGCAATCTGACATTTTTTACCTCAGTTAATCCTTGAAATTTATTTTTCAGAAAGACTTTGTTGAAAGGGTACTGATTATGGTGTGAACATGGACCAAAGAAACATCACAAACTTTTTGACTTTCATGAAAATTCATTTAGCAGAGACTTTAATTGTGTTCCTGCTTTGGATAGCATTTACTTCTGCACCAGTAACTGGTAACAGCACAGGTAAGGTGATACCTTGATTACTTTACATACATACATGGTTGTGTCTATTGAACTGTTGGAACATGGTCACTGTTTTTACCTCAGGTACTGTATCAATGTCAAAAATTAGCTTGAAATAATTGAGCACCTACATTGTAAAGGTATGTGAACAAGGTCCACCTTAAGGATATTGTTTTGCATAGCAAAATTGCTATGCATTTTTGGTTCCTTGCGTTAGCAAAAGAAACCTATGTAGTCAGCTTGGCGTGTGTGTGTGTGTATGTGTGTGTGTGCGTGTGTGTGTGTGTGTGTGACACTTGCTTCAGTACGCTGTAACTCAACAAGGGAAAGTTGGACTAAACTGAAACTTGGTATATGGATCTGTCATAGTGAGAAGGTGTGCCCTATTGTTTTTGGTGGAGGTCAAAGGTCATGTGGGGTCACCAGGGGTCAAAGACTGAAAACCTTGTTTGCACGATATCTCAAGGTAGGAAGCTTGGATAAATTTCATATGTGATATGTAGATGCATTATGGAGAGAAGATGAATGCTGTAGCTTTTGTTGGAGGTCAAAGGTCATCTGGGGTCACCAGCAGTCAAACACTGAAAACTTGTTGTTAAAACAATATCTCAAGTTAAGAAGCTTGGATAGATTTCATACTTGGTATGTGGATGACTTATGGTGAGAAGATGAATCCTGTCATTTTTGGTGGAGGTCAAAGGTCATTTGGGGTCACTGAGAGTCAAATACTGAAAACCTTGTTAACGCAATATCTCAAGGAAAAAATCTTGGATAGATTTCATACTTGGTATATAGATCCACCATAGTGAGAAGCTGTGCCATACAGTTTTGGGTGGAGGTCAAAGGTCATCTAGGGTCACCAAGGGTCAAAAACTGATAACCTTGTTGTTAGCACAATATCTCAAGGTAGGAAGCTTGGATAAATTTCATACTTAGTGGATGCCTTTTGGTGGGGAAAAAATTTTGGTGGAGACCAAAGGTCATCTGGAGTCACTGGAGGTCAAACTGTGCAAACCTTTTCAACTCTATATCTCAGTGTAGGAGGCTTGAATAGATTTTTGCTTTGAGGTGTTGCATTAAATCTAGCAGAAAACCCATATGAGATTTGTTGATGTCAGAGTTGAAATCACCAGATGCCAAAAAGCAAATTCCCAAGAATTCCTAAAGTCAAAAAATATAAGCACAAAACTGTATCATTGACTGAAAGATGTGGGACATCTTTCAGAGATGCCAAGTATCTCAATTTTAATTGAAATTACAGTATTATGATTTTAATCCATAATCCTGCCATTATGAAAACGTGCATCAAGTACTACTTTTTAATATTGCAGAAGATTCTCTGCCCACAAAGCAGAGGACTGTTGTGAAAGTTCACTAGACAGACAACATTTGTCCTTAGATTAGGACATGTGAGCTTGCAGGAATTGGAAATTAGAATTGATTAATTAAATGCTACTATGGGTTGTTAGTTTTATAAAGAGAACCAAGTTACTGATCATTTGGATCAGATACCATTGAGCGTGCATGAATTGTGATTGCTTTAATTGAATAAAACAAATTGTAACTGTATACTGTCTGTGTTGATATCCCCTGAAGTGCCTGTAGGCTGTATTTCTTCAGAACAATTTATTTATGCTTGAATGTGTTAACACAAGATGTGCATTGTCTACAGAGCAGATTTTGTGAATCAACAGAAATACTGGTTTATTCAGTAGTTGGCTCAGTTTCATTACATTCAGTAAGGAACCACAGTGCCCATTGGGCTCTTGTTTATTTCGTATAGCAATTTACAAATTTTGCATAGCAGTTTCGTTGTTGACAAAAAAGTAATCCATGTCAGTTTAAATAAATGTTGATTTCAGTGAACATATTTTCGTATTGAAGCAACTTATTTTGAAGGTTCATATTGTTAAAGGAATGATCGACCGTTTAAACGGCACCGAATTCAACCAAACGGTGTTTAAACAAATTACCTTTTAAACATACGACGGGAGTTTTGCATTTTCACTTCCCGTGTTTTGCTTTGATGTCTTTTCATTAAATGATGTTTATTTGCCAATTTAATGACCACATGAGGCTTCAAAAATAAGTGACTTGAGGCTTCGTACATTCATAGCATAATATCTGCGTGATCTCACCTACTATTAATTCCCCTAAACAAAACGCAATGCCTTCGTCATCCCATTCGTTGCCCAAATCTGCTTATTACTACTGTACACAGTAGGGCCTTACAAATTGATTCACACTTTCTCAGTTTACTGTTTGACCAATTCGTAGCCCAGGTCTCTCACAGAACGAACGGTAAAACAGAAATACTTAGATGCCCTCAGTTTTCAATGCAGTTAGTTACTTGGCAATTTCACACGATCCTATACCATGTATTACGTATACAAAAGCAGAAGATGTAGGCTCACATGTGTTTGTTTTAAGTGTTATTAGTTTCATACAGCAGTCTGTAATGCATGCACACACTATGTATTCCTAAATATCTGTTCCATGCTGTGCGCAAATCAATTTGAGGAACGATCAAATACAGTATCCAGTGCATCAAATTTTCATTCACAACTCATGGGGCCAATCACAATTGCGTAAATACAGCACCCTTTTATATCACACAATTTAACATGTTTTACATAAAAGTTAGCACACACCGTCACTGATGCACACTGTGAGGTAACAACTGTAAAAAGTAGGTGTGAAACAAAGTCAAGTCCAATCTTTGTGTGGATGCTAGAATGCCTGTACAAATTACTTCAATCGATTTGTAGGTTTGTGTCGCGAATCTGCGAGGCGTTGAAATTTTGGTAGGCCTATCGTTACAGTGCTTCAATTGCATCACAAACTGCGACGCGATACCGGCTATTGCGGACCGTGTATGTGAACATGTGTACAGTAACTACTGTAAAACAACTGTTGTACTCAAAAGTGATGAAGGTTCCCTGATTTAAAATCTATTGGAATTATTACTTGAAGTCCCCAGCTTTGATTGAAGGGATTGCTGCTGACATGCATAACAAGCAGGACAAACAAATTTTGCATAGAACAAGACTGGCCCAGTGCAATGTACTCATGTGTACAATAGCCAACAGCTACGCAGTTAAGTAAATGACCTGTCCCTCTTTTAGTATACAAAATTTACATTGCTTGGCAGTCAATAATGTATATCTATTCCGTATGAAGGAGATATTTTCAAGCAATTACACAGGTAGTCATGTAATGTATGTGATCATACGAAAAGAAAGCATTCAGTTAAGAGTCAGCACATCCACTCTAACAAGATTAAGAGCTAGTCAAGCGACAAGGAAAGGCGTTGTTTTAACATGTAAAATAGATTTCAGACTGATCTACTTTTCGTATCCACCATAAAAGAAGGACAAAACATCCATGGATGATGGAAGAATTCTTGAAAATTTAAAAAAAAATAGCCATAACATCACAGTTGGCGCTAGGCAGTGCGATTGCGGAAATCACGCATCAGCAAATGAATTCCCGTGAATTCAAGGATGGAGAGGGAAAGTTGCGCAACTGATTTTCACTTAGCAGGAAATAAAATATACCCGTTCTCCTTGTGCCCACACATTTTCTGCAAAGACACTAAATCTGAAAGTATTTGCCTGATGAGCGACAAGGTCTGTAACAACAAACCTGTAGCCGTTTGTAGGAAGACGGATGTTGAGGTCACGCAAATTAAAACCAAGGTCCCGACAGAAGGCACAGGCAGAGTTTTATGTTTCCCACGCTGTTTATTTCTGTAACCTCCGTGGAAACTGAAGAAAGAAAAACGCAATCAATATGTAAACAAAATAACATAAATAAGCAATCAATGACTAACTCAACAATAAACTCGCATCTTCTATCAAATAAAAAAATAGACTGTCAAAATGGACTGTACAAAATATACTCTGGACAAACTAGAAAAGCTATTTAACGTGAAATCAATACTAAAATTATGGCTCAAAACCAAATTACCAACTTCGCGTGTTTGCTGACCCATTTATAATGAAGACCCGTGACATGAATTTGCTAAATTATACTATAGTTCCCAAATATCCCTCCAAATGCAATAAACAGTGGCAAGTAGGGCCTAGTGGCAAGTTTAACATACGTCTTTGGCTTCTCTATGGGAACATTCACAAATAAAGTATCTGCCACCCCTGTGATGAGATGCAACAAAAGGACAGGATAGGCACCTGATGATGAGGCTGAGGGTAGGTCTGGAAAGGCATGGCGAAAGGTATGCGAGTTACCTTCTATACTCACAAAAGGCCAGCTGAGAATTTACTGAGTATGAGTATGGAAATGTAGTCTGAGGGCCATGGATTCATAGGGCAAAAGGCTAATAAGTTTTCACGTACTAGAGGGCAGTGTTGTTAGCAGTTAGGACTTGATTCCTTTACAAAACTGCTCCAGTGAGTATCCTTGCAAAGACACATTCCACAAACTGCATTGTTTCAATGGAGCACAGTCCCCATATCCAGTATGGAATGGATTGTAAGATAATGCTGTGGAGACAAGGTACGTAATCTGTATGCTACACAAATTTCTTGGTACAGGCGGGTACTATACAGGGTTGTGAGTCGCAGAATTAGCACATTCAGTAGGGTGAAATTTACAAAATCATTGATTGATCGATTGATTATGACTGTTCGAAATTACTTGCAGCTTTCAAGTAAATAATTCAAAGAAAGATAAATAAGATGTGGAGAGACATTCAAAAAGGGCGATTCGAAATTATTATTCCATTCACGCAGTTTCACAGCTGTTGGCAAGCCAGTACAATGCCATGTTGTTCATACTACTGTTGAGCTGGCTGGCACAGTACACATAGGTCCTATGCGCATGTTTAATGTTTACATACAGGCCACATACTACTCAGGCATTAGATTGTCAGGAGTGAAAAAAAAAATCCTTCCCGGATATTCCCAACAGTCCCTGGGTTGGTCTGCATAAGGGGTTTGGACATGCAAGCAGAACAGGACCTTGCTTCGTGTGTTGAACAGAAGATCTGACTGAGGCCATCTGCAGGGGTCGCATGGTTTGTCCATGATGTAATATGTATACGAATCTCATGGTAGAACTAATGATGAAAATTTGTATACAACTGCAAAGCAGACTTGTGTTCTTTTGCTCCGCATTACCTTGCATTACATGTTTTGTGAGAGCAACCTCATGGATAGCTAGATGCACAGGTTACAAGTGCTCATCTGTAATCGTCCTTTCTGAGTAGCGAATGATACAAGGACTTACAAATGCATTTTTTAGGATTTTTTCTGTTTAGAGGTGACCTTATGTATCAAGTTGTGTGCGAAGAGATGTTGGATGCATTGCTCTAACAGGTTGTGTGATTGAGAGAGTTCACAGAGATTTGCACTTTGCAGTCAGCATAAGTGTGTTGGCCAAGTTAAGTGTTTTGTCTGGAGAAGTGACCTACTTTGTTAGTATGTAGGGTAGGCCTGTATTAGTTATGTACACAGGAGCAAGCCAAGTCGTCCCCAAACCAACTCGGCCCCAGGCCAAGTCCCTCCCAGACTAACTTAACCCCTTGCCAACTTGCCCTAATGCCAACTCGGCCCCAAGCCAAGTCGGCCACAAACCAACTCGGCCCCAATATGAAAAATCTGTACTGTAGACAGAGTATCTCAATTGAGCAAACTTATCGTCCATATTCAAGGATCGAGAATACTCAAACTGGTCAAGAACCCCTAAAACATGTCACTGACATACATGTTCAAAAAGCGGCAAATGAGGATCAGAAGTATATTCGCAAGTTTCAGTTGGACTATTTTCTCTATGGGGCAACTTTCCAAAGAGAGGCTTAAAATTTTTGCCTTTGCCTAACATGTAAAATACTGAACCTGTAACCTAGACTTCTGTATCTGCATTTAATAGTATACTGCACAGTTAAGGCCTGCCCCTAGAGGTGGAGGGCCGATTAAAATCTTTCAGTACTGCTTGTTGTTAAGTGGTTATAAATGTTTTATTTGTTCTCTAACATTGCAATATGCATGGAAAGTCTTATGTATGGACAGGATGACATTGTCTAAATTTCTTACATTATATATACATTTTTGGCTATATTAGCCCTATAAAGTACAATGAGAGTGTGATAAAAATAATATTTGGCCCATCAACAAATACTTCCAGGCAAATTTGAATGTAACTTGGACCAAATAATGAATGAATAATCAGTGATGGTCAGTGAATGGAGTTAAAGGACATGTAGGGTTAGTTGGGGGTCATTTCATAAAAAAGCAAAAAGTGCTGTCTCCAACGAGTCAGTGACAGTCGTACTGTAGGTGTTTAAAATTGTGATGTAACTTTGGTAGTAATTTACATCATTGAGGGTGTTCAAAAGTTTTTAGTCACTGGTAATGTACATAGTGATCATTTTGGTACTCGGACACAACTCTGGACATAAAATCAATTCTGTGCGGAATTATTCCTAAAAAAATGACATACATTGCTTCTATGAGACACACCTACACATCCTTTACTCACATTCTATCAAATGTATGACTGTATTGAGATACAGCAGCATTGCTGCTCTATAGTTTGGATTTGCTTTTAACTTACAGCATATCACGGATGTAGTTAGTTAGATGAGGTTTAATGTCCCAGTCTCCAACCAATTGGTTCAAGTCGAGATGACCACGGCCTTTTTTTCAATTGTGGCTCACTGGCTTGTTTTTCCTACTCCATTGCTTGCTGAGCACCAAGCACAAAGGCAGTAGGTTCCATTTTTAAAGTCTTTGGTATGACCCGGCCAGGATTTGAACCCTAGACCTTCCGGCTGCAAGTTGGATGCTCTAACCACTTGGCCACTGAAGTTGGCTGTCAAGGATGTAGCATAGATATATACAGTCATGACAGACATTTATTCTAGTCATTTATTGTTCATAGCCAAGTTCTCCCCAGTAAAACAGGGCCTTACACTGCTTTCTCAGCATAAAGTCAATGCTGAGTTCATGTTAGTAGGCATACTTTTAGTGTTACAGTTGCATATTATATATTTCTGAAAAAGACGTACATATTCCTGTTTATACAGTATTAGTAACCATACAGCCCAGTGTACTTTTGTCTTCAGTTGACTTTCCTCATTTCCAATGGCAGTTCACAAAGTGTATATATATCTTCAAGGTCATGTGACATGCCACCAAAAAGAGCTGTTTCACTTGTTAGTTAAAGAATTAAGTCCTCCAATCAAAGATCTGTTGGAATTATTTCAATATCTTTTACCGTTCTCAAAATATACATCTTCAAAGTTTGATGGTTTCTGAAGAAACTAATTGCCTATGCAAAAATAATGATGTGGAGTGTTGCAAAGTGTTATGATTTCTTTTGTTAACCCCATATAAATTATCTCTTAATTACCGATCATATAGATTACAGTTTGGTGAATGATATCAATATTTTTCAAGGAAAAAATTTTAACTTTTATAATAAACCCCTCAGGGAATAACAATGCTACCAGTGCAGTGGCGTCACAAGGGTTGTTTGCAGGGGGGTCGAGTGACTCGACGTGCCGAATTAATGAGGGGGATTTAAAGAAAACCTGTGTACTATACCATGCCATTGCGGGGCATACATTGCATAAAATTTGTATATAGTAGAGGAACATAGTTTTACGCTGATTTAATGTTTTTCCCGGAATCTAACGTGTGAAATTGTAAAGCGCGCGAAGCGCACGAAAGTTTTTTTTCCAGTATGGCCTACACTTAAAGGAATCTGTACTTATTTAAAGCTTAAATAAGTCAATTGTCGGGGCAGTTGGGCCCCGGATCGGGCATAACTTACGTTGTACTTTGTTCATCGCGTCACGAGCCGTACCGCACTACAGACACAAGAGAACATTAACTCATTAACTAGGTTTAGCCAAATAAGATGAAAGTCCCGACATTTACTTAAATCCATGTATTTTACTTATTAAGTTACTTTAAAAGGTGGAAAGGGTTTGTAATGCCATTAGCTACAAGTAACGGAACTGAGGAAGAGTGGGCAAAGCGTATACCGAAAATTTCGCAGAAATGACGCTCTTCAAGCTAAAATAAGTAAACCGACCATGAGTGGCCAGACAGAATTTTCCCGACAGATGGTCAGGCCATCCCAACTACCTACAGCCCCTAAATCGAAAGCTTGCGAGAAGGGGATATGAAGGAGCCTAACTACCCCATGTCATTGCAGGGCATATTTTGCATAATATCACTTAATAACTTCAAGAGCCGAGTTGCGCACCGAAAGTTTTCATTTGAATCTGAATCGTGAAATTGCAAAGCGCGCGAAAATTTTTGGTAGGCGTATACGAAAACATTAAACACATGTAATCATTAAGCGCAAAAAGCAAAAGAAGAAAGAAAAACTAGGGGTTGTAGACAGTATCGAGGATACGTACGTTGTATCGAAACCATCTGGACTACCCCGATGAAATATCCAAACTTTGCTCCGTGAGTCGCTCACCGACTGACCGTACCGCATGACACGCACAAGAGAACAGCAACCAGGCTTTTATAAAATTCACGACCTCTACATAAAATGTGCAATTTGCCTACATGTTACTTGGTACGGTGAACAGGACTTGTGCTATCTAGCTAGGTGGAGTTAGAGTTAGATTAAGTTTTACGGCTCAGTTTCTAACTAATTGGTCTAAGTAGGGCCGGCCAAGGCCCTTTTTCCAGTTGTGGCTCACTGGCTTGTTTTCTCTACTCCATTGCTTAAGCTGAGCACCAAGCACAATGGAAGTAGGTTCCATTTTTAGTCTTCGGTATGGACGTACCCAGACCTTCCGGCTACAAGTCGGATGCTCTAACTGAAGTGACTCTACAAAAATGTTGAGCTCTTAATAGAGAAATTGTTCTCTTGAGAGCAAAAACAGGAAAACCATCGGGGCGACTATTCGCCGTAGGGGACTGCATACTTTGTCGTATCATATCGACAAAGACTCCTCGACGAAACTGTAAAAATACCCCGACGGACAGTCTTCCTCAACAAGGGGGGGGGGCTATGGCCCCCTCCCCCATCCGGCGCCACCGTGCCCAAAACTAGTTCCAGCTTCCAACTCCCGAGATAAACTCGAATCCACGACAACATGCTTGGATTATGAAGACTGAAATACTTTCTTGAATTCTGAAGGCTGAATATGTGCAACACGCAACACCATCGTTGTCAACATACAGTACTTAATAAGCAAGGAATTCATATAGGCCTACAACAATCTATCTCCTCGAAGAGACGAGGACATCTAGTGCAGAGGCCCTGTACGGCTATACCACGGACTAACCTCGGAAGATGTTAATTTGGTGGCAGTGTTTCAACTAGCTGGCTAAGCTAGCTGGTGGCATCATAGCCCTCAATTTAAGTGCTCTTGCCGTCACGAATTAACAATTCACAGGAGGCAGAGGGGCGCTAAAAATACACAGGTTTTCATTTTCCTTTTCCTCCTCTTTCCGTCTTTTCTTATTTTTGTAATTCTTTCTTTCTTTTTCTCTATTTTTCTGTTTTTCGTCTTCGTTCATTTTGCGCCTCTGGTCCGTGTAGGGAGGAGCGACTGCCTCTCCCTTCCCCCCTTTGTTACGCCACTGAGTATACCGTCAATTTTAGGTACTTTTTATTTGTGAATTACCTCATGTTAAGATGATCAGTTGATGCGGATTCTTCCTGGATATGAAAGAGGGCAGGTTAATGTGTGGATGGTGCAAAATTTGGACTGGATAAAAGTGGTTTAGACCGTTTTGAAATTTGTCGGAAGAAAGTGGTCATCTGCGTCACCTTGCGGATTAATATTGGTGGGCGTATTTTTCGCTAAACTTCATCCCCTTACAGCTCAAAATTTAAACTGTCATGTTATAATAATTTTGTAATGCCATTATAGGTCAACTCGTCAGCTTTCACTTGAGGGGTTTCTTTTCTGGACTATGACTAGGCTGGGGAGGAGGGCATAACCGACACAAAATAGTGTGAAAGTCAGTGAAGAAGATAATGGTTTTTGAGCCCCCTTACGTATAGACAGTAGCGGTCAGATATCAAGAACCGTCTGTTACTCTGCAAAGTGGTTTTACAAAATATTTTTCTATTCTACCAGTTTTATTGAAAGACTACATGTTTGGAGAAAAATAATAATGAAGAATGCTCATATAAACATAAAATACAAGCGCGGATCCAGGATTATGAGAAAGGGGGGCGCACACACCGTCGGCCAAAGGCCGACGAGCGAGCGCCGAAGACGCGATGCCACGGCGGGGGGTTTGGGAGTTCTCCCCCAAGAAAATTTGAATTCTAGATGCTTAGATGAGCTTAGATATGATTTTCAAGGATCTGGGAAGCATATTTTCCATATATATAAAAAATCGTTGGTCATCGAAAAAAGGGGGGCGTGCGCCGGGTGCGCCCCCACCTGGATCCGCGCCTGAAATATAATGAGAAGTATCTTTGTCTTGACATGGGTGTGCGGGAGGAATTTCGTACGCGATTGAGGCGTTCTGCTTTGGAAGAGTGACATTGCTTATGTATGTGCCCGGAATATAAAGCGACACCCCCCCCCCCTCAGCCGTTCTGGGCGGTAGCCCCCTAAGCACAAATTACTATTTCAGGGCCAGAAATGTCGTTACCAGGGCAAACGTAATATCATTGGATATGGCTCTGTGCCAATTGGACGGCAAGCGTCCCCTGCACCCTGTGAAATGTTTTCCAGGACTCATGACCATTATGATAATAACATTTCAAATTACATTAAAGACTTGAACCAAGTTCATGACTTCATAACAAGGTTGGCAGCGTCAGATATTCCCCATTATTTATAGTCTATTACAAAAATCAAATTCTTAGACACCAATCATTCGATGCACATTTCGAAACCAAAGATACCAATCATGTTTCCGAGTTATAGCGAATTTGGGTTTGAAAGACTAACCTTAACACGAAATTACCACGAAATTTTCTTTCGACCAAACGATGTTCTTGCAACAAAATTTAAAATAATTGCAAAAGCTTTGTTCTAAGTCTATCCTGCAGTAAAAAGAATAAGGCAAGCCCGGCACAACACAAGTTGTATTGACTGCACTTAAAAGCTGTTTTCGCACCACAGCTTCCTCTTCTCTGTTTGAGCAAGTCCGTAGCCTGCAGGGGGAGGGGCAGGGGGACCTGTAAACATGTCACACCGGAAGTTGTGAAGGGTCAAACTGTATTTACGTCATCGAGACTTGCAAAAGTGATGCTTTACACGGACAGATTCTAAATGAAATTTTGTCACGTTTATCATACAAGTTACAGACAGAGCCGTAGCTAGGGTCATATGCTTGGGGGGAGGGTGTAAAGCTCAAAAATTCCGACTGGATGGATGTTTTTCCAATTGAATGGTGGCACGTAAATTGCACCTTCTTTTTATGCTCCCTGCGTTTGTATACAGCAGTGGGGATCCTTCCTTTGTCACTACATAAAGGTGCTGTTTTGGGGAGGGGCCCCCTCCCCTTTGAGAAATTTTTGTTAAGTTAAGGTTGCTTGGATGCAAAATGGTGGTATCCTTGGGATATTTTTGGAGCTGATCATATATGGCTAGAAAATGCCCATAATTGAATTCTAATTTCTCCGACTGGCTGGATGCTTTTTCCACCTGAGTGGCGGCGCGTAAATTGCACCTTTGTATGCGCCCTGCGTTTGTATACAGCAGTGGGGATCCTTCCTTTGTCACTTCATAAAGGTGCCGTTTTGGGGAGGGGTCTAAGGGGAGGGGCCCCTCCCCTTTGAGGAATTTCTGTTAAGTTAAGGTTGCCTAGATGCAAAATGGTGTTATCTATGGGATATTTTTGGAACTGATCATACATGGCCAGAAAATGTCCATAATTAAGTGAATTCCAATTTTTCCGACTGACTGGATTTTTTTTTTCCAATTGAGTGGCGGCGCGTAAATTGCACCTTCTTTTTATGCTCCCTGCGTTTGTACACAGAAGTGGGGATTCTTCCTTTCTCACGACTTAAAGGTGCCGTCCTGGGGAGGGGTCTAAGAGTAGCCTCCTTTGAGAAATTTCTGTTAAATTAAGATTGCTTAGATGCAAAATGACGCTATTTCTGGAATATTCTTGGAACTGATCATGTATGGCTAAAAATGTCCATAATTTAGTGAATTCTAATTTTTCGTTTGGTGAAAGCAGAGAGTATGTTGTCTAAGTGGAGAATACGTTGTCAAAAAACCTCTTGAAGCCCCCCTCCCTTTTTGGCTACTTTACTGCCTTCTATTCGGGCAAAGCTTTTACGCAAAAATACGTGCATGCAGTCAACAGAAACTTTCTTGGACTATTACGAAAATTTTCCTTTCCTTCATTGTGCATTATAAAAGGCATGCATCTAAGGCTGGCAGATACTTGTAAAGGGCCACCTGGAAGCTCTGGGGTGGTGCTCTGATTTACCGACATGGGGGCTACGTACCCTGACTGGGACAGCTACTCTAAGCCCCGACAGACGCAATAGGTTGCAGAACTCGAAATATAAGGCGCGCGATGCGCGCCGAAAAATTTGGGGTTATATTGAAAAAGATTTCACACCTTTGTTTTCATTCAGGAAAACTGAAAATGGGTTTAATTGAAGAATCTGCCCTACTTAAGAGCAAAACCATGAAATTTGTTGGGGCGACTGCATATAGTCGTCAGGGATTGCATTCTTTATCTTACCCATTAGGGCTCCCCTACAAAACTGAAAAATCTTTCTTACAAAATATGTTTGCTACGATGGCGAGGCTGAAGAAAGAATCTTCCAAAAGTTAGGAAAAAGAGGATAGAACTTCACAACGGTGCATTTTCGTGTTTCTCTAGAATCATGCCTACACGGAAGAACAATATTTGTGGAAACGTTGAATAAATCCAATACGTTTGAATTGGCGGACGTTACCACTAGATAGAACTATAGATGAAAGCGCGCGTAGCTCGCGAAAATTTTCTGAAGTTATAGAAAGAATCGTTACAGAACTTACTGGCTATGGGCCTGATAAATAGCCATTTTGAATATTTTCTGAGCATATCTATGTCTTCATCAATATTATTCGATCATGTAAAATTTTGCCCAATTTTGGGGGGCCAGGAAAAATTGAGGGGGGGGGGGCAAAGCCCCTCGCCCACGTAGAACCGCGCCTGGTATAATTACCTTAATAATGGTCATGAGATGGAATGCAAATCGTGAAGAATGCGCGCGAAGCGCACCGAAATTTTTCATTAAATAAGATTTCCATGACAAAACCTGCATTCAGAATCTGCATGCATCGAGACACTTTCAATTTCCAACAAACCAACATGGCACTCAAAAGCCAGTCTTTTACCTAGTAATTCCATAAACAGCTATTAACTTCTGCTTCTGTGCTTCTCCGAAAGTTGCTATCGGAAGATATTGATAATAAAAAACAACACTGAGGTAAGGTTTGAAGCGCGAAGAGCGCGCGAAAAATTTTGATAGTTTGAGAAGAATTCGTGATAGAAAATGATTACAAAAGATCCATCACATACATGCATACACATATATTCTGTGACAAAGGACAATTTTGATTCGATTTTACGTGAGGAAAATAACATATGGCATCAGTCTCACTTGATCTGGTTGGAAAATATATACAAAGTTTACACAGGCTCAGTCGGAAAAATGTGCTAGACTGAGATATCAGAAATTCTAATTGGTATTTCAGATTTTCCGACTATCGCCGCTCTGACGATCTGGCGGGGGGGGGGGGGGGGTGAGACACCCAACATCCCGGTCGCGACGACCTTGGGTACAGACTATCTTGTAAGGGTTTTCTCCAAAGTATTTCTATCGGATCATGCAAGAATATTTCATACTTTTATTTCTTTTTATCTACTTGTAGCTGCAACTGTGTAAACTAGTTTCATTTTGTAAGAAATATATTTTCATTACCACAATTCAATGGGTCATTTTCGTTCATTTATTGACATTTTTATAATCAACTTCTTAAGTTCGATTCACTACAAGAAACCCATTGAACGTTTTATAGTTTGAGACGAGCTCACCATGAGCTGTGACAGTCACTCAAAAATAAAGCCTAGACGTAAACATTCCAGCCTCATTAAGTCACGAGTATATTACAATGGAAGATTCGAACTATCATACGGCTTCCCAACCCCCCCCCCCCCCATCCCCTTTGCATGCAGATCCACGCATGGCACTCTTCGTCCAGAATGAGGCTCGTTTTACTCGTTCCACACAGTACGCAAAGTTGTATAAAAGTTTATTCAGGACTGTTTTCCCTTTAAAAGGTGAGCATCGTTGCCCAAGAAATTCTGAGTATTTTTGGTCTTCTGAATTGCAAAGTGGGACATTGAGTTACGTGCTTATATGTGGTAGGATTCGATGCACTGTGCTATATTCTCGGGACCTGCACTCAAAGTAAACCTCACAGTGATGGGGCGGAAACCTG
The DNA here is from genome assembly GCA_029531755.1 of Holothuria leucospilota. NCBI lineage: Eukaryota > Metazoa > Echinodermata > Holothuroidea > Aspidochirotida > Holothuriidae > Holothuria > Holothuria leucospilota. The sequence goes on from CM055975.1 coordinate 39,203,220, forward strand.
GAATAATCCAATGCAAGGGGATTTCGTCCGCCTGTATAACTGGTCAACGTACTCGATAAAGTCATGATGCGGATACTCCAGACGACGACTTTGCCATTGCTTGGTGACCACACGAAAACAATGAAGCACACGTGCACGAACGGCGTGGATTTCGCCGCACGTGTAGTAGACATATGCGCGTATACGATTGGTTGACAAATCAGCTGTCTGCATTTATTGGTGTAACTTGCAGTGATCCGCGCTTTCCGCCATCTTCCTCCAAAGGAGGGTACACTTTCTCCTTTGTGACATCATATGCATAAGGTCTATAGACCTTATGCATTGACATCACACTGATGTCATTTTGGGTGAAAACAATGAAGCACACGTGCACTCACGGCGCAGATTTCGCCGCACGTGTAGCAGACTTACGCGCGTATACGATTGGTTGACAAATCAGCTGTCTGCATTTATTGGTGTAACTTGCAATGATACGCGCTTTTCCTCCATTTTCCTCCAAACGAGGGAGCACTTTCTCTTTTGTGACGTCATATGCATAATGTCTATATAATACCATGCATTAACGTGCGTCAGCAGTTGATATGCCGTACAGCATTTTGTATTTCAAGTCTCAGGGCGCCCTCCCTTGTCGGCGTCACAGTTCCTTGTGACGTAACAGTCATATATCTAGCGCCTTTGGGTCATCGACCTCATTGATTATACTGTGTCTGACTGTGTCTTCATTTTTACTCTGCGTCTTTAGGGATAATGCCAAAGAGCGCATATGTACACATCGAAAGCCATGTTGCAGTGTTTCCTTTATTAGGAAACAATACATCAGTACAGTGTCGCCGACACTGGGGCAAAATTTCTTCCTGGATACAACTCGGCGTTGCAATGCGTTGATTTGCATTACGCCCTCTTAAAGGCGCTCACAGCTTTCACATACAACCAGTGCGTGCTGCTCAACCTGCGAGTCGTTTCATAAACTTTGGGCGAAAAATTCATCCCATACGTTGAAAACTTTAGGCGCACAACACCTCAACTCTCCTTAGCAACTTTGTTTGCAAGCTTCATATCAACTTCGTTGAACCAAGAAACCGACGTGTGAAAAGAGTGTTACACAACATTTTGAGAAAACATCGTAACTTTGGTGAGTAAACACGTATAGTAAAACCGGATACAAGCCCGGATAAATTGCTTCGTAGGCTTTAGGCTATATGCCCTCAAAGGCTTGGAAGAAAAACTTCCTCCACGACACTATCATGTATTTTTGTACGCCCCTTTTTCATTTTAGGCCCTAGCCACAGTGTCCTTTTGTGCATATTTCTCCTTTTCTTTATCCAAGCCGGACCGAATCAATCTTTCCAGATATATAAAAAATAACATGTTCAGTTAAACTTAAATCGATATGTTAACTTATTGTTTAAAGTCAAAAGTTTGAAATTCCTGACAAACTTTTTCGCTTCCCTGTGTTTCATATTTATCTTTTTTGAATCTTTAATCGAAACTGGAAAGAGGTGTAAACTTTTGTAATAAATGTGTTAAGAACAATTCTTGTATTTTTGTACTTTTAGAATACTAGAGCTTTTAACGTGTAAAGAAACTTGGTAAAACACTTTTAAATTTCCTATTCAGCGATGGGGAAAAAGATTTTTAGAAGACGACAAGTACGAAACAAGCCACGGCATAGAAGGTAACAGACTAAGTTTACTGTCAACTTTTAGTAATCAAACATGGTTGCATAATTATCTCGTTTTGTTTGAAGAAAATTTTCGCAATGTGGGCTGATTAGATAGTTGGATTGAAACAGACAAAGATGAGAGACCATCAATATCGTCTCTCCGATACGTAATGTTTCCATAAGTGAACTTAATGTTTCCTTCCTACAATATTCTATCGGAGTCAATTACTTATTTCAAAGAACGCCAAGGTAGCTAACAAACGAATTGGTTTCAATCCTAGATTTGTAGTGGACAAATTATTCTGGTGGTTCGCCTGCTTCCAACCTTCAGAGGAAGACGTTGACACAAAACATGTGACAAAAGAGGACAGTTCACCATCTCTGACAGGGACAGGTATCGATGGTGATCAATCCAAAGAAAATCACAAGGTTCGCTGACTCAACGTGCTTCCCTCAGAAGTGCCAGTAAGAACAAGAATGGGCAGATCTATCTAGCAGGAGACTTCAATCTTCCTGATATCGATTGGTCCTCTAGATCTGTCCAACCTGGCTCACAGTATCTTGACTTATCTAAATGTATGCTTGACATATGCAATGAATTTGGCCTTGACCAAATGGTTAGTGAGCCTACTAGAGTTAATAACATCCTAGATATTTTCTTGACAACAAATCCTACTCTAGTTGATAGGTCTACCCTGATACCCGGCATTTCTGACCATGACGGCATTCCCATAATTATGATAAGTACTAGGCCCAAAATATCTAAGCAAAGGCCTAGGAAGGTTTATAGTTACCACAAAGCTGACATTCATGGCATCAAATCTGAGCTTTCTAAGTTCAGTGCAAACTTGACTAAACAAGAGTGCTCTGTACAGACTATGTACTCTGCACTTGAGGGAAAAATCAAAGAGGTCATGGATACGTATGTTCCATCTCGTATTGTCAGAAAGACGAACCAAACCCCCTGGATTGATAAGAATATAAAACGTCTATTGAATAGAAAGCAAAGGGCCTATAACACTTGGCGTAAAACGCGTACTCCATCCTCCTTTGAAAACTTCAAAACCCAACGCAAATTAACTCACAAAACAACAAGAACTGCTTACAGAAATTATGTTAATACAGTGTGCACCGATTCACCTAAACGTTTCTGGTCTTTCATTAAAAATTTTAGATGTGATAGTGTTGGTATCCCTTCCTTAAAATCTGATGGGATACTTGTTTCGGAGAACACTCAGAAGGCTAACATCTTAAATGAGCAATTCAAAAAGGTCTTTACACGGGAGAATGACATCTTGCCTCCAGTTGACTCAAACACCATACCTACCATGCCTGATATTGAGGTTTCTTTAGAGGGTGTTGTCAAACTGCTTAAAGAGCTGAACCCAAACAAAGCCTCAGGTCCTGATGGTATACCTGCTCATATCTTGAAACTGGCTGCCGAGGAGGTAGCCCCTGCCCTCTGTTCCATTTTTCAGAAATCACTGGACACTGGTGTTTTACCATCCTCTTGGCTATGTGCCAATATTAGTCCAGTCTTTAAAAAAGGTGACCTTTCCCTCGCTTCAAACTATAGACCGGTCTCTCTTACTTCAATTTGCTGCAAAGTCCTTGAGCACATTATACACTCTCAAATTATGGGTCACTTTGATAACTACTCAGTTATCACAAACAGGCAACATGACTTTAGACAACGCCATTCTTGTGAATCTCAACTGATCTTAACAACCAATGATCTGGTGCAATCTTTAGACCATAGATCCCAGACTGATATGATAATTATGGATTTTCTAAGGCTTTTGATACGGTCCCTCATAACCGTTTACTTTGTAAGTTACAGAATTATGGCATTAAAGGCCATACTCTTACTTGGATTTCTAACTTCCTTAAGTTACGCAAGCAGAGGGTTGTGGTGGGTGGTGATTTCTCGGATTGGGTGGATGTCATCTCTGGTGTCCTCCAAGGTACTGTTTTAGGTCCTCTCTTATTTTTAGTCTATATTAATGACCTGCCTGATAATATCTCTTCTGAAGTCAGACTTTTTGCTGACGATTGTGTTATTTATAGACAGATAAAGAATAACCTTGACCAGGTTCAACTCCAAAAGGATTTAAACACCCTTTCTGAGTGGCAAAATAAGTGGCAAATGCACTTTAACACCAAAAAGTGTTTTTCTATGAGGATCACTCACTCAAGGAATCCAAAACTTTTTAATTATACTTTAGACAAAGATATCCTTGAGTCCACTGCCTCTCATACTTACCTAGGTGTTGACATTTCAAACAATCTTACCTGGAATAGACATGTTAACCATATCACTTCGTCTGCAAATAGGTCTCTGGCGTTTATCAGAAGGAATCTATACTCCTGTCCCAGGAGTGTTAAAGCTAATGCCTACCTTACTCTTGTCAGGCCTTTATTGGAGTATTCATCTTCCGTTTGGGATCCCTACACCGTTTCCCTATCCAATAAGGTTGAGCAAATTCAACGTAGGGCTGCTAGGTTTGTCTGTAATGACTATTCCCCCCATAGTAGCGTGACTGAAATGTTAAAAGATCTAGGGTGGGATAGCCTTAAAGTCAGTCGTACTGTCAACAGGCTAGCAATTTTTCACAAAGCCAGATTGGGTCTCCTAGCCTTGCCAATGAACAACCTTCAACCGGTCCGGCGGCCTTCTAGGCATCATCATTCAAATAGCTTTTTACATATACCAACCAATAAGGACTGCTACAAATACAGTTTCTTTCCTCGGACCGTCAGGGACTGGAACCTTCTCCCCCAGAACATAACAGATCTCGAGGACCCCAAGCAGTTCAAGAGCGCAGCCTTGAGGATTCTCAGACAGGACGACTAACTTCATGCGCACACCCAACCCTGCACGTTTGACTCCACCAGGAGTGTTGTGCAGTATTTATCCAGATCCAGATCCAGATCCCTCTTCTAAGATTCTGACTTCTTTGATGCAGAAGTATTTTTTCAAGAACAAGTTATCTTTTCTTCCAATTTTAAGTTACAACTTTTTATTTTGATATTCCTCCTACTTAATGCATACTACTTCTCCTTTCCAGGTTTCAAACGCCGTTGACTTCAGAACAGTTCAGCTGACTCTCACCAGACCAGCAAAAATGAAGCGTCCAACAACCAAAATGAGAGACAGGACTGGTAAGTGAAGTAAGTTTTTCTTGTTCGTCAGTTTCCATAGAAGTCTTGTTAAAATCGAAAAAAATGAGCCAACAAGTGACTGCCTATCCAAAGAAACCTTACAGAATTGACGAAGAGTGTACAAACTTCCTTGCAGCGTGGGTCAAAAAAAAAAATAATAATAATTAATTGAATTTTAGCCGCATAATCGCTTAGAAATAATTTCACGATAAACATACTCTGACGATTTTGGGGGGTCAGGTTTAACTTATAAAAGATACATACACGTCAATAATAAGTTATTTCTTCGACATCTACAGGCCCGTAATCAAGGCGGGCCAAGCCCCCCCCCCCCTCTAAAAGATCAAAAATTACTATTGCCGTAATGCATTTTAGTATTTTTCGCCCCATCTGGAAAATTTTTCTCCCCCAGATGCTTTTTCGTTTTTCGCCCCCCTTCAGCACCTTGTCTGGCTACGGGCCTGGACACCTAACTTAACTGATCCCGTTAATATCATTTTACAGCTTATCAAACCTTATCTCCCCTGTTGTGCACCATCTCGTCTCCATCTGTTCGATGATGGGGTTTTCTCAAAGATATTACAAGCATAGATTCCAAACTTAAAATGGCGCGTTGACTCCCCATGGAGGCCAATCACGGACTTCTTATATACATTGAAGTCCGTGAGACCAATATATCGGGGCGGAAGTGCTGATCACTGCTCAGTCGTTTTGAAAACAAACAGGCAAATGAATGTCTTACAAAAGTATTAATACTTGTTATTTCGGAATATTGTCGACTGAAGAAGTACTACCCCTCCATAAATTCCACTTGAACAAGAATAACTTATTTCTTCAAAGCAGCATTCCACGTATTTACACTTGAACATGAAAGCACAATGACTGGTTTTGCAAGTTCATGGACATTCATTGGTCAGTTTCTATGGTATCTTCAAGTGACGCACTTTTATATACGCGTTCAATTACATACGCGCTCACAACGGGACAGCAACAAGCGCGTTTGTTTCCAGAGTGCGCAGAACTGTGGGTCAAATATTCCGGATAATACACAGAGAAATGTATTCTGCGCGTATAGAACGCGTTGAAAAAGTGCACCCGCGCTAACCTCTTTGAACAGTGGAATTTTCTGTAACGCGTTCTTATTGTTGTACGCAGATCGCGGAATGGAACGACGCGCATGTCAAATTTACACTTCCGCCCCGATATATGCGTCTCCATGAGGAGTCACTGTGTAGGTATAGGAGTCTGGAATCTATGCTTATAATATCTTTGGGTTTTCTGACGTACCAATCTTCCTCCCGGAAAACCTGGAAGATGTCGAGGACAGCTTCGGGATGCCCATATTTCTAGGGGCTGGGAATTATGGGGCTGTTCAGTTGAAGAGAATCAAAACCACAAGAAGATTATGTGCTGTGAAGAGCCAACACAGACATCTCAACGAGCAAGACGCGATGAAGGTATCAACGAGCTTAAAAAACTACGTAGATATTTACACCTGAACTTGCCATACCTTTCTTTAATTCGGTTTTGTGGATCGTTCGCCTCTTTATGAATATTTTCATATGGTAGCTTTAGATTACATTGGGAAACTTAAACGTGGATCTCACCAAGCGTTAAAATAATTCTCAACTGGCATAGAAATTGGTGACATGTACATAAAATTGGCAGACCTGTAATACCATGCTCGCTCACAAAAAATGCCTTAAATATACCTGAATATTTGAAATTGTGAAAAGATGGGAAATTGTGGTTACTTAAAATTGTTGAGCAAGGTTTTGTAAAATTGCAGAGAAAAGACGAAGAAGGAATGCAATTTATTCTTAAGTCTCTTGACATTAAAAATTGAAGAAGTCTGTGTAATTGATAAGGACGAAACTTTATCAAACTGTTCCTTTCGAAATTAGAAGCGAGTGAATAAATTAATTAATCCCTTTTCGGAGAAGATAAGAGGCCTTTTGTGGCAAGAAAACATCTCTAAGAACTGAGACATTGAGGCAATTTAACAGCACTGTTGTTTTAAGCTCGCCACTATTGTGGTTTGTCTTGGAACCTGCATGTGTGCTTGTGTCTTTTAGTGAATATGTTTTCTTGTTTTTTCTGTGTCTTCTTTTCAGAACTTCTTTCGAGAAGTGCGAGTATTAAAGTCCTTAGAAGGGATCGAAAATGTCCCTGTGTTCTATGGACTCACAGGTACAATGGACGGTGGCGCTATACCTGCGATAGTTCAGGAGTATATCGGTGATGACGGCTCACTACATGTAACGAGCCTTTATGACGTCATTGAAAAGAGTAGTAATAGAACAGTTTCTTCAATTAGCATTGCAGATATATCGCACACTACAAGATATGCATATCAGAGGATGGCTTCACGGCGATTTGGAAGGAGACATTTTACTACAGTTTAACGAGACGTGCGATGAGAACCAATGGGACATATTTGACATTGAAACACCCTGGGAACAATGTGATGGATTTGCCTTCACTGAGATATCTTCATCAACTGATGTTTACATTAAGCTGATTAACTTTGGTTTGTCTTTTCATGTTGACGATCGGCAGGAATATCGCCAGTATTCGGAAGAGAATCAAATCAAGATTCTCCAAACTTGTAAACATGTCGCACCGGAAGTTGTGAAGGGTCAAAGTGTATTTACGTCATTATCTGATGTTTATGCATTAGACTTGTTATTTAAAGATATGATTCGTACATTGGGAGACTTTTTGAACCTGATGGGAAATCAATGCATGAACATAAAACCAGAGAGGAGGCCAAAAATTAGTGACGTTATCGAACGGATTGAGTTTAAACTACTCCATACGGATCTGTAAAGTTCAAAAACTTGCAAAAGTGATATGCTTTAAATGGACAGATTCTAGTAGAATTTTGTCATCACGTTTCTCATACAAGTTACAGACTATCGTGTAAGGATTTTCTCCCAAGTATGCGCAAGAAGTTGCCAAAACTGATTTTATATATATATATCCTGGGTAGGACGTTAAACTGCATCCGGTTGTGGAACTTGTTAAATCGTGGGATAATGAGGTTACCCTTTGCCACAACTGCCTCCGGGACACCCTTGGGCAAGGTGCGCCTGTATTTTTGGCCCAGTTTTGTTCAGTTTTTTGTTTTTGTGTAAAAAGTGTAAATAGTGTACATAGTGTACATACTGTAAATATAGCAAGTTGACTCCACCCGGACCCCTCGTGGCAGGTGGACCCCGCCCCGGATCCCTCGTGGCCCTTTGGGGCAGTTTGTGATGATTGTTTGGTCTGGTGTTTTGGTTTCTTTGGTTGTTGTTGGGTGGTGGTGGTTTGGTCTGGTGTTGTCTTTCGTTGGCAGTATGTAGAAATATTGGTTTAGGGTGGCCGGGGGGGGGGGGAGGTTGGTTTGTGGGGTATTGGGTTGTCAGTGTGTGTGTGGTTCTATTGTTGTGGTGAACATAATTTTCTGTTTGATTTGGTGGTGTGTGTTTAGTTTTGCCTTTGTGTTCCTGTCCGATCCGGTTTGAGTTTTTGTTTTTTGTTTGTATGTGCCGTTTCGATCACTTAAAGTGTACCTAAAGTCTGAAAATTCAAAAATATATATTACAGAGCATGAAAACTGAATTTCAAAGGTCCAATTCCCATCTTCACAGGACTTTCTTAAGCTGAGATATAAAATGTTGAAGTTTATTCACTCGATTTAAAAAGGTAGATTGCGCAATAATTTGTGATGTCATTGTTGTACTACTCAAATTACAATCTTTGTATTTCTTTGTTTTTCTGAAAGCCACCGCACCTTGTGCCAAAATGTGATCGCGTTCTTACTGCTTTGGGGTGACTTGACTATATAAGCCCTCTCTGTACAGCATGTCATGCAAGAAAACAGGAAGCGGTCAAGGTCATATAAACATTTTTAATTTTAAAAGAAAACAAAGCATTTAATGTGAGTTGTACAACAAGAATGTCAAAAATTATTGCGCAATGAACTGTTTGGATTTAAGTGAATAAATTTTAACATTTAATATCTCAGCAATGGAATAAGCTATGACAATGGGAGTTGGACCAATAAGATTAATTTTGTAACCTCTAAAATATATATTTTTGAATTTTTAGACTTTAGGTCCACTTTAAAAAGCACGCCATATATATATATATATATATATATATATATATATATATATATATATATATATATATATATATATATATATATATATATATATATATATATATATATATATATATATATATATATATATCGGACAATGCAAGAATATTTCATATTTTTATTTCTAGCTTTTTATCTACTTGTAACTACAACTGTGTAAATAATTCATTTTGAAAGTAATATCTTTTCATAACCACAATTCAGTGGATCATCTTCGTTCATTTATTGAACTTAATAATCAACTTCTTAAGTACGCTTAAAGGGGAATTTTCATGATCCCAGACAGTTCCAATTCTCCCAACTATGCATCTTCTAGCTCCTCCCATAAATGTATGAGGCTCTTCCTTGTGCAAGAATAAACCTGTTTTATTGCTTAAGGCCATGTCCTGGTGAGCACACAAGGCTATAAAATGTAATAAAAGTACTCTTTCTGCCTTGTGTGGAATGTGAGCTACTCTGCATCTTTCAAATTTTCAAACTTTGATGTCAATCAAACAGCAGTCACCAACTGAGAATTTTGATATACATACACTAAAAATATACTTTGGGGTGATGACAGTCTGTCTTTAACAATTAGAAACCCAATAAACATTCTATAGTTTTAGACAAGCTCACCATGAGCTATGACAGTCACTCCACCACAAAGTCCAAACGTACATTCCGGTCTCATTAAGTCACGAGCATATTGCTCTCGAAGATTCGAAATCTCATACCGCCTCTCAAGCCCCCACCCACCTTCGCATGCAGACGCGCATGGCCCTCAGGGGTGTTAAATAGCTGGATGGAACCCTTCGTCCAGGATGCGGTTCGTTTTCCCCACAATAAGAAAAACTGTATAAGAGTGTATTCAAGATGTTTCTTCTTTAAAAAGCAAGTATAATTCCCAAAGAAATTCCAAATATTTTCTGGTCTACTGATTTGCAAGTGGGACATCGCATCACTTGACTGTGTGTTATAGGATTTGATGCACCTGGGCCATCCAGGGACTTGCGCTTGAACTGAAGATTACAAGAATGGGACCCTCTCGGATCAAGGGGATTGCAGCTTCTCCATCTTATAAATCACGAGTTTATTACACTTGAAGATTTGAAATTTCATTTCCTCTCCCAACAACCTTAAAACATAAATTACGGCTAGGGGTGTCAACTTGCCGGTTGCCCTCCCCCTTCGTTCAGAATGCGGTACATTCGTTTTACCCTTTCCATACAGTTCTCAAAACTGTATAAACGTGAGTTAATCGTATTTTTCCTTTAAAAGACAAATAAGGTTGCAACAAGAAAGAGCGCAGCGGTACTGACAAGGTAGCCTACACACGGCCGACTTTGAATGTCAAAATTTCAAATCGTCGTCCCGAATGTCTTCTCGTGCGATAAAAATGTTATCTAAGTAGCTGACGTCGATTAGTTAAACCTTTAGCAACCACATACGATATTCCTGATTATTATACGAAAATTTTCAGCCCCCTTTTCAGTCTTTTCGGAACTGGAATATTTCTGACATGGTTGAAAGTCAAATTACACTGGGAAATGCCAAAATGTAGGGGCAAAAGTCTCTCAGCACAGCCGCTCTTCCTCCCCCTCGAAAAATCAGAGAGAATATATATGTGAAGTATCTTTTTGTACATTCTTGAATGAAAAGAGGTACAATAACAGAAGTGGGTTGCAGAATGCAACATTTATTCTAGATCTGCAGCTTTCATTACAAGTCATTCAGAAGACGGTCACTGGGCCAGTATTTCACGGGGCACACCCAGGCCCGTTCACATTCTCCCTCCTCGCCATGTTATATTTAAAGTATCAATGAAGTGGTTAAAACGATCAAGCAACACCTACTATAAGCCAAGATAATTTGAATCGAATCTGAGACAAGCATGTGAGCATTAAATTCAATTTGAGAAAGAAAAAATTCGTCCGGGGGGCTGAAGGATTAGAGTGTCCTAATTATTGAACTGATTGAGACACATTCATTTGAAATTGTGACTGCAAATGACCTTGTTAAACCTCACCATCACACCCCCCCCCCCCCAACCTCTTTCTCTCGATCATTCTTATTACCTTCTATCTCAAATTACGATGTACGTTACAATCATGTTACGAGGCCTTAGTTGTTTTCTCTAAAGTCTCACAAAGCCTCACACTTTAAGGACACTTTATTGTGCAATTACTTAACAACTCTCCTTCAAACTGTTGGAAAAGCTTGTTTAGATAGAGGTTCTTTTCTACTTCGTAAAGACACAGGTGTTTATTTACTTGACAATTAAGCACTGTATGTCAATCTTGTTTAGCGCGCATGAGCATTTCTTTCGTTTTAGGATTGAAAAAAAAAACGAAGTTTTTCTTAGCTTTATGTACATGCCATGACAAGCCACCTGATAATTTCGAAAATTTGGATTCTTTTTATCTTACTGGAAAGTCAGTTCTGATGGGAAAACAAGTTATTCTTGGATGAACAATCCCCACTACTGTAACGCAGTGAGAGAAAGACATGGTAAGTGGTGAGACCCTTAAATCTCACAAATGCTAAGGTTCGCAGCTTCAGACACTATTGCCTTCATCGACCAGGGAGTTGCTGTCAAATAGCAACTCCCTGCATCGACTCAGCCCTCACACCAGTAGGCCTAATCATCACCTGGGGTGGTCCGGGTGATGTTGGGTATATCCTGTTTAAAATCCATCAGGAGGAATAAGGATAATTAACACTTGCAGACACATTTATCTCACTCCAACAAATTTTGAACGATTTTCCCACAAACCTATGTCGTTATGATGGCATCAACTGCAGCTCTTGAGATAGATTCGCTGACAGCTGCATTATAAAGACAAACCAAACATGTTTTAAAAGGCTACTACTTATGACATTCTGCCGTACAGAGCAAGAGAACAGAAAGTAGTCTAATTGATATTTATACCAGAATGCAAACATGCATTGAGGTTTCGATGATATATAACATTCTATTCCACATAATGCCATGATGTCCCACATCTTGCAGTCAAATGCTATCTTAACGTGTTGGAAAAATACAGTTTGTGTTCCTATTTAATCTTGGGGATTCTTGGGAAATTTTCCATTTTGACCTCTGGTGAGCCCATATGACCTTTGATCTCCATCAAAAACAATAGGGTCCATCTTCTCATCATAATAAGCCACATATTAAGTGTGAAACCTACACATGCTTCCTACCTTGAGATACCGTGTTAACAAGGTTTTCAGTGTTTGACCCCTGTGACCCCAGTAAAAACGATAGGTTCACCTTCTCACTATAATGCATCCACATACTATGTATGAAATCTATCCAAGCTTCCTTCCTTGATATATCATGTTAACAAGGTTTTCAGTGTTTAATCCCAAGTGACCCCAAATGACTTTTGACCGCCACCAAAAATAATAGGATTCATCTTCTCACCATAATGCATCCACATACTAAGTATGAAATCTATCCAAGCTTTCTACCTTGCGATATCATTTTAACAAGGTTTTCAGTGTTTTACCCCGGTGACCCCATTTGACCTTGATCTCCACCACAAAAAATAGGGTCAATCTACTCACCATAATGCATCCACATACTAAGTATGAAATCTATCCAACCTTCCTACCTTGAGATATCGTGTTAACAAGGTTTTCAGTGTTTGACCCCCAGTGACCCCAGAAGACCTTTGACCCCAGCAAAAATAATAGGGTTCATCTTCTCATCATAACGCATCCACATACCAAGTATGAAACCTATCCAAGCTTTCTTCCTCGAGATATTATATTAAAAAGGTTTTCAGTTTTTGACCCCCTGTGACTCCAAATGACCTTTGACCGCCACCAAAAATAATAGGCTTCATCTTCTCACCATAATGCATCCAAATACTAGGTATGAAATCTATCCAAGCTTTCTACCTAGGGATATCGTCTCAACAAGGTTTTCAGTGTTTTACCCCGGTGACCCCATTTGACCTTGACCTCCACCAAAAACAACAGGGTCCATCTACTCACCATAATGCATCCACATACTAAGTATGAAATCTGTCCAACCTTCCTACCTTCAGATATCGTGTTAACACGGTTTTCAGTGTTTGACCCTGTGGCCCCAGAAGACCTTTGACCCCAGCAAAAATAATAGGGTTCATCTTCTCATCATAACGCATCCACAAACTAAGCATGAAATCTATCCAAACTTTCTACCTAGAGATATTGTGTTAACAAGGTTTTCAGTGTTTGACCCCGGTGACCCCAGATGACCTTTGACCCCCAGAAATGATAGGATTCATCTTCTCACCATGAAACATCTACATACTAAGTATGAAATTTATCCAAGCTTCCTACCTTGAGATATTGTGTTAACAAGGTTTTCAGTGTTTGACCCCGGTTGACCTCAAATGACCTTTGACCCTCCACCAACAATGAAAGGGTCCATCTTCTTATCATAACACATTCACATACCAAGTATGAAATATATCAAAGCTTCCTGCCTTGCGATACAGTGTTAACAAGGTTTTCAGTGTTTGACCCCTGGTGACCCCAGATGACCTTTGACCTCCACCAAAAACAATAGGGTTCTTCCTCTCAACATGAAGCATCTATGTACTATATATATATTGTGTTAATGAACAAAGTGTCACAAACACACACACCATCATGAATGCATAGTTTCTCTTATCATCAAAACCAATAAACAATCTTCACCTCATTTTGAAAATGGCTGTACTATTTTAAGCTTTTCTTTATATCATGTTAAGAACATAATAAGGTAAGTTCCCCCCCCCCCCCCAAAAAAAAATACGTCAGTTAACAGTCTAAGAATGACAATAGTGATCTCCCTACCCTCCCCCATTTGACTTCATCAGTTAGACAATTTGTACCATATGAAGGAGACAATTATCCCCCAACAATTTATTACCCAATTTGTAAAGAAGCAATCATTTTAAGATGGAGAGAGGGCCAAGGTTAAACGTTTAGGAAGCCACTTGGGCCCATCGAGGACCCTATGCCAGATTGATCGTGGATGGAAACTGGCAAGATTAGCCTTCTCCTTTCAACTAGTACTCAGAGGGTAAACAGGCAGGGGTGCACTAATCGCTCCCATTCCTGCTCCTGGGACCGCCATTCAACATCTCATTCGACGAATGTGAGTGTATCCCCAGTCTGTAGCCACAGATGAGAAGAGTTAAGCAGATGATTTCCTGAGCCAGACAACCTCCCGAGATTGACAACCAAATAACCAATTTTTATCTGCCAGTTTAGACCTGTCACAGCTTTAACAAAGATTTGCCGAACAAGCAAATTTCCATGTGAATTTCCAGGATTTGATAAGCGGGGCTTAAACATGCAAGGCAGTACAACCCATGAGCCAACTCCACTCCTCGTAGAATGTGAATTTGAATATGCTTGGGAAGGGTGTAGAAAATACACTTAGCAACTTTACACAAATCCCTGATCAGTATTGATCTGGAATGTATAAAAACAGAAGGCAGAGAAAATGCAGTTTTCTTCAAAATAAGATTTAATTCTGTCAAAAGTGGAGGCTTAAATATAAAATGCAAATTTACAGACATTGTACACACATTCTAATTTTGACACAAAAACAGAAGTATATCTTATGACCCTGTATTACCTACATAAATACAAAGTGAAAAAACACCCATTACTTTTAAAAGCTTCTTCCATAGCTTTCTGCTATACGGTTATGATGAAAACATTAAACGCATAATCTTCATAAAATGGGTCCAATCACAATTTCACCGAAACAAGGGTTGTTTACATCAAAGGATGCAAATGTAGTCCAATGTTTTGAATGAAATAGGAATACCCACAATTCATTTCACTTACAATCTATGACAGGTAATATCCAAAACTAACTATTCAAGTTTGTTATATGAAGTAATGACTTTTTGAATGATTGACCTGTACGATCAAAATTCAACATCTTTTTATCAAAAATAACAAAGCTTGACAAGCCTTGTCTCCATTACCTGCTTAAGTCTGCTTTTTTATCACAAATGGTATGATTTAATTAAAATTTGAAAATTAACTGAAACAAACAATGTATGCATAACCCTTTGGTTGCTTGGATTTTTCCTTATTCAAAAGAAATTATTTATCACATGATTTGCAACAATAAGCAAATTACCAACACTTAAATAGAAGTGGAATGGTACAACCCTGTAGTTCTTTGGGAATCAAAGAAGATGGCACATTTGTACTTTACTAGTATTTGGTGCAAACAACCTGAGAAATATTTTTGTAATGTAAATAAAGTGCTATCAATTAAGGATGGTTTAAGGTAACATTTATAATAACAATGTGTAAACTTTCTCATATTGAACCAAACTTTACGGTTAATAGAATTTGCATAAGAGTCAATGAATTTGTGTGAAATGTGTTACCTTGGCATGTGCATGTTGTGATAAAAGACATCTAACGAACTGGGACACAAGTATGATGTAAAGTGTCCACTTAACATTATGATATGATGTAAACTGCTGAGGCTTCAATACAAACTGAATTCTACAAACATGCAGTTCTTTTAAAACGGTTCGAGCTTACATTTAGTTTGAAAGGTTAGAGAGGTACTTAACCTGAGCATTCTGATGAAATTTGCATTCAGTTCCTATTTGTTATTTGGAAGAAATTGCAAGTTATCACATTCTTAACCCTTAAGTAAATTTGAACGAAGCACTCATGACATCATAACCTTATATTATTCAAGACCTTTTTTATTTTTCTTTTAACTTTTGAATCAATTTATCACTCCATAATCAAAGGTTTTTGTAATGTGAACTCATGAGAGGCACGAAAGTTTGCAAACTTTACATTTCTCATGGCAAAATCATTTCCCAATCTAGGTCACGGTTAAAACAACAGACTGAAAATCAATGAGAAAAAAGCATTTCTGATTAATGTGAGGAGATGACATCAAGCCTGCTTACTTCAACTTCACTTCAGGTTGTAAACGTCATAATTTAGTTACTACGCTGTTCACATCTTGAGAGCCACACATTGGAATCGAATGAAATATCACCAGAATGTCTAGATTATGTCCTCTTCTCCATATCTAAAATACACTTTTGTTTAAACCTTTAATTTACCATCTCCAAAGGAAGCATACTGCTTACTGTTCAAACCTTGTTGTACCTTCAGAAACATTCAGTGATCAAAAATAGGTCCTATCTTTAAGAGGTTACTAATTAAAATTTTACAATGAAAATTATCAACTGCTAAATCACATGAGAAAAATGTAACAGTATACAAATTTCCTGACAACCAAAACATAAAAGTAAAATACTGCATGTGAACATTAACAAAACATACAAGTGAATGTATACCTTCTTATCAAACTGATTTACAATTATGACTTTATGTGTTGACTTAAAATTATGATGAGACGTAGTCACGCTAGATGTGAAATGAATCAAGGTTGTAACAACTACTTTGTGCGTATTACTTTGCATCGGTTTAAAATTTGCGTCTGCCCATTTCGAATAAAAGCTAGTGTATGTATGGTCAATGGCCAATTCAAATAAAGACAAAAATGTCATAAACAGTGCTTCAAAGTAAAACTCACACACTTCTGTTTTTGAATGTTGCACTATGACATTAAGAGACAATGATTTACAATTACCCATGAAACTGACAACTGTGCTCTCATTTTTGTGTCTGGAATAAGTAAATAAAAGTCCATTAGCTGCAAATATATTGATCTATTGATACCAGTAAGACTTAAACCTGACATGAGTACCAGAACTAACAAACTTCTAAGACTATGACTCTAGTTGCAATCAAAGGCAAATTTCTTTCAATTCTGGGTGATTTCCTTTTCACCATACTATGCTAAGCTTGACAAACACCACATAATAGCATGACCTTAAAATCAAAACCAATGTCTATAACTTCACATTTAAATGCAGAAGTGCAAACTGTTACTGGACACACAACAGGAAAATACATCTCACCACAACCCTTTGTGTCCAAATGCAGGCGTTTATTTTATGGCAAAAGTCTGGACCAATATGAAACAAGCCATCTAATTTATTCCAAAGTCCAATAACTTCAAAACTCCATTTAAGTATAAGGGTTGTCTAGCCTATTGAATACAGTTTTGCACGGTATACTTACAGCTGACACATAATAAGCAAATGTTCACTCTTTTTTACGAACACATTATTCAGACAAAAGAGGTAATCCATGGTGGTGTTTGGTAACTTAAATTATACAAACAACTTGAAAAATTTAGATTTCTTAAAAATATACCATGCTGACCATGACAAAAGAAACTCAATCTCTATCTCAGTGTTTGATAAAACTGGAAATATTTTAGGTACCTTTTCACTTTTAAATACATATATTTTGTCCCCCTACTCTCAACCTAAAATAGCTTATTTAACTGAAGACCATACTAGTAAGATGTACAAGGTTTTCTTTTTCTTATATTTATTGATGAATTGGTAACATTGAAGATTTATCACCAAGCACCACATAAAGGCATGGATGGTACCAAACAGAAATAGGAGATAAAGGGCTTTGTCTTACAGTTTTTGATCAATTGGTAACATTGAAGATTTTTTATCAGCAAGTGCCACAAAATGGCAGATATGAGCCCAAATACTGATTCTGATACCATCATTAATTAGCACATTTGCACATTTGCTTTAAACTTACACAATCCACAGTCATAGCTTAAATTTCTCATCCTCCCAGACAGCTAAACTTTGTTTCAAAATGTATGCTTACCAAATAACTTCTATGCCAAACTGTAAACAGCCTCTAATTTTCTAAGCCTTCTTCAACATCTTAAAAAGAACATATTCCTAACAAAGTTATTTCAGAGAGCAGTTTGTTTGAGAGTGCTTCCAAACCTTTCATCAACTAATTCAGAGGAATCTTTGACAAATAAAAGGGAAAGTAAGGCAGACAGAAAGCTTCACCATTACAACATGGGACTACCTCACCAGACTTCTTTGTGTCACATATTAGTGTAGACTGACAGTAGTGCACCTTCTATTATGTGGTAGGTAAACTGTGCATCATTTGTTCTTTGCCATCCTCCATTGATAAAAGTGTGCAACTTCATTACTGTATAGCTCACCATAGTTCTGGTGTGACAGGATAGTGTCCACTCAAGCAAGCTGTACAGTGATGTGATTTGTGTTCATCTTTATAGGGAAGGTTCATACCTTCAGATACAGCTGCTACTAAGCCATCTATAGACAAATATACAACACTGTCAGCACCAAAATAATTTGCTAGTTCTTCAGGTTTTAACTTATTGGCTATGAGTTCCTCCTTTGTTGGTATGTTAATCCCCATATAACATGGATACCTCACTGGAGGTGATGCCACTCTGATATGAACCTGTGCAAAACAAGAACAGTATAATACAGTTGTACTCACTTATCTATGTGTCGTAACTTACAATAAATTCGTAAGTGGGAGTGATGAGGTGGGGTGGGGTTAGGATGAAAGGGGCTGCTCCCTCTCAAAGAAACCCATGCACAGTGCAAATCTGTTGTTACAGACTTGATGAGACAACTGGTCAGATGAAGGCTTGTGCCCCTGTCCAAATAACCCAAATCCCAGCCACTTCCTATACTAGTACATAAGCAGTCCTAACATTATATGGTAATTGAACATAGCCTGTATATATGAACCAGAAAGCCCAAAGGCTACAGATATTCCTTGCCAAAAGGAAATAAAAGGTATTAATCTTTGCATCTTGAGCTTTTGTATTTACTAGCAATTTGAAAGGTTTTTGCTGCTTCATCTCTGGAGACATCGTGTAACATTTGACCTCAATCAAAAAATACATGGTTCATTTTCTGAACATAACACATCCAAAAGTCAAGTATGAAAAAGTATACACGCTTCCTGCTTTGAGATATTGTGTTCAAGAAGGATTTAGTTTTTGACCTCACATGACCTCCAACTTAAACTATATCATTCTTCCTCTTAATATGATTAATTTTTATACTGTAACAAGTATCAGAAGTACCCAACATTCCTAACTTGAGATATCATTTTTACAAGGGTTTCAGTTTTTTGTCCTCCAGTAACCTCACATGATCTTGACCTCTACCAAAAATAATACAAGGGTTTCACAGAAGTCATGTGGTCTCCCATCTCTTTGGTTTTGAAGGGCAAGTGTCAATTGTGTCAACATGTGCAGTAAGCATATTTACAGTTGTCACAGTAGTATCTGTGGTTATGCCATGCATGTGTGCTGTATGTACAGTTCACTGCATGTGTTTTGCCCTTCACTGCTAGGCAATCTCAATCGTGTGATGTCACATGAATTTCCTCCATAGGGGTTATCTTTGGACTATAAAGCATCCACATGCCACGTATAAAGAGTATCCATGCTTTCTACCTTGAAATATCCTGTTTACAGGGTTTTGAATTTTTGACCGCTGGTGACCTGACATGAACTCTGACCTCCACTAAAACCTACACATAGCACACCAGAATTATTTTCCATTGACTAACACACTAAATTTGGTTCATTCCATCACCTCTGCACCCTTGTAGTAGTTCTCAACATGAGCAAGCTACCCCTCATATGAAAACTCACAAGTAGACCTTTCACGTGGATTTCAAGTTTGTGTACCATTGTGGACTACTGATATTTTGAGCTAGGAGAGCTTGCCTACTAAAGTGGTGGTTCAGCCTTTCAACTTCATTCAAAATGTCATTTTGCACAGCAGAAGGAAGTAATGCAAAAAAGGGACTAAAATAATTTCAATTTTCTTTATGCTTCAATTTATTTGCTACCACAGAAAAAAATCACAAACATTCACACATTTCTTTTGCAACAGTCCAAATTCAGTCCTTGAAAATTTTCAGGTCGTTAAATTTGTTGGGTAACATCTTCTGTGGGGGATTCCCTTTAATTAGTGGTTCTCCCTAAAAAAAAAAAACCATCTTCTCAACATGTATTATCTACATGCTAAGAATGAGACTCCTCGAGGTTATGCTCCGTGAGATATTGTGTTAATTACCAATTTTCAGGGTGACCCCAAAAGACTTGATTTACACCAAAACCAATAGGGATCATCTACTCAATATGCTGGCTACGAGAAACTTCAAGCTTACCAATCTTGAGATACTGTGTTTACAAGTAGTGTTCAAGCTTTACAATATCTGAACTTCCCTTGACCTCAAATGACCTTTGACCTCAACCTTAATCAAAACAGACCATGTTCTCAATACAAGGTATCCACATCCGACATACAACCTTCAAGGAAGTCTCCTTTCTTGAGATATCCTGTATACGAGCAATTTTTTTAAAGTATTTAGAATTTGAGCTCTGGTACTGTAGCTATAGATTACAGACCTTTAAACGAGCTAATAATGCTCTGTTGCTTGGGGTGTCAGAACCAGCAGCATGTTTAAAAGGGGGCAGGGGGCACAGGCTTGGGGTGTCAGAAATGATGGTAAGTTCAAAGTTTTGTAAGCTGCTTTTACTCCATTTGGACTCGCTTCTTGTAGTTATTTCTTCAGACAAGAAGGAATCTTGTGATAGCTATTAATGGGGGTATAGCATCACCACAAACATATATATGGATATCATCTTATCTCTAACTACAATTGGCAAGTGGAAAGTGACTGATATTAAACCAAACAATACATCACTCTGGTTGGTCAATGATGACTTGTGCAGTCAGTTGTGTTCCCAAGCTGACACCCAGTATGATTGTGTGAATGTGGACTTCAGGAAGTTAAACTCAATGCTAGCTACTGTCTGAAAGCTCTAACAGACGAGTGTTTTTAGTTTAAATTGGAAGAGGGGCTAGAAATAAACTTAACAGGGAGATTTTAATTGTTTGGGGTGAGAGTGCAAAGCCTTTAAGCTGTTTTGTTGTCTTACCTCTGCTGCACCAGCTGTCTTTAAAAGTCTGATAATTGGTGCAATGGTGTTCCCTCTGACAATAGAATCATCAATCAACACAACCCTTTTACCTCTGAAGTTTTCAGTGAGGGCTCCAAACTTCTTAGCTACACCCAACTGCCGTAATCTTGTACTTGGCTGAATAAAAGTCCTCCCAACATATCTGTTTTTAGTTAAAACTTCAGCATAAGGCACCCCAGACTAAAAAGAGAAAATAAAAAGAAATGTGAAAACTTAAGGGAAATTCCCACTCCTCAAAACCTTCAGTGAAAGAATAAATCTGATGCATGGAGGCAGTGTCATCTTCTGGGGATACATAATTTTCAGTATTAGTAGCATGATACTGTTCATATATTATGTGAATAAAAGTCAATGTCACATTACTACAAGGTCACAAAACTAGGTCAGTATTAAAAGGGCTGAAAAATATATATTTGAAGTTGCCATGGCAAAAGTCAGGTGACCAAAAGAGGTCTGTCACAGATCTGTGACACCATTCTATACCAGCTTAAAGTGACTGTTAATCAAAATCTAGGGCCCAATGCCACTATACCCTCATTGCCACAAAAGCCAGTTAGCCTCTGGAATGTTGACCAATAATCTTCCTGCGACTGTTTTTTTTTATTTTTTGACTAATTTTTTGGAGGTGGCAGGGACGCTGCAAACATGCAGCACCTACTCCATCATGAAATGGATGAAGATGCTATTTCTATAGAAAAGGGTTGGCCACTAACTAGATACAGGTGACATAACTAAGAACTAAATAACTTGATTGTGCTGCATAAGCATTGGAGTAGGGAAAACAAGCCAGTGAGCCACAACTGGAAAAAAGGCTGTGGTCGTCTCGACTTGAACCAATTGGTTGGAAACTGGGACGTTAAACCTCATCTAACTCACTAAGCAACTGTATAAGGGTAACATAATATCTCAATTAGGACAACTTGAATTGAAGCAAGCAAGAAATTTCTTAAAGAGTACCTAAATTCTAAAATTTCAAAATATGTGTTACAAAGCTTGAAAAATTAATTTGAATGGTCCAAATGCCATCTTCACAGGACATTCCTGAGCTGAGATATAAAATGTTGAAGCTTATTCACTTAATTTAAAATGTTAGATTGTGTAATAAATTGTGACGTCATTCTTACACTACTTAAATTACTGTCTTTCTTTTTCTTTGGTTTTTTCAAAAGCCTTTGTCAAAATGTGGCCTGGTGTCAAAATGTGATCACTGTCATACTATTACAGTGTAATTTGACAACGTGAGTTGTACAAGAAGGACATCACAAATTATTTTCCAATCAACTTTTTCAAATTAAGTGAATATCTTTCAACATTTTATATCTCAGCAATGGAATATGCTATGAAGATGGGAGTTAATTAACTGTGATTCATATCCCAACCTAAAAAATATATATTCTTGTAATTCTAGACTTTAGGTGCACTATAAGTTTTGACTGAAAGAAAACACCTTACCATCCTAGAATATCCCAAAGCTGCAGGTGTGGCTGATTCTGGTACTGTACTGACAATGTCCGCATCAACGGGAGCTTCTTGGGCTAATTTCTGACCACAACGCATGCGGACTGAATAGACCATCTGACCTGGTGGAGCAATAATAACAGTCATTTAAAACAGTTACCACCTCATGTGATACTACCTGATGGTACCATGTGCGAACAGCACAGGAAATGTATTTGGTGGGGGGAGAGGGTGGGGATTTGACTGATGAAATGAGGATGGTAGAGGAAAAATTGAGTGGATTTCCATATCCAACTCACTACTTACCACCATCAAATATCCATCCCACTCATAAAATCATCAGCATTAATACAACTGCTTTGAACGCAACACAATAGACACCCATGCATATAATTCACATTGTAATTCACAATACAAAAGCAGCAAGGATGCAGTAATCAAGAAAGACTTTACATCCCCTCATTGTGTTGATATATTGTTTAAGTGTGGAATGGGATTATATTACATGGACACTCTTGATCTAGCACCTTCTGTGCTACAGATGTCAACTGTAACAGCTGTGTCAAATCAGGGTTGCCTGGTCATTTTGTATTGGTCTGCTTGAGACAACTGTGTAATGCTTGTGAGCACAATGCTTTAGGTATAAACTCAGCTGGCCCAAAATGAAGTGCAATTTATACCGCAATCTGTCAAATAATGATTCCCACAGAAAACATCAAATCACAAAGAAAAAAACACCTGAAAACTCTCTTAAGGGAAAGCTTTTTCATTTGACCTCTTGTGACTTAAATGGCATAAACACAAAGGACAACTACCTATGGTGACCCATCATCTCTTTAAAACTATGGCCAAATTGATAAGATTCATACAAAACCACTGTAAGTTGTAAACTTTTGCATGACTTCACTGTTTGACCTCTCTTTGACTGCACATAATGGTTGACCTAGTTCTTAGGTTCAAGTAAGATGAGCTGTCATCTACTGAACACAGACATACCAAGTCTCACACCTCCGGCATGAGACACATGCCCCGGGATCACAACTCATGCTCATACGCCCATCTAACCCAATCTCATGCCTAAGCTATATTTGGAGAGCCAAAAAATTGGAGGGTCAGATTTTTCCTGAAATTCCCGATGTCAAATCCAAACTTATGTCGCAACATTAGAGTGTGCATTGCAGGCTTGCACTGAATTGAACTGAACGGTTGAACTATTGCCGCCGTGGTACACCGTAGAATACCGAATAGGCCTACGTACAGTAAGTTGTTACGTACATGTGCTGCATGTACTGAACTCTGGTTGCATGTATCCCTAAGCCTCTCGCAGCAGAGCATAAAATCTTTGTGTGTGACCAGTTGCCAGTTGCCGATAACAGATTGCATGTTGTGCGTTTTCGTAAACGAATATAACAAAATCAGCAAGGAGAGTTCTTGTCATGGTTTTGTACTGTAGCATGGGATATTTTATTTCTCTTTTTCTTCTGCCATTTTTGTAAGTTTTTGGCGCTCTTGGCAAACGATTTCTCTCACACGAGTAGTTTAAATACAAACCATTTTAGAAGGCTAAAATTAATGCCTGGAGGAATTGTCAGCAAAAGTGGAAGGTTATGAGAGTAGTGTGAAATTGGTTTTGTTGCCCCAACATGACTGTAAACACAAGTTTCCTAAAACTGTGGTCACAAAAAAAAAAACAGAAAGAGTACCAAATAAGGATAGATTGCACCAGAGAGCTTCTGGAAGCTAAGAGATTCCAGGGCCTAATGTGGGCCCTGGACCCCGGCCGAAGGGACTTCACACTTCGCCCTCGTCATGAGTCGGTTTCCATTATCTCACTCCCAGCCACTCACTCACCTTGGCATCTCTGTGAACACTCATGCAAAATTTGACAAGATTCAGGCACAACCCCTAGGATATGAAAGCTTGTACATGATTTCACTGTTTGATCTCTCTTTGGCCCCAAATGACCTTTGAACTAATTTCACAGTATAGGCTTGTGAGTGACAACTTATAAAAGAGGAAATTCCGAAGATAGACTTGGCACACATGAAGTGCAGCATTCTTGTGGTGTCTAGGAGCAATGTATTACATTAGGTGACAATGCAGCCAAGCCCCCAGAAGCTCTTGGCATTTTGTCAAATTGATAGCCTCAAAATCTAATTGCAGGGATGGAAATAAGTGGTATCATATCACAATTTGCTATGGAAATACACTTATGTACAATGCAGTTCTAAGTATATTTAGCATCTTTCTGCAATGCACTCTCTGACTTGAATGTCAACTCCTTCTTAATCATCATAAAAAATATATGTATACTTCAAAAAACAAGATATGAAATTTTTCACTCTGTTCCTGACTTTTTCAATTATCACAAAAAACACTGAACTTTCCCCTCCATATATTCTACAAATCACACCATGAATGTCTAAACCACTGAGGTACATATATTGCAGATGGCAGTATTTGCCTGACTCTGGTTCTGATCGTGAAGCTACATGGTACAGTAGGTCTGATGTATGGCATACAAACTTCAAACAGAGAGCACAGAACATATATTGTACCATCTGCCTTCCAACTCACAACATGCTGAAATACTTTTAGGTCTCTTGACAAAAAACTGAGCTTTAAATTTTCTTGAAGAAGTTGAGGGTCCTTCCTTGGGCTCTTGGATTGAAAACCCTTATGCAAACATTGGTATAACACTTGACTGTTTACGATTTTACCCTTGTGTGCAAAGCAATGGTAATCATGATGCAGCGAGGGCCAGTTGCACCCCCTCCCCCCCAAAAAATTAACTAATGGCAAGAAGAGGAGAAGGGGACGTTCTACAAAAGTGCTATACATTCTGTGGTTAACTGCTACACAATTTGGAAAGCGTGTACCAGAACTGCTATCCAAGATGAAAAATCTTATTTCCATCACTTTACTGAACTTTACTTTTAAGATTTCAGTTGAAAAACTGAACAAATACTCTTATGATTTCTGTTATCAATAAACCTAAGTAGGTCTAAGCCATTTGTTCTTGTTTGCACTTGCACTTTACATCTAGGGTAGGTCCTTGGCTAACTGTACATAGCCTAGGCCCATAAATTTCATCCTAATATATCACAATAAGCAACCATCTCATCTACCCATTCCTTTCCCATGCAAACATAGCTCTCATAGGTTTACTGTAATTGAAGTCTAATAAACATAGTATGCAAATATTGCAAGAATGTGATTGCTTCCAAAGTTCCATGAAACATGTACATTGGTTTAGGGTGGATCACTCAGACCACACATAATACATGTTAGGATAGAGAAATAGGTCGCTGCAAGTAGTTCACGAGAAAAGAGCATTGCACAACAAAATTATGCAAGTAGAGCTTATAAAAATAATGCAGATGGCTCATTTTAAGTATTTTACACTTGTCACACAAATGTTACTGGAGATGTGCACTGACTGACAAACATTCGAATCCTTTGATGATAGATAATAATAAGACTGGGCCGACAAGCTTCTCATCATCACTTGCACACAATAAGTGTGCTGAGCAGTAACATGTGGTTATGTTGCTATGTTGGGTTGAGTTGAGTTGTGCCCTTACTGCAATGGGAACTTCGATCTGATTTGATAGATATTCAAGGACTGTTTGTACTGAAATACTATGCTGTTTACAGGGAAGGACATGTAAATGCTGCACTTTGTCACCATATTCAGAGCGAGGAAAAAAGGTGATAAAAGTAGCAGATTCCCTAAGTTTCAAAAGCAGAAATACTCTAAAAAGCAGAGATCTAACATATCTGAAAGTACAACTTTGATGACCTTTCATCTGCTAAATACTACGGCCAAATAAGATACAATTCAGACACTACTCCTACTAGCTGGATGCTTTGGCATGATTTCACTACTTGACCTCTCTATGACCCCAAATGACTTTTGACCTAATTCCAAAGTACCATTATGATGACCCATCTTCTACTGAACATAACCGCCAAATTTGGTAAGATCTGGTCACAACCCCTACCTGTTGAAGGCTTTGCCTGATTTCAATATTTGCCCTGTCAGAGCCCAATGACCTTTGGCCAAGTTCTATAAAAGTAGACATTTCATGACCCATCATCAACTGAACAATCTGGCCAAACCCCTAGGAGTTGATGGGTTTTGTGTGATTTCACTGTCTGACCTTCCTATGACTTCAAATGACCTTTAACCTACTCCTTGGCAACAGCAGGGATTGAATACCATCTAAACCCTCAAAAGCATTGAGCCAATTGCCCCAAATATTACATGTTGGCATGTATTCTCTGGGCAGGATTTTCGACTTACTTTTGTCCTGTGTTCTTACTCTCACCCACCCCTCCTCTCCCCCTCCCTCAGTTCCGTGCGTGCTGCCCTGATGAAAACAGGTTACAATTTTGTTAATACTTACCCTGTAAAACACTATCTGGTCTGGCAAAGTAGACATATTCAAAGATGCAGAAAGCTGGAGGATCATTCCGAGGTCTTGGAACAATTGCAAGAGACTTGATACCATTGCTGTTAATTTGGACGATCTCTCCCGGTAGTACTTCTCGGACAAACTTTGCACCAATTGACTGGAATGAGCATGACTCTGATGATACAACCCACCCCTCAGGATCAGAACTGTCAACTTGAATGAAATAAAAGTGGAATGAACTTGTGGGTTTTCTCTCACTACTGAAGTCACTTCACATCATAAACCTGGCCTTGCATTACTTGTAGAGTAGATTTCTTATAGACCTTATGCATTGACATCCCGCGACATCACTTTGGAAGCAAAACACTGAGACACACTGCTTGCATGGAGCTGACTTTGCACGCACACCTAGTAAACTTACGTGCATATCCTATCAGAACACAAATCAGCTGTCTGCAAAGTTGGTGTAAGCTGCAATGATAGGCACTTGCCTCCAATGGAGGGTGCACTTTCTGTCCTGTGACATCATATGCATAAGGTCTATTCAACTGTTTTAATCATGCCAAATTCTTTATAACTCCAGAAAGGAAGAGCCATATATGATACAGTCATTAGATGTTGAACCAGAATACAAAAATGCATTGAGGTTTCGATGATATATATTCTATTGCAAATAATCCCATGATGTCCCATATCTTTCAGTCACTGGTCAAATGCTACCTTAAGGTGTTGGAAGAATACAGTTTTGTGTTCATATTTGATCTTGGGAATTCTTGGGAAATTTTGCTTTTTGACCTCTGGTGAACCAGATGACAATCTTGGATCTTTGAAATTCTTGGGAAATTTTGCTTTTTGAACTCTGGTCACCCAGATGAAGATCTTTGGAAATTTTGCTTTGACATCTGACCTCAGATGACCTTCAACCTCCACTTTAAAACATTAGGTTTCTTCCAATCACCATAAGGCATCACATACCCAATTATGAACTCATATACCCAATTACGAACTCTACCCAAGCTTCATACCTTGAGATATCATGTTAACTAGTTGTCAGGGTTTGACCCCGGTGATCCTTGATGGCCTCTGGCCTCCACAAAAACATGAGGGTTCTACTCACTAGGACCCATCAACACACTGACACTAAGTATGAAAAGTGTCTATGCTTCATCCCGTGCAATGTCATGTTTACAAAGTTTCAGTTTTTGACCTCTGGTTACCTCAAATGAGTTACGACCTCCACCAAACACAGTAATGCTCCTCCTCTAAACATGGCAAATCTATATACGAAGTATGAAAACTGTCCTTGCCTGTCTTCCTATCTTCACATATCATGTTGACAAGGTTTTCAGTTTTTGACCTCTGGTGACCTCAAATGACCTTTAATCTGCACCAAAAACAATAGGGTTCTTCCTTTCAACATGTAATATCTATACACCAAATATGAAGAGTATACATCATTGCTGTCTTGAGATACCCATCTCAAATGACCTTTGACGTCCACCTAAAATAATAGGGTTCTTCCTCTTAACATGACAAATCTTAATACCAAATATGAAGTGTCCGGTATTTCTACCTTGAGATACAAGCCATTTTCAAGATTTATGCAGTTTAACCTCTGGTGACCTCAAATGACCTTTGACCTCCACCAAAAACAGTAGCAGTCTTCCTCTCAACAAGACAAATCTATATACCACATATGAAAGTGTCAGGCATTGCTATCTTGAGATGCTGTGTTTACAACAAGTGTCACAAACGAACACACACATAACAACATCATCTCATTGATTCCTTGCCTGTCTTCCGTAAGGGATCAAAAATGTTAATGAAATTTAAGAAGAAACAATGAATTTTACAAACCTGATGGTCCATTGCCCTGAATTTCTTTATCTCGGTATAGTGCTATGGGTAAATGAGTCAAGATACGGAATGAAGTGATGCTACAGTGAGACGACAAGTGACACAAAGTTCAATGTAGGGATTGGACAAATGCATCTTGCTTTCTGGGGGAACAATCTGCATTTTTTGAAGTCTTTTGCCTTAGAGAAAATTTTGGCTTCCTTCTTCCTAACAGCTATGAAAGCCTTTTGCAAATTAACATACACATAATTAACAAACCTGCTTGCCCATAAATGAGCATGACATGTTCAGACTATCACATCAGTACTTGCTGCAGGATATCATGACAGATATGTGGGTTAACAAGCAATGTACTGCTGTTATCTTCAACGATTGACAGATGAGCTAAGACGAAGAAAACTGGGTATGAAAGCATTACAGAAAGGAAATTTCAACAGGCTTTTATTAACCACTATTGCAACCACATGTACAGTACTGTTCCTGTATCAAATAATGGGTTCAGTGGCTATGTTACATACTTGCAATTTCAGCAATTAAGATCATGCCTGTTTTGCTTTTTTCTTCCAAAATTGCAGTGCATTTATATTTAGTCTTCATAATTGTGCATTAGTCCAACCCCTAATTAAATAATCCATTAACAAATCACCACAATCCCCTACAGCAGTGGATTCTAGTACATTTTTGTCACAACTACCAGGCTATTCCCAACAAGGGTTGTCACTATGAGACCTATGTGTATTACATATGACGGAAAACTAGGTTTAATATGTGCAATTTTACAAAGTGTTACATGAACACGAAGCAAGACTACATTTTACGGTTCCAAACACAATATTAGTGCTTAGCAGTGGTGCTGTGCATACAATATGAAGATCCTTGACCCAGAGACTCACAATAAGCTCACAATTTACAGCAGGTGGGAATGGGACTGCCCAAAATTTGGAAAATTTAATAAATTTTCCAGGTGAGCAAGTTCAGGTTGTGACCTAAATTTTGAGAACTGCTGCAGTTTACCATGTGACAAAAAAAAAAAAAAAACCTGGAACAGCAAATAATGGTTTCAATGGAATAAAATCTTAAAGTGATGCCGTGAGTTTGCAAAAAGTGAAAAACATAAGATTTTGCTTCTTGTTATGTCTTTCTTTATCCTTCAAAATGCCACGAGTACTATACAGAGTTGAAGAATACAATTTGAAAGCTCAAAATGATAGCGATAGTCTCGGGAAGTAACCTAAACAGCATAAAATCAGAAAAATTTTGAAGGCCTTTTTCAAAAAACGGTCCTCATTATAAAGCGTTAGACCACTCCTATGCAACGAACCTGATGTTGAATATGCAATATCATTGAGGTGTCACCACGTTAAAAAAACGTACTATACCACTCAACCCAGGCTAGCTCCACGGTACAGCTGTTCGCTCACGGCCGGGGAATGACCTTCTTGCATAATCGCTTGATAATACAACTAACGTTACTTGAACGCTCAATATAGCTTTCGGCTCTAATTTAGAATCAACAGTTACAGGCTACTGTCTTTCACTCATTGGCACGCGTTATAGTGCTGATTTGAATCTGAACGTTACAGGTTTACAGCGAAAGTTGCACCACTAATAGGCCTACTATCTCTTTTGTCGCCAAAACTGTTTCTGAATTGAACGTCAAACACGATGGTAAGTGCAAATAAAAGGCAGAGCATCGTCTCTCGCTACTAGTAGTACTAATGTTAGCGCAAGTTAGGCTTAATTTACTGAGGTACCACTCGCCAGTAGCCTAAAGTTAGGCTACTACAGTAAAACGGGATAGTTTAGCCTTGTGGTATTACCTTGTACGGTGTATATTGCAATATCAACGTTACTTCTTCAAGATCCACACATTCAGTCTTGTTCACTTGTGTTGTTGTGCTAAGACTAGCAGCTAAGTCGATCAGCTGTTTACACCTAGTGAATATGCATCAGTACTTCGTTCTCATTGGTCTGCTCAACAGATGTTCGTTAGGAGACTGAATAGTGTTTGTGAGCAGCACCTTTTTGATTTCCTTGGGTTTAGTCGTTATTTTTACGAAAATTTCAGGGCTGATGCCGGAATTCGCACAACAGGCCATATTTTTTCTCCCTTACTGTTCATATGGGCCACTCAAACGAATGACTAAGATTTTAAACTCGATTTTTTAATGTTTTTCCCTTTTTGCAAACTCACGGCATCACTTTAAGCTTTTATGCAGGTACTAACACTAACCAATTACACACAATGTTTTATTAGTTTCTCTATACTTTCTAGTCTTGTGTACATGTCATTATTTTCAAAGAGGGTTAATTCTTTTGAAATCAAATTTCTGTGAAAAAAAAATATGAAAAAATACATCACTCTTGGAATCTTAAGGGAAACATTTCACACAAGATGTACTTACTAAGAAGACCTGCTCTTTGTAAAGCACCCAAGCACAGAGGTCTGTTACCATATGGATCCCTGAAAGCATAGACACTGGAACCAAACATGAGAAGTACTGAGTATGCCATCAGGGATTCATTCATAAAATGCTTAATTCTTGCAACCCAGTTGGCCCCATTAGGCTCTCCATCAGGAGGGGTACTACACAGGAGTTGTGTGATAACTTCTGAGTCAGAGCTGGTGGACAGTCCAATACCATGTTTTAATACCTGAAGAACAAAATGCAGATTCAGTTTTAATTAAGTTCTGACAATTTTTAGTCAGTTTTATAATGAGGTTACTTTGCCTTCTTTATTGATACTTTTACAATGAAATGCAAATCTTAAAACAGCACTGCAAAGAATGTTTATTTCCAAACAGAGAATGGTGCACAGGGTAAAAGTCTTATGAAAGGATACAGCCATAACAGATTTAAAGTTAAAGAGAAGGGGAAGTGAAAATGACTCCCCCTCCCCTTTTCAACCATACCAATGCCAAACCCATGGCAAGCACAGACCTGTGGTGATGAATCCCTTTGCTTGAGTGCAATTTACTGCAAGATGGCTTGGACATGCTAAGTTTCTGCACTTGTCCTATCTTGCCTCACTTATAGAAGCAACCCCAATGAAAAATGCCTACTTCCACATACGAATACAGTGACTTCTTGCTGTCAACTATATTGAATTGAAACACTATCATAACACTATCATATAGCAATGCAGTATACATTTGAGGCTCATCAACTAATTCAGGACAACCATTTTGTTTACAGGATTGCAGCTTTAATATGGTGCAATACCTCATTTACATCCAAGCCAGACGTATACTACCCTAGTTCTATCTGGTTTCCCACCCACTGCTTTTCATCAAATTATTTATGGTATGTCACCTTTGATCAATCAGGACTCTTAGTCCCTATCCCATAGCAGTAACTTACTTCTTGCAGAGAGTCATCAAGGCACTGCAATGCTCACACAGTGCTAGAGATTTGGAAACGTAAAGAACATGTAACACTAAATCCCGTAACAGGAGCATGTAGTGCCTGAATCATTTTCTAAGGCTGACCATTATATTTATAGTTGATCATCACCTCATTATATACATATTATAATGTGGAAGAATGACCATTAAATACATCAAGGACAATTGCAGAGCCTAGCTTCTCACTTTTCATCTTTATGTATCCCAGTACTCAAGGTTTCACATGAGCAATAAACCCTAACGTTATCCAACAGTACATTCCTTCAGCATGACATATATTTTGTTAAAATACTGCTGATTAAATTAAATCTTGCATTTCATGAAACAAGCACAAACAGGGTACACAAACTGAATGGTCTCAAAAAAGAATTGTTTCTAAGTCTTAAGAGTGGAGTAACAATTCACTTCACAGTCTATGATATGTCTCCTTTTACTGTAGGCATACTGACAAATAGGTATAACTTCCCAAATGTTATAGTAATCATGTGCTCGGTCTTGGTCATTTTGGTGTTGGTGGAGAATTCAATTATAGGATGTTATCTGAACATTAAAAATAGAAATAACAAGAAATGTATTTTATTTTCTACAATTTAAAACTAAGGAATGCTTTAGTACGCAAAAAATCTTGACTTGAGAAAACTCTCATCACTATGAAAACTCAAAAATAAGAACACATTTGTCACTATGGCAAAATTGGATTTTGTCCTGTTCATCAGTATGTCAAAAAGGAGATGAATTGTTCATCATTGTACATACTTGGTAAAATGTGATGTTACAACTTCAATTTGATCAGCTCTGCAGAAAACAAAACTGCATGTACAGTAATAGTGACATCATAATACACTAAACTTGACATTGAAGTCTCTTAATTTTCTAAACCTTTTATAGCCCTTCACCATGTCTCCCTGTTCTTAGCAAATTTTGTCTATCAAGTGTTCTTCCTATCAGCAGTCTGGTGGGTTGCGTGTATGAGCCATTAAAACACCTACACAACAGTGGTAATAACTTTTATGGCAATCAACAACATGCTGAATTCAAGTGATCCGATCCCACCACCAAGACTTACGGTAATATTAGCCTTACAAGTGCAAACAACTACTTAAAACAGTAGATACCAAGAGTGAAATTAAAAGAAGGTCTAAGTTCAAATCAAGTTTTGAAATGTTAGAGTGGTACTTACTCTAAGCACTCAGGTGAAATTTGCATTGAAATCCGATGTGTGGTTCTCAAGATACTAGCAGTTAAAGTTGTCACATTTTCAACACAAGGTGAACTTGAAGCAAGCACATGTGACATCACAGCCACACATTAATTAATGAGCAGTCTTGTTTTTCTTTTAACTTTATAACCAATTTTCTCCTCAGCAATCTCATGTTATCAGACATTGCATGAGAGGCATGGGAATTTTACAAACTTCACATTCATATGGGGAGGTCCTATCCCTATTAACATCAAGGTCAGCACAGACTGAAAAAACAATGGGAACCAAGCATTTCTCACCAATGTGATGAAGTTATATAACCCTTGCTTGCCTCAAGCACACTTTGGGTCACAAATGTAGTTACTTCTTTTGCTCATATCTAGAGTACTACATGTCCAATTTGAATGGAAGTTTCACCAAATTGTGTAGATTTAGTTTCTCTTTCACATCTTTGAATTAAGTTTTGCTTAAACCCTTCCTTTAAGGTTAGTTGAACCAGGAGCCACATTCAGAGAGAAGTTGTCTTCTGGTTCCCCAGTGTTTGGTGCAACTAGGAACCACTTAAGTGTTCACCAGGAGAAAGTAACAAACTGTACTCATACACCGTATATAATGTTTTACCTGCACACTGATACAGGGTCTATTATTTAATACAGATACGATGCCATCAACACAGACTTGACCACCCTGAAACATGGTGATCCTTAAAGACTTGGCTGTCCATCCCAAATTCTGGTAGTCTCCATGTAAAACAAGATGTTTTTGTGCTCTATAAATTCTCTGAGTCTACAACAGTTCAATGTGACAAAATTCTTGAGGGGGAAAAACCTCTTGAATGATAATCCTGCACTGTAATCAAGACACATGGCAAGTGACAACAGAAAGACTGTGCTCCTTGTCTGTGACAACTGGAGATTCTAATGAAACAAATGTGACAACATACTGTAGTACTAAGCATGGTGTTTTCATTCCAACTCTGAAAAACATGGATGGGGACAGAGGGGCTGGATGTGTGTGGCATACTTGGATTTCTCTCTTAGCAGCTTGAATGGGGAAGGGGGGTGGAGGTTGAGGAGGGAGTTCATAAATTCTATCCCCAACTGCATGGCTATGGACTCATCTCTGAGAGCAGTGTGAGGTTCCAGCAACCCCACTGGGTTTTGGATCAACTTGTAGACAAGTCATGAGTTCTCAGTGTATTTGTGCTGTACGTTTAATAGGCAATGGCAAAAGTGCCCTGACGAATATACATACATTGTAGAGAAAATCTTTCCACCTAAAGCTTGCAAATGTATTGCAGACTGGTATAAGAGAGTCTTTGGTGCATGTCTTATGTTTTGACATTCCTTACCACATGGAGTTTTGTTGCCACATTTATATTATCCATCCTACTTCGTGAAAGGAAGGCACTGTTAGTAGCACAAAAGTGTATGCACAGAGCAGTCGCTCACTCTTTTGATCAAACCATGCATTTTGGACTGAAATTTCTTCCACTAAGGAGTTGGAAACTATAATTGTTGATAATGCCAAAGACTTTCACTCTAGAATATCATTGGTTTATTTTATTTTTTGCCACCAAATACGGGGAACATATTCATCAAGATTTTGCATACTCCACAAAGACATTGCAAACACACAGAAAGATGAATGTTTCAGCCAATCACAGACGGTGTAACATGATTGCATTGACTAGGACTTCCAAATACATTCATTCACAAGGAAGCTAGAGTTTCTGTATTATGAAATTTACTACATTTCATTCCAATTTTTTTCAAGTGGGTCACAAGTTTTCATTTTGTGACATATTTGTGAACAGTCCTGTAAATTGTACAATCACCTTGTCCAATTTTTTTGGCTGATACAGAGAGATTTTACAAAGGACACTTTACCAATTTTGGGGTCTATCTATAGTTACAAACTTCAAGAATGACAGGCGCTACTTTTGGTGAAAAAGTGGGTCTGGTAACATTCTTTTCTCAGTCTAATGGGCACTGTTTGATAGGAACGAGTGCCAAACAGCACCTGGCGCCTGGTTAATTTCACCCACAGTAGACACATATAAATTACTTGAATAAATGCCATAACAAACAATAAACAAGACGCACTACCATTTTCAAATAGAAAATAATCCTTGCATGAGACATTTCAACCTATCAACATTCCTTGCAAATGTTTCAATGGTATGGACAAATCTTCAAGAACTTTACTTTTTGCAAAAACTTAGGTATAAATAAAATAAATTCATACTTTTTGTCTGAGTGACTTGCAATTGACCAATTCACCATTGTGTGCCACAGCAATCTTGCCCTGAAGAGTCTCCACCTCAAATGGTTGACAGTTGATGAGTGCAGAACTCCCAGCAGTAGAGTAACGTGTATGACTAATTCCTAAATCACCCCTCATTTTGGCTAAAATTTCTTCTTTGAAGATCTGACTGACCATTCCCATTCCTATGTGTTTCTTAAAAGATGGACTGTCCAAGCGGCCAGTTATGATACCCGCACTCTCTTGGCCCCTGTTAAAGACAAAAAGAAAAAAGAGATAAACATCAACGCACAACCTACTATGAGGGTGAGGGATATAACCTTTCAAAAGTCTAAAAGAAATGTTGAGGCAGGTAAAAAAGGCCAAAACTTATGAAAAGCACTATCTCTTCTCCAAACAATTGTTGGCAAAAGCAGTAAAAATAGTCCATGTACAGTAGATCCTATAATAGTTGGAAAAGTTTTCTAGTGTTTCAAATCTGACTGTTTGAGACCCCCTTCAGTATCACCTGTAGGCCTAGCCTAAACAGTAAGTGTATTACTGAGGTTGCAAGCCATATTGAAAAGTCACTCTGAAGAAAAGAGATTGTGCAGAAAAATCATACAAGTAAAGGTTTCAAAATATTGTAGAAGGCTGAGTAAGAGTCTTTGACACATATCCCAGGCTTTCACATTTGAAAATCGAATGCGAGTACATAACAGCTCTCCTAATAGCTGCTATGGAGACCTGTTTCCTAAATTTTTACTGATGTTACATGCAACAGAAAGCTTGTCAGGCTCTTGTAGATGAGCTTTTTTGACAATCAAGGTGAGCAGTAAATGACTCGCCTCAAATTCATTTTAGGTAAGTTTAGGCGCTGCCGAGCAATAGCTCGCCTTAAATAAAAAGGCCTGATGTCCCATGAATATTTTAAGAAATGCTTGCAGGCTTTGTACACCAGATAATTTTTGGAGGTTTTTGAGTCTGAGGATAGTTTTGCACCCTCTTTCTTATGTATAGGCCTAGCCACACAGTAGGTGTGTAAAACTGAAACCAGTTGATCGATGAATAGATCGTACCTTAGACTTTTGGGACTTAAATCTAGGCACTTCAGAACATGAAGCAGTGTTGATCATATCAGTAATCATACTGTAGTCAGTGGCCTAATTTAGAAATTAAGGCCTTGAAATATTTACTTGCATAATATTGGGCCCATATTTATCCTTGTCCATACAGTATACAGTATGTTAGCCCATTAGTGGCGATACATCAAAGTATCATGAAACTGGTGGAGATGTTTTGGTAAATAATTGATATGAATTTTTTTTTTTCCCAACCCAAACTTACTGTACAGATACATCTGTTACATATTTCACTCATTTTTTTATTTAAACTGTATCAGCAAAAGATAAAATCCTGTCTCATAACTTCCTGTCTAAAAAAATATATATATATATTTTTTTCTTTTTTTGGGGGGGGGGGGGCTGAATTTCATAAGATACAAGACTGCATATCAACTTTTAATATGGTCTAGAATTAGGCTCCTTGTCATAATAAAAATTATTTATGTATATGCCAGTTTAAATATGGAGATTGGGGTTGAACTGACAATGTGTAATCTCAAAACAATGTATCCTGGTGTATACTTTCACACCTTGACTATGAGTTTTGCCTGCAATATGTGTATCATAGAACTTTAGTTCTTGTTTAATGTGTAAATTTTCTCACAGAAAACAGTATTCACTGTAGACCAATAGGAAAAGACCGTGTCTTATGTAAGTTCAATTTTACTGAAAAAGACAACTATACAAGTGCACATGAATAACTCTCTCTGGCATCTTAAATGAGAATTTTGATGATGTGCCACCACTGACATGCTGCTGACATTTGGTTGATTGAGTTGACCCCATGTTGTTAGAGATAATTCAAACAAAATGACGCTTGGAGTAACACAATTAATGCTTGAAATGTAAATCTACCTGTGCTGAAGAGCTGTTAGACCAAGGGCAAGTAACTGTGGGACATCAAGCTGTGTGTTGGCAGCTGCCACACATCCAAATAAGCCACAAGCTTCCCGTAAACCATAGTCATCTCCATTGAGATCCTCATCAAGATTAGAGTTTGTGATTCTCTCAGGGCTGTGACATCTTTTTAATGCCATTTTGAAAACTTATGTAGTTCTTATATTCCAAGATATTGACACCTCTGGTTCCAGATTTCCATAAGGTTTACTGAATTCCTTCAAGACAGAAAAAGATGAAAAAAGAATAAAATAAAGCATTTGTCTCATGAATTTATCAAAATCAAACAATGATAATTGCATACTGTACTACACCATCTCAAATCAATGAGTATCACAGGCAATGAAATAAAATTTTATCTCAACTGAATTCTTACCATTCCAGAAGATTTCCTGCCTGCAATATATCATTACATGCCAGGGATACTATGCACAAGCATCACTGAAGATTTGAGAGAAAACCTCATGTACCCTACAATGCATTCAATGCACACTCAAAGCATTCAGTCACTTCTTGGAACTCCTCGTCAAATTCCCCACTGTCAACTAACTGCCCCTCCCTCTTCACATGACTCCTCACACCTCCCGACCCCCCCCCCCCCCAATAATTCCCAACCATGTCTATAACTTATCAAGCAACTTCTGCACAAGGAAATTTGGAATTACTAGAGTTACTGGAAAAGGCACTGTCCAGGGAGGGGGTGGGGGGAGGGATCCTGAGTGAAAATTTTCCAAGGAAGGAATTATAAAGGGGAAGGGGAGAGTTGTCGTGGAACCATACTTTTGTGTCCAAAAGCGTCTATGTATTCAAAATGATACTCATAAGAGCTAACAGGCCAAATGTAGGCATTACTGTAAATCAACTGAAAAAGTACAAGTGAAAAACAACTGGCTGGGTACTGTTGTAAGAAGAAAACAAAAACTACAGATCAATAACCTGAACACTAGAAAGTAAAACGAAAACCAGAGACTACGAGGAAAATTTATTCACAGATCAGGTACCAACAGCATGGTATCAGCCAAAAAATGCTACGCCTTACAGTATCTGCTTGGATTTCTGGAAACTGTTACATGCTCAGGTGATGCTCAGTAGATGTCGCTTTCTTGGATTTCAAAAAGCCTATATCTAATATGGTGCTTCATACTGCTTCATAAACATCTACATCTTACTGTACATTGGATGTTTTAGTTATTAGTGGAAAGCTACAGTTGTGGATCCAAAAGTGAATGTGTACAGTATACAGGAATCAGGGAGTCGTATAAGGCAGGTTTGCTTCCACCTGGAAGCAAATTACTACCAGTGTTCCTGATGGATCAGTGGTAGGTTGATTTTTGAATATTGCTTCTATCTTAGAGCTGATCAATATCCTTATAAAATTTATGAAGTTTGCTAATAATACCAAGTTGTAAGAGGGTATGAACTCCCACATTGAGGCCAACCATTTTCACAGTTGATCTTGACAAGATCTTTTAATGGTCAGAGAACTGTTGGATGGTCTTCATTACTTGCATAAATAAAGTTATTCAAGTGGGTGCCACAAACCCCTTTTTTCTTATAGTCTAACTGTGAAGACCTTAAGGATTTCAGTATCCAAAGAGGACTGGGTTATTTCTCAGTTTTCCAGAAGCTGAGGCTGGCACATGAGATGAGAATTCTGGGTATGATTTAAGGTCAACAAATATTGCTCCCTAAACCTTAGTTTTCTTGCTGTCTGCAGTGTCTAGTGCACCTCCTTGACAGTTAACATTGGTCAAGGCTACACACAGTACCCATGCTACTGAGAGTTGTCTGCTGAGCAGGGAGTACTGTACACTACTGCATGATATGTATACTGTAAATAATCATTGACCGATCAGAGTGACATGCTATTGTTTGTATTTAAATTAGTCAAAAATGTAGTCACCAATTGTAAATAGAGATATGGGGATATTTCTAGATATGTTGGGGTGATGCAACAGCTCCTTTAAGGTAAGATATTAAATTGCCAGAGAAAGCTCAAAGGTTGGGTGTAAAATTATTTGTTAATTGAGGAGTTTGCCTTATTACCATGAATGTTTTGACTTTGGATTAGAAGTGGATTGATCCAGGTCTTCAAGCGTATTCATAGGTTCAACAGTTTGACCACCAACAGAATAAAAAGATCATACTGTATTCCTTGGGGATGCACACGTCAAGTATGAGATTCATACATATTTCCTTCTCGAGAGATCATATATGCAAGGTTTTAATAATAACAATGGCGTAACAATGGCGATAGCCATAGCGATAACGATAACGATAACAATAACAATAATAATGCTATTTATAAAACACTTTTCAATAAAACTCAAAGGGCTGTACAATGGAAAGGCTTAAACAAAACAAATAATTACAAAGTACATCAACATTTTAGCAGTTAGACCTGGGGTGACCTCAAATGACCTTTAGTCTGGGCCATTTTCATGCTAAAGAACTCTTCTGGAGATATTGGATCATGTCTGCAAGCATC
Organism: Holothuria leucospilota; assembly: GCA_029531755.1. Taxonomy (NCBI): domain Eukaryota; kingdom Metazoa; phylum Echinodermata; class Holothuroidea; order Aspidochirotida; family Holothuriidae; genus Holothuria; species Holothuria leucospilota. The sequence goes on from CM055975.1 coordinate 39,243,172, forward strand.
ACATAAAACACACTGTTAAACATAACTATCATGCAGATTATTTCTACAAAGAAAAACATTCCTGTAACTTTTCTGACTGCCACAGCATTTTCTTTCCCACTGGAATGAAGCCCAGGTTAGAAACTGATTTAACAACTGCAGATGGTGGGCATTACAGTAGATGATTACATGGTATAATGCATCAAATTAATAGTTTGAAAATGAAACACCCTGAAGAACTCATACATGAATATAAAAATCAGTGGTGGTCAACTGAGGAGGGAGACCATTTGGCTGTGGGTATGGTACTGTACTTTTGGCTATGGTACTGTACTTCCTCAGCATTACCCCACACATGTAAACACTGTCATGTAAATGAAGCACAGGAAATTTGAGGTTCTTAAGGGATGGTCCCTTCAGCTAAATCTAAGATGTGGCCTTCCTCTTGGCTAAGTCCTGCATATGCCACTGTTACCTTACCAGCTGGTGTCAAGAATGTACCCCTCTTTTTCATGAACACACAAGTGCAGCCATACAGGTGCAGGAGTAAAGGACACGTCCACCAGGCAGGCAAATGCCACAGAAAGTCAAGTGATTGTACTCATACAGCATAAGCAGCAAAGAGGAGAAACTCAGGAGAAAGTGCATGGACTCTGATATTTGCACTCACTACTGCAGACATCTTCAGGATGGTGATGTAGTCCAAATCCTAATAATTTGTGAAGTCCCTTGGTCATTTGTAACTACTGTATGACTACTGTATGCCACAACAAAATTAGATACATGGGATTTACATGATGAGTTGTTTTCAAAATAACAGCTCTTTCAGACTTTTATGTTCACTGCCACTGTGACTGCACCTCCATTAAAAAAGAGAGTATTCACTTGGACTGTGATTGTGCCTCCACGCCCTTCACAGATAATGGCTCACAACAAAAGAGAGATTTAGGTTTAGACTTGGGGTTGGTAGTGGATTGTTCACTAGGAGTGGAACAATGTCACCATCAAAGAGATGTAGGCTCAGTTCAAGAGAGAGTGAAAGTAGATTGAATAGCTTCTTGGGACTTCTTTAATTAAACATAGTTACTAAAGATAACCCCACCAAAGTCAAAACACATTAGCACACCTTTTTGAAAATAAGGAGGCCCAGTAGCAGAGGCTGTCTTCAAGCTGCTAATTCTTTTGAGAACAAGTCAACATGTGCCATGTTTGTTTGTTTGTTTTTTTTTTTAAAAACATGTAAATCCACTGAGTCTCAAGTTAGGAGTAGTGGTGGCAGGGATGTAGCTACAGTGGGCGGTGCTCGGCGGTGACACCCAGCACTCGATATTCCCGCCCGGCACTCCAGGCAAACACACGTCTCCCTGCCCACCACAAATCTGCCTACCGAGACCTAAAACTAGCCCTAAATTTACTCCCTAAAGTAAAATGAGGGGAAAATGAAAAATTAATGGCTGAAAAATTTGGTAGATGCCATGGGGTGGGGTGAGGTGAGGTGCTTTCCCCAGATAGGACAATTACCCGGGACTCAAATTTGGCTAGCTACATCCCTGAGTGGTGGCACAGTTGCATCTGCCATGGCTATTTGAATGTGTGATATTTTGCAAAACAATAATTATTTGTATCTTGTGTATACTTTTCTAAAAAACATCTTCTCTAAATCCAATGGGTCTTCAGTGGTGGGTGGAATGCACCTGCAGTAGCAGTCTATCATTATGCGCTATTCTTTTAACAGCTGTGGACTTGACTTCACTGTGACTGCACCTATGGACATGAGGTAAAGTTAAATAATGGCAGGTTTTTCTACAGTTGTACCATACTTTATGAGCAGAACACATACACAAAATGGCTGCACATATCGTTACACCAACAAAACTACAAAAGTTCCAAATATAGAAGCAGAGTCACTAAAAAACTTAAGACTCTAGGGCTTAGGCCCACATGAGAATGACAGAGTGATACATTTCAAAGATCTTATGTTTTATCATTCATTTAAAAATAAAACATAAAACCAGAATGCCAAAATGCAGTGAGGTTTTGATGATATATGTTCAATTCCAAATAATGCCATCATGTCCCAATTTTTTCAGTCACTGGTCAAGTGCTATCTTAACATGTTGAAAAAACAGTTTTAGGTTCATATTTGATCTTGAGAATTCTTGGGAAATTTTGCATTTTGACCTCTGATGATCCAAGATGACAATCTTGGGAATTCTTGAGGAAATTTTGCTTTTTGACTTCTGGTGACCCCAGATGACCTTTGACCTCCATCAAAAACAACACACTTATCATTTCACCATAATGTATCCACATACATTCGAGGTCACCAGAGGTCAAAGACCGAAAACCTTGTAAACACGATATCTCAAGATAGGAATGGCCCACACTTTTCTTATTTGGTATACAGATTTGTCTTGTTAAGAGGAAGAACCCTATTGTTCCTGGTACAGGTCAAAGGTCATCTGGGGTCACTGGAGGTTAAACTGTGAAAACCTTGTAAATGGCTTGTAATCACAAGGGGTGCACTGGAACCCAAATTTTACTAACCGGCCGGAACTTTGTACTTGCTCCCAGTCAGTTGCTTTCAGAGTTTGATTTAAGTTAAGAAAAGTAACTGAAAATAATTCAAGAAATGTTTTTTTTTTTTCTTTCCAGTCTCTTTTGTTAGTGAACTAACACCTTAAAATACCGGATAGGTAAACAACATGCAATTATGACAGTGCATGATTAAGGAATGAGCAACAGGTGAAAACAATGACTATTTCATGACAAGGTTTGAAAACTTTCTGTAACACAAAATGTGTAACTGGCAAATTAAAATTGGTTTTGCCTTTTCTGCTGAGAAATAAATCATCCATAGCAAATTCTCACAATGAAGTAAAAGTTTTCCTCTCAGTGGTGCATATTCTTAGCAGCTCAGAGATGAGATACAACTGCTCTGCTTGAGAGTAGCTTTGTAAATTGTGCATCAGTCTCATCTAAAATTATGTTCAAAACAACCCAAATATTGAATAACTAAAGGATGGTGGCGAATACAAACAGAAATTTCATTTTGTCTGTGAGTATACTGTACATTCATATGGTCACACTACTGTACAATATACTATGTACTGTACAATATGTAGTCGTACTACTGTACAAAGCACAGACTATACTTTGAGTGTGACATATCCCAACATTGATTTACATTGTGTTGTTTTGCTTTAACGGCTCTCTAATCTCACCCCAGACAGTAACAATTCTCCCTACTAAGTTTACTCCAAGAACCCCCTCCAAACCACATTAAGTTTTTACACCTGCAAGACAGAGCCACAGTAGTCTGCACTGACTTTATTAAAGATGCTTAAAAGGCAATATCGTCAAACACAATGTACAGTATGTGAACTTTACTGGGAACACTTACTGTACAAGTCATTGCTGACCAACCAAATGAAGAGCTCTATATTGTTTGAATGAATGTCAATCAAAGTGCAGTCATCAATTGTACAGTATCTAGAACTCAAGAGCTATTCCTAAATATGTTTGGGCAGGGAGTTGCTAGCAACTCCCTGGTTTTGGGGGGGGGGGCATATCCCCTGGCCATTTTTGTCTTTGAAAAGTTCTTTTTCAGTAAGGATGCAACAATTCCATAGGATTATAAACTTACCATAAATTTAGGTAGTCCCACTTGTAATTCAGGGTAAAAACAATAGTTACAGGGCTCTACGTTTACCCATGAAACTCACTTGCCTCACTTGTTGGGCTACTGTAGCAGCCTCTGAAATTCACTTGCCCTGACACTTCTTCACTTGCCCTTCTAGTAGGGCCAACATTTGGTTCCATATAGTCAGACTAGTGACAACAATCCTTGAATTTATACTTCTTAATTATCAAATTGCATCCTTCTTTAACCTACATACAGTAAATATAAATTTTTACACATTCACAGTTTATAACAGTCTTAGATTTTGCTTATCTCCAGTGTTCAATCAAACTAGTTTGACTTTTCATTCACTGTCTAATGTCAGCATTGTTTGTGAACTGAGGGGTTTAATTTTATTTTTATTTTCTCTCTGTTGCTGTACAAAAATATTGCTTCTTTTTCTCTATTTAAAGTCTGATTTAGGAGTCACAACTTGCCACAGGCAAATTCTGTTAATATCAATTGCCCTAAGTCAGAAACCTACAATCAAAATATTATCAATCAGTGTGAGAAAATGAAACCTACTGTACAATGCACTTGCTATTACGAGAATCCCACATCTATAGGCTTACAGAAGAAACCCAACACTGTATGGCAGGGTTGGCAGTTTTTGCCATTAATCATTTTAGGCAACAATATATACCATATTAGAGTTTGAATGTGATTTTTTTAGTGATTTTGGTTGCTACTTAGTCAGCATGTATGGCACTGTAATGTGCTTCTCTGCTGTGTCAAACTGAAGTTTCTGACATGATAAAGGAAGTTGCTCATCCACCTCATTCTGCTACTGTACTCAATATGTGTAACAGATAATGCCTTGCCAAATTTGTGACTAAACTTATATTGAGAATTTCATAACTTTACACATAATTTTATTAATCCTCATTTTGAAAAACTTTGCTTGATAAATCTAGTCATTTTGCAAACCAACTGCAATTTTCAGACTATTCCTGTTGGCATGTAGTTGCTTTGTTTGTGGTTACACTTAACATGTTAGGGCTTACAGTACTATTGGAATAACTGAGAATATTTCACTGTTTGTTCTGTGTTTGACAAGTTTTAGTGCTCACTTTTTAGGCAAAATAGAAAGTGTAAATGAATGTTAATAATTTTATCTCAACTGGTTTATCCATCATGTGCAATGGGGTACAACAACTGCACTCTTCTAATTGCCAGAAGAGGTTTTTTTCCATTTTCTCCCGGTTTTTACCGGTAATAACCAGTTATTACCAGTTATTACCAGTTTCTACCGCTGTCCCGGTAAAAACAGGTTTTTTCCGGCAAAAACCCAACCCTGCTGTATGGTTCATTTTCTTCACTACAGTATATATCAAACCTACTTTAAGTTTTGGCATTTGGTTTGAACCAGTCTTTCAAGTTAGTATCACACTGTGTAGGCATAATTATTGTAGCCCCATCTGTTCCACAGTTCCTAAATTACTTTAACTGCAAAGATAGAACACATTCAAAATTCTGATTCCGGCCAGAACTTAAAAAAATATTTGGTATATAGATCTGTCATGTTGAGAGAAAAAAAACATTTCTAGTGGAGGAAGAAGGTCATTTGAGGTCACCATAGGTCAAAGACCGAAAACCTTGTAATTGCATGTATCTCAAGATAGGAATGACTGACACTTTCACATTTGGTATATAGATTTGTTATGTTGAGAGGAAGAACCCTATTGTTTTTGGTAAAGGTCAAAGGTCATCTGAGGTCACTGGAGGTAAAAAGGCGAAAACCTTGTAAATGGCTTGTGATCATGATATCTCAAGATAGCAATGGCAGACACTTTTTATATTTGGTATACAGATTTGCCATGTTGAGAGGAAGATCTCTATTATTTTTGGTGAAAGTCAAAGGTTACCAAAGCTAAAAAAGCCTAACAGCTTGTAATCATGGTATCTCAAGATAGGAATGAAGGACACTTCATATTTGACAGATTTGTCACATTGAGAGGAAGAACCCTACCATTTTGGTGAGGTCAAAGGTCATCTGGGGGTCACCAGATGTCAAAAACAAAATTTCCCAAGAATTCTCAAGTTTGTCATATGGGTTATCAGAGGTCCAAAAGCAAACTTTCCCAAGAACTCCCAAGATCATCATCTGGGGTCACCAAGGGTCATAGAGCACAATTTCCCAAGAATTCCCAAGATTGTTATATATGGGGTGTCCAGGATTCAAAAAGCAAAATTTCCTGTCACAAACACACACATACAACATCACCATCGCATAGATTCCTTGCCTGCCTTCGGCAAGGAATCAAAAACAAAACGGGACCACTTGTAAAATCAAAATTTTTGGTCATATTTTGGACGCTTAGATCTAATATGCTTAGAATGAGGGGTCTTAATAAACATGAAAGATGCCCTAAAGTTGCCACTTTGCCCTTCTTGGGAAAAAAATGACAATCATGCACCTTTCATGCACGTTTCTCCTGTAAAAGAATAAAATCACTCTTACTGCAACAGGAAGCCAGAGAAACAAACTTTATTCCTTGAAATCTTCAAAGGGTGGGATCAATTTAAAGACAACAAGAACAAAATGGAAACTTTAGGGTACCCCATCTTTAAAGTCACCACAACATACTAATATTACTAATATTCTATGACAACATGAGGGAATGACCACTTTACTTTGGATTGTGCATGTCAAAGAATTATGCTGCTTGGAGGCTTTGATTGTTTATCAAACTGCCCACATGAATTTTTCACAATTTTTTGAATAATAGAATTACCCAGTAATAGTGTTTTAGTACATCAAATGAGGTGGAGTTAGGAGGTACCTGTACAGTATAAAACCACCTACCCTAATCGCGCTACCCCTTTTAAAAGTGAAGGTGACCTGTACTTCACATGAGTCATCAAATCCAAAAAGCTACCTCCTAAAAAGATTAGAGACCCTATAGTGGGAGAGATTGGCCAACCATTGTTCTCAGATATGCATTCTGATTGGACGAAATGTATGGGCACCATTTTGGAGCCAAAGTATGAGCTTGCAAGATCATGGGTAGCCTATGTACATTTAAGAAGTTGTGCAGGTTGTACTGTATGTACGGCCGGACGTACGCATCCTATGTAAGATAGACATGTTTTGTTTCCAAAGTTGCGGCCAAGATGTGCTGCATTTGGATGCACGAACAGACCAGAAAAGGGTTACAAGTTGTATAGATTCCCATCCTGTACAAAAAGAAGGCTTCCGTGGGCTGTAAAAGTTAGAAGGTTCATTTGGAATCCATCAAATAGTGATTGCTTATGAGACGTAACTTCACAGTATACAACTTAGTAATACATGTAGGCCTAACGTTTGAGTAGGCTTACAGTTAGATTACAATGTTCTGTACAAGGCCTGGCCTACACCGTATATGGCGGTTCGCTTGACATTCCAACACATAAACCCAAACACAACTCCTAATGAACCCTTTGGCCTAACCGGCTAACCCTAATCCTCTTACTAACCCTATTGGAGAGTTATCAGAACATCCCCATAGAGAAGTTGGAATACCAGAGCTGCAGCACCCCAGTCATACGTGTAGGAGCAGTGGCATATTTAGGGGGGCATCGAGCCATACCCCCACCGCCCACTGATGCCGTTTTTTTTCTTTTACTTTTTTAAAGATACCTGTACGTAAAGATTTTAACACAAATTTTACTGCAAATGGTAGCGTAGCATATGTGGCACTAGATTGCATGTAAGGACACTGCCTAATTTTTCAAAAATTTTCAAAGGGGAGGGGGCACCCCATTGGGCCATGGTTCCCCTCACTGATGCCAATATTTTTGTTTTAGTTCCTAAAAATACATCAATTTTTTTAACACAAATTTTACTTCAAATGTAGCCTATGTGGCACAAGATTGCATGTAAGGACATCCAATTTTTCAAAAATTTTCATAGGGGAGGGGGACACAATAACAGATCAAACATTGCTCCTGGATCTATTAGTAGCATGCGAAAACTGAAACATTTGCGTACCTTTGACTTTGATGTAGGTTTATACACTATGAAGTGCTCCTCTATATTTACCCCTTCCCCCAGACCTCTCCAGAATCTTTCACTAAATAATGAAAACTCTTAAATGATTAGTTCAACTTGCTTGAACTTTCCATAAAAAGCACCATTTTGCATGTATGCCATCCTGCATTAACGTAGGCTACATGAAGTTTTCTTAGAAAGAAGGGGTGAACCCAGCCCAGAATAGACCCATCCCCTCCCCCTCTCTTACAAGCACAAAAATAAGACACACTAAAATGAGATTTTTTTTAAATAAAATCACTTTTAAAACTGTCAAAATAGCATACACCATTCTGCGTTTTCGTCACTTTCTATTAGCAAAAGTTCCTCAAAATGGACCGTGTTATCCCCCCTCCCAGGACGACTTTTCTTGCACCAGGTGACAAACTAAAGGATCCAGGAGACAGTGCAAGCCAGCGTCAACCAATACGAATGATTGTCACAAGAGAACAGAACGCTGTAACTCACTTTGTTTTACATTTTGTACGGAAAACTGTACGCACACAGTTTAAAAGATATCTGGTCATAGTTACCATATGGCTCCAAAATGGTGCCCATGAGATAAGCGGATGTACTATTTTGCAGACTGCAGACTCAGATTTTGAAGAATAGACGTTACAAACTGCAGAGCGTAGTAATAGATAAAATAACTAAAATTCTGTCATGGGACCCTTCTGAATAAGATACAGAAATGAAAAGTGATCAGAATCCTAAAACGAAACTTCAACTTAATTGGCGAGTGTCTTTTATTGTCCAGATTTAAGTGATTTTTGAGTTGAACCCTGATTTTTCTCTACAGTGGGTTCACAGTGAAATGCATTTTGCATTTTTGAATAAGCAAAAACATTCAATTAGTTTACGTAAATCGCGACGCCCAAGAGTCCCGTGGTAACTCTCTGCCCACATGAGCCAAATACAGTAGCCTAGTACTACAAAGTCTCGGCCACCATTTGAACGATATTGTAGCAACGAAGAACACGCTGATCCTTCATTTCTGCCTGAAGAGCCAACGTAAAAAACCCTATTCTGACCAGGCGCAACTGCATAGTCGCCCCAATTTTCCGTCCAAAACTCAGAGTCGTATTTTTGGGGATTTAATACACTTAGCACGCCAATTTATTCTCTCAAAATCATGTGCTATAGCCTAGTACTCTTCAAATTTCCAGATGAAAATCACCCACGTAAAAATACCTCGATGCTAAATCAACCAAGCTTTCTGCCACCTCCCTGGCCGGTTCCTACCACATGCGGTCTGCTGGAAATGGCGCTACTTGACACACCTTTGCAACTCCAGTGAAACTGATCGCTGGTCATACCTTTTTCAAAGTGCAGAAAAAAATTTCACATACATTTGGAAGTGAAAGAGAATCCTTTCTTGATGATTGGTCATAATTTGAAATTCCCAATCTTGATTGGGTCAATTTAAAAATGTCCTGCAAGCGCTGAGCTGCAAATCGAATATTTTTTCCAAATATTTGACGGTCTCTGTGCATTGTTTGATATCGTAATTAATTTATTCTTATTCTCACACGTACGTTTCAAGAAGTCATTTGAACATCAAAATTCTTCAATGTATGTTGCTGGATAACAATAAGAATACGAAAAACCTTGAGATTTGAAAATGCCTCAATCAAAATTCAACTTAAGAACCAACAATGTGGCTCGATCGTAGATGCATGCGTTGTGTACCTTGGGCACATGTACCTGAAGTTCAAGACTTTCAACAACCCAGATTTTCTTGTCTCGAAATTTGACTTATTGAAGCTTCAAGAATTCGATTGCAATGTTTTGTTTTGTACATTCTGGTATGGATTTTAATTATCAATCATAGAAGATCCTTGCTTAAACATTCCAACACAAGTAAGTTTCCGATATTTTGATGTTTGTAAATCTATTTTGTTGAATTTTCCGAGATAGTATACATCTGGTTAACTGGCATCTGGTTAACTGTATGCTTCATTCTGCAAAACACTTGTTCGGCTAGCCCAGTCAGGGTACAGTATATGCAGCACTGCATGTCAATGAAGTGCAATGGGAGTGTGTCGAGCGGTGATTAATAAAAACGAGAGTAACATGCACAACGTGTAAGTTGCTGAAGTTGGATTTAAACACTTCGTTTACAGTGCATGTGGTGGCCAAGACAAGCTTAGGCTTGTCGTATATGGTTAATTAGTGCCTGGACCAGTGAGGGTTTTACGTAAACTTTTGATCGAAGGCTTTGCTCGTTCATAAATGCAAAATGCATTTCACAAGGAATGCACCTTAGAGCAAAATCCAGTTTAATTCGAAAATACTGTAGCTTACGTCTGGACAAGAAAAGGCACTTGCCGATTAACTTTGTGTTTATTTTAAAATTCTGATCAATTTCTATTTAAGTTTTTTACTCAGAAGGGTAACTTGATGAAATTTTCATTATTTTATCTGGTACTACATTCTGCATCTTGTGACACCCATTCTGCAAAATCCGAGTCTGCAGTCGGCAGTCTGCAGAATAGTACATCCGTGAATTTAGTTGGCCAATCTCTCCCACTATAGGGTCTCTAAAAAAGATATCAAAACAGTGCCCTCTAGCTTTATACTAAGGACATCATAGTATTGTCATGTTCAACAGTTGGCTGAATCATCTGTGTGCAGATGATCACATGTGAAGGAAGGGCTTCCGGGACTGGAGAAATTAATAGTAGGCTAGTCACGTGATCTTGGAAACATATTAAATGGATAAATTTCCCCACTTATTTATAAACACAGAGTGTCACAAAGAAAGGATCACTGATAGCAGCAAGTGGTAACTTAAGGGTACAGTATACATCTTACATAATAATCCATAGAGATTGATTACCTTGGACTAAGGAGAATCACTATAGGCCTTTGTGAATTTGACAAAGATCGAGAACAATCAAAAGTTTGGAAGATGTGGTAGCCCAATTTTGAAAATGGCACATACTGCTGACCTAGTATGGGAAGCCTCAAAATGACCCAAATACTAGCATTCATACAAAACAGGTTAAAGGGCAAAGGAGGGCCAAGGCCCGTGCAAGATGCCCTGAAGTCCAAACCCCTTTACTAATACAAACTACCAAACCAACTCCAAACAGCAACTCCCCGCACCAAACAAGCCCAAGTACAATAAGATTCTACCTAGGTCACTTTAAGCCTAGTCTAGGCCTAGTATTAGTTAGTCTAGGTCAGCAGACTGCAGACATTAGGCCTACTGTAGGCAACAACTTTTTGAAGCTTGCCTAACTGCACAAAAACAGGGGTCTTCATCCTAATACTATGCTAGTACTTCCGAAGTCAGTAGTACAGTTCCATGGGTAGTTTAAGCCTATGACTGGCCTATAAACGCTAGGGCTGGCCTAACATTAGTCCTCAGTAAAGGCACGTGTTACTGATAGCTACCTTTACATGGTCCTTACACCAACCCTTCCACCAGCACAGTGTTGGTCGAAATTGATTTTCTTCTTATAGCAAAGCTAGGACCTAAAAGCCTTAATATACTACCAAAACTTTTCCCTTCCAAGTCTTTTGCTAATGTTGCAGTTGGTTTTGATCCCTTGAAACATCTGAAATGTTCTGAGAATTCGAAAAGAAATCATCAACTTTGTCACTTCATAGAATTTACTGTAGCATTTGAAATATTTGTTGATATCAGGCAATAATATTTTGATTATTCCTGCTCCTCCTAGTACTTCTATTTCCCAGCATAAGAAAAATAAGCTCCAAATATTGCAAAACAAATTTGTTAAGATTTATCCTTGACAGGGTGATATTCACCAACACAGTACCAGGGGTAGCCCTTTCAATTTTCCTTTTCCCAAAGTTAAGGACCTTGCTGATTTCACTTTCTTCTTCACAGCCATCAGACACTGGAATGCTCTTCCAAACTCCATCAAACAGTTTAATAGCACTCCCAATTTTAAAATGCACGTTAGAACACACCTTGCCAACAAATCACGCATAGAAGACAAAAATCAATCTATTATTTAGCCCTTGCTAGCCTATGTTTGTCATTTCAGTTTTAGTGCAATATTTCTTAGCTTCTTTTGTATGTGCAGTTGTCTATTGCTCGGCTGTTCTGTCCTTTCCACATGGACCCCAACGGAATTAAGCTTCTTCAAGGCTTTTTGGGCTATCCCTGGTACTATGTTTTGTACTCTTGCTTTCAACTTTTGTCTCTTTTTATTGTCTTATGTTTCTTTTATATTTCTTATTGATCTGTTGCTTTAATGTCATAGTATCGAATAAATCAATCTTGTGTGCATGACATTTTGATGTCATATAGAACAATTGTATTAACGTAGTTCCTATACATACAGTACACATGACAGTTGCTTCTGAAAGTATGCTACAATGGCTGTACTCAACACCCTGTTCTTGACTTTTCTGCCACATGATAACAACATGGGAACTCATTCTGCAGTATCAAACACAGACAGTGCAGTGCACATACAGTTACCATGGACACAAGGACTGTACGCTTATCATCAACATTCTACATAGGCCCTACCGTGCACTTTCACTGTAAACTTCGTTTATTTTTCATAATATGCCCACAGGTCGGTTGTTAGGTTATTTACTCCTGCCGTGGATAATGTATGTTCTGCTTTATAAGTTGCTGTCATTTGAAAGATAGCATAAGTACACTTACAAATGACATTGTGCTCAGGTTTCCCTACCATTTCTTCCATGAGAAGACATATCCATCATCTCTCTCATGTTTGTTCTCACTCTACCACTGACTGTAGTGGTGTGAGAATTGGGTGCAAGAACAGTTCACAAATATTTCGTGACTGACTCGTACGAGAACACTGTTCTCTGTTCCAGAACAGGGTGTCAAATGCAGCTCATTAGCATACTGATGTAAAGAAAGTTCCTTAGTCACCCAGTAAATACTACGGCGACATTTCACACGGCGCTTGCATGAAATTCTCAGTGATCAAAAACAGCTGCAATACTGCTGTAGGATCTGGCGAAGAAACGTTATGGTAGTATATTAAGATTTTACTTTCAAAATTTGCTGTGAAAAGGAAGACAATTTCAACCATCACACAGCAGTGTTGTAATGACTCGAGTCACTGACTCGACTCTAGTCAGACTTGAGTCACTATTTTTGATGACTCGACTCGAGTCAGTTGGGTCAAAAGACTCAACTCAAGTCAGAAGTTTGACAAAATGCAAAAGACTACTCAACTCGAGTCAGTATGTGGAAAAGACTCGACTCAAGTCGCTATGCTGGATGACTTGACTTAAGTTTTTTCTTACAATGACTCGACTCAAAATTATCGGGACAGGAAGAACCCTATTGTTTTTGGTGGAGGTCAAAGGTCATTTGAGGTCACCGGAGGTAAAATGCCAAAAAGCTCATAATCACAATATCTCAAGATAGGAATGACCGACACTTTTCATATTTAGTATATAGATTTGTCATGTTGGGAGAAAGAACCCTATTGTTTTTGGTGGAAGTCAAAGGCAATCTGAGGTCACCAGAGGTTAAACTGTGAAAACCTTGGAAATGGCTTGTAAACACGAAATCTCAAGATACTGTAGCAATGAGTGACACTTTTCATATTTGGTATACAGATTTGTCATGTTGGGGGGGGGGGGAAGAACCCTATTGTTTTTGGTTAAGGTCAAAGGTCATTTGAGGTCACTGGAGATAAAAAACCGAAAAGCTCGTAATCACAATATCTCAAAGTAAGAATGACCTACACTTTTCGTATTTGGTATATAGGTTTGTCATGTTGAGAGAAAGAATCCTATTGTTTTTGGTGGAGGTCAAAGGTCATTTGATGTCACTGGAGGTGAAAACAGAAAAGCTTGTAATCACGATATCTTAAGATAGGAATGAAGGAGACATCATATTTGGTATACAGATTTGTCATGTTGAAAGAAAGAACCCTCAGTGACTTCACTGACCTGGGCACGAGGGTCAACGATGCACAACTTTTGATTTTGATGCACAAAACCTCTGGGGTCAAACTAACACACAGCTTTTCACCCTAACAATATGTAATGATAGAGTAAATAAAGAAAAAACAGGAATAAAGTTTGTTGCAATAAACTCAAATTTATTTTGACCCCTTCTGTTTTAGTTTTTACTCTTGTAAATTTATTCTCAAGGATCAGTGACTCCTAAAAAAAATGATGAATGAAAACCCGGACCGTTTTGTTGGAGGTCAAAGGTCATCTGAGGTCAAAGACTGAAAACGTAATCATATCTCAAGATAGGAATGACCGGCACTTCATATTTGGTATACAGATTTGTCATGTTTACAGGAAGAATCCTATTGTTTTTGGTAGAGGTCAAAGGTCATTTGACGTCTCTGGAGGTAATAAAACCAAAAAGCTTGTAATCACGGTATCACAAGGTAGGAATAAAGGCCACTTTCATATATGGTAGATTTGTCATGATGTAAGGAAGAATCCTATTGTTTCTGGTAAAGGCCAAAGGTCATCTTAGGTCACCAGAGGTTAAACAATGAAAACCTTGTAAATGGCTGGTAAACATGATATCTCAAGGTAGCAATGACAGAAACCTCTCATACTGTATTTGGTATGTAAATTTGTCATGTTGAGAGGAAGAACCCTATTCTTTTTGGAGGAGGTCAAAGGTTATCTGGGGTCACCGGGGGTCAAACACTGACAACTTTGTTAACACAATATCTCAAGGTTGGAAGCTTGGCTAGATTTCATACTTAGTACAGTATGTGGATGCATTATGGTGAGAAGCCTATTGTTTTTGGTGGAAGTCAAAGGTCATCTGGAATCACGTGGGGGTCAAACACTGAAAACCTTGTTAACATGACATCTCCAGGTAGGAACCTTTACATTTCATACATGGTACATGGATGCCTTATGATCCAAGGAAGAACCCTTTTTTTCGGTGGTCGTCAAAGGTCATCTGGGGTCACCAGAGGTCAAAAAGCAAAATTTCCCAAGAATGCTCAAGATCTCCACATGGGGGTTATCAGAGGTTAAAAAGCAAAAATTTCCCAAGTATTCCCATGATCGTCATCTGGGGTCACCAGAGGTCAAAAAGTGAAACTTCCCAAGAATTCCCAAGATCATCATCTAGGGTCACCAGAGGTCAAAAACAGTAGTGTAGGCAGTGGGTGGGCGGGGTGGGCAGGTCGCCCACTTGGGAAAAATGGTGGGGAAAATGGGGAAGAGAGAGGAGGGGGAAAAAGAAAAGAAGGAAGGAAAAGAGAAAAAAGGAAAGAAAAATGGGGAAGAAAAAAGAAAAAGGAAATAAGAGGATAAAAGGGAAGAAAAATAGGGAAAGGAAAAAGGAAAGAAAAGAGGGAAAGAAAAAGAGTGAAAGAACAAGAGAGCTAGAAATGAAAAGAGGGGAAGGGGGAAACAAAGAAAGGGGAAAAAGAGTAAGGCAAAGGTCAAAAGGAGAGAAAGAAAAGTAAAGACAAAGAGGGAACTTCAGAAAAACAAAAAGTAACAGGGAAGAGAAAGAGGGAAAGAAGAAATGGGAAAGGAAAAGATTTGAAACACTTACACTTCTGCACTTCTGCTGCGCCTACAAATCGTAACAACTGAATAAAATCGGACTAGGTAGCTCACCGGGTAGCTCACATGTATGGCCACTGCATTGCACCCCTCCTGCACTAATATTGAAGTCAATGGGCTGAGTTCAGTGGAGGATTGATATAGGTATTTTGCCACATTTTCAAAACTAATTTTCCGAAACGTGTTCTCACATTTCCGAGAAAATCGTCCGCCATTTACGCAATAGGTTTGAGCTTTAACACCTTTGATATTTTGCAGTTTCCTCCTGTCTTAGGAATTCGAAACTATTATGTATTGATATTTATATGCTAGTTTTAGTGTTCACCTGATCACCTCCCCTCCACAAAAACTTCTTTTCTCGAAAGTGGAAACATATCTTCATATCGCAACCCGTACAACGGAGTGCGCTCAGTGCCTTCTCTGGCTTTATTATTCTCTATGGTATTCACAATGTACAGTAACGTCGCCATTAGGCTGCGTAACTGGGCATCCTTATTATTAGGCTACATTCTGCTGTTGCGCAAGTAATACATTCTTCAGCTCAGTCACGCAGATATTCCACCCAGTGCATGATATTCACGAAGTTTATATGACCATAGCTGTTACAAAGGGTCATAAAAATGGTATTTATCTGACCTTATCTGCAACATTGCAAGGCTTGGGAAGTGCCAGGTGTCATTTCCAGCAATCTAGCAGGTATTTTTAACCAAACATTTCCCTGTACGCTACACGCCAACCTATGGTGGCACTTCGCTTAGACTGTGGGATATGCGCGCTTTGATAATTAAAGTTTGGGGAAATCTTCACAACTTCACCCACCTGGGCTCTGGGGATTGGCTACACCCCTGGCCAAAAAGCGAAATTTCCCAAGAATTTTCCAGATCCAAGATCCACTGGAGTTCAAATCCCATTCAAGACACACTTGTTTTTCTTTTTGTTGTATTTGGTGGAGTTTAAAGGTCATGAGACTGAGAGGTTACAATAGCACAGGTCAAATTGTTGAAACAAAATGATATACTGTAGTCAAGAAAGATAAATTTGAGGGATAAACCTCAGTGCAACAAAGCATCCCTATTCGGCAAGGAATCACTAAGCCTTTAGGCTTTCTGGTTTTATTCTTTGCCATGAATATCAGTGCGTCAAATCGAAAGTCATTGCATCAAAATTGAGTCATAGCGGCTTAGCAGAAACACTGGTAGTCAGTCTTGGTTTGCCTATGCTGACTAAGCTAGTGCTGTATTGATATCCTGATATGTACTGCGAGTTGCTGATTACCGACATTTTAGTTCGCAATATCAGTCGATACCAATCCTATACCGATATTTGGGAATAAGCATTTTGCATACTAACCATATCAGGCCCTAGGATTTCAGATTTCATGGGAACCATTTTTTAGGTTACGTGGTTTTTGATCCACGTAACCTAACGTAGTCCATTTTTATGAGTCTCAAAAACCCATTTTTTCGGATTCCCAATAAAAAGAAAACAAGACTCAGTGACAGTTTACCACACCGAGCATTGTGTAGTGTGTAGGTGTATGGAGCGATCACTGGCACTGGCAATGCCACAGTGCACAACGCGTTCAATTACGCAAAACAGTATTTCAAAATGACATGATGATGTAAAGGTGTGTATTGAGGCCATGTCTAGAGGTAACAGCGTATGGTTTGGAGTACAGTAAAACCCTGTTTATCTTAACACATCGGGACCGAATGTATTTTGGATATCGGTAAAAGCCGGATGAAAGCGGTTTCAAATTTTTGCCTCAAGTGTGGTACAAAGGGTCCATAACAAAGAGTGTGAACACATTTTCCAAATAATTCCAAAAAGGCTGGCAAAATTACAGACAAAATTGCCCAAAATGTTTGGTTACTATTTTTTGTGACCGATGATATGACAAGTAAATTTTTATACTTCTAAAACAGAGATTTTATTCCCAAAATTTGAGCCTACGCTCTTCTGGATGACCAATGCTTTCTACACACTAAATGAGTGTAAGTGCTGAAGAGAAGCTGTAATGATCTGGAGAGGTATCTAGAGTATAAATTTGGCATAAATTTCCAAGTATTAGAGACACATGTGTAGGAGACTCCCAAACAGCAACTTGCAATGTTTTAGTAAGGTGTTCTCTTATTATTTTTAGGTATGAAGCTCACTATGAAACTAACTTTTCAGATTTAGTGAAACTTGGACTTACGCTAGCCTAACATATTTATATAAGGAGAAATTTAGCCTATGCCGACTCATTGATCCTAGCAAGAATTTCAAAACAAATACGTACCATTTTTCTTTCAAATTTGACAAAGACATAACAAATTGTTTTCTTTGCCCACATGTTGGCTGTTTTAGCCCTCCTGACATCTTACCATGACTTTTACAAAAGTTACGTTAAATTTTCACATGTACAGTAAAGCCCTGAAAACTTGGTGTATTCTACTGTAATTGTGATGAATATTATTGTTGTTAAATCTGATAGCTGGTTCAGAAAAACAGGGTTTTAGTGTACACATAAAATCATAGTACTACTGCTGAAGGACACGCTGGTTTTTCTTTTATGATTGAACAGAGTATTTGGTAAAACCAATATCAGTCTGACACATCCATTTTATCATCTCCAGTATCAGTTAGCTGCATAAGCAAGAACGCCTAGCAGGTTGTCTGCCACACAAAACCGAGCAAGCCCCTCCATGGTTGAGCCCCCTGTGGGATGAGGGTTGTAGAATACGTCCACGGTATTTCCCACCTGTTGTAAGAGGCGACTAAAGGGAAGGACTTGCACCGGATTTAAACTTCAAGCTTGACACTGTATAACACATTTGTGTTGGTGTGTCATTAAATTTCATCTAACTGCATAAGCAAGAAGTTTCCTTGACATCGTCACTGCAAAACTAAAACGTTACGAAGAAATCTCTGTGCATTCATTGAGCCCCCACTGACATAATGTATGTTATCTTTTGGCATTATTTTGGAAACAACTTCTATATGATATTGGGCTGTGTACAAAGTCAATGCGGTGGGGCCATAATCACAGCCTGTGCAGTGCATCCGCCTGGTGTACAACCTGGAATTGTGGCTGCACAGTTCGTCGCTGTGGCATACCAGTCAGCCATTGTGAACTCGGCAATTGCAATTTGCGATAGCACGTGCTGCTAGGTGTGAGGTGCGTGCGATCTTTTTTATGGTTTGTAATATGAGGTACAAACAATGTGAGAAAAAAGTCGCAATTGGTAGTGTGTATTTTATCAGAACATCTCATCGAATTTAAAATGCCTCCTAATGAAAAGTCAAATTTTAGGTAACAGAAGAGTTGAATTTGAGTGTCAAACGGGACATCGTAACCGATTTTTCGGGTACATGGTTTGAGGTCACGTAACCAATGCGCGACCGCGAATGATTGTTCGCGTGAAATCCGCAGGCCTGCCATATGCCCATGGGCATCAAAAATAAGGTTTGTCATCTTGATGAGGTAAAATATTGAACCTTCATTAAAAAGTACTTACTGTAAATGATGTCCCATTTTCATTCATACAGGTAGGTCAATTTATACCGTTAAATGTTGGACCCTGCATTAAAAAGTACTCAAGTAGTGTCCCATTTTCATGATACATAGGACAATATGTATCAGTTAGGATCTGGATCTGGAAGGATACTGTACAACATTCCTGGTGGAGTCAAACGTACAAGGTTGAGTGTGCGCATGTAGAATTAGTCATCTCGTCGGAGAAACCTCAAGGCTGAGATCTTAAATTGCTTGGGGTCCTCGAGATCTGTAATATTTTGGGGGAATAAGTTCCAGTCTCTGACAGTACAGGGAAAAAACTATATTTGTAGCAGTCCTTGTTGGTTGGCATATTTATGAAGCTGTTGGAATGATGGTGCCTTGTAGATCGCCGGACCGGTTGCAGGTTGTTAATTGGCAAGGCTAGGAGGCCCAATCTGGCTTTGTGGAGAATTGCTAGCCTATTGACAGTTCGTCTGTCTTCAAGACTATCCCACCCCCAGGTCTTTCAGCTATGCCAGTTTCGAGCTCCGCGTGAGCTAGGAAAGACGTGCGAGAGCTCCTGGTACCCGCTAAGGCCACGTTGGTGAGTGCACCCATACACACACCACGACTGTACACACCACGGGCTCACACATACACACACCACGACTGTACACACCACGGGCTCACCCATATGTGCACTCAATACCTTACGGGGTACTGGGAAAGGACCTCGCAAGGAATGCAAGGGAATTTCCCAGCAGCGAAGCTGCCCGCGAAGTAAGTGAGTAGACGGACATGCTTGAGGGCGGGCTGCGCTCCAAGTCAGACACGTGCAGCCGCGCATGACTTCTCTTTGCAGTGACGGAATTTTCGGGCAGCAATGCCAGTTTCGAGGTCCGCTTGAGCTAGGAAAGACGTGCGAGAGCGGAGCTCTCGTTGGCGGTGCCGGTACCCTCTAAGGCCACATTGGTGAGTGCACACACACACATACACGACATCACCATCGCATAGATTCCTTGCCTGCCAACGGCAAGGAATCAATAAAAGCTAGGGACCTATTTGATGATGAAGTGATACGGTCAATATGCTTATTCCCGGTGAGGGTGTTAGAGATGCCCAAGTAAGTACTGTATGGCAGTCTGTGGATTCAAGGATGTCATTACCCAGAGTATAATCAAGAAGTTTAGGATTCCTTGAATGTGTGATCCTCATCAGGAAGCACTTCTTGGTATTAAAGTGCATTTGCCAATTATCCTGCCACTTAGAAAGGGTATTTAGGTCATTTTGGAGTTGAACCTGGTCTAAGTTATTCCTTATCTGTCTATAAATTACACAATCATCAGCAAAAAGCCTTACTTGAGAGGAGATATTATTGGGCAAGACTAAAATTAATAGGGGACCTAAGACAGTGCCCTGGGGGATGCCCGAGATAACCTCTGCCCAGTCAGAGAAGTCACCACCCACCAAAACCCTCTGTTTCCGAACTTAAGAACATTTGCAATCCAATTAAGGGTATGACCTTTAACACCATAGTTTAGTAATTTATGAAGCAGATGGTTGTGAGGAACTGTATCAAAAGCCTTAGAGAAATCCATAATTATCATATCAGTCTGGGATCTATGGTCTAAAGACTGCACTAGATCATTGGTTGTTAAGATCAGCTGGGATCTATGGTCTAAAGACTGCACTAGATCATTGGTTGTTAAGATCAGCTGGGATCACAGAAATGGCGTGGTCTAAAGCCGTGCTGCCCGTTTGTGATGACTGAGTATTTATCATTTGAAGTGGTGCATGACACGAGAATGTATAATATGCTCAAGTATTTTGCAACAAATTGAGGTAAGAGAAACCGGTCGATAATTAGAGGCAAGGGAGCAGTCACTTTTTTTAAAGATTGGACTAATATTGGCACAGAGCCAAGAGGGTGGAAGAATTCCAGTGTTCAGTGATTTTTGAAAAATGGAGCAGAGAGCAGGAGCCACCTCTGCGGCTAATTTCAAGATGTGAGCAGGTATACCGTCAGGACCTGAGGCTTTATTAGGATTTAGCTCTTTTAGCAATTTGACAACACCATCTAGAGATATCTTTATATCAGGCATGGTAGGTATGGTGTTAGTTTCCACTGAAGGTAAGGTGGCACTCTCCCGAGTGAAAACCTCAAATTGCTCATTCAAAATGTTAGCCTTCTGTGTGTTCTCCGAAACCAGCTTCCCTTCTGATTTCAGGGAGGGGATACCAACACTGTCACATCTAAGGTTCTTTATGAAGGACCAGAAACGTTTAGGTGAATCAGTGCAAACTGTATTGACATAGTTTCTCTAGGCTGTTCTTGTGGTTTTATGGGTAAGCATTTCAGGTAAGTTTTACCGATACTGATCTAGGCGATGTTGGCATTTCAGGTAAGTTTTACCGATACCGATCCTGGACACATGAGGCTAACCACATAACTGCCGATACAGATGGTGAATAGCCTACCAATAATTGGTCCAACAGTAATATTATTGTCCAGTGTTGCAAAATAATCATGGCTTCAAAACTTCCAAAACTTCGCCGGCACACATACTTTGAAAACCAAAATTTCTAGCTCACCTGGTCTACTTAATTTGGGACTACCTAGGCCTAAGATGAAAAATTCTAGGCCTAGCTGCTGCATGATTTTCGCAGACGCAATGCATGTTTGCGTCCAGCCTTTTGCAGGCATGAAAATAGTAATAATAAATATTCTAATGAAAAAAAAAGTGTTTTCCAAAACCACCTGGGCGGTATTCTATGAATGACTTCCATTACTACTAGAACTGTAATAGCCTACTACTTGTTGCCAAAGTATATAGAAGCCTAGGCTACTAGTAGCAGTTCTACTCCTAAGCCTACAGTAACTTAGCATAGGCTAGCCTATACCAGCCTGGCAGCAGTAATGATACGACTGAGCCCTCATACTTACAAAACACTTTTTCTTCACAATATCTTCTTTACATCATGGCAAAATGGAATGAATCAGCAAGAAAGAAATGCTTCAAAAATTAAAGGGGTCGCGATATCCTGTCATGGGGTCTGCTTTTCTCTGTTTTCCTAATTCCTTGGTCATTCAGCTTTACTCTGTACTGTAGTGACTGCTGGCGCCTGTGTAACGGGTACCCCATACAACGGGCTTTTGTATTGATATAACAGTTAACACGTACATTTGACATGTAATATGTCGGCGCCGGTGATACACCACGAGTGAGTTGTGTGCGCACTTGCGCAATCCAATTTGTACTGTGTTGTGTGTGCATTGTGTATGTGACGTCAACGGATCACCTTTCGCATGATTGTGTTGCAGGGATCGGAGAAAGCACGGTACAAAAGGGACTCCGGAAAAGTAGTGCTAGTGAAAGGCATTCACTAATGATACATCTAATAGGGTGGGTTGACGTTTCATACATGTAGGTCCGTATATGGAATTTGATGAAAAAAAATGGAAAAAGTCAATTTAAAAGTGGCCTTTACGCTGGTTCTCGTTGCACTCAAACTCTCAAGTTTTATCGGTTGATCAGTTCGATCATAACAACATACATAAACAAACGAGGAGCTAGCACGTGGGAACCGGAAGAGCTGCGATACAGTCCACAGATTTCGCGGGTGTACAGTTTGTATAATGTCACATGGTGTCATAGTGGCTTACCGACGGCGGATTTTTTTCCTAAGACATTTTGGGGCAAGTTGAAAATTTCCATAAAAATCGTGACAAATGAAAAATTATGCTTAGATTGAGGGTTTCGGTTAAGGATAGGGTTAGGGCATAAAGCAGGATATGATCCCATATCCTATTCTATGGGTTAGGCTAAAAAAAAATGCACTTGGACCCATCCGCCCTGGAGAAAAAAATTACGCTTGCCGGCTCGCGCGGTTCATTGAAATGTCCTACTGCATGCACTGAAGGCATGCTTCTCAGTGGTACAGTGCAGTGCTCGTCGAGTAAGTGGTGTATACACTTAGCTAGCTAGGTACATATACATCCGACACAGAACATAGAACCCCGCGAAACTTAACTGCGTCTACTTTACCCATCCCGCGCTACATCAAAACCGGTTTCTTGTTTAAAGCGAGGAAGCCCTCCAATTAACAAAATATCCGTGGTACAATTGAACTTCATTCCAAATGACAACATCACCAAAACGCTTAAAAATGGCTGGTATGTCTTTTGCTTATTTAAAACAGCTAGCCTAGGCCTAACATTAGGCCCAACGTAGGCTAGGCCTAATATTTCTATAACAGGTAGCGTAAAGTTAGACTAGAGCATAATAATGTGTGTAGGCCTAGGCCTAATACAAAAACGTTCTGTATCAGGAAAAATACTGCACAACACTCCTAGGCCTAGCGCTAGGCTAGGTAGCCTACAATCTCGGACAAAACTGTTGGAACACCAGCATTTGTACCGTGTAGGCCTAGGCGGCCTACAATATGATGTTGACATTGTTGTGCACATTTTCCAAAACCCTTGTCCCCCAGTAGCCTACAATGTTGCACACAATTTACCAAAACCCCTTTCCTTAGTGCAGTGCTGTGTCCAAAACTAAAGCGGTGCATCTCTAATTAAAATTATTAGGCCGAGGGAATGAAAGTCATAGAATACCGTCCGGGTGATTTTGGAAAACACATGAGGCTTTTTTTCATTATTCATTATTCATTATTTTTCAACATTTGTCAATACAGGCAAAATAATACAATATACCCATGTTTTGAATAACCAGCTATCAGCTTTCCCACTTGACCACTACCATTAGAGCTTCCAGCAAGAAGAAGGGTCAAGCCTAAGCATATAAAGATTCCATCTGTTTTAAGATAATTAAAAATCAGACCAGAAACAACAATTAAGCCCTTACACTACTTTCGGTGAGGTCACAAGGTTAGCTGACATACCATGACGTTTTTCGCATGAGTGCGCATGTGTGCCATCATTTTACAATCCCAACGGACCTGTATTATAGTACGCCTGCACTACATTATCAGTGCTTGCAATACCAATGACATGTGTATGTAAGTCCGAAATAGCCTAGGTGTACACATTCGGCAACTGCCGCGAAGGTATGTACATACGCGATTCAAAACATGTTACTACATTCACGTACTGATATACACGGCTGAGAATAGTTTGAGCTGTGCATTTTTGCTTTGTGAGGCTTTATACGGTGATGACAGGTTAAAATTTTTATTTTCAGGAAGCGTTTTAAGCAAATTGTGATGAAATTCAGGGTAAAAAGTTTTGGCATATTTTTCGTTTTTTGAGTAATGATTTTTGTTTCAAATAATGAAAATTTTCGGCGGCACGTTTCAGCTCATGCGGGCGGTGGACGGTATTCTATGACTTTCATTCCCTCGGCCTTACCTCCAACACTGTACGGGGGAGCGAGGGGGGGTGCAGGGGTGTTCCAAAGAGTTTTGTCCAAGATTGTCTGAGTTAAAGAAAGTCCTGAGTAGGAGCCAAAGATGGGATATTTTTTTACCGTGCACAAGTGGCACCCTTGTAACTGCCTATGAGGTCATTTCCGAAATGGTGAGATCACTATGCATAATGAGAAAACATAAGTTGGTGGCTCTGGTGCGGAATTTCGCAAATCACAGCGAAGGGAGGTCCATTACGGAAGCCTAGCGTTCATTGCGTCGAACAAAAGCAACAGTTCCAGGGTTTTCCCTGGGTTTAGAATTGAACGTCGCGGCTTTGCCGCGTCCGACGTAGGATCGCCGGCCTGGGGGTGGGGTATATTTTTTCAATTTTAGAAGTGTCTAAACGCAAAATAGTGGCACTTTTGAGGCGAATTAGTCAATAGAATTTCTTTAAAGGGGAAATGCAGTCACCCCAACTTGAAGTAGTGTAGTAGACTGTCCTGTTTCATGATTGGCTCTTGAGAGTCATGTGACAATATTTTTTCTCCTCAAATGTGAAATTTACAAGAAGTAACTGATTGTTTACCTTGAATATGCAATGTTACAGTCCTAACATATTATGAAAGATACTTTGAAGAGAAATAAGAAGACAATTGTGAGATTTAGCTGTTGCTTCAAAATAAGTTTGGGGCGACTACTCTTGACCTTTAAGTTTCTGCCAAAATATTCATCACTGGTGCTCACAAACTCGTAATATTTTAACCTCTCCAAATGATAGCGATCATTGGCTATTGTTAGTAGTTGCCGCAATTTCTAATGCAGCACAGTTCAGGTACTTTAGAGTGCACACAGTACTTTACTACTGTACCCCAGGGGTTGAAATTCCCGCTGTTCCTCTGTTCCGAGAACAGTGCTTTTAGTGCCGGAACAGTAACTTTCCAAAAGCAACTGTTCCGTGGAACAGTATTTTTCAAGTTCCAGAAAAACACATTGCAACTACACGCATGTATCCTTATCTGTGATGAAGTAATCATGCTGTGAATATCAAAATCCCCTGTAAATTTGCACATCTAGCGCGATCATTCACCATCATCAGTTTTCGATTCATTCAAATCTAACAATGAACGAGACCAAGTATCAAATTCATAGCTCATTAATCGCACGTATGATATGGGGCGAAATATACACAAACAACGGTACTATAGGCCATGTGTGTACATGGCATGGCATGTGTACAGGTTCGTAATTGCCAATACTATAAGGTTAATACGCACCCACTTTGTACAGAAGTTGATGTACGTCGCAAGAACATTGGGCATGGTATGGAAAATTACATTTTTCAATATTTGTTTTTACCGCTTAATTACCCGTTGTAACATCGTAGTTTGTAGTAATTTTCAGCAGGTGCTTTTATGTAAAGCATTCATGTTAATTTGTGTGAAATTAAAGTGTGCCTTGCACTTTATGATTTATGAAATAACGATGCCTGAAACGTAACAAAAGTTTGTCAAAATAATTCGATTGCCTTGTATATACGTACACTCCTAGTAGTTCACTTGATTTGCGCCTAGAGCATGCACTGAACAAATATTTACGTATGGATATATGCAGTACGTTCGTGCATTCATTACGTACTGCTATATGAAATACTCAAAACAAACACGTGTAAGCCTGCACACTCCGTTTACGTATAGGTAAAGCACGGTAGGATGGTGTGGAATGTCCAAGTACATGTACTGAATATATTGGCGGGTGTCCAGGTATTTCTGTTTTAACGTTCGTTCTGTGAGCGGCTTAGACTACGATCACGGTATAAACTGTGAATTCGTTAAGCCGTATTGTGAACTAACAATCAGATTTGAGCTACTGCTGCAAACGGGATAAAGGCATTTTGAGTAGGTGAATATCGATTCAATCATGGGATTACATTGCTGTGAATGAAAAGTCACTGAACGTTTATTTCGAAGCATTAATTTGGTCATTGGATTTGCAAATAAACAATGTTTCTAAATGACAGCTATCAAAGCAAAACATGGGGAGAAAAAGTGCTAACCTTTCTTTCTTTTAAAGAAATTCGTTTAAACGCTTGGTTAAATTTAGTGGCGGTTAAACGGTTAAACGCTTGGTTAAATTTAGTGGCGGTTAAACGGCCAACCGGTCATTTAACCGTTTAAAAGTTAAAACGTGACAGGCTGACAGCTTCTAGCAATTAGGCACTGAAACTTGTTCAAGGACTGAAAGCAAGTCAATCTGACTGCTGACATCTCGTGTCCAAAGAAAATGGGCCTTAACGTGTGTGTTGTTTCTTCCTTAAAATATGATATCGTCTCTTTGACTCACTGTGTGAAATAATTGTTGAATCAACCACGCTGTGAAGGACAAGAGCAGAATTACGATTTTACTTAAATTTGCGGCCCAGAAAAGAACATCAGTACGTGTGCTCATATGAAGGAGAACCAACTCATTGCATACAAGAACCTGCTCTTTTCCAGTATATGAAAATTTGGAACAGTGAAATCTGATCCGGAACAGTAGTTTTGGAAAAGGTACTGTTCCGTGGAACAGTGGAGGAAAAATTAAATTTCGACCCCTGCTGTACCCTCGCTAGAGTTTTTCAGCCTTTCCCTTTTGATCTTCGCGAAATAGCATGGTAATTGCAACTAACAAAATGTATTTACCCCAATCTCATTCACGATTATGTTGAAACGAAGTTGCTTTTGTCTGTTTCGTACCATGCTTTTGTTACATTGCATTTTTCACCAGAAACAAGCCCTGCGATGCGTGTTTCTAACATCAAGCCGCCCCAATACTAGATAACGAAACAACATAGGCCTACTATACTGTATAATAGCCTAGCCTATATCTCTAGACATGAACGTCGAAAGACAGCTCATAAATTTTTGCACGCAGTGCGTGTGGATGAGTAACGTTCCAAAACTAAGGCCCAGAAGTAGCGCGAAAGACTGACTAGAAATTTTACACCTATCTTTGCCGTATAAACACATACACAAATGGATATACGGCACGTGGCTCGACTTTCGATGTTGCTAGATTTCATACTTGTCAGGTTATCACTAACATTAACATGACATGATTTCATGATCTAAAGAAGAAAATTTTGGTGATACAGTTATGTCTACATAAGGTATCCACTTATTACAACCACAATAATATTCTTTTGACTCGAATCAGTCGCCATAACTTCGTATTTTTGGTGGAGAAACATTTTTCTGAAGCAAAATTCACTCCATCAGATTTAAAATCGTACAACTTCTTGTTGTATTTTGCGCTGTGTGCACGAAAAAAATCTTCTATCCTGGTACTACCTTACATACTAAAATGACTCCTATCTTAATATTGCTCATAATTTTTTATTGCTATTCAAACTACTTGCAAAAGTTTTACGTCCAAAGTTTCCTAAATATATGGCAAAATAAGAGCAAAATATTTTCCCAGTATTTTACGTACCCCCATTTGCGAAAAATGGAACTTGCCAAAGTCATGTGCTAACTAACAGCAGAGAGAGCACTCAGGCAGAGAACGAACGAACGTTCGAACGTACACGGTGTCTGCCGTATCTTACCGTACATTTTTAACGGTGCTGTGCGGGTGAAATCTCGGCTAGGAGATGCATTAGAAAGTTTTTTTACTGTCATTATCACGAAGGTGGATTTTTCATAAGAGTAACAAGAAAACAGTTTACAAGAAATTTGATCACATGGTTGAGGTACATTACAGTACAGAAGTTGCAGTGACAAACTGGATGTTATTTTTTGGTTCCGATGCACACGTTACAGCACACTTGAACACAAAGCCACAGGAGGTAGTGATAGGACTTGTTTAAAATTTGTACTAACTGCACTAAAATATGGTTAAATTATTAATTCCCGTCTGATTTCTAAACTCACGATGTTAAGAACCAACGGCACGTTGTAGATACAAAAAATGTGACGTATTGTTTTCAACAGATCGATCCGACCAGAGATAAGGGGCCGATGGGTGGAATCTTGAATTGTATGTGCATACCATGCACTAAACTTAGACTAGATGTTGCAAGGTTTACGGTTGGGTACCCGACGGGTAATGCTTTTTGGGTACCCGGGTACGAATTTTCTACCCGGTGCAAACACTAGTTTCGACACAAAAAATGTGTTCATATTGTGAAGATTTGAAACCAGTAAGATGCGTAAGTTGAGTAGATTGTTTGGCGGCCCTGATAATGCAAAGTTACGTAGTTTTACAAAGGACACGTTATTAATAATATGGTCGGTCAAATGCTGATATTTTATTCATTCGTAGGGTTGAAAATTCTGAGACACAAGCCCCACCTATAACCTGCCAAACGGGGCATTTGGTTTTGGCTTTGCAAGTTGCGTCCACAGAATTATCTGATTATAATACCTGTGGTTGCGTCTCACGGTATAGTTTACTCGACTACTCACGTTAGAATATACATAACCATTACCAAATAATGACATGTAAATTTAAACTTCAGGGTACATATTCAATACCTGGTACGGAGGTTTAGCTATGTCACAACAGTCAACGTGATAAGTGTACAAGGTTAGCAGTGCAGCTGAGTGAGAGTTACGAGATTGGTAATGCAGTTTTAAGTTTGGAGTTGCATTCCGAGGCGGGGCTTTATATTTTGTGACCATGAAGATATGAAACGGGATTTTCAAAGGGTTGGGCGGGTCAGCTGGTTGAGGTGTTCAATTGTTCACCAGGTTTGTGTTGGAAGGCGAATCTCGCCGGTGTTCATCCACGCTCACTCTGCATATTCCGACCTCGAAATGTTTACATGTGGTATTTAATACGATTGCAGCCAATATAGATTGTCCGCCGAGCGGGCAACGTGTGAATGAAAGAGGGCTTGCTGAACTCCGTGTACGTGTGTGGCATGCATAGGCCCTACATACCGAACGCTTAGCTTAGCTTAGCTTTCTGTTTGCATCTGGAGACTTTTGTGTATGACTGTGGGTACGTATGAGCACGAAAGTATTACCGCGAAGGTAGTACTACATGGCTCGTAATTTTGCCGTGACAAGGTTTCGGAAATGTGCTTGTGGTTTCACTGCACATTGTATTAACAAAAAGGCAATCGTTGACAAAGTTTAAGTAACATTTTTTCAGGGTACCGGAGGAATTTTTGAACATCGCGGCTGTTTTTTGAACGTCGCGGTCTTCCTGTTTTTGAAGTTTGAACGTTCAAAAGGCCCAGGGAAAACCCTGGTTCACTTCAAGATTAGAGGCCATCGATGCTCTCAAAGGTACATTATCAGCCAGGGCAGAATCTTTTCATAGCCGAGGCTCAATTGCTTTCTACTTGGAAGGAACAAGCTTCACATTAAGGAACACTGTATTCTATAGAGTAGGCTCTCCACTTGAAAGGGTTTGGCGAAAAACCAGTGAAGAATTGATATGCGATTGCACCGCTTACAGGAAATACTGAATAGGTGGAACGGGATGCATGAGGCCTTACAGTACTCTTAAACAATGGGGAAGAAAACCATTCAGTAAAACTTACGAAACGAAATAGCGCCATGATAAACAGGGACAATTGACCCTTTTGTTATTACCTAGGGTTTATCATTAACTGTTTTACTCTAATTTGTGACAGGTTTAAAATTGGTGTACAGTACACATTTTTTGAGGGGGAAGAAAAGACTTCATGTGCATTTCTCCAGCAGTAAGTTGACTGATTCTCTCAGAGTCAACCTTTAAGCAGGGCTGAAATTTAGCACTCGTCCGATCGTCTGTGACGGGTAAAACTTGCATCGGACAACCACTTTCTCTCTTTAAACTTGTCTGATGGACGAGTAGATTCTATTTGTAACTGAATATTTCCCTACATCAGCAGGAAAGTATGTCATAAAAATCCCCTTAAGAAGTGGCATTGAGACAATGGTATTGACTACCATTCATCATTGTACCATGCCAATAAATATGGAAAAATGCAGAATTTAAAGTAAATGTTTGTTTTCTGTGGCAGAGACAGGAAATAGAATTGTTCATCTCTTGTTCATCACTTTCATTCGGACAACCAAAAACTATTTCGGACAACCTAAATTTAGCTTCAGGTTGTCCAATGGGCAACCTGAAAATTTCCTTAAAAATCAGGCCTGTTTAAGTAATTGCACAGACTTACAGTATTTAAGTTGATTCCTTTTTAGTGACTACCATTTATTGTTGATGGATGATTATATTTTTATTATTATTTTGGGAACCTTCCATAATGATTTCATCCTAAGAGAATAATTATCATTACGTTTGAAAATATAAACTGAAAGGCTTTAGTCTATCACTCTAATTTCTCTGAAAACCTTGAAAAATGTGCTGCTAATTCTCAATCTTGGACAAAACTGTTGGAACACCAAACATTGTACCGTTTACAATATAATGTGCACAATTTACGAAAACCTTCGTCCCCCAGTACAATGTTGCACTAGATTTACGAAACCCTGTCCCCCAGTGCAGTGTCGTGTCTAAGACGAAAGCGGTGCATCTCTGATTGACATTATTACCTCCAACACAGTGTTCGCACTAAGGAATTGAAACTGTGCGGGAATTCCCTCTCTAAAAATTTTTTTGTGCGGGATTTTCAAAATCAAGGCGGGACCTTATCCCTCCCATAAATTCTTCTTGAGCGGGATTTCCGTCGCCAAAACTACTGTACTCCCCATGCAAGAGGTACTACTTGCTGTTAATGGCAGTTAATGCGTGTCACTAACGTTAGTGCTTCTCTCTAAGTTCAAAGCCTCCTCCGATACAGCTCCGATTTGTCACTGGGTGTTTTCCTTCTAAAGAATGAGTGAGTATAAATCCGTCAACTTGAAGTTGAAGTGGAAAATATGAGTGAACTTCATTGGAGACACACATACAATCAGAAATTAACGAGAGCAATGTACGACGTAAAATGAAAGTACATACTGTACATATTCAATACAATTACACATGTAAGACTCCACAGTGCACTACAGCTCTACAGGTGTGTAACCAAATGTACTGTACACGATGCAACGTTGCGTTTGCAACCCTGGGACTGTGATTGAATTTCAATCCAATCAGTTTCGCTCTTATTTATACAACCAGCAGCCAGCATATAAGAGCTGCACTGTGAATGGCTAGGTTACGATGATATTTGTTGCTACCATAATCAGTGTACAGCTTGGGAGTTGCGATCCACTTGCTTGGGAACAATTCTATATTGCAATTTATTGTGCGTATTATCATTGCAATTTCTCTGTACAATCACAGCTGCGGAGAAGTGCGCTGAAATTTTGGCTGGATTCAGAACATCAGCTGCCCGCTTATGATTTATTTATGTGCGGGAGCGGAGAAGGTGTGCGGGATTTTCCCGCATTAGATTTAATTATGTGCGGGATTTGAAAGACAAAAGCGGGATTCCTGCAATCCCGCGCCTTAGTGCGAACACTGCTCCAACATTGTACGGGGGAGTAGGGTTGCAGGGGTGTTCCAACGAGTTTTGTCCAAGATCAGCGGTCGAAATAAGCCTCCAACCTTTGTGGGCCTGCCGGGCCCCTAGCCCATGGAATCTAGGGGCCAAATGAGAAATCAAGGGGCCCAAAACCTACAAATAAAAAAGGACTGATAAAGTGTACGGGTGCTTTTTACGTGCTTGAACACGTGTAGTATGGGTATAAAACTAGCCTGAAACCAATCTGTCAAAACTCTCTTAGACCATGTTGCATGTAGGCTAGTATACATTTTCAAAATTTTCTCGTAGATCCGGAAGTTATTACCTGGTAAAATGGAGGGCACTGTTTAATTCCCGCCGACCTTCTTCGTTAGGTGATCTTGTGAGGCTCCGCCTACATTACTCGTGACTGACATCCGTGTATGTCTGCTGCGTGAGTGATCTTCCGTGTTGTGACAAAGCAGACTCTTTATGAGCGATGTGAACTGATTTCAGAAATAATGTGTGTTTCGCAGGTTTTTAGTGACTGTTAGCATAGGAATACGCAGGCTGTGCGAGATGTAAGATCGTTTTCAATGGAGAGATTCATGTGCAGACTGTACAATTAGACTTGCAATATTTAGGAGCCAACCGGGCCCCTTTCCCCGTTAAAGTTATGGGCCCGAGCCAATTTCTCGGAGCATCGGGCCCACAGGCCCCCGTTATTTCGAGCCCTGAAGATTGTAGACTGCTTATTCAAGCTGGATCAGTTTGCGTCTGACCAGGGAGGTGTTATTAGAAGGAGATAAAACGTTCTTTACTCTTTGAAGCAATGTTCGTTTCTGAAAGTTATCTTGCCTTTCTTCTCAAAATTCTTGTCTCAATACCTAAATCAACTAGGATCAGTGATGCATTGTCAAAATGACAATTAGAAAGACACACCTCTTACGGTGAACTCTTTAACTTTTCGTTGCCAGCCATCATACAAAAATGTGAAATTTTAACCTTTCGTCGTTTTTCGTCAAAATAAATACCATTTCAACTCAGCTTAGAATTTATTTGTAAACAACTTACTTTGCGAATAAATTTCCGATCGACGGGAAAATTGGCTAAAAACTAAGAGAAATGTATACACTTGAACAATGTTTCCAGCAGGTGAGGTATAAAAATTGTGGGGTCACAATTGAAGTACATAATTTAAACGTTTGTTGCCAGTTTTTTACTGAAAATCCTGATTAAAGTTTGTTCATTGGCGGAAACAAACCTTACTTCAAAGCGTCTATAGACAATGGCCTTTGTCTCGAGATTACTTGGAAAAGAAAGGGGAGGTCATCGTTAAAGGGGTTTAGTCAACAGAGACTTAACAACAGGAGCAAAGAGACCTGTCAATCAAATAGGAGTGCCTGAAAAGAGTTTAATCATTTTCAAGTGCATATTGGCTGACAGATTCGGCTGTGGTATCTCCTTCTAATAACACTTCCCTGGCCTGACTAACTCCAAGTTTTCAAACACAGGCTGTGTAGCTCTTGAGCTCACTCCCTATACACTTACCTCCATTGTTCAAACAGGAAACTAACAGACTTAAAGAAGCTGCTTAATTTTGAAAGCAAGATGTGTGTTCAAGAGAACGATTTTTGTAAAAGGCTGCTGAAAGTCAAGTACAAGTTGTATTTTAAATCCTTGTCTTGTGTTAGCTTACCTTCTCGAACTATGATTAACAATTGTTCGTTGCATTGAACAAGTTAGATTTTGAATAAACCTAACATTAAACAGTAGGCTACTAGAACAATAAGCAGTGTGTAATTCTATCCTTCAAGTTGTACGGTCCTTTCCTGCACAGCATTTTTGTAACCACAGAATCACCCTTTATGTTACATGCCCAGATAAAACCACTGATAAGCCTGACAAGGATGACAAGCTGCCAGCTGCATAATTGCATATGAAAGTTCTCATTAAACGTCATAATCCCATCCTATACTTTCAGCACCATTTACAGCGATATCTGAATGGGTGTTGCCAGCCTAGCTCACCAGCATTATGGACTGTGGGGCTGTTATCATTGGCAGATCCAGGGGGGGGGGGGGGCAACTAGGGTCAACTGCCCCCCTATGACCAGTCTAGCGCCCCTCAATACAAGAAAAATGCGCCCCCTGCGTCCTAAAAGTTAAGTAAAAACTGCCCGAAAAATAAAAAAAAAAAAAAAGGTCCCCAGAATTTTGAACCGTATAGCTATATATAACTATGGCAATGGGAGTTGGTCTCCGAAATGTAGTCGGTCAAATTCAAGAGTATGCGGCCCCTGCATGACGTTGGCGCCCCCCTTTTCAAACTGCCCCCCCTTCAGCTAGGGGCTGGATCCGCCCTTGGCTGTTATGTCCCTTAGTTTGGTGCTGCAAAAGTTGTGATTAAATGTCAACTTATTATGCAGTGTAAATAGAGTGAAAAAATATAAAACATCATATAAAATAGGCTGGGATTTATTTTTAGTCTATGATTACACTTGTTAAGCCATTTCAAGGAAGCCATTTCATCTGACACGAAAGGCATGTTTTGTAAAAGTAAGTTTAAAGGCACAGGTAATGCTACACATTATCCCAAGGTAGGGGGTGTTTGAGTGAAAACTGGGAGGATAAGATTAAAACCTACTGAAGGAAAACTTGAAATGGCTTCCAGGGGGTGAAATATTTATAAGGGGTGGGAGAATATTAAAATGCATTAAGGCAGTGGTAATTATTTAATCATGGGGGGAGCAACACCCATGCTACATAGCTACGGGCATGGTAATATCTCCTTAACCCCCAGGCTCACCCTCTGCCACTTCCTTCCACACCCCTGCTGAAGTCACACTGCCCAAGGAATGATTTATGACATTACTTGGAATTTTTAATCATCAGAACAGAGGCGGATTGGCCGTTTAAGTTACCGTGGCGATGTGGCGATCACTTTTCCAGTCTGCTAGGGTTTAGGGCCATATGGAGTCAGTTCCTGAAAAAAAAACCTGAGTCTGGCACTGCCCCTTTAAGAAGCCCTCTTAACCAACCAGTCCACTATTGCATCATAACAGTGGCGGATCCAGGCGACTCAACAGGCGCGCACCCTCTCTTGGCTGCCATGCCTGAAAAAAATGTTGGAGCCCCCCCCTCCCAAGAAAACAAAATTTGCGGATCCAGCAGGAGTCAGCTCTTTCCCTCCCCCCCCCTCCTCCATTAACCATCATAAGATGGTTAATTGTAGATTTACCATGTTGCAAAATACCAGGCATTCATAATCAGCCACAGTGACTGTGACTGCACCTTCACTCAAAACTTAAGGCTCAGTGGAGGTAGGAATTTTCCCCCAAAATGAACACAAGATACGCATAAGTATTGCTTTGCAAAGTCACACACATTCGTGAATGGCTGTGGTGACTGTGACTGGGCATTCACTCAAAAGTGGAGGCTCAGTGGACTTAATGCAGACATTTTCCCCTTTTTTCTTCATTTTTCAGACTCCTCAGAATGACAGCATTTCACAAGACAGCCATTGCGGCTGCACCTCTTTTCAGAGGTGTTTTTCAACAGTGGGAGGGTATTCTGTGGTTATTCCCCTATCAACGCTACCATGATTTTGTCTCCACATACCTGCTAAGTGTTTTTTTGATTCCTTGCCGAAGGCAGGCAAGGAATCTATGCGATGGTGATGCCATGTGTGTGTGTGTATGTGACGCCTTGCTTGTAAACACGATATCTCCAGTGAGCAATGACCGACACTTTTCATATTTGGTATATAGATTTGTCATGTTGAGAGGAAGAAGCCTATTGTTTTTGGTAGAGGTCAAAGGTCATCGGAGGTCACCAGAGGTCAAAAAGCGAAAAACCTTGTAAATACGATATCTCAAGATAGCAATGACCGACACGTTTCATATTTGGTATACAGATTTTTCATGTCAAGAGGAAGAAGCCTATTGTTTTTGGTAGAGGTCAAAGGTCATCTGAGGTCACCGGAGGTTAACCTGCAAAAACCTTGTAAACTGCTTGTAAACACGATATCTCGAGATAGCAATGACGGACACTTTTCATATTTGGTATATAGATTTGTCATGTTGAGAGTAGAAGAACCCTATTGTTTTAGGTGAAGGTCAAAGGTCATTTGAGGTCACCGGAAGTAAAAGACTGAAAATCTTGTAATCACAATTTCTCAAGATAGGAGTGAAGGACACTTTTCATATTTGGTATACAGATTTGTCATGTCAAGAGAAAGAAGCCTATTCTTTTTGGTAGAAGGTCAAAGGTCATCTGAGGTCACCGGAGGTTAAACTGTAAAAACCTCATAAACGGCTTGTAAACACGATATCTCAAGATGGCAGTGACTGACACTTTTCATATTTGGTATATAGATTTATCATGTTTAGAAGAAGGACCCTATTGTTTGTGGTAGAGGTCAAAGGTCATCGTAGGTCACCGGAGGTAAAACTGCGAAAACCTTGTAAATCACTTGTAATCATGATATCTCAAGATAGCAATGACTGACACTTCATATCTTGTATGTAGATTTGTCATGTTGAGATGAAGACCCCTATTTTTTTTTGGTGAAGGTCAAAGGTCATTTGAGGTGTCTGGAGATCAAAGATTGAAAATCTTGTAATCACGATATCTCAAGGTAGGAATGAAGGACACTTTTCATACGTGGTATATTAGTTTGTCATGTTGAGAGAAAAAACCCCATTGTTTCTGGTAGTGGTCAAAGGTCATCTGAGGTCACCAGAGGTCAAAAAACAAAATTTCCCCAAAATTCCCAATATCGTCATATGGGGTCACCAGTGGTCAAAAAGCAACATTTCCCAAGAATTCCCAAGATCGTCATCTGGGGTCACCAGCGGTCAAAAAGCAAAATTTCTCAGCAGTTCCCAAGATTGTCATGGGGTCACCAGATGTAAAAAGCAAGAATTCCCAAGAGTGTCATCTGGGGTCACAAAAGGTCAGAAAGCAAAATTTCTCGAGAATTCCCAAGATCATCATCTGGGGTTACCAGAGGTCAAAAAGCAAAATTTCCCAAGAATTTTCAAGATCCAAGATCCATTGGAGGTCAGAGGTCATCAGGGGTCAAAGACCAAATGCATTTAAAAACACGATATTTCAAGACGGGTGTTGAATACTTGTAATACTTGTAAATTTGAGGGATAAACCTCAGTGCAACAAAGCATCCCCATTCGGCATGGAATCACTAAGCCTTTGGGCTTTCTGGTTAAAAATGCCAAAAAGTGGATACTCTGTTTGCACCTCTTGCTAGTTTTGGCTTAATTTCTGCTTAACCCATCACAGTCCAAGTAGCACCTACTGTATCCATAGTTAAACACTAAAGTGACAGAATACAGGTGCAACATGACACGTTACTAGGCCAGCCTAGCACAATTCAAGAACATGCCCCTTATATTGTAAGCATGTTACCGTTTGTCACCCTCTATAGTAAACAGTCATGTAAACAACAAAATGTCATACATGTACATTTTTCTCAAAATCCCCCAGAATGCAATTATTCAGCCTATCACCCTTTGTAGTTGTAGCATGTATGACAGTATGTATTGTTCATTGTATTCTTGAAGTCTCTACTGTGCATTGTCATTGTGCTACAGTAAAAAGCCTTCTAACTATGAAAAAGTGGCACCTTATTTTGTTGAAACAGATATGTACTGTACAAGACCAGGAGGCAGAGCCTGGTCCCTACCCCAGCACCCTTAATTTAAGGCTTAAGAGACATGTGTGTACTTCATACATTGTCTCCAAAGTATTGTGCTAAGCCTTCAAAGGTGCACAGCCTGCTACAAACACAGTGCCTCACAGCTAAAGTCCTGGAAGCGCAGGTGAGGTAGAGGCTGTATGGTAGAATTTCAGCCTTATTTAACATTTTACTGGTAACTTTAATGCTGGCAAATTTTCTTGATATATCTACAGTACCCAAAACTGTCACCATTCTTTTCAGCTACTGGATTATTTTCTGGGCCAGTCACTCCCTGAGGTCACTTGGTAGTCCTGACACCTACCCAAGTGGCCATACTGCACAGTCCTTAATGACACTTGTATAATTCTTCTTTCATTTTATTGTCAATGTTCAACCAAACACATATTGTTTCTAATTATTTTTCAGACCAACCAGGAAAGCAGCTCAATGAAGGGAAGACAAAGATTATTTATGAGCACTCAGAAACTACTGTGTATGTTCTTTCAAAGGATAGAATCTCAGCAAACAATGCACAAAGGGTGAATGACCTTGAAGGCAAAGCAGCAATTTCTACCGCAACAACTTGCAAGGTGTTTGAGTTTTTGGAATTAATAGGTATATTTGTTTTCTTTGGAACATGAAATAGTTTCTACAATTTTTAACTTCTTTAATGGGTTCTCAAACAGGCCCTCCCTCTCCAGACAACTGTTAGAACTTTTTATGAATGACAGATTGTTCTCCACATAGTTCGTTTTCCACTCAGCAAATTTGGTACAAATGTCAAAATTTAATACCTTCTCTACTGTACAACTTGAACTTTGAAAACAGCTTGCTTTGTAAAGTACAGTAGTTTCCAGGATTAATATGCCTCAGTAATTTGTAAATTGCCCTGAAATAGTGGACCCTGATGTCTTTTGAAACTTCAAGGTATGAAAGATTCTAAGTTCCACGTGCTTATGTTTTAAAATAGATGCTTTTGTACCTGTCACAATATTTATGTGCAACTATTTTAGTTCTTTTATTCATCATAATATCACTTTTATTGTGTGTTAGAATTCTTGTATCAGAATTGTCACTCCCCTTGGGGCTGCACAGTACAGACCTGTTAGCCTGACATGACCCAGTATATAGAAATGAAAATAGGACAGGTCTTCTCTACATGTGAAATTTTACACAGGCAACTATTAAAGAATAATAATTCATGAATGAGGATGCACATGACAACAGTAGATCTCCATCTGGTATAACCTGAACAAAGAACATTGATCCTGTTACCATACTGTATGTAGTGGAAAAAAGACATGGGGGCAAAACTATTTTCATATTAGCATTCAGGGCACTTTAATGTATCTCAAAAGGCACTAAGGCCAAACAGGAGATTTTGTGTTATCTGGGGTATGTGTGTTTCTCTTTTGTTAATAAGAGCATGAAAGGCAGTGTGGCCTTGAATAGTATGGTATTTTGTAGGGCACCAAGACCACTGCCAAAAGTACAAAGGCCTTGGCCTCGATGGCCGTCGTTTTTTTCCAGCCCTTGTGTACCTGATAATTGTGAGTATTGTGATTGGATACAGATCTGAATACGTATATGAATGGCAAAAACATTTTGTTGTAGTTTTTGATTGCAATTATTTCAGTTGTGACTTAAAGCCAGCAGTTCTACAGTATTTTATGGAACAGCATGGTAGCTATTTTTGTACAGTCAGCTGCACATAATTTACCTTTTTGGCCTTCCAGAGCAATCCTGCCACATGTAAATGTAATTATCAAAAACCAAATGTCAGCTGTAGGTAGCACAACAGCCTGATGACAAGTATCTGGAGAAAAATGAAAAGTACAGTATTTGTATATCAGTTTAAGTGTGATATTTGCCACATTTTTTCACAGTTCTATCTCTAAGGAACTTGGTACTTGTATGATAGCCATAGTTATTGTAAATGTGGCCAGAGTATTAACAGCCACAGAGTATTAAACAGCTTTGAATTTTTTGATCACTATAGGTATGAAGACTGCCTTTGTTCGGAGAGTTAATGACACCGCATTTATTGCCGAAAAATGTGAAATGATTCCCATAGAGTGGGTCACACGACGGATTGCCACAGGATCTTTCTTGAAAAGACATGTAGGAGTAGAGGAGGGTTACCGATTCTGTCCTCCAAAGCAAGAGATATTTTTCAAGGTAAGTTTGTATCCATTACAATTCTGTTCTGAAAATATTTGTTTTTGTAATGTAACGTGTTTGTTTTAGTTTGTAAGTTTTGTGGCTGTTGAACATGGGCATTTCAACAATGAAAGTCTAACATGAAAATTTAATACATATTGGAGTTGGTAATGGCAAAGTCATTTTGTACATGAGATTTGTGCTTTTTCACACAGTCACTGGAAATACTCATTTCACATTCTGAGAATCCTTGAAGGAAGTGAAGCATTTTCACATCGGCATGCCTTACCCGCTGCATTTATGCACACTTAATACCTGAAAATTGCGATTAAATTTTATTTTAGGAGTGTTGAATCTTTGTGTTAGTAGTCTCTTTTGGTATTCAAACTAAAGGCATGTTTTGACTTTGTTTTCAATAATAGTAGCAGGGCTTAAAATAAATGAAGGCCATGTGACCCTCAGGCATTTCCTCTTTGCTTGATGCCCCTTAGAAATTACATACACTAGTCTAAGGACCATATTAACAGCCCTGGTACCTTCCTATATTATTTCTTTTTACTGTTCTATACTTTCCAAGCTGCTTTGACCTTGGATACCACCTCTGGCTGGCTTTGATGCCCTGACAAATTTCTGTCAGTCAAAGGTCTTCTAGCCTTGCAGCTTCCAGTCTTGTTTTGAGCCCTGTAATTGTACAAAATGTAGATATCATACTGTAGTAGAAGACAAACTGCCATACTGCTTCAAGTAAAATCACTAGAATTCAAGCCTTTTGAATAAGATTGCATTTCTTTGTTTTAGTTGCCAAGGTATCATTCATGTTTTCGACATTTCCACAGGCATAGACAAACTGTACTCTTTGGGAGGGGGGAGGGGTCAAGTGACCCATTTACTCTTTCAAAATATATAATAAAGTAATGATGATCAGCTTTTGCTAAAGAAAATCATGTTTCAGGGAACATTTTGGAAGGAGTTGGAGGGTGGGGGTCATCAAAACGAGTATACTTTATATATGCTTGTGTCAACCTGTGAACAAAATGGATGATCTCTACTGTATCCCTTATTTGGTGATTTCAGCTGCTTAATAAATGATTCATAA
This sequence comes from Holothuria leucospilota, assembly GCA_029531755.1. Lineage (NCBI taxonomy): Eukaryota > Metazoa > Echinodermata > Holothuroidea > Aspidochirotida > Holothuriidae > Holothuria > Holothuria leucospilota. Next base: position 39,283,578 of record CM055975.1, read on the forward strand.
TTTTGTTTAGGATGATGCTGCTGGAGATCCTCAGTGGTCTGAGGAGCAGCTGATAGCTAACAAGATGAACTGTGGAGGAGTTACCATTGGTCGTCATGAGGTAGATATAATGAGCAGAGCAACTGTCCTTATCTTTGAAGTTTTGGAGAAAGCATGGGCTTCGCTGGATTGCAGTCTGATTGATATGAAGGTAGAGTTTGGGGTCAATACTAAAGGTAGGTATTACTTGAAAGCTCCAAATAACAGACTCTCTTCTCTCATGTGGCTTCTTTCAGGGATGTATCATCTTCAAGCAGTGCAGCACCACCAGGCCTTCCCTCCTGGCTCTTAAAAGTTATCTCCTGGGATTCTTGGAACTAAGTGAAAAACTGAAAGTCCTGCCCCACACTGCATATTTATCTGGTATAGGAAAGTATCTAAAATGTTACCCCCTAGACCCTTCATACAGGATGGCAATTAATGTGTCTGGCACTCAGAAAATCCTCAGCATACAGTAACCCTGCTGTCGTAGTGACCTCATTCCTGAATGAACTCTTCCGCTACAGTCCATACCAGCATACCTGCATATATTATGTTAATTACAGACCACTCTCAAGTACAGCTGTTAGCAGTATATCCAGCCCACACTCTACTTGCGCATACTACGAGTTCTGCAGTCTTACTGTACTACACTGCAGTGCTGGATTCCTTACAGCAGCGGGCCTGACTTCTCCACACTTACAGCAAATATGGAGACGACATAATCTTGCAGAGAGTACAACAGGTACCGTAGGGTACTTAGCACTGCAGATAATATTATATTACAGTTATCACTTCTATTTTACTACAGTTATATCGCTTTGGCCTTATTTCATCGAAGCACATTCACTTGCATTGTTTAGCGCCGCAAGGTGCACGGGAATAACAATTAAGTCATCGTGTGTGTATAGGCCTTAATTACACTATCCTAACAAGTAACTAACTGTAGGCTTTACTCATAAACCATATAGGCTAGCTTATTAGCTTAATATCTGGACCTAGGTCTAGCCCTGCAGCATCACAGATTGCAGTAATCTCTGGTAGGCAATTCACTTCAACGGTTGCAGCATTTACAACTGCCACGGTCAGCTTATTGGGTGCAGCTTATACTGGCAGTGCAACCTCGGGCAATGCATCACCGGCAGCATTTCACTTCTGCCAGAGCAGCAAACTTACAGCGGTCAATTCAACTCACTGGTAGAGCGGGACTCACTCATATTCGATTGCGTCTTGGTGAAGACTTAGGTGTAGGTCATTACGTATAATAACTTACTGGCTACAACCTTCTGTATTAAAGTATATTATATTTGTATCTGAAATCTCCAAACTGTCTTCACATATGAACATACTTGCGTCTTACTCTTGACTGGTGCTCATAATTAAGGAAATGAAATACTGTAGCAAAGTTAGGTTTGCCTGATTGAGTGGTAAGTTTTTCAAATTACTGTGCCTGTGGATATCTTCTGTCATAAATGTAGTCTGGCAAATTGTCAGTAGCAGTTTTAAAATATCACCAAGCAACCAATGACAGACATTTTTGCTGCATCATCAGAAATCACCATACAAAAACAGGATGAAGACGTAAGTGGTAGCATTAGCCCAACAGCGATTCAAATAGAATATTGCTAGTGCAGGCATTGATGACAAGTGCTGCTCTTGCTGGTCAATTTGATTCAAGTTGAAAGTATGTTTATAGGGATTTGCCAGTGACAAAAATCAATGACTTCAAAAAATGCAGAAAATTTTTCTCTTCTGGGAGGTGAAAACTGCATCTCAATAGCTTGTAGCATTTGGAAGATACTAATTTTCAAAGAAATGCAATTTTTTCTCAAGATAAAGTGCTTTATGGGAAATCTGTGCTGTCATTGTTGCACATTAATTTGACAAAGCATTGAATTTCTTTATGATATTGACACTGTTGTAGGGAATATTTAGCAACTTTGTTTGTTATGCCGTACATATGGTGTAGATTTATGCTAAACCTTCATGGTAAGATATTCAAGCACTCCAACAGTATCAAATTTCAAGGACAACAGGACATTCAATTGTAAAGGAAAAAAAAAAGAAATCTGGGGCAATGTGCCCACTTTACATAACATTCTGTGACCTTGATAAGAACTGGAGGTATTTTTTGACAAAAATAAGTAGTCTTTAATTTTTTTTGATATCTCGAGTTAGAAAAAGTATTGCTACGGGGTGTAGAGGGTATGAACTGAAATTTTTTTCTCTTTCACATGGGACCCTTGTAAAAAGTCACTGGAAAATACCTTTAACAAATTATACATGAAAAATAATTGTCTATGTAGTTTTACTCTTTGGTTACCTCATGATAGAGTACTTTAGGGTGAAAAATATAAAGACTTTCTGAAAAAAGGAGAAAATCTACCATTGATTCCAGATCAGTTTTTGGTGATAGCAGATTGTCATTATTATTGAGAAAAATAAATAAACTTTACTACAAAGACAAAAAAAAAGTACATATTATTAACCTGATTGATTATTTTTTTGTTAGATCTATGATTTTTTTCTCTGCATCTTTCTAGGGGAAATAATCTTGGCTGATGTTATTGACAGTGATTCCTGGCGTCTGTGGCCATCAGGTGACAAGAGACTGATGAAAGATAAGCAGGTTTACAGGAATCTGAAGGAAGTAACTGATGAAGCACTCCAACAGGTCAAGAGAAACTTTCAGTGGGTTGCTGACAAGCTAGATGTATGTTTGAACTTTCTTCTTAAGTTTGTGCATGTTTAGAGGTCTGTGGATATGTAAATGTTCTTCTGTCTATGTATTGATGCAGAAAGGGAAAAATGTGAAAATTGCCAACTTCCCACCAAAACCCTTCAAGCATTGACCTTTATACAGTACAATTTGTATCACATGAAGAAAAATTAGCATCATACATAAATCTGTGACATGAAGGAAGGGACTCTAGAGATATTCCTTGTGTTATGGGTTTTTTGGTGAGCCCACATGTGATGAAAAGTTGTAACTGTAGGAAGCTTACTTTGAAGTATGTAGCGGTTTTCAGCTGGAAAATTGTCACTGTCAAACACCATCCTGCAATCTAGCTGCAAGTTATTAAGAGGTTATTTATGGTTGGCAAACAACAGTGCCCTAGCTTCGCTGTTTCACAGGGGCGGCCCGCCCCGCCCCTCTTTTCGCCCGCCCTGCCCCTTCTCTTGACTTCCTATCCCTGCCCTGCCCCTTCTTTCAGCCGCCCTTGTGATTTTCCGCTCTGCATTGCGCCAAATTATTAAACGCCAAATTATTAAAACGGCAGAGACAAAGCTGAACATGTCAGTGGTTATGCTTACTATAGAAACGTGCAGCGTGTTCTTCACATTGCAATCTATTATCGAAGCACCATGCATTGACCTGCGATCCCAAAGTTGTTTGTTCAGCTTGTAGCTACGGAATACGACAATGTTGTGTGTCAGAAGCCCGGAGATCCGCTACGCAGGCTAATTCAACGACCAGCCTTCAAAAATTCCCCATACGTACAATGTGGAAAAACGCTCGCATCAGAGCGAACTTTCTCACGTGCTGTACGTACTGTAGGTTAACGCCTGTTGTCTCGAACTCCAGTCTCTCAACTGCACTTGCGCAAATCATACCGCTGTTCGCCGTACGCCAAACTCAGCATCTTATATTTAGGAAAAGTTTCTCGCGTATTAATGGCATAATTTAGTAAAGTTATCTACGCGATTTTCTGGGAAAAGGTTGCAAGAAGCTAAGCGAGGTCTATACAGTATGCACTGGCTTGACATGAAGTAGTGAAGTTGCTGGCGGGTTTCGTAAACCAGTTCAGTGTTTATGAAGCTTGCAGCTATGCTCGCGGACTACAACCAACCAATGAGTGCGGGCAGCTAGGCTAGCTGTAGCCTGCGAAGCAGACTCTGTAGCAGCCTTCCAAAAGATGGCGCTCTCTCAGAAATCATAATACACCACCTGTATATATTCTATACAGAGTCTGCAAACCTTCGTCCAGTTTTCATTTACGCGAATCCCCAAAATGCGGGATAGATTATTATTCATAAGAAGGTCACATGGTGTTCACGGTACTGACTATTCATGTTTATCAACGGCCTGCGACGATGCACATATACGAATACTTCAGAAGATACGGTGACATCTTAAAAAGGTTCGTAATTATCATGTATGGGCCAATAAATCGAGCTAATCCTTGCAGTGGAAAGTCCTAACGTTAGGCGTCAACAGTGGCCTGTATATAGGCCCTCGCATGGACATAGACGACAACGTTCCTTGCTAAGCTGTATGTGTAGACATGTACATATACAGCTAAGCCAGTAACTATACAGTACTAGCCGTACTGCACTGCATAACGTGTATACAAGTGAAAAGAGTTGTCTGGCAATGCTCTGCTGTAGGGAAGCAACCGGTCGCTCATGTTGACTCCACCCCTTACCAACGCTGATGACGTGTGCATTAATTATCATGAAGTTATTTTTGTCTCGGAAATGAGATTGGCTAGAAAGTTGGCAGGCTATTGTATTGTATTAAACTTCGTCTGTATACTGTACATTAGGGGTATTGCAGATATTAAGAATTGTACTTGTAGATGATAAAACTCAACAATAGCCTGCAAGGCTTACAGCAGGCTAGGCTAGCTGGGGCCCGGTAAAAGGCTACTCATTACATGTAAAACGTAAGATGGTATCGCCAAACGCAGGCGCTCACAGATGTAGTCTGAGTTGCATGGTACACGTGTACACATAGTACACAGGTGAACATCGTTATCAACAAACTATTCAGTGACTTGATCGCAACCCTGCTCTGTTATAGCGAAGTCACACATTGCAAATGGATCAACACGAATACTTATACGCCCCTTGTGCCTCCATTTTAGGGTAGGGGGAAGGTTGAATGCAGCATAACGGAGAGAACGTTCATGGTGGGAGATAAGATGGAGGCATAACTGAGCAACAGTTTTATGTGCCTGAAATTTAGAAGTTGAATGCAATTAATACTTCGACCGCTTGCAATTGCATGATGATCGGGGCTCTTGTATAAAGTTTAATTTACATGCGAGGCATTTTTACAGCACTCGAAACTTTCATACAAAGCAGTAACTGCATCTAATCCGTATACACCAGTGACTGACAAATATAAATGGCGGACGTTGTGGACAGCTACCAGACCTCATATTTTCCAAGTTTACAATTAGCCTATAACAGCAGTGCTGGTATAAAATAAAAGTATGAAAATACTGTAGAGTCGTGGGAATTTCACTTTTTATCGTCTTGAACAAACACGCCATAACCTCAGCTAAAGCAAGCTGAGTTAGTTATTAATAATCAGTCCTGTGAATGACATGATTTTACTGACTGACAGATTACGTAATCAATCATGGACCGTCATAGATGCGATCCCACTTTCCTCGGCTGTGTATGCACTGAAGCAATAAATTCTGGTCTTTCAAAACTTTTGCGGTTTCACAAAGAAGTAGGACTGCTGTAATATGACATTCCACCCAAATGAAACAGGCTGTCAAATGAACACTTCTGGGCCAGCGATCACATGGGTAAAACCTGGGTTGCCATGTAAGATCCAGAAAATTAATGGGTGATTTCTTAATCACAATCACCACGTTAGGGGAGATTGGTAAGAGGTGAAACAGGGTTTAAATATAATTCAGTGGTTTCATGTTGAATTTTTGAATCGGCTTGTTTGTCTCAAGAATGTACGTATGTACGTGTAAGTCAGTAACAACCAGTGTCTCTGAAGACACATGAGGACCTTAAAACAAAATGTACTACGTACTTTGGCTATCAAACATTGATATATTCCCAAATGCTGCTACTTCAGTTTGATGCTACACTTGATAATAATATGACTTGAAGGTCATTAAAATATGTTGTTGTTTTCCAGAGAAAAAGATTTCATATATTTCGTGTAAGCTAACAAAGGTTATTTTGTATACTAAAACTGCACATCATTTGCCAATAATTAGAGGGAGATGTGTAAGATAAATTTCACTTTCAAAACCACATGCCCATACAAACAGTATGTAGTCTGTAGTATTAATTTAGTAATTAATACGCAGTCAAGAAATATTAAAGGTAAAGACAAAATAATACATATATCTATCTTACATTCACATTTTTCACGTGGCTAAAAACTTAGGGTCTGGAATCTGCATATTCTGTGGCTCAGATTCTTCCAGTCTATGGGTGTTGAAAGGTAAAAAAGACCATATTCTGGGTTGAGAGTGAAGCTAACACCCAGGAGCTTCCGGGGGCTTCGCCCCCTGGGCCCCCACCGGGGCGTTGCCCTTGACCCCACCAGGGGCCCTTCGGCGGGCCTCTGGACCCCCGGCCAATGGTGCGCAGCGCTTTGCGCGCGCAAATTCTGCCCTCCTAATGTTCCTCCCCCCTGCCCCTTTTTCACTGAAGCTAGGGGTCTGAACAACAGTAATGCTGACTCTGTTTACACTGTATAAAAATATTTGCATTGCTAATGAGTTAAACCTAAGAAAATGAAACTGCAGTCTTCAGAAGGGTAAAAGGTACCAGAAATTTTAGCAGACTTTTCATAAAGTGATTTCAGTCTATAATTGTTGATTCATAAAGTCCTTTGTGATTCCTTTTCAAAAGCGAAAGGAACCTATGCAATCATGCTGGTGAGTGTATGTGTGTGTGACTGTGACACTTAGCTTGTAAACATGTTATGTCAATATAGCAATGATGGATACTTTTCATACTTGGTTTGTAGATTTATCATATTAGGAGGAAGAACCCTATTGTATTTGGTGGAGGTAAAATGTCATTAGAGGTCACCAGTGGTCCAAAACCTCAAACATAGTAAACAGGATATCTCATGGTAGAAAGCGAGGGTGGCCATAGGTTTGGCTTTTCGCCGGATTGTCCGCCTTTTTGGCAACCTGACCTCCGTCCGACGTTACTGGATGCCAGACTTTGATTTGTATGGTGCTTCTTGTTGAAGATCTGCGAGTTCACAGTGGCAAATCATGCAAATTTTGAATGAAAAAGTCAATCACAAATAAGTTTATTCCTATCATGTACAATACTTTGACATAAAAAAAACTGTGGATATATCTCAAAACATAGGCGGTACTCATCAGCCACATTTGCAGACTACCATATTACAATCCTACATGCGCAGTCACTGTTATTGTAAAGAGTATGATGTGTAGCCTGGTGGGCATGTAACAAATCATGCTCTGTGTAGGCAGGGAGGTGGCATTAGCTAATACCACCTCCCTGATCTGTGTACACAAAGCTGGTGTGGGGTATTGACTTGACATGGATGAAGACGGTCATGTCCTCCTTTTTGGCAATTGGGAAATGGTCACCCTATAGAGAGCATGGATACTTTCCATACTTAGGAGTGTGGATGTGTATGGTTAATAAATGAACCTGTTGTGTTTGGTAGGACCTCTATGATTTGTCATAATTATAACAGGATATTTAAAAGCCATACTTTTCTCTAACAGTTGATCATTCCAAAACCAACGGGTATGGCAGTTGTTTTTATGGGTTCGCCTAGTGACAGCCCGCACTGTGAGAAGATAAAGGAAGAGTGCTCCAAGCTTGGTGTGCCGTGTGAACTGAGGGTCTCATCCGCACACAAAGGGACAACTGAGACCCTTAATATTCTGGCTCACTATGAAGGTATTTTTTTTTGCTTTAAATGAGAAAACTTGAGATGACATGTTGTCTGGTCTGTTTGTTATAGAGGATGTGGTTATGTTTGACTCATTGCTTGAATGTACACAAATCCCAAAATGTGAATATTCAGTAACTGTTAACTACATTGGGTGGTTGTGCTTTAGTGAGTTGTGAAATTCTGCTATGTAGGGTTAGCCCCTCTGTAGCATCTTACCCATTGCCAGTGAATAATTTAGTAAATCAGTGCATCTTATTCTGCTTTCTGTAAGCTGGTTAAAGTGATACTGATGCATAATTGTGTAGTTAGGGTTTTACTTGCTTTATGTGAAAAAACCTTCAGTATTGCCAGGCAAAATTAGGAATACTAAATGATTCCTGGCTTTTAGTCCTGAGGTAGAGTGACTCATGGTAAATGACAGAACAAACGTAATGTACAATTTTTCTCTTTTTTGTCTGTATAGTGTTGTACCAATATTGCGAATTTTTCAATTCAAAATATCAGGTGATACCAATCTGGTACCAATATTTGAGAACTAAGCAAGCTGTTAGTTGTAGTGTCAGCTGCTGCTACAGTACACTTAAATGTTGTTTCATAGGGGATTAAGTATTGGGATTTAAAATGAGATATAGGAGAATAACATTTTTTTGAGTTAAAGGCTGAAAAATAAGAGTCCAGTATTATTGGCATATTAGGTAAACATTATCGATAAGGATTTAATTAAGCCAATGAGGAATATGGGCTAATACCTATATTGAATACTGAAAATAGGTCTAATAACAGTTGTTGGTTGTATTTTTTATTCAGTGTTATTTAAGTCACAAGATGATTTAATGTATATTTTTGAATGGGCATAAGTATTAGTACACACTGTTTACACTTCCTACTCGGTTAGTGGATTTGGTTTAATTAATTAATCTTGCGCTATACTTCCCTTCAAGAAGAAAATAATATAATCATATTTATTTCCCCAACCAGCCAATTGTGGGTGGCACAGTTCTAATTGTTTACACATAAATCTTACAGAACTAGCAGAGACAGTTGTACTAAGATATTCTCTCCATATGGTGTAATTGTGATATTGTCTGACAGTCATGCATGTTATGACTTTGTCGTACAAGTAACTTTACGACAAGACACTGTGTAAAGCATGTATGAATTTTTGACAATGCAGAATATTGATTTGTATGAATTTAATTGAAGCATGCTGCATTTGTCAAATCTTTTTCTAAAGTTCTTTAATCTTTCCAACACATCCACCCTAGAAGATGATAATATCAGAGAGTGTTTCCCCCTCCCATAAATTTTTGGAATGGGTGTCTGCCAGTTAAAATATTGATGCAGACAATTAATTAGAGGGGGTGTTTTCGTCAGTTTTTTTTTTATCAAAAATATCCTTCAATCAATTGCATCATGTCAACCAGTTAAAAGGGAGGGAAACATACTCTCATAGGAATGATTGTTTGTGCTAGATCTAGTAGAAAATGCAGGAGTGGTATAATTGTGACTCTTAGGGAAAAAACTGCACGAATCCATACCACCCTCAGGGAAGGAAAGGTTGACTCACATAAATTCTTGGGGGGTAGGGGGCAGAATGGGTAGGTAGTGATTCACAGATTGAACAACCATTGTTGAAGAATACAATAAACAGTATTATTGCCATCTTTTCAGGTCTTGGAGTTCCTGTTGTATTCATCGCTGTGGCTGGAAGAAGTAATGGTTTAGGTCCAGTACTGTCAGGCAATGCTACCTATCCAGTCATCAATTGTCCACCAGTGAAGGCCGACTGGGGATCCCAGGATATTTGGTCCTCACTGCGACTTCCTTCGGGTTAGTATTTATTAGGGATGCAGGGGATCCAAATTTTTGGTTGCCACTTGAACCAGTTTTTGCCAAAGAATATCTCAAATCCAGCTGGATAAAGTCCCACTGCAACTGAGTGTTTTCACTCTGCAAAGAGAGACATTGAAAAATTACACTGTGGGCAAGGGGGGGGGAGTATCAGGGCAGGGGAACTGATGGGTGACTTTGTAGTAGTACTACAGTAGGTCACAACACATGATTTTGTAGGGTATAGACTAAAGACTCTAGTATGATACAGGTGGAACATTAATTGACAAAGGAAAATTATTTAAAATAACATACAACTTTTAAACAACAAAATCCATTTGATTGTCAGAGTGACAATAAATGTCAAGGAAAGTATGTTCTTATGAATGTGACTCAGATTGTGCATATTGTCAAGGAATAATTGCCACAGATATTTTAAATACTGAATTATTACATTATTATTCAATATTCATACATTATGACTTCTACAAATGTGGGTCCTGTGAGATAAATGGAGATAGAGTAACTTGAATTTATCTTCCTTGTAAGCACTTCAAATTTTGGACATGTACATGAAGGCTACTCTAAGTCTGTAAAATGAATATTATGTCACTGTTCGTGCCACTATGCTTAAGGACCACCTAACCTACACAACACCCTTAGGAGATTATTTCTTACTATGTAAACATGGACAGAAAGAAAGCAAACACTTTTGACAAGGTGTTAAAATCAGTTATAAAGCTACCCCTTTCTTTTAATGATGGAGGTAATTCTGGCTAGAAAAAAATCCAACTGGAGCTCTTTAAAGATCTGGCAGAAACCAAAACGGGATAATTTTTGGTTCCAATAAAAAGAGAAACCTATGCATTAATGATGGCGTGTATTTGCGTGTGCATGTGTGTGTTTGTGACACCATCTTGTTTACATGGTATCTCAAGAGGGGAAACTCTGACAGTTTTCAAACTGGGAAACTCTGACTGTTCTCAAACTTGGTAGGTAGATGCCCCATATTGAGAGGAAGAACTAATATTTTTGGTGGAGTGGAGGTCAAAGGTCATCTGGGTTCACCAGGGGTCAAACTCTGAAAAACTTGGTAACATTATATCTCCAGGTAGGAAGCTTGGATAGATTTCATACGTGGTATGTGGATGCCTTATGGTGAGAGGAAGTGCTGTATTGTTTATGATGAGGTCAGAGGTCACCTGGGGTCTCTGGGGGTCAAAGTCTGAAAATCTTGTTATCACAATATCTCAAGGTAGGGAGCTTGAATACATTTCATACTTGGCAAGTGGATGCATTATGGTCAGAGGTAGAACCATATTGTTTTTGCTAGAAGTCAAAGGTCATCTGGGGTCACTAGAGGTCAAAAAGCAAAATTTACCAAGAATTCCCAGAATCAATGTCTGCTCAAAACTATTTTTCCAACACGTTAAGATCACATTTGACCAGTGACTGAAAGAAATGGGACATCATGGCATTATTTGGAATAGAACATATATCATCGAAACCTCAATGCATTTTTGCATTCTGGTTCATGAGTTGAACTTTGTTGATCCAGAATGATGGTAAAGGTACCCAATCTTTTTAATTGTGAGTCTGTTAGTTTTATCAGATTGCCAAATTAAGCACTCTTTTATAAATGAAAGGAAGCAGGCAGGTATTAAATATACCCTCACAACATCATTCCAGTAAGGAAGATCGGCATTGTCTGATTGTTTCAAATTTAGATGCTACTCAAAATTGCAAGTTTTTAGAAGTTTGCACAACCCTTCTATAGGAATGTATCCTATTGGCCTATCACTTTGTTAAAATGAACCTGGATGAATGTGTCTGAACACACTGGTATGAAGATGGTGAATATGGTGGCTGTTAAGGGGAGGTGGTAGGGTTGGGCAGTACTGTGAAATTTTGTTAGCAGTACCATTTGTAATACACAAAATTGGTATTGAAAGTCATCCAGGCTCTCAGCTATAGACCTTTTACCATTCAACATGATTGTAGTAAGGAAATGTTTATTAAATAGTTGTCTAGTAGTAAATTTGTCGATATAATCCCTACTGGCCTGGAAATTGTAGCTATGTTAGAATGCATTGAACATTCCAAATAGGAACCCTCCCAACATGTTTGGTCCGGTAAGCAGAGTACTGTGAACTATTGTTCACTGCACCACAGAACTGTGATAATTTACAAACTTAAATCAGTTTCATGGGTGTGCAATATTTTAATCATGACACATCATGATAGAGAAAAATATGCATGATTCTCCATTCTTTTTGTTTGGAAAAAAAAAATGTTGAGCAAAGAAATACTGGTAATTTTATCAAGTACTGGTAATAGTAAATGCACTTCTATGCCTTCAGTATTTGTATTGCAAGTGCTTTGTGTAGCAGTACTAATGTCAACACTGGTATACCACCCAATGCCAGGATGTGGAAGTGACGTCGTAGATAATCGTAGACATGGCCAACATTATTTCCATTGTTGTGGCTGGTCTTTGCTGTAATGAAACAAGTGGAATGTTAAAAAACAAAATATTAGAATTGGTCATGGATCACCCTAATTTTTTCACAGGTTGGCACAGAATTTCAGTTTCGGATTTCTTGACAAAGCCTGCTGATATTATTTCAATGTCCATTATTCCAGTACCGATGTAAAATCTTTAAATAGGACACATAAGAACAATATAAGGCAAATTAATGTGAATCAACAGATGGATGAAGCAATAAACAGATAAATCAGTGAAAGGATAAACCGTATTAACTGTATGAAAAGTTGTAAACTCCCATTTTGCAAGCTCATACAGATGTATTGTAAGATACAACATTAATATAATTACTTGATTGTTTCCTTTTTTTCAGGTTTGGGATGTGCAACAGTGATGTCACCAGAGGCTGCTGCTCTTAATGCTGCTCAGATCCTTGGAATGTACGATCACGTCATCTGGAGTCGGCTCCGAGCCAAACAGTTCAACACCTTGCGTGGGTTGAAAGAAGCTGACAAGAAGCTTTATTTGTCTTAGAAAGAGAGGCTGAAATTAAGCTAGGAAACATTATAACAGGGTATCCTAGATATGTATGCTATGTGCTGACTCCCAGTGAACATATCTTTGGAAAGTTAAGATACTTTAAGTTGGTATTTGTACATAGAGGTATGTGATTCAAAATCAAGTTTCTTTCGCTAAAATAGTGAAAAACTTTGGGCATTTTGTTTGTTCTTCGTTAATGACTTTAATGACTTGTAGTTGAAGACGCATGCCATCAGATATTTTTTGTAGTTGTAGCACTGTACTATTGTGTTTTATTTACAAAAGAGTGGTATACAGGAAAATTGGTCTGCCGTTCATGTACCATTAAGTTGCCAAGACGTTTGATCAAGGGTGGTAATTTGTACTGGATGTAAGGGGGATGGATCTCTCACTCTACTGTGAATGTATGCATGTACTCATGGGTGTGTGTAAATATACATGTGTAATTTTGTTTCTGTATTGTTAATTCATTTGATATATGGTGTGTGCAAAAGTTTGCCTTAAATGTCTTTTTGTTCTCAGAGACTGGCAGAACATTACTTCCATTCAAAAGGGTTATCAGGAGGGGCACATTGCTTGAGGAAGTTAGTAGGCTGTTAGAAGATCAGATTGTAGCAAATGCTTGTGTTTCAGTTCATTTCTTGTCCAGGTAGCTTATCTAGTAAAGACATACAGGTTGAAAATTAATTTTGAATTTTTTGAAATTTTTTGGGTATATTTGACTGAGTTGTTGACAGTAGTTGAAAGTAGCACAAAGTTGGATTCACATAGTCACTAGATTGAGAAGGATTTGTCAGTACTAATTTGGATATGTTTTATGATGTTAATTACAATTACGAAAATTTTGTAAAATGACTCTTTCTTGCAAGGATTGGCACTCTTGGCCTATTTTTTATGGAAGGGAGGGGTGGAGCAGGGGGGGGGGGGGAAGGGGAAGAAAGGGGAGGGGGTGTAGTGAAGCTTCTGATAAATTACTATTAAGAAAGAAGAGTGGGATTAGTGAAGAATTTAGCCACTGTATTCTACCAGGGAGGATAAACCGTGTACGGGTAGGGCTCTTAACTTTATCTTATCTATGGCATTCTTTGTCATTTAGAAAGAATGTAGTTTACTTATTTGGGAAAAATTTGGAGACAAAAAAAGTTGCCAATAAATTTTGTGGTGCATAGCAGCATGGATGATTTGTCATTGTGACAAGAGGATACATCATCTGGGAAGGTGGGGATTAAAAGGAGTGAGGGGGAGCCCCCTTTAGTCTTTGTTTATTACTGTTTCTGTTGTCACATTGGTGTTTGAAACTGGAAATTGTTGGTATGTTACATATTATCTCAATGTTTGAAATGTGAACTAGAAAAGGCAAGACCAAGTGCCACAATTTTGGCATCAAGGCAAACCTGTGCTAAAATTTTGTAGACAACAGCACCAAACAAACTTTATAAATTAGTGCAGAAGGAACTCCATGGCTGTTAGTACATTGTAGGTCATTTTTTAGGGACATTAACCACATAAAGGCAAGGCTAAAAGACATTCTAGTGGTGGAAATTTGCCAGAGTACCAAAGTAGGGTTGAACCTATCCTAAAAGTTTGCTAATTAGTGTACCGTACCAATTAGAGCTACTGTAATATAGAAGGGTTCAATGACAGTCTGTGAAAGTAAATTTTGAGGGCATTAAACCAATAGTGAAGTAGCCTGGAAGGTGGTGTATGCCTCTGCTACCTTCACTTGTTTCAAATTCAGCCATTCCAACAGATTTGTATGCGGATACTTTTATTGTAAGTGAACAAAGCAGTGTAATTAGTTTGAAAGGTTCACACTGGGTTTATTTGTATGAATGAAACATTTGTTGTCCCATTGTGCCTTACTTTAAAAGTCTGTTAAGTTTGCTCATCATTGCCATCTTGTGTAAACCCTATGATTTAATCATTGATTTAATGGGTTCCGAAGAAGCCTGTGTGATATGGAAGTCAGTGTTTTCATTATTTTTTTGTTTTGTTTCGTGTTTCTGTCTTTGCTGATCTCAAGACTGAAGGATAAAATTTATGCTTTAGATTTTCTTATGTAATTAACAACCCCAAATCACATCATGCAATCAGGGCCGTAGCGAGCGGGGATGTGGGGGTGTCACACCCCCCAATGTTTGGTCGCCGTCGGCTAATTTTTTGGTCTGTCGGCAAAAAGGGGAGAGGGGAAAGGAAAAGAAGAGGAAGAGAGGAGACGAGGAAAAAAGAGAGAAGAATGGAAAGGAAGGGAGTGAAAGCGAAGACAGAAAATGAAAAGTAAAATGAAAAAAAGAGAGAACGGGAGTGCATGGCCAGTCTGTTATCAGCTATTTCGATTTTTGGCTCATCATCTAATTGGCCCATTCAAGTTGAAGGCCGGTCTGCAAATTGATTATGCATGTGACGGCCGTATCCGTATCAATGGTCGGTGTAGTTGGAGGAGTGACTGCGTCCGTCGGCAACTCGGGAAAGAAAGGTAATTAAAGGCTTCCGTATAGCTGCACCATATTTCGGGTCATATGACATTCTTGAAAAAATGCTTTCTGCACAGTATTCCTCACTTTAATCATCACCATGGGGAGCAGCACCTGATTACCCATGGAGAGAGCATCCTTAGCCCGTTTTCTAAAACCTAACCTTGACTTCAAACACATTTCGCAAACTCCAGAGGATCCAGTTTACCCACAAACATCCTGGGAAGGAAAATGCATCCTGGGAATAAAATAATGCGGGCCGTACGTGTCTTCCCTTCACAGCAATCCCAGGCTTTTTACTTTTGAACACCAAAATGAAACAGATACAGAACCCATCCTGGCGTTTTTGAACGCTTGTGTTAAGATTCTGAACATTTTTTCTCCCTTTTTGAACGCCGGACGCCTATTTGAACACTTACCGTATTTGAAAGCCTGACGTGTCTAGTGTTCAAATGCTGAACGCATAGTGTTCCAATTGTGAACGACAGGTCCAGCTCCTCAAGTATAGTGGCACTATGGGAGGAATAGCCTAACACATTAAAATTATCCGGAATCTTTGCATTGGATAATGTATTATGTACCAAAATATACCTATCCTGCTTGAGACTTAATTTTTCACCCAGAGATTATGCTAAAACCTCAGAGCTTCAGGGGGCGAAGTCCACCAGGGGCCCTAAGGCGGACCCAATGTTTTAGCCAGCCCCTATTTGTGCGACAATATTGCATAAACGGCAACAAATGTCGCACAAAAAAATCTGACAAGCAAATTCTACCCAGGTGTAAATTTTGAGTTTCCTCATTAGGGCAGAAATCTACTCAAATATTGCACCATTTGCGATCTAGGTACCTTTCAAATTCCAAATTTCCAGAAGGGAGGGGTACATCCCCTCCCCTTAGATTCCTCCCCCAGGCCACAGATCAGTACATGTCATATTGAGAAAACGTCTAGCTAAAACACTGGCTGGCTGGGGATCCCAACCGCTTAAAACTATAGCGGCCTGACGAGAGGAATAGCCTAATGCATTAAAATTATTAGGAATCTTTGCATTTGATGATGAATTGTGAACAAAAATATATTCATCCTGAGACGTAATTTACTCCTAGAGATATGCTTAAACCTCAAAGCTTCCGGGGCTTTGCCCCTGGACCCCACTCGCTAAAACTCGTTTTCGCGCTACGCATTACTAGATCTGTCGGCAAAACATAATCTCTACACCCCCCTAAAGATAACACCTTCGCTACGCCCCTGCAAGCAATGCCCCATATTTGCTTTAAAAGTGGAGAATGGGGGACACAGGTTTCAACAATTTCTTTGTTTATTACATGAACTCTTGGTAGCTGTTCTCTAAATCCACTGCCTGTATGAATGTCTACTGGTCCAGTTGAAATCTGCCTGGTAGCCATTGAACTATACTGTGGAGGAGACTTCGCCAGGGTCTGTGACTGATGGGCGAAGATATTGAGCACAGCTTTTGCCCAAATGTTTTTTTTTTCCAAACTGTTGGGCGAGGAATTGTTGAATCCTGAGGGCACAACCATTAATTGTGTCATTGTGACAGGTTTGGACTTGGCACCACATTTTATGATGGTCGCCTAGATCATTAACATCAAAAGAAAAGTATATCTTTTGAAAAGGCATAAGATGTCCAATCAAAAACCCTGTCTGTAAGGAAGAAACCATACATTTGATGTAAAAGTGTCAAGTAATGCTCTATTGCTCTTTCCACCACCTCACTCTCCCCTCTTAGTTCCACGAACTTAAGAGCTGTAATCTTACATTAATGTTTATTCACTGCTTAAACTTTAGCGAAGTAATAAATCAACAAATCTTACAAAAGTACACAGAACTGTAGTTGGAAGATCCTTACCACCACTTCTAAAATTAGCAAAATGAAAGGTTTCTTGGTCGATTTCTATTTGTCTGTATCTCTCTGCTTGTTTCCCACATTTTGCTATTCGCAAACTATGCCAGGAATACTGACTAGTGGTTACTAGCCTTTTGAATCCTGATCGTAATCCTAATCCTGATTTTGAAACAAAATAAATAAATCCCGAAAAAGTATTGCTTGCCAATGCCATTTTCACTCGGAGGACGGGCCGCCACTCCAGGGGTGGCACCAGGTGGGGAGAGGGGCAGGGTCCCACCCCCACCCCCGTCGGGGAATTTTTACAGTTTTGTCAGGGAGTCTTAGACGATACGATAAATTATACAGTCCCCGACGGCGACTAGTCGCCCCGACGGTTTACCTAATTTTTACTCTCAAAAGGACAATTTCTCTGATAAGAACCCAAAATTTTCGGCGCGCTGTAGGGTCACTCCATTTTCTTCAATATTTCCATTCCACATAGCTAGATAGCACAAGTCCTGACCACGTTACCAAGTAATATGTAGGCAGCTTACACAGCTTATGCAGAGGTCCGAAATTTCATCCCATATCGCGAAGCCCCCGGAAGCTCTCGCAATATTGCATTTTAAGAGCACAGAAATCGGCTCCAATTCTTACGTCAGTGAGATTTTATACCTTTTCATGTTGCATGGAATTTGATGTGTATGGCTCAGTTCAAGTTACTATATGTACCTGCAGAAGTTAAGGAGAATCTAAGTTATCTTAAAACTTACACGCCAACATTATGAGCCCGTGAAGGTAACTTGAAATGATTTTTGCCATAATGAGATTTTCGTTATACGGTATTCGGGTATAGGACGTCAGACGAAACAATTGCGCTTCGCGAAAATTTGAATTTACATTTAAAACCGTTGCTATGACCAACGGTGTCAATTCCCTTTATGTGTGTCTATCAATTAGAAGGTGGGTTCGATTCTAAGTTTTCAGTTCTCATAAGAAGAGGAGGGTGAAAAAATGAATATCAGTTGTTTTACATCCTTACAATGCTGACTCTGAAATCACGTTTATGCACACGAATAATTGGCTAATGGTAGAACCCCACCGATGAGTAATGCGAATACGTTTGGGACCTTATTGATAGTAAAAGGAGCAATTCAAGGCTAACAGTGCGCAGATCAAGCAAAAATCAAGAAATATTGAGAAGACTTTGCAAAAATCGTGAAAGATTTCAAATGATTTTTGGTAAAAAGTGATAAAAATAAATCCATCACTCAATAAAAACGTACCTCTCTCCGTGAGCGTAAACAATTACGCGCGAAGCGTGCCGGAAATTTTCGGTATAGAGCCTCCCGGGAGCGCTGCATTAATTGTAAACTGAAAAGGGGGACCAGCAGGACTCTCACAGCCTTACATCCATATGGGAGGAGAGATGATATATCACCTTCTTTATGGATTTCTGAGGGGTATACCCTTCAGAAATCTATGACGGATGGTGCCGGCGGGAGTTGGTGACTGGGGGAACCGCAGATAACTGCTAAACCGTGCCTTTTTAGACAGTGGGATTTTGTATACGGTATATACAAGAGTGGGAGAGCCTTTTCTTATTAGCACATGAGAGTGCAATCCCAGGAAGGGGCTTACCCTCCCCTTTGAGAAATTTTTGTTAATTTTAGGGGGCCTGTATGCAAAATGGTGGTACTTGGGTCATTCTAAAGTGATTGTATGTTTAGAAAATATCCACAATTTAGTGAATTCTAACTTTTGTTCGGGTGAAAAAGGGGAGTAAGAGACGGTTAACATATTGTCTTCAAACCTCCTCAAGTCCCAGGAAAAATCATGGGCGTGGATCCATCTCCAAAAGTGTGTGTGTAGGGGCGGGGGGACTTTTTCACATTTGTGAATCACCGTCCTGGTGGCGTGGAAGAAGCAGTTGGTGGTAGCCAGAATTTGCGTCACGGGGAGGTAATAAGTTTTGTGATCTTCGGCATGGGGGAGGTGTCTAAGGGAAATCTTTCTAGAACTGAATGCCCTCAGATGCGATTTGGTGCAACAAAAGTGTACTATTTTTAGATTATTTTTCTTCTAAAAATTTCATTTTCCTAGGCATAATTGCAGTCTGTTCCATCATTTTTGAAAAAGTGAGGGGGACTTTTTGAAGATGTCCCCCCTTCCAAAAAAGTGAGGGGACGCGTCCCCCGTCCCCCATGATCCACGCCCATGGGAAAATTGTACACGCAATTATACCTGCGTGGAGTCCACAGAAACATTCTTGGACTATAATAAAAATTTTCCTTCACATTTTCAAAGGATATCCAAGGTTAACAGAGAACATTATAGAGCCTCCCGGGAGCTCTAAACTAGTTACAGTATACAAAAGAGGGACCAACGGGATTCTCACTACCCGACATCCAAATAGGAGGAGATATGATATATCACCTTCTTTTTGGGTATAGCAAGAGGGATGGTGGACAGGCAAAATTCGTTCCAGAAAAGATTTTCGTCATTATTGAACGTCGCGGTAAGATGTTTGGAAAATAAGCAACGGCAATTACGTACTTTCAATCTTTCAAATCATGTGCTAGACTAGATTAGTCAAAGATCCCATAATGATGAGAGTCCTACAGAGGAGATGTACTTTTTAAAAAAATGTTGCATTGGAATAATTTCTTGCGTCATAGCTTTGTCAATGGTATATAAAATCGGGAGTAAACCCTGACGTATGCGCGCGAAGCGCGCCGAAATTTTGAATAAAATATTAGTCCATGACAAAACCTGCATTTCAGAACCTGCATCGGACACTGTCACTTTCCCACCAACCTATGCTCTTCAGAAACGAATCTTCTGACTGAGAATTCTTAAAAAGCACTTTTGCTCCTTTGTTCCCCCGTGAGTAGTTACCGAAAGCTATTGATAATAAGGACAACTCTGACACAAGGCTTGACGCTAGCGGAGCTGCGAAAATTTGGAATTTGTCAAGAATTTCCAAAACTTATGATAGTTTGAGAACAGTTTGTGAAAGAAAATGGTAAGAACAAATAAACCAGTTATCAAATATGCATCTCACCCTACACCCTCCACAGAAATCTGTAGCTTAAACGACTTTTGGGACCATTTTAAAAATTTTCAAGAATCGATGGGGGAGGGGGACAAGGGCGGATCCAGGGGGGGGGGCAACTAGGGTCAACTGCCCCCCCTATGACCAGTCTAGCGCCCCTCAATACAAGAAAAATGCGCCCCCCCCCCCTGCGTCCTAAAAGTTAAGTAAAAACTGCCCGAAAAGTAAAAAAAAAAAAAAGGTCCCCAGAATTTCGAACCGTATAGCTATATATAACTATGGCAATGGGAGTTGGTCTCCGAAATGTAGTCGGTCAAATTCATGAGTATGCGCCCCCTGCATGATGTTGGCGCCCCCTTTTCAAACTGCCCCCCCCCCCTTCAGCTAGGGGCTGGATCCGCCCTTGGAGGGGGACACACGTCACCCATTGCTCACTGTGCCAACGCCACTGTCTTTAGCTTGAAAGCCTTTTCAGTTCATTTTAAAACTTTTCACAGTTTCGAAATCGGATAGGGTATGCACGCCGCTACTTTGCCTGCAACAGCTGGTGCCACTGTGCACAATAGCACGTCAACTGACAGCTTGTCTTCTGTATTCATTCTGCAAGGTCTGTATGGCGAAAAGTTTGCCTCTCAATCCCTCTAGATTACAAAAAATTTCACTCTGTAACACAAACTTGTTACTAAATTTCAGTGCAGCTAGCCGAGCCCATACTACAAATGTCACGATGTTTACAGATCTTACGTCAAGGATCATTACTCAGCTATTCACCTGTTTTCGAACACTGTGGCGCTCCTTTCGTCGCCAACCACTTTGAAAGATATATAAAGAGATAATCCAGTGATAGCTCCACCCAACCCCCACAGAAATATATACTTTGAACGTTCTTAGACACTTTTATTCATTTTTTGCTCTTAATTTTTCTTTCTCCTTTTCTTTTTTTTTTCTTTTTCTTCTTTTTTTTTCTCCTTTCGTTTTTTTTTTCGTGACGGGGGGGGGGGCGATCCCCAGGCCCCCCTGGATCCGCGCCTGGGCCCCGCATCAATATGGGATCCTTCAATCTAATTGGAAAGCAAGATGTGGAAGGTTGAAACTTTAAAGCAAGTTGTTGCCGTTATACATTTTTCAAAATCTTTTACCGAGCGGTTCGCGCAAAGCCATTATCGGTATAGATGGTGATTGCTAATACACTTACGAAGAAAAAGAAGAAACGCGCTTGTTAGTCCTTCACACCTTTTGCTAAACCTATCGGGGAGGTCTAACATCACCTTGCTATTCTCTTCCTCTTGCCGATTTTCCATTGCTGGAAGCTGTTCGTCTGGATTTTCGTTCAAAATTAGTAAAAATACGATAGATGTAAAGCACTTGGCGTCATAATCTATATTAACATTTGGATGTCAGGTAATAAGCATTACGCTATTGCTCCATTTTAAATAACTGATCCAGAGCTTCCAGGAGGCCCTATACAGGTATTTGCCAGCCTTAGATGCCCTTTTATAATGCACAATGAAGGAAAGGAAAATTTTCATAATAGTCCAAGAAGTTTCTGTTAACTTAACACAGGTATTTTGGGGGGAAAAACTTTGCCAGAATAGAAGCAGTAAAGTAGCCAAAAGGGGGGCTTCAGGAAGATTGTTGGAAACGTATTCTTCTCTTAGACAACATACTCCCTTCTTTCACCTAACCAAAACTTAGAGTTCACTAAATTATGGGCATTCTCCAGCCATACACAACCCCTCCCCCAGGACGACACCTTTATGTAGTGACAAAGGAAGGATCACCTCAGCTGTATACAATCGCAGGGTGCATAAAAAGGTGCAATTGCAGTTGCAGTTAGTTATTGCATCCAGCCAGCCAGAAAATCAGAATTCACTAAATTATGAACATTTTCCAGCCATGTACGATCAGCTCCAAAAATATCCCAAAGATAGCACCATTTTGCACCTAAGACCCCTTCCCCAGGAAGACACCTTTATGTAGTGACAAAGGAAGGATCACCACAGCTGCATAGACAAAACGCAGAGCGCATAAAACAAAGTGCAATTTACACGCCATCACTCTGTTGGAAAAACATCCAACCAGTCCGAATTGGGGGCCTTCACACCCCAAAACATATGAACCTAGCTACAGGCGTGGTTGGGGTCCATGATCTCTGCCAATGATCCAAGCTACGGAGCGTGTATTCAGCTATTTTTGGACATGATTAAAGTAACATCTTGAAGTAATTCCGTGGATTCCGTGTATTTCAACTGGCAGATCATCTGTGATGGTCATGTTAACTTTGGAATCATTGGCGTAGCCAGAGGGGGCAGGGGGCTATGCCCCCCAATCGAACTCTGAAAAAAATTGGTAATGGAACAGAAAATTGGCTTAAAGTGATGCTAAATGTTGCACCAGATTGCATCTGGGGGTACTTAAATATTCAGAAATTTGTCAAAGGGGAGGTCCCCCTCCCCTGAGACCCCTCCCCCAAGCCGGCGTTCAGACCCCGCAGTTGGCCCCCTCCAAACAAGAATCCTGGCTTCGCCGGTGTTTGGAATCCTAACTCTTATTACGCCCTTTTCAAGAACAAAGGGCTTGGTAGTTTGTGCTAAGTCACGTGTGTCCTCCCACACACACACTTCAATACTGATTGACGCCCCTGTTAATAAGTAAAATACATTGATTTATGTACATATTGTGGATTTCATCTCATTTCGCTAAACTTAATGTTCTCTTGTGTCTGTCGTGCGGTACGGCTAGTAACTCGAGGAGGGAAGTAGGCTACAATGTAAGTTGTGCCCGATAGGGCCCAACTGCCAGGACAATTGACCTATATATAAGCTTTGAATAAATATGAATTCTTTTTAGTGTCGGCTTACCCCCCCCCCACCACCACACCCCACCCCACCACCCACCCCCACCCCCACCCCCCCCCAAAAAATCTCGCACTCCGCGCGTTTTTTCACAGTTTAGATTCCGGGAAAAACATTAAATCAGCGCGGAACTATTTCCCTCTAGTTTATACAAAGTTTATGCAATATATGCCCGGCAGCGGCATGGTATAGTACACAGGTTTTCCCAAAATCCTCCCTCCCCAACCCCTCGACGCTATCGGGGCTGTCAGGGCTTTGGGTCGTTGGCCTTCTCGTCGGGGAGTCTTCCCCAGTCGGATAAATCCTGGCGCCACCCCTGGGTGGATGGACACGGGTGCGAGGGTGAATTGTTAAGTGATAACCCTCTGAAAAAGTGTCGGTATACATTGACTTTATGTTGTCGGTACATTTACCTTATTTTCATCCCTGCCCCCCCCCCCCTCCCCATTTCTATCACTCCAGTTACACTACTGGTTTCGATACAATGTATGTTATCCCCGATACGATCTACAACCCCTACAATTTTTCTTTCTTTCCTTTTGTTTTTAATGATAGCATATGTTTTTTTTTTTTTTTGTAGCCTAAGCCTACCAAAATTTTCGCGTGCGTTGCAGTTTCGCAGTTTAGATTCCGAAAAACGGTTAATCTATGTTCCTCTAGTACATATAAATTTTATGCGATATATGCCCTCAATGGCATGGTATAATAAACAGGTTTTCTTCAAATCCCCCTCGACCGTATCGGGACTGTCGGGTCGCTGGCCTCTCCGCCGGGGAGTCTGGCCCCCCGTCGGGCAAATCCTGGCGTCACCCCTGCGCCACTCTAAAACCTCCTGTGGAGAACACTGGGATCTAATATGAAAGAAGCAAAATATAGTACCATTTTCCATCTAAGTCCTTTGAGACAGCCAAAAACTTTCAAAAGGGGAGGAGACACCCCTCCCTTATACCCCTCCCCAGACTTGCCAACCTCAAAAACGGCAAACCTTGAGGTTCTCGCAAGAAAAACTGGAAGTCACATCTCTCTCAAACCTGGAGATTTTAATCAAGTCTCATGTTATTATAAAAAGTGTTTCCTAAACTAGGAAGGTTTTACTTTTTTGTTCACCTTCTTAATAAAGTTAAAGACAGACAGTCATCACCCCAAAGTATATTTTTAGTGGGTATCAAAATTCTCAGTTGGTGACTGCTCTTCAGTTGACTGACATCAAAGTTTGAAAATTTGAAAGATGCAGTAGTACACATTCCACACAAGGCAGATAGAGTGCTTTTATTACATTTTATAGCCTTATATGCTCACTGGGACATGGCCTTAAGCAATAAAACAGGTTTATTCCTGCACAAGGAGGAGCTTCATACAGTTATGGGAGGAGCTAGAAGTTGCATAGTTGGGAGAATTGGAACTGTCTGGGACGATGAAAATTCCCCTTTAAGATGCCATCTACAAAGCAGACTGTTTGAAAATTGTGGAAGGTTTAGTCTGACATATATAGGAGGGCTGTCACACTTTAGTCAATCTTGTAACGATCAGTGGCGTAGCTAGATATTTGTTGTGGGGGGGGGGGGGCAAAAGCAAAAAATTCCGTCAGATTATCTTGAAGTAATGATGTACTATCTAAGCGTAGCGCCACCATCATCTGGCGTGTAGCGCGCGAAAAAAATTAGATTAAAATTTCTCCGAGATTGCCTTAAATGACACTTCCAGGCCTTGTCAGTAACATAGCTCCCAAGTTCCAAAAAGCTAGATGCGGGTCCATCTCTGACTTGTCCATTGGTGGACCGCCGGCCTGGGGGAGGGGTATAAGGGGAAGGGGTTGCCCCTCCCCCTTTTGGAAAATTTTGGAATTTTAAAGGTGTCTACATACAAAATGGTAGCACTTTTTTGGCAAATCAGTCAACGTAATTTCATTAATTTGCAGCCAAAAATATCTGCACTGATACTCACGAGCTCGCAAAATTTAAAGCTTTCCAAATGATAGCGATCATAGGTTGTTTATTGTTACCCTTAAAGGGGAATTTTCATGATCCCAGACAGTTCCAATTCTCCCAACTATGCATCTTCTAGCTCCTCCCATAACTGTATGAGGCTCTTCCTTGTGCAAGAATAAACCTGTTTTATTCCTTAAGGCCATGTCCTGGTGAGCACACAAGGCAATAAAATGTAATAAAAGTACTCTCTCTGCCTTGTGTGGAATGTGAGCTACTCTGCATCTTTCAAATTTTCAAACTTTGATGTCAATCAAACAGCAGTCACCAACTGAGAATTTTGATATACATACACTAAAAATATACTTTGGGGTGATGACAGTCTGTCTTTAATTTCTGATGCAGCACAGTTCAGGAATCACGTAGCACGTAGCACGTTCGGCGTAAACGACACCGTGCTGCTGCTAAGTGATATACCAAGGGAAGCGAGCCTGTGTTAAATTCGCACCGAAATGGCATCACACGGAGCTTTTAAAGTGTCATGCAGATGTTGAGATATTATGTGACTTTCTCGACTTTTTCAGTAAAATATTTAGATGTTGACATCTGAGATCTTGTTATCTCAATATTTTAGCGTAAAATGTTGAGATATTGCATTACAGGATCTCAATATCTGAATATCTTGACCGAACGTCATTGTGATATTGACATCCTATATCTCGTTATTTCAATATTTTAGTGTAAAATATTGAAATATTATATTACAGGATCTTAATATCTTAATGTCTTTTCAGAAGGATATTGAGAAATTGACATCCAACATCTCGTTATGTCAATAAAATATTGAAATATTACATTACAGGATCTCAATATCTTAATATCTTAACTGAAGTATATTGAGATATTAACATCCAACATCTCGTTATTTCAATACTTTATCGTAAAATATTGAAATATTACATTACAGGATATCAATATCTGAATATCTTGACCGAACGTTATTGTGATATTGACATCCTATATCTCGTTATTTCAATATTTTAGTGTAAAATATTGAAATATTATATTACAGGATCTTAATATCTTAATGTCTTTTCAGAAGGATATTGAGAAATTGACATCCAACATCTCGTTATGTCAATAAAATATTGAAATATTACATTACAGGATCTCAATATCTTAATATCTTTACTGAAGTATATTGAGATATTGACATCCAACATCTTGTTATCTCAATATTTTAACGTAAAATATTGAAATATTACATTACAGGATCTTGATATCTTAATATCTTCACTGAACGATATTGAGATATTGACATCCGAAATCATGTGTTCTCAATATTTTAGCGTAAAATGTTGAAATATTACATCAAAGGATCTTAACATCTTAATATCTTTTCTGAAGGATATTAAGATATTGAAATCCTGTAATAAAATATTTCAATATTTTACGCTAAAATATTGACATAACGAGAGGCTGGATGTCAATATCTCAATATCGTTCAGTGAAGATATTAAGATATTGAAATCCTGTTGTGAAATTTTTCAGTATTTACACTAAAGTACTGAGATAATGAGAAGTTTGATGTCAATATCTCAATATCCTTCAGAAACGATATTAAGATATTGAGATCCTTTGATGTAGTATTTCAATATTTTACACTAAAATATTGGAATAACGAGATGCTGGATGTCAATATCTCAATATCTTTCAGTGAAGATATTAAGATATTGAGATCCTGTAATGAAATATTGCAATATTTTATGCTAAAATATTGAGAACGCAAGATTTCGGATGCCAATATCTCAATATATTTCAGTAAAGATATTAAAATATTAACATCCTGTAATGTAATATTTCAATATTTGACACTAAAATATTGAAATAATGAGATGTTGGATGTCAATACGTCAATATCCTTCAGAAAAGATATTAAGATATTAAGATCCTGTATTGTAATATTTCAATATTTTACAATAAAATATTGAAAAAACGAGTTGTTGGATGTCAATATCTTAATATCCTTCAGTAAAGATATTAAGATATTGAGATCCTGTAATGTAATATTTCAATATTTTACAATAAAATATTGAAAAAACGAGTTGTTGGATGTCAATACCTTAATATCCTTCAGTAAAGATATTAAGATATTGAGATCCTGTAATGTAATATTTCAATATTTTACGCTAAAATATTGAGATAAAAAGATCTCGGATGTCAACATGTGAATATTTTACTGATAAAAAAGTCGAGAAAATGACATAATATCTCAACATCTGCAGGACACCTTAAAAGCTCCGTATCACACACTTTCCAAAATGGGAATTTTTCTTGAACTAGTTTCTTTCACAAAAATATGTACATATCTTAAAGGAATTACTCAGGATGAGTGTAAGTTGAATGAATGTTTATGCGGCCCTGATAGTGCAAAGGTAATTACGTATTTTTGCATAGGACTGAGTGGTTATGATAAAGTCGGCTAAAACATTTCGTTCGTTCGTTGGGTTGAAATTTCTGAGACAAGCCCTGCCTCTAACCCGCGAAACGGGCATTTGTTTTTGGTTTGTAAGTTGCGTCGCGCGGCTATTAGACTCGATTCATTAGAATATTTCCGATACCTGCTATGGAGGTTAGCTATGTTGCTACAGTCTACGTAACAAGAGTGTCTTTCGCAAGGCAAGCAGCGGAATGCACTAAGATGTGATTGGTAAATTGCTAAACTTGTGGTTTAGTTGGGAGGTATGATACTTCCGAAGACAGGGTTTTGCTTTGTGGCTCTATCATGTATTGAAATGCGGGCTTTTGAAAGGGTTGGGCGGGTCAGCGGGTTTGGGTGTTCAATGCAGGCTACACCCGCGAAATGCGAGTCACTTGGGAGGTATGCAGCAACCATTTCGATGTGTAATTCTGCTTAAAAACATAAGAAGTGTTGTAAGTAAACCCCTAAGAATATAATTTTAGCTACTAATTTCCGTTGTAAGAATTTTTAATTAACAGGGGCGGATCCAAGGGGGGTTTTAGGGGTTTACCCCCCCCCTTTTGATTTTCGAGGATTTTTTTCATTTTGTATAACATATTGTTCATTTTCCCCGGTATGTTTTTAAGGTTATTTTCAGTTACAACAATGCAATTAACATGCCATTATAAGTTTGCTGACAGCTTATTTTCCTTCTATCCTCCCGATTCTCTCTCATTCAAAATCCTTATACAGTCAGTGAGTCCTTCAAGAGGAGGTCCAGCTCTAATCTTGGTTCTCATTTGCCACGAAATTGCATCCAGTAGAGCCTAACTCTGTTATAGAAAAAGGGGAACGCGACTCCAGCTTTTCGCTTGTACTCCCGCTGAAAAATTCAGATATTGTGTTGACCGGTAGTGGTTGTCGTTGAATTGGAATCACTTAATATAATCAGAAATCGAGAAGGCCAATTATACTTTGGACATCCGTTGGATGTAAAGACGTTCAGGGAAAAATAGACTGTTCAGTGGGATCATACATCTAAAGAAATTACCATTGTTCTGGAAGGTATTATAATCCAAAATTCGCTTATATACTGGGCCCCCTTTCATTACTGGGGAACAGTGAGAGAGCCTTGGGTACCGTGATTGAGTCAGGACTCGAACCCCGGACCTAGCTCTAGCTCGTGGGTACTGTAACCCCTGTGTCACCACCATTGATATTCCTTTTTTTATCCAAGAGTACGTTATGACCAAGATCACGTTTAAACATTATCCCATGAAGAACAGTGGGTGTTTGCCTGGAGTTTCTTGCACATGGGAAGTGCCAGTGACCTGTAGGCGGTATTTTAGCATATTTTCCTTCCTGCCTCTAGACGACATGGTTGTATGTACAGCAAGGGAGGGTATCAAAGAAACGTAATGTTTCCATAGAAATTACAAACATACAAAAGGTGGCCTAAGTATAGATTGTAAGGTCTGAGAAGGGTCAATTTTTCTTGGTTCACACCGCGCAGTGGTGGCGCCAGGTGGGGGCAGGGGGCCATGGCCCCCGTCGGGGAATTTTTACAGTTTCTTCTGGGAGTCTTAGTCGATACGTTAAAGTAAGTAGTCCCCGACGGCGACAAGTCGCTCCGACGGTTTACCTGTTTTTGCTCCCTTAAAAGAACCCAAAATTTTCGGCGCGCTAGGGGCGCGATAGAGTCACTTCAGTTTCTGCAATACTTACATTCTACATTGCTAGATAGCACAAGACCTGTCAAACTTAACAAGTAACATGTGGGCAGAGTACACAGTTTATGTAGAGGTCGTAAATTCCATCCCGTATCGCAAAGCCTAATTGCTGTTTTCTTGTGTGTCATGCGGTACGGTCAGTTGGTGAGCACTCAAGGAGCAAAGTTTGGGTAATTCATATGGTAGTCCAGGTGGTTTCGATAAAGTGTATGTTATCCCCGATATGGTCTACAACCCCTACAGTTTTCCTTTTTTCTTTTTGTTCATAATGATTACATATATTTTTTGTGTAAGACCAAAAAAATTTCGCGCGCTTCGCGCGCTTTACAATTTCACGTTTCAGATTCAAAAGTACACTATCAGTGCGCAACTCGACTCATGAAGTATTAAGTGATATTATGCAAAATACGCTCTGCAATGGCTTGGGATATTTAGGCTTCTTCATATCCCATCCTCACCATCCCCTCCACACAGGGGCTGTCGGAACTTCGGAACTTCCGGCCCCCTGTCGGGAAAATGCTGTCACTACAGACCTGGTCCATTTACTTATTTTGGCTTTCAAAAGGATCATACTTCTGCGATAAAACCCAAAATTTTCGGTCCACTTTGCCCACTCTTCCTCAGTTCCGTTACTAATAGCTAAATATAGTACAAACCTTTTCCACCTTTTCAAGTAGCTTAATATTAGCAGAATACATGGATTTATGTAAATGTCGGTCATTTCATCTCATTTTGCTAAACCTAGTTAATCTTCTCTTGTGTCTGTCATTCGGTAAGGTTAGTGACTCGAGGAGGGAAGTACAGTGTAGGTCATGCCCGATATGCATGGCCCAACTGCCTTGACAATTGACCTATATAGGGTGTCCCAAAGATGTATACAGTTTCATTACTTTTTCAAGGTACTTTAAACCTTTGAAATTTGTATCTAATGCTTGTTTTGTTCTTCTAGAGACATGGAAGTTTTGTTTGACAGCCATTAATGACTTATGAAAATACCAAGTCTGATGATTCATTAGGGTACAGAAGTTTGACAGCCATTAATGACTTATGAAAACGCCAAGGATCGCAAATCTCCCTTCACGAGGACGTTGAATGACCACCATACTTCCCCGGCCTCACTCCTCCAGATTTCTTCTTGTGGGGCTACTACCTAAAGGACGGGATCTATTGAAAAATCCAAAGCCATGGACACTAGATCAGCTCAGGGATAATATCAGGAGAGAGATCAACAATATCCCCCAGAAAACATTTCCTGCAGTAATGCGAAACATGGCGGTTCGTATGCAATCAATTATTGGACGTCGTGAGGGTTATATCCAGCATGTGGTCTGAGGGAGAAGAGTTAATTCATGACAGACTGTGCCGGACAACCACAAAATGACAACGCAGAAAAAACTTCCACCCTTTTGCTTTAGAATGATACCAATTTTGTTTCAGGAAATTCAAATTATGACCATGCATTTTGATCCTCAAATGTATACATTTTTGGGACACCCTGTATATGCTTCAGTACAGATTCTTTTTAGTGTAGGCCTATCCAAAATAATTTCGCGCGCCTCGCGTGCTTTGAGATTTCACAGTTTAGATTCTGGGAAAAAACAATAAATCAGGGCGGAAATATGTTTGTCTAGTATATACAAATATTATGAAATATATTCCCCGCAATAGCAATGCTAGTCCACAAGTTTTCTTCAAATCCCTCCTCACCAACTCCTCGACGACATCATGGCTGTCAGGGCTTCGGGTTGCTCCCCCCCCCCTTCGGGCAAGACCTGGCGCTACCCCTGACGCCGCACCAACCGATGGTGCGCTCCGCTTAGATAACGAGACAACCAAAAATCCCATGCATGCGATGAAGCCTACCAGTTGAATTTTGAGGCCCCAGTACCAAAATACTTGCAGAAGATTTCAAAAGAGAAACCAAATTTTCTTTATTGAGCACAAGCGAGCAACTTTCAGTGAGTCACTGTGAGTGCCTAGAGAGAGCACAACAAATGACTGAATGCTGATCCGAACTCCTGACGCCCAAGATCGTTATCGGGTTGTAGAGCATGCATCTCTCACAAGAAGGACGACAACTTTCTGACAGGACATTTATCATAA
The DNA here is from genome assembly GCA_029531755.1 of Holothuria leucospilota. Taxonomy (NCBI): domain Eukaryota; kingdom Metazoa; phylum Echinodermata; class Holothuroidea; order Aspidochirotida; family Holothuriidae; genus Holothuria; species Holothuria leucospilota. Next base: position 39,314,549 of record CM055975.1, read on the forward strand.
AATTTCTGACACAGGGAATTTCAATTAAAGCTTGTTTTTATACGGATCAAAGACCCTAGGAATCGCGTGGGAAATGCCATTTCCTGCAGTCTGGGGGTCTTCTGGACCAAAAATTTTCTCTGTACGCTTCGCGCCAACTCATGGTGGCGCTCCGCTTAGATAGTAACTATATCGCAAACCCCCTCCCCCCTTTAGTCAAAACCTGCATCCGCCCCTGATTAAGGTGGTGAAAATTTCCGACAGAGACTAGAAATTTCCGACAGAGGTCTTCGGAGGCTTTGTGGGGGTGCCCCTGCCCCCCTCCTCTAGCTACGCCACTGGTGACGATGATACCACTGCGTTTCAATAATAACTTAACTAGCCGTGAAAGGAAACTTATCTGGCTCAAAGTGATTTTCACCGTGAGATATGGCATTTTCACCTTGAAAAGATGCCCGACTTGAACCGTAAGACTCATGGTGAAACAGTGAGAGTTGGCAAGTCTACCTCTCCCGGGGCGGCGGTCAAGAATGGGGACGATGAGTCAACTTTGCCCCCTCCACACACACACACACACACACCAAAAAAACTGTCTACCCCTCTGCCTCATAAAGATGGATAAGCCTTGGGCATGAAACAAAGAGCATCAAGACTCATTAGACTGTATTAGAGATATTGTCTACAAGCACTGTAATATGCATTCTTTGATCCATCTAAGATAACTGGAGTTGTTGTAGATGAAAGTCCTGTGGGGTTTGCAGCTATTCTAGCTCAGGGAGTAGACGCACAATCACCTGCCAAAATAGTTGCGTATGCTAGCAATGGGCGTGGATCATGGGGGGACTGGGGGACGCGTCCCCCTCATTTTTTGGAAGGGGGGACAACTTTAAAAAGTCCCCCCCCCAACTTTTTCAATAATATAACATAGATTACGAATTGACACTACATTTCAAAAGCTATATTGCGCCAAAGTATGGTTCCATTTGCCATATAGACACCTTCAAATTTCCTTTTTTCTCAAAGGGAACCCCTCCCCTTAGACCCCCTCCCTTTGGAGATGGATCCACGCCTTTGATACTAGCATAGTCTCTGACTCCTGTCGAACACTGTAAGGTACTCACAAACAGATCGCGAGACGTTGGCAATAGTTTGGGGATGTGAACATTTTCATTACTTTAATTTTTTCTCTGTGGTAAAGAATTTGTCTTAGTGACCGTGACCACAAGCCATTTCTGCGTCTCAGCACGCATCGAACGGTGGAGTATGCGCCTGGCCAGTCGTGCGCATGTAAGGTAGTACATAAAGAAGGCAAACCAAACCCTGCGGACTATATGTCGCGGCACCTGCTGTTGAAAGATGCCACTTGGCACAGGACAATATATCAATTTCCTTGCAATTAAGTACTACCCGCCCAAAACAATGAGCTTGCAAAACATTCAAGAAATGACGCAGTCAGATGAGACGCTCAAAATAGTCATAATTGCTACAAAAGCAAACAGTTGGAATAAACTGCCCAAAAGCAATCCAAATATCATGGCATATTATCATGTAAAAGATGAATTAACAGTTAATGAGGAAGCCGTGTGGAGTCTCGCATTGTCATTCCCAAACTACTACGAGAGCTCTTCAAACTAATTGCTTATGGAGGGCGTGCATCAAGGTGTTGTAAAGACAAAACGATTACTAAGAGAAAAGGTTTGGTTTCCTCAGATTGATAAACTTGACTGAGGACATGGTGAATACATGCCTATATAGCCTGCTAGGTCGAGGTACCTAAAACGTCATTTGAACCTTCAACCATGTGAGGGCTGCCTAGAGCTATTTGGCAAACTTTAAGTGTAGATTTTTGTGGACCCTTTCCAAGTGGCGAATATCTTATGGTCGTAATTGATGAATATACGTGGTACTCTGTTGTCGAAATTTTGTAATCCATCATCTCCACACTGATGCGGTCTTTCAAAAGCTAGATAAGGTATTTTCAGTAATTGGCATACCTGAAGTCGTCAAATCAGACAATGGCCCTACATTTAATTCAGAAACTTTTAAGAAGTTTTCTGAGTATTTAGGATTTCATTATAGGAAAATCCAGTTCCTATGTGGCCAAACTGAAAGCCAACTTGAATGCAGAAGCTGAACGCCGTTTCAATCATGATGCAAATCATAATCATTATAGAAAACTATTCGTGCTTATCCTTACCTCTTGATTCTGGTCACAGTGTTGATGTCATTTACCTTGATTTTCAAAAAGCCTTTGATAAAGTTCCAGTAGACTTATGGTTAAACTGCATAGGTTAGGCATCAAGGGCAGTTGTGCTGACTGGATAAATTCATGGCTCAATGGTAGATCTCAGAGAGTTGTTGTTAATGGTAATTTCTCTTCTTGGAAAGAAGTTACAAGTGGAGTTCCACAGGGTTCTGTTCTTGGCCCGCTTCTTTTCTTAATTTTCATCAATGATATTGATAGCTCTCTCACATCTGGTATTCGTAAGTTCGCTGATGATACTAAGCTCTATAGGAAGGTTAGTGATAAGGATGATGCCTCATTACTGCAAAAAGACTTGGATAGCTTATTTTCATGGTCTCAGACTTGGCAAATGTCTTTTAATGCAGATAAGTGCAAAGTCCTTCACTTTGGTCCTAAAAATTTCAGCTATGTTTATAACATGAATGGTAGTATTCTGAGTGATGTGACTTTTGAGAAGGATCTGGGTGTAGTTATTACAGGTGATTTAAAGCCATCTAGACAGTATGCGGCAGCTGCTGCTAGGGCTAATAGGGTGCTTGGATTGATCAAGAGGAATTTCAGTAGTTTTAGTAAAGAAATTGTACTAAATCTGTATAAGCAGTTGGTAAGACCCCACCTCGACTATGCAGCCCAGGCTTGGAGTCCCTTCTATGAAAAGGACAAGTTTCTTTTAGAGCAAGTTCAGAGAAGAGCCACCCGCCTTATACCCGAGGTGAGACACCTTCCATATCATGTTAGACTTAAGCATCTCAGGCTTACCACCCTGGAGTTGAGAAGGATTCGGGGGGACATGCTTCAGGTGTACAAATTTCTCTCTGAAAGGAATCCTTTGTCATCTTGCAATTATTTAAAGGTTCAATGTGATTCTCGGGTTCGAGGCCATTGTAAGAAGCTAGTTAAGTGTTTTGCAAGGCTCGACATTAGGAAGTTCAGCTTTTCTCATAGAGTTGTTAACGAGTGGAATATCTGCCTGAGTGGGTAGTTAACTCCACATCTGTGCACTGCTTTAAGGTTAACATTGACAAGTTCTTCCATAAGTGTGGTAGAATCTAATTGTACTGGGCTTGTTTGGTGTTGGTTGGTTCTTTGTTTTCAGTTAAGGTTGTATGGACTTCAGGGCATCTTATGGGGCCTTAGCCCTCCTTTGCCCTTTAACCTGTTATGTTATGTTATGTTATGTTATGTGCTGCGAGATGTACAATTTCCTGAGAAATTACGGAGCAACACCTCCTTCCACCACGCTAAAAGCCCCAGTAGATCCGTTAAAGGGGATGACAACAATAACCATTTCAGTAACATAATTGAAAAGTAAACAAAATTCTCAACACAGTGCAAAAAAACCCCATCTTCATAGCTTATTCGGTTCTTGAGATATCGCCATTCTTATCATTTATATTGGAGTTGCCATTTTCCAAACAAACTGACTTGTAGCAAGTTGATTTTGACCTTTCAGGCTCACTTTGTCATTGAGATGTTATTGTTTTCCTTTGTATTTTGTTTCATTGTTTCTCTCCACACAGTTTTAGCATGTTCTTGTTGGTATCAGATTTCAAAATTACAGGACTCGCTCTCTGCATTTCTGAAATGATGTTTTAAATGGTAGCTGGACCTTTGAAAAAATTGAATTTAATTATAAAGAAACATGGGCGGCTCTAAGAAATTTTGTTTGGGGGGCAAACTCAGAGAGGTTCGGAAGACCCCCCCCCCCAGCAATATTAATGGTCAGCTCCGGATAGTAATATAGCCTCAACAGGAGTATGCATAGGCGTAGGGGCCCAAGTTGATTGGGGGGGGGGGGGGTGAGGGGGCTGTAACGATCTGCCCGAAAAATAGAAACAAAAATTTCCGCGCACGTCCAAAATGTTAATGTACATATCATATAGGCATGCATCCGTCATCATACCGCATGCCAATTACATACAATAATTTGCCACGTTACTAGCTATTCCATATTGGTTATAATTCTGGGGGAAGTCGTTACAAAAATGCTGCTAATAATCAGTGGTGTAGCCAAGATTTCTCTCATGGGGGTGGGCAGGCACTATGTTGTGTGATCGCCGGCCTGGGGGAGGGGTCTAAGGGGAGGGGGTGTCCCCCTCCCCTTTGAAAATTTTTGGAAAAATTAGGTGTCCATACATGCAATCTGGTGCCACATATGCTACCTTTGAAGTAAAATTTTGTGTTTTAGTTTAGGTACAAAAAAAAAAAAAATCGGCGTCAGTGACGGGGGCATGGCCTAATGGCTCCTCAAATACACCACTGATAATCATAATATATAAGTTTAACCATTAAAAACACACTGGTGAATTAATACCGAATATATAGGTACTGGTGCAATCCAAATCAGAACTATGTTTTAATTACCAAGGAAGTTTTTTTAAAGTATCGACTTCCGTTAAGCTACATATTGCATTATTTTTCTTTCAGTAGGTGCCCGAAAAATTCTCAGAATATTGCCCGAATTTTCACAAAAATATTTTGTTGGGGGAGCTGCAGCCCCCAGCCCCCTGCCTCCTACGCCTATGGGAGTATGGTTATTATTATGTATTACAGCGATGCCCCATGTAGTTTTCAAAAGCTCTTCACAAACCATTTCAGGCATTTAGTCATGAGAAGACTACTTTAAAAATAATTCCAACCATATCAGCCGATTGCTACCGTACTACCATAGGTGTGGAGTAAGAGCCAGGTGAAATTGGCAAGGCGGCTTGATCCATTTGTATAAAATGAGCCCCACCTTTAAATATTTTATTGTTTCTTCCATTGTGCCACAATATCTTTCAGCTTTGCCAGGAGGCCATAAAATGTTGGTTTTCTGGATTGTTTTCATAAACTAACGAAAATTTCGAGCATGAAGACACTTGAAAACGATGAAATGATAGCACTAGTATTTTGGATGTCAGTACCGTTCCGAAACGATTTTTTTACAGGGGGAGGGGAATTTCCCTAAGTCAGAACGACGTCTCATCCTATATACAAATAGCTAGGCCACTAGTCAAAAGTCTCATCACACTGAGCTTAGATTGACTGTTTGGTGTGTTTATTTTAAATCAATTGAAACGGCCGGTATATTCTTTAGCACAGAGGTGGAGAACCTTTTGCTTATAACAGGGCATTTGACAGTCATCAGACAGCTCGTGGACCAACAGCACTGTCAGTTTGGACAAGGGAAGAAAAACCTCTCCTTCTATGGGAAACACAATACTTTTAGACTACATGCCCGTCACAACTTTTTGTAGACAGATACCTATGCTAATCTGACCAGGTGACACCCTGGCAAAACTGCTTTTAGTCGTGGATGATAATCAACACGGCTATGGGTTGTGTATCTAATGACCCCGAAAGCTCTGAAGTTTCTGCAAAACTATGTACATTTAACTCCAGCATTACCGTTACACTCTGTAAATGACATTATGATGCCTAAGCTAACCAGATTACAAATATCACAACGTGATCATTTGTTTTGATTTCCTTAGCTCGCACTAACGGCAGAGATCCATTTGTGATGTCTGGAGTATATATACGGTAGTAGCAAACAAGTAACTGAGAAAACGCGCGCAAAGCGCGCTGAAAAAATGGCGTTTTGAAAGCATTTTATTAATGGTTTACCCTTCGCATTGCATTGGAAAATTATTCACTCCTTTAATTTTAAGCCCAATAAGGAAAAGGGAGGGCCTAACCCATCTCGAATTACATGTTTTTTATTTATTATTTTTATATTAAAAAATTGAAGACCATGCTTTGCAAACGTTTGGGGGGGGGGGCAAGTGCCCCCCGTGCCCCTATGGCGAGCCGCTAATGTAAAGAAATACATAACTTTTGAAAATCAAGTGAGCCTGTGACATCGTAATAGACTTGCTACAAGTTTGGTATGGCAGCACCCTTGTAAGGGATGAGAATTGTGATATCTCGAGAACCAAATAAGCTATGAAGATGGGGTTTTTTGCATTAGGTTCAGAATGTTATATACTTTCTGATTATGTTCCTGAAATGGCCATTATTGCCATCTCCTTTAATTGGGAGGTCAATTCGAACTACACTACCCCAAGTTAATTCAGGGAGTTGTAATTCAACTCCTGTAAATGACCGAACCCAGGCTTTTCGAAATTCCAAATTACGGCAATCCCTAAATAGTAGGCTTATAATTAATTCATGTTCTGAATAAACATAGCGCCTTTCCCGTCACTCTCCCAATGCTCTCATATGAATGGTGCCATCACTATCACCGTACACCCTACATGTAGACGAGGTGCGAAATTTAGAGAAAAAATTTGGCTTCTGGAGATTTACCAGTTTACAACTAGTACTGTAGCTTCACAACATAGCTAGCCTACACAGCTAAGTTGAGTCGTTATGCTTATGGTATCAAGGATTTAAGGTAAAATTCCCTCGTGATTCCATTAAATTTTCATCAGATTTAAGTTGAGACTTCCTCGAATCAGCATATCCATCTTCAAGGGACATTTCATGTTCGATGTTCAGAATATTTAAAGTGTTCATCGTTGGTTGGAATGGTTGCGCGAAATTCCATACATCGTTACATAATAGGGCCTAGTAGTACATAGCCTACGTAGCCTAGGCTATAGCCTATGTACATAAAAATAAAAGTAAGGGAGAACGCTTACACAATGCATCCCTGCATGTTTAACCGGTGAAGCCACGAAAATTGTGAGGGCGCTTTCGTTGTACTGCAAAAGACCGGTTGATTGGTGTGTCGCCTAACGTACAGTGTGCATTCTGTTTCAGAAGTTATAGCTTATTTTATCCATTTTTCGAAAGATTAGGAGTAATTTTCACAAGAGAAATAAGTCATGGTGCCTTAAGTATTTTGTTTTATACTCCTAACCTGAAAACTTGTAGTTTCTTTGCCAATACTTGGGGCAAAAGCAGTGATGTGATATTTGTATTACGCGCAGGTGTTCTGTTGTTGCACAGCCTAGCGAAACCAACAGCTTCAGTCCAGATCGGCAGACGTCATTCTCCCCTACTTTAATTTCTGTGCCTATGTAGCATCACAGGCACCCCTTAACATTGTATAGTATACCATATACTATGTAGTATATATAGACGGAAAGGTATGTCACAAGATCTCCTAGCTCGAACAAACAACTTACGTTTCTGGTACAATTACTGCACTTTTCTCGCCAAATTTGTCTGTGTCGAGACTTTTGATCATAAGGTACCTCAAGGCAGCTCTTTTTCCCGAATAATTTCACTTGGCATTGTCTGAAGGATGAAATTTCGATGGAGTAACAGTATGAGGATGGTAGCTGCTGATAGAGAGCATTCAGCACTTCCACATATATAATACAATACTCCTAAAATATTCTCTAAAGTTCCCTTAACTTTCTGAATTTGTTCCAAAATTTGTCAGTTATGTTTTGCTTTGATTATTACAAATCTTCCAGATACATATTAGCATTAATATGCAAGTTTTTTGAACATAGAAATTCATAAAATTTGAAAACCTTTTGAAAAGTGGAAGGGCTTGCATTTACTATGAGCATTTGTGGCAGTTGAAGACTGTACGACAGTTACAGTTCAACTGTCACAAGTGCTTGTTGAAAATGCTAGCCCTTCCACTTTTCAAAAGGTTTTCAAATTTTATGAAATTTAATGTTCAAAAATTGTTCATTTTGATGCTAATATATCTGCAAGATTTGCAATAATAAAAAGTGAACCATAATTAAACAAATTTTGGAAGAAATTTAGAAAGTTAAGAGAACTTTAGAGAATATTTTAGGAGTATTGTATTACATAGTGTGGAAGTGCTGAATGCTCTCCTATCTGCAGCTACCATCCTCATACTGTTACTCCATCGAAACTTCATCCGTCAGACAATGCCAAGTGAAATTATTTGGGAAAAAGAGCTGCCTTGAGGTACCTTATGATCAAAAGTCTCGACACAGACAAATTTGGCGAGAAAAGTGCAGTAATTGTACCAGAAACGTAAGTTGTTTGTCCGAGCTAGGAGATCTTGTGACATACCTTTCCGTCTATATATACTACATAGTATATGGTATACTATACAATGTTAAGGGGCGCCTGTGTGTAGCATATAGGCCTATACCATAGCACAGGCAGTCCTAGCGTTATATACTGTATAGTAAATACTACATATATATAATAATGGAAAGGTAGCGCACTTCACGGCCTTTCGGTACCAACTTTGCCTAACTGAATCACGATTTTTATGCTGTAATATCCACCTTACCTCTTTTCAGTACATACGAATGTTCAAATCCCGTGTTCCAATCACTTGAGTAGTATGATGATTCATTTGGATCAAAAAATGTCTTCCAAATAGAAACATTTTTCCGCGAAAATTTGGTTTCCGCACTATTGCGTTCAGTGAAAAACAAAATCCTTGCCTCCCATTGGATAGTTCGACCCTCGTCATGAGGACGTAACCAAGTCATGACGAGGGGCTGTATACTATTCAATGGGAAAGCTGATGACTGAATGCAATAGTGATTCATGTTTGTTACAATATACCCATATGGCAAGGAATCACTAAGCATTTTGGCATTCTGGTTAGTAGTTTGTAAGCTATCATTTGTACATAATCTGGTTGTGCGAGCTCATGCCAGATGTCATGAAAATCCCTCTTTTTGGGAGTGAAAATTTCAAATTTTGGTCCTTGGTTTGATGTAAAAACACCTTCATTAGTTTGCAATAGAATTGCAAAGAAAAATGTGATTAAAATGTGGTTTTTAGCTTGTATCAGAGGAAATTATTAGCAATAACTGCACGTGTTATGCATCACTTTCCATCTTCGCAGGCATATTGCTGACAAAAACATGTCTAGCACCACAAACAACTTCTGCAGGTCTAATTATTATTAATAGTAAAAATCCTCTTTGGCAGCTACTGGTTCAATTTCAAAGAGAAGTTTTGAGTCCCAGGGTGTCTGTATGGTGACTGAGGAATGTAAACTCTTTAGAAAACCAATTAATGGGGGGGTTTAAGTAGGGTTTGAGTGATGGAAGCAATAAACGAAGGAAGTCAGAACTCTGTTGCAGCGTACTCCCTGGCTATCCATGGTCTCTCTCACAAAATGCATAATGCCAGGTACAGTAAAGCTGAGCAGAAGAAGGCAAGTCCACTTTGCAGCTATAGGTCTACATGAGTTCTCCTCACTCCCTAATCACAATGCAGGTCAGTACTGTCAATTGTGATTGCCTGGAAGCCTGCACCCTCTTTACAAAATATCAGTGATTGAAAGGTCAGTGAAGGGTCAACTCTGCGAGTTTATTTAGATTGTTTTTGATTGGTATTTCAGTTACTGCATCTACTAAAACCTTTTGCATGGAGCCTGTGTGAGAGCATGGAGTGATTAATATTTGATTTCCAATGGAAAGATTAAGTTGTAACTCCAATAGTTCAGATACATATATACAGCATTTGTGCATCCTATGCCAACTGAGTTGGTGCAGCTGCAGTACAGGATGCAGGTGTGCCACAATAATTTTTGATGCATTTAGTGGGAAAAAGGGTTGCAATGTAAGATCATCTTGTTTAATTGTGGAGAGATTGTGGAAGCAGACTTCATAAATCTTATCTGGTATGAGCTTCTGCACCTCATAGTGCTCTAGTTATCAGTGTAGGGCCAATGATTTTCTGCTTCATAAATCACAAAATTCCGTTTTAACTTTCCAAATTCCACAAAATTCCGTTTCAAGCATGTACCCCTTTCCGTGGTTATCGGCTTTTGGAGTAATTATGTTGCAACACTTTGCAAACACTTTTAACACACAAGCAACCTAGCCTAACACACTATAGCATAGGCAAACTGAAGCCTATAACAGCAAACTTTTGCTGATTTCTGTAAATGTCCTACTTGTTTTGTGATCGTAACTTCAAGGTGTTTTGACGATTTTAAGGTGAATTTGCCACCATTTTAGATGGTATAATGTCTGTGTATGTCTTACAGTAAGTACATGCAGGCATTCATCTGACATAGTTTTGAAGAAAAATAACTCAGTTTGTTGTAAAAAATTTACATGTTTTTTGAGCCTGACAATTTTTGCAAAATTCCATGAAATTCTGTGCAGAAAAGTACATTCTGTTTTTTCCGCGTTTTTCTGTAATCGCGGAAAATCATTGGCCCAATCAGTGTCATTTATTTTTAGGTCAATCGTTTCAAACATTCTGTATTTTATTTGTCCAGAAACCGTATCTAGCCCTCTTAAGCAATCTGACATTTTTTACCTCAGTTAATCCTTGATATTTATTTTTCAGAAAGACTTTGTTGAAAGGGTACTGATTATGGTGTGAACATGGACCAAAGAAACATCACAAACTTTTTGACTTTCATGAAAATTCATTTAGCAGAGACTTTAATTGTGTTCCTGCTTTGGATAGCATTTACTTCTGCACCAGTAACTGGTAACAGCACAGGTAAGGTGATACCTTGATTACTTTACATACATACATGGTTGTGTCTATTGAACTGTTGGAACATGGTCACTGTTTTTACCTCAGGTACTGTATCAATGTCCAAAATTAGCTTGAAATAATTGAGCACCTACATTGTAAAGGTATGTGAACAAGGTCCACCTTAAGGATATTGTTTTGCGTAGCAAAACTGCTATGCATTTTTTATTTTGTATAGTAATTTACAAATTTTGCATAGCAGTTTTGTTGTTGACAAAAAAGTAATCCATGTCAGTTTAAAAAAATGTTGATTCCAGTGAACATATTTTCGTATTGAAGCAACTTATTTTGAAGGTTCATATTGTTAAAGGAATGATCGACCGTTTAAACGGCATCGAATTCAACCAAACGGTGTTTAAACAAATTACCTTTTAAACATAGGACGGGAGTTTTGCATTTTCACTTCCCGTGTTTTGCTTTGATGTCTTTTCATTAAACGATGTTTATTTGCCAATTTAATGACCACATGAGGCTTTGAAAATAAGTGACTTGAGGCTTCGTACATTCATAGCATAATATCTGCGTGATCTCACCTACTATTAATTCCCCTAAACAAAACGCAATGCCTTCGTCATCCCATTCGTTGCCCAAATCTGCTTATTACTACTGTACACAGTAGGGCCTTACAAATTGATTCACACTTTCTCAGTTTACTGTTTGACCATATTCGTAGCCCAGCTCTCTCACAGAACGAACTGTAAAACAGAAATACTTAGATGCCCTCAGTTTTCAATGCAGTTAGTTACTTGGCAATTTCACACGATCCTGTACCATGTATTACGTATACAAAAGCACAAGATGTAGGCTCACATGTGTTTGTTTTAAGTGTTATTAGTTTCATACAGCAGTCTGTAATGCATGCACACACTATGTATTCCTAAATATCTGTTCCATGCTGTGCGCAAATCAATTTGAGGAACGATCAAATACAGTATCCAGTGCATCAAACTTTCATGCACAACTCATGGGGCCAATCACAATTGCGTAACAGCACACTTTTATATCACACAATTTAACATGTTTTACATAAAAGTTAGCACCCACCATCTCTGATGCACACTGTGAGGTAACAACTAGAAATTTAGCGCTAAAAGGAGCGATCAAAAAAATTCTGTACCATGCCCAATGTTCTTGCGATGTACATCAATTTCTCAGCAGAGCAGGGACGGTGTGCACGTAGCCTAATGTATGGGTGTTTGCATACAATTACAGACCTACACATGCACTGACTTTACTGTGCTTTCATGTTTTTCGCTTGAATGTTTGTACAGAACACGGACATGGCCAAAGGTAACGATGTTTGCGCACATTTCGGCCCTATACCAAACTTAGTAATGACTGCGAATTTGACATTCGGTTCAGTGCATTGATAATTTTGCTTGATTGAAAAAGAAATTGCTAGATCTCGACGTGCAGGTTAAAAACGCTTGTGCATATTGCCAACATCGTTGTGCATGTTTAGTAGTGCCGGAAATGCATTTAACTGTTGATACCAAATATGGACATCTTACAAACTGTAAACAATTGTTTATTCGGGCGGTTTAAACATTCAGAGGATTAAACGGAAATTGACCGCCCTAGTAATTATTGAATTATTAAAAACTCATATAGGGAATCGATTCATTTTAATGATAGTATTTAGGTTGGAATTGAAATGTAAAAATTAGGTGTGAAACAAAGTCAAGTCCAATCTTTGTGTGGATGCTAGAATGCCTGTACAAATTACTTCAATCGATTTGTAGGTTTGTGTCGCAAATCTTCGAGGCGTTGAAATTTTGGTAGGCCTATCGTTACAGTGCCTCAATTGCATCACAAACTGCGACACGATACCGGCTATTGCAGACCCTGTATGTGAACATGTGTAACTACTGTAAAACAACTGTTGTACTCAAAAGTGATGAAGGTTCCCGATTTAAAATCTATTGGAAATTGGAATTATTACTTGAAGTCCCCAGCTTTGATTGAAGGGATTGCTGCTGACATGCATAACAAGCAGGACAAATAAATCCTGCATAGAACAAGACTGGCCCAGTGCAATGTACCCATGTGTACAATAGCCAACAGCTACGCAGTTAAATAAATGACCTGTCCCTCTTTTAGTATACAAAATTTACATTGCTTGGCATTCAATAATGTATAGCTATTCCGTATGAAGGAGATATTTTCAAGCAATTACACAGGTAGTCATGTAATGTATGTGATCATAAGAAAAGAAAGCATTCAGTTAAGAGTCAGCACATCCCCTCTAACAAGATTAAGAGCTAGTCAAGCGACAAGGAAAGGCGTTGTTTTAACATGTAAAATAGATTTCAGACTGATCTACTTTTCATATCCACCATAAAAGAAGGACAAAACATCCATGGATAATGTAAGAATTCTTGAAAATTTAAAAAAAAATAGCCATAACATCACAGTTGGCGCTAGGCAGTGCGATTGCGGGAATCATGCATCAGCAAATGAATTCCCGTTAATTCAAGGATGGAGAGGGAAAGTTGCGCAACTGATTTTCACTTAGCAGGAAATGAAATATACCCGTTCTCCTTGTGCCCGCACATTTTCTGCAAAGACACTAAATCTGAAAGTATTTGCCTGATGAGCGACAAGGTCCGTAACAACAAACCTGTAGCCGTTTGTAGGAAGACGGACGTTGAGGTCACGCAAATTAAAACCAAGGTCCCGACAGAAGGCACAGGCAGAGTTTTATGTTTCCCACACTGTTTATTTCTGTAACCTCCGTGGAAACTGAAGAAAGAAAAACGCAATCAATATGTAAACAAAATAACATAAATAAGCAATCAGTAACTAACTCAACAATAAACTTGCATCTTCTATCAAATAAAAAAATAGACTATCAAAATGGTGCAAAACTACAAAATACTGTACAGTATACTCTGGACAAACTAGAAAAGCTATTTAACGTGAAATCAATACTAAAATTATGGCTCAAAACCAAATTACCAACTTCGCGTGTTTGCTGACCCATTTATAATGAAGACCCGTGACATGAATTTGCTAAATTATACTATAGTTCCCAAATATCCCTCCAAATGCAATAAACAGTGGCAAGTAGGGCCTAGTGGCAAGTTTAACATACGTCTTTGGTTTCTCTATGGGAACATTCACAAATAAAGTATCTGCCACCCCTGTGACGAGATGCAAGAAAAGGACAGGATAGGCACCTGATGATGAGGCTGAGGGTAGGTCTAGAAAGGCATGACGAAAGGTATGCGAGTTACCTTCTATACTCACAAAAGGCCAGCTGAGAATTTACTGAGTATGAGTATGGAAATGTAGTCTGAGGGCCATGGATTCATAGGGCAAAAGGCTAATAAGTTTTCACATACTAGAGGGCAGTGTTGTTAGCAGTTAGGACTTGATTCCTTTACAAAACTGCTCCAGTGAGTATCCTTGCAAAGACACTGTCCACAAACTGCATTGTTTCAATGGAGCACAGTCCCCATATCCAGTATGGAATGTATTGTAAAATAATGCTGTGGAGACAAGGTACGTAATCTGTATGCTACACAAATTTCTTAGTACAGGCGGGTACTATACAGGGTTGCGAGTCGCCGAATTAGCACATTCAATAGGGTGAAATTTACAAAATCATTGATTGATCGATTGATTATGACTGTTCGAAATTACTTGTAGCTTTCAAGTAAATGATTCAAAGAAAGATAAATAAGATGTGGAGAGACATTCAAAAAGGGCGATTCGAAATTATTATTCCATTCACGCAGTTTCACAGCTGTTGGCAAGCCAGTACAATGCCATGTTGTTCATACTACTGTTGAGCTGGCTGGCACAGTACACATAGGTCCTACGCACATGTTTAATGTTTACATACAGGCCACATACTACTCAGGCATTAGATTGCCAGGAGTGAAAAAAAGAATCCCTCCCGGATATTCCCGACAGTCCCTGGTTTGGTCTGCATATTAAAGGGGTTTGGATATGCAAGCAGAAGAGGACCTTGCCGGGTGACCACTCTCGGGAGGTCACCCACTCACCCGGAACCACTGCGCTATTAAAAGCTTGCCAGGGACTTACTGTGGGTAAGTGGGGTTTACTTGTGTAAATAGGAGGTAAGTATCGGGGCTCGTAGATTTTGCTCTCCTTCTGTTCCACAAAACTCAGTGAGGGAGTGATCCCTCTCAAAAATCTGAGATCCCTTTTTTTATGGAGCTAAGGAGGGAAAATCCCCCTTAGAATTTCTGAGCTAGCGTCAACCCTGCATCTAATGTCAGAAAATTTGTGACTATACTGCACCTGTATGTCAGGAATTCCATTTTATAATTGTAGAAATGTTTTCTTGAGCAAGATTTGTCACAGTTTGAACAAAACTCAAACAGTGACCAGAGATTGACAGCAGAACAAATGCACAGTATAAAGGTGGTTTTCATTGCAATACGTAACACGTATGGAGATGTTGTCACACTAGGTGGTCACTGGCAGGAGCCAAAATTCTCTATAGCATTGTTATTTTGAGGCTGTTCTTAGTCTTGTGTTGAGAGCAAGTAATTTTCTATGTAGAGGAAAGAGATGTGTTTGGTAAAATTTTGACTTGTTGACGTTGTTCGGATATTTTGGCCAGTACTAGGGCAAAAAAATGGTGAAAAACGGAAACAGGATGCCCAGTACAACTCCTGCACATGTTTATGTACGCCACTGTAGTTACGTTAACCTTACCAGCTTCGTGTGTTGAACAGAAGATCTCATTGAAGCCATCTGCAGGGGTCGCAGGGTTTGTCCATGATGTAATATGTATACGAATCTCATGGTAGAACTAATGATGAAAATTTGTATATAACTGCAAAGCAGACTTGCGTTCTTTTGCTCCACATTACCTTGCATTACATGTTTTGTGACAGCAGCCTCATGGATAGCTAGATGCACAGGTTACAAGTGCTCATCTGTAATTGTCCTTTCTGAGTAGCGAATGATACAAGGACGTAAAAATGCATTTTTTAGGATTTTTTCTGTTTAGAGGTGTCCTTATGTATCAAGTTGTGTGCGAAGAGATGTTGGATGCATTGCTCTAACAGGTTGTGTGATTGAGAGAGTTCACAGAGGTTTGCACTTTGTAGTCAGCATAAGTGTGTTGGCCAAGTTAAGTGTTTTGTCTGGAGAAGTGACCTACTTTGTTAGTATGTAGGGTAGGCCTGTATTAGTTATGTACGCAGGAGCAGGCCAAGTCGTCCTCAAACCAACTCAGCCCCAGGCCAAGTCCCTCCCAGACTAACTTAACCCCTTGCCAACTTGCCCTAATGCCAAGTCGGCCACAAGCCAACTCAGCCCCAATATGAAAAATCTGTACTGTAGACAGAGTATCTCAATTGAGCAAATTGATCGTCCATATTCAAGGATCGAGAATACTCAAACTGGTCAAGAACCCCTAAAACATGTCACTGACATACATGTTCAAAAAGCAGCAAATGAGGATCAGAAGTATATTCGCAAGTTTCAGCTGGACTATTTTCTCTATGGGGCAACTTTCTAAAGAGAGGCTTAAAATTTTTGCCTTTGCCTAACATGTAAAACACTGAACCTGTAACCTAGACTTCTGTATCTGCATTTAATAGTATACTGCACAGTTAAGGCCTGCCCCTAGAGGTGGAGGGCCGATTAAAATCTTTCAGTACTGCTTGTTGTTAAGTGGTTACAAATGTTTTATTTGTTCTCTAACATTGCAATATGCATGGAAAGTCTTATGTATGGACAGGATGACATTGTCTAAATTTCTTACATCATATATACATTTTTGGCTATATTCGCCCTATAAAGTACAATGAGAGTGTGATAAAAATAATATTTGGCCCATCAACAAATACTTCCAGGCAAATTTGAATGTAACTTGGACCAAATAATGAATGAATAATCAGTGATGGTCAGTGAATGGAGTTAAAGGACATGTAGGGTTAGTTGGGGTCATTTCATAAAAAAGCAAAAAAGTGCTGTCTCCAACGAGTCAGTGACAGTCGTAGGTGTTTAAAATTGTGATGTAACTTTGGCAGTAATTTACATCATTGAGGGTGTTCAAAAGTTTTTAGTCACCGGGTAATGTACATAGTGATCATTTTGGTACTCGGACACAACTCTGGACATAAAATCAATTCTGTACGGAATTATTCCTAAAAAATGACATACATTACTTCTATGAGACACACCTACACATCCT
The DNA here is from genome assembly GCA_029531755.1 of Holothuria leucospilota. Lineage (NCBI taxonomy): Eukaryota > Metazoa > Echinodermata > Holothuroidea > Aspidochirotida > Holothuriidae > Holothuria > Holothuria leucospilota. The sequence goes on from CM055975.1 coordinate 39,331,387, forward strand.
TTACTCACATTCTATCAAATGTATGACTGTATTGAGATACAGCAGCATTGCTGCTCTATAGTTTTGATTTGCTTTTTGCTTACAGCATCAGGGCTGGAAAAAATGCAAATTTCCCGGCAAGCCGGAATTTATTTCCCGCGTGATTATAATTCTTTACTATCTAAGCGGAGCGCGACCATTGGTTCGCATGTAGCGTACAGAAAATTTTTGGCAAAATGAAGCCTCCCAGATTGCAGGAAACGGATGATTGCATCTCAGGCCAGGGCTCGAAAAATATTTTTGAAAGAAGTAGCCGTCCAGCTTTTTGGTATCAGACTGTACGTGGTAACCCGACATGACTTTGTTTGAGCCCGACACTAAATTTACGCATATACATCTAGCACTCATAAAGTAATACTGTACTTTGACTTCTTTGTGCATGAATTACTTATGTAAAGTCTCCTTGTGTTGTTTTTCTTCAAAGTTTGTTTACAGTTATTTTAGTTTTGTTCCTCTGTCATGCGATCTAGGCTAAATTCTCTTTCGCGCAGTAGAGTCAGGCCGTTAAGCTCAGCACATACACTGTATGTACTGTTCATATGTAGGCTATATGAATGTCATGCGTGTTTTGCACGCAGTGCGTGTGGATTGGGAACATTCGGATACTAAGGCCGAAAAATAGTGTGGAAGAAAGTGCTGAAAATTTACCATTTTGTAAAATACATACCCAAATAGATACGTCAATTGGCTTGACTTATGTTCCTAGATTTCATACTTATCACTTACATTAAGATGACATGCTTTCATTATCAAAAGAAGTAAATTTTGGTAAAACAGTTACGCTACATAAACTATGCACATATTCCAACCACTATTTATTCTCGTCTCAAATCAATCACTAAGACTTCAAATTTCTGGTGGAAAGACTTTTTTGGAAACAAAATTCACTTCATCAGCTCTACCATCGTACACATTCTTTCAAGGGGTATATTGCGTAGAGAAAAAAATTCTTCTATCCTGTTCTATCCTGTTACTATCTTAAATACTAAAATGGGGTCAAATCCAAAAGTGGTCACCCTCAATGTGTAAAAACAAACTTGAATTATCAGTGGAAACTTTTACATGATTTTGTAGGGCACATATTGAGGTTAATTTTTTAAAACTCGAAAAATCCACAACTTTATGTTTTTAATGTGAAATTTGGGGAAAAAGTGAGGAAATTGTTATATCAGTGCGACGGGACGGAAATATCTTCATTCAACAGCATCTCTGCATGGTAATGATGTTACATAGTTTTTTATCACCAGACAATTTTGAATGTTAGGTAGTTAATGAAACTGCAAGAAGTAATTTTCTCGATCCAAGGTATTTACGATCAATCGCGACTTTTGCGTTACAGAATTCCGTCCCGTCGCATTTTGACACCTTTCTTTTACATTTATCTGCAAAAAGGGTGGCAAGATGAGAATTAATTATTAGGAACTATCAATACTAAGTGAGTTGAACCACATAAAGTCATTTTCCTCTGTTTAGCTCAGTTCGTTCAACTTTAGCAAGGGATAGAAAATTCCATGACGGGACGGAATTCTTCCCGCGACGGGACGGAATTCTACCCGCAACGGGACGGAATTCTTCCCGCGACGGGACGGAATTTCATGTGGGACGGGACAGAATTCCTTGTGTGCTGGGACAAAAAATGAAGTAGGAGGATGTATCATTTTCCATAGTCATTTCATTTCTGTATCCAACAATGTTTGCTTGCTATCAGCAGTGATGACACTATGGATGGCATGCTGGACCATTTTCCCCCTAATTTTCTTTTGCCAACCTGCAGCAACATAAATGACAATTGAAGCTTTTGCTCTATTCCGTGCTTATGATATCTTGGCCTTATTCTTGGACAAATTTCCAAATACAAGGCAAGAACCACTTCATCCTATGTATGACAACATTTTTGGCACTCTAGGGGCTACTTTTGCCCTGAAAGCTTGTGGTGGCCCACATAGCCCCTGGGCCCCCCAACTGGCCTCCTACCTGGTCTCCCTACCTGAGCCGTCTCCCCGGCCTCCATCCAAATAGCAACCACATACTGTAGCCTATTCTTACCTTCCAAGGTCTACAATATTTAAGACAAATTCCATTTAAAGTTAATCTGCTTCTGAAGAGGGACTGAACCTAATGTATGATAATTCAAAGCAGACAGTTCCCTTAGGTGATGCACAACAGTTTGCTGCATATGCAAATTAAAGGGTCCAGGCAACTGAAGTGGTGTTTGTAGGTTCTGAGGAAATACATAATGACCATCTGCAAATTCCTGGCAAAGTGCATGAAATCCCTGGGACACTGAGGGTTCGATTCATTAAACGCAGTATCAGTAACAACATCACAAAGCTCAGTTTCTACTTCAACAGCCAGTTCAGTGAGAAGTGGGGAGAAGAGCAAGCATTCCGTGAACAAGTGTATCACTGTGTGCAGGATGAGGTTTTCAATGAAAGTGACGAAGGCAGTGTGGGTGATGGGCAAGATCAAACAGGGGAAATTGATGTGGGAGATTGGGTCATTGTTAGTTATGATTCTGACTTGTATCCTGGAGAGGTGTTGGCCATTGTAGGTGCAAATGTGTCTGTTCATGCAATGGCAAAATCTGGGGGAAACTGGAAATGGCCAGAGGATGATGGTGGTGAGAAGGATATTGTGTGGTACACAAAAGATGATGTTACAGTACATGTAAAATTTCACCACCCGTTCCAGTTGGGTCCAGGGGACAGTTCAAATTCAGGGAACCAGTACAGCTCCATTCTTAGCAATGTAATAAAATACTGTGTTTCAGGGACATAGGATACAATGGGTTGTACTGTGTAAGTACTGGTTGTAATCATTACATGCATAAACCTAGGCGGCTACTTGTTCTTGATAGCCTACAAACCAATGAACATTGCCTTTTTCCATTGAAATGTACGTGTGGGCATAGTTTATCATAGTGTTCATTGTTTTTAGTGTTCATGCAGTTTATTATTCATCTCATCCTGACCTTATAATTATAGATTTTGCCAGTAAGCTTCAACTCTTATTGCAACTTGGAGTTAGTTGACCAACTTGCTATTAAAGAATCACATTATTCAATTTCAAAATCAAATGTTCCAATCTTCCAGCAACTGTGGACAAAATTCCGTCCCGTCGCAATTCCGTCCCGTCGCAGGTGATTTTTTTTTTTCATTCCAATTCAATCTACAAGGACATGTTCATTTTTTAAATGTTATAGTTGCATTTGTGAGAAGAGCTGTTACACTCAATATTCTCATTGAGAATTCCTTTTTCTCCTGTTAAATTTGAAGGAATTGAATAAAATGTTCAGAACCTACAAAAGTGTTGTTTCCTTCACTTCCGTCCCGTCGCAGGCGAATTTGTGGTTACCACAGTAATGGTGGGAGGAGAGGAAAATTTTTTTTCTCATTTCATGAAAGTTCATTTGTGACTGGTTCATGGAATGAAACAATAGCAACCATGACTACCATCAATAAGGAATCCCATGAGAGAATGCACATCATTTTCCGTCCCGTCGCACATACAAGACTTTTGGATTTGACCCAATGATTCCTACCTTTACGTTGCTCATAATTTTTCTTTGCTATTCAAACTATTTGTTTCCAAATATATGACAAAAAAGAGCAAAATATTTCCCATTTTTGTGTACACCCCCATTTGCTAGTGGAGCGTGCCAAAGTCACGTACATTGCTTCGGCACAGCATATTGAAGAGAGCACCCAGGCAACGAACGAACGTTCGTACAGGATGTGATAACGGCATGCACAGTGGCTGCCGTACCGTACCGTACATAGTTAACGGTACTGTACGGGTGAAATCTCAGCCCAGGAGATGCATTAGAAAGAGTTTTACTGTAATTATCACGAAGGATCAGTGTTTACAGTAGGTAGTGGATTTTGATAAACAAGAAAGCAGTTTATGAGAAGTTTGAACACATGGTTGAGGTACTTTACAGTGCAAAAGTTGCAGTGACAAACTTAACATTATTTTTTGCTACGATGCACGTTACGGCAGACTGGACGCAAAGCCACAGTGGTAGGACTGACTCAGTATCCGAAACATTTAACATCCTGTAGTACAGTCTGCACTGTATTAGCTGTGCGTACAGTGAGATTCGTTAGAGCATGGAAGTACTACCCTCGGTAGTACTTCCATGGTTACAGGTGCGCGGACGCTGATCGAAGGCCGCGAGTGCATGACCAAGGGATTCAGTCAAAAATAAAGAATAACATACATAAAGAAACCTCCTGGTAAGCTGGTAAATTAAAATGTTTCTTTCTTAAAGGTTTCAACTAGAGTAGTGATCACTTACTTTTCTTCATGTTGGTTTTAAAATCATTCCAAATTCTCACATCGTTATAGATTTTTTTTTTTTTTTGGACTCGGATCCCATGTGATTGTGCTGTCACCGTCAGTCACATTCTCGTAGACTGTTGTGAATACTCTCATATTCGTGAGAAGTACTACACTGTGCCAGACCTGAAGACGTTATTTCAACAGACCGACCCTTATCTCATCCCGGACTTTCTCAAGGAGAGTAACCTTTATAGGACGTTTTGACATGACTCCCGCGCTTGCTTTCGTGTTGACATTTCAGATAGGATTTTGCCCCATCCTTGCCCTTTTCAGCTAACTTTCTCCCAAATTTTACTTTTACTTTTTTTTTTTACTTGCTGACACTAGGGTTGTTACGATATGACGATATCGGCAAAAAATATCGATATGGATTTTGCTCTCGATATCGTTTATGACAACGCCTAAACGATATCGTGAAAATCCATGCATGAAACACCCCCATAAACTTCAAGAGCGGCGTAGAATAATTTGACAGGTTGTCAAATTAAGTTTTGCTTTACTTTTTTAACATGAGCATAAAAAAGAGCAATATTAATGCAGAAGATTCAGTTAATAAACCTGCAAGATCGCACGCCAGATAAATTGACCCAAAGAGCAAGCATGTCGAGTGTTCCCACACTAACACGGGATCGCTGCCAGGGCTGCATTGCATAAAGTGTAAAATGTTTGTACAGTATGTACCTACTGTACATCGTGAGTTACGAGGGACCGAGTGAAGTGTTGCACGGGTAACCAACTAACCGACGCTCTCGACGAATTCTGTAACCCGTTTCCAAATTTACATCCCAACTCCTTAAAAACGTTGCTCAAGAAAAAATCATTCCCAATTAATGACTTCTTCATTGTTCTTTTTGATTAAATCCCAACTTAAAAAAGTAAATAAAATAATCCGGTCATGTTACCACACTCATTGTTCAGTAGGCTATATAAACTGAGCTTAGAACCCACTTCCCAAGCGAATCATTTGTGCTCACTGTCCGTGAAAAACATCGCAAGGTCATCGTTACGTAGAAGCTTGATGACAAGATTCTGGTGTCAGCTATTGGCTGTTCAATAGCCTAATTGGTTCGAGTAAACTGCCGAAAAGCAGCCGCCTGGGACTACATCCAAGTTTCTGTTAACCAAAATGTCAGCCAGTTAAATTGTTCAAATGTTTCATAAAACATGAAATTTTTCCGTATCTCATTCCCCCGCCCCTTCAGAGAGAAGAATAAAAACACCAACAGTTTACAGTATTCATGAAATTACGTTTGCAGTCAATCCACTCCCCATGCTTGTCAGTATTAGCATGGCCGTACGGGACTGTTTTTCTAAGGGAGGGCGGTGATTTTTGCACGACTCAGACCTAAATCACCTAAATGCAACTGTCCAATTTTCCGCCCGCCGACTGAGTCAAAATATCTGCCCGATTTTGTCACTTCTGGCATTTGGGGGGGGGGGCGGCCGTCCCACAGCCCCGGCCCGTACGGCCATGAGTATGAGATAAATAACAATTGCTTCTGAATATAGACCTACGAGGTTGTACAAAAACAGTTGTCACATTCAGTAGGCTGGCATGAGCGCAAGAGGGCCGATAGTCAAAAGTAGTAGGCCTAGCCTATACTGTACTAAACATCTCGAGTGTACCTGAATTGCAGACACCTCGATTAATGGTTTAAATTTGTCACTATAATGTAAATCAACCGAGTGCCATGTGTTAAGTTCTAAGATAGGGCTATTAATACTATAAATGTTCAGGAAAAGTTACGGCCCGAGCCATTATATTAAAACTAGTAAGCACCAAAATGGCGCTCGTGCGAAGTTACGATAGATTGAAGGGTGGCCAAATTTAAACCGCAGGGCTACGTACGGAGAACAGCAGCCTACCGAATAGCATAATAGAGACTTTCGCAAAGGCAATACTACACATCGCCAGACTGGATGGGTGAAGGGTTTACGTACGTCATTTTTGAGTGTACTAAGATCAGACCGAGCCGTTTATTCCTCGCTCTGCGTGCAGGGAGATGCTGCTTTAGTTCTAGTGACATGCTTGCTGTAAAAACATGCATGTACAGTACACAATACACGTGGCATTTCAAGGGAAGTTCCGCAACATTTATTGTAACACGTGCACGATAAGGGAAGCTTCCAAACTCTTAGAATAGATGCAAAAGGACCTCGAACTGTTTTGGCTTGCGATTGGTCGAAATTAACGTGCTAGAAGATGTCCCTAAAATAATCTGGGAAAGTTACAGCCGGGACCCTGTGAAGTATTAAATTTCTTTGATTGGTATTTTTTAGTAATATGTTTCGTTTATCAGTAATTTTTGTTTAGAAATGAAACAAAACGATTTTTTCTGGACATATTCCGAATGCCAAGCCTCTCTAAGTACGATCTAATTTGAGGGTTTTGGGGTTCAAATTACCAGTTAGACTTGGCTCTTATTTCTTACGTCGAACGGCAGATCACAGGCCCAAACCGGTGATCTGTTCACCACTAATGCATACTAGGCTCTCATCTTTTTTCGTATTCGGTATTTTTGGCTTCGTCTGCAAGTCGCAGCAGAAAATAACGGTACACAGTGTTCGGGAAAAGTTTTACGGTACCGTACCCCCGCTGCTACGTAGGGCAGTCATTTGGTAACAAATTTTTCGGCTTTGAGGCGGCCATGCTGAGGTTAGTAGCACTATCGCGGCCACTATGCAGTGGCCGGAACCAAAAACATTTGACATGGTGGCTTGATTACACGATATCGCGATATCGTTTGGGAATTGAAGGAAAAGTTTTTGCGATATCGATATCGAAAATTTCGTATCGCAACAACCCTAGCTGACACTATATAACACATTCGTGTTGGTGTGTCATTAAACCCTATCTAACTAACAAATTTTTTGGACTCGGCGGGATTTCCCGCAAGACGCAAAATTTCCCGGCAAGGAGCTTCCCGTTTTGCCGATTTTTTCCCGCCGTGTACAGCATATCACGGATGTAGTTAGTTAGATGAGGTTTAATGTCCCAGTCTCCAACCAATTGGTTCAAGTGGAGACGACCACGGCTTTTTTTCAGTTGTGGCTCACTGGCTTGTTTTTCCTACTCCATTGCTTATGCTGAGCACCAAGCACAAAGGCAGTAGGTTCCATTTTTAAAGTCTTTGGTATGACCCGGCCAGGATTTGAACCCTAGACCTTCCGGCTGCAAGTTGGATGCTCTAACCACTTGGCCACTGCAGTTGGATGTCAAGGATGTAGCATAGACATATACAGTCATGACAGACATTTATTCTAGTCATTTATTGTTCATAGCCAAGTTCTCTCCAGTAAAACAGGGCCTTACACTGCTTCCTCAGCATAAAGTCAATGCTGAGTTCATGTTAGTAGGCATACTTTTAGTGTTACAGTTGCATATTATATATTTCTGAAAAAGACCTACATATTCCTGTTTATACAGTATTAGTAACCATACAGCCCAGTGTACTTTTGTCTTCAGTTGACTTTCATCATTTCCAATGGCAGTTCACAAAGTGTATATATATCTTCAAGTTCGTGTGACATGCCACCAAAAAGAGCTGTTTCACTTGTTAGTTAAAGAATTAAGTCCTCCAATCAAAGATCCGTTGGAATTATTTCAATATCTTTTACCGTTCTCAAAATATACATCTTCAAAGTTTGATGGTTTCTGAAGAAACTAATTGCCTATGCAAACATAATGATGAGGAGTGTTGCAAAGTGATTTCTTTTGTTAACCCCATATAAATTATCTCTTAATTACTGATCATATAGATTACAGTTTGGTGAGTGATATCAATATTTTTCAGGGAAAAAATTTTAACTTTTATAATAAACCCCTCAGGGAATAACAATGCTACCAGTGTCCTGGAAATTAAGGTAGAAAAAACAAAGGCTAACATCTGCCATATATGGTATGTCCCTCTTTCGATGTCACATATTTGCATATTTAGCTCATGTTTATTCACGATACAAGTGTGAAATAGAAATTTCCCTGTAAAATGGTCAATATTTGATGGATTTTAATGGAAATTGCAGCTATTTTCTGGATTTTTAATGCTTTTTACATCGAATATCCAACTATGTTATTTTCGTGTCACACGACCTTTCATGGGTTTCAGTTTGTACTTGCCTACCATTACAAACATGTACAGTAGTTTTAAAGTATTCTACTGTTCTTGAAATACACCCTTCAATTTTTGACATTTTTTTGAGATTTCTCATTTTATGCAAAATTTATGATGAGGAATGATGCACAGTGTCTGTATTTCTTTTAATAATTCTTTTCAAGTCATCTGTTAATAATCTATAGCTAGTTTTTAGTTTGAAGTGCAATGTGGACATTTTCCAAGTAGGCAACAGCTACTTCCAAAATAAACCCCTCCAGACATACCAACATAACAACTGTCCTTGTAATGAAGGTAAAAGAAACAAAGGATAATATAAGACATATCTCATGAGTCCCTCTCTCTACCCATAAATTTACACAAGTGGCTCTGTGACTCATGTTTATTCATGATGGAGGTGCAAAAACAGTAGTTGTCTTGTAAAATGGTCAATATTTGATGGATTTTAATGGGATGTGCAACTTTCTTTAATGTTTTATTAATGTTTTTTTACGTCAAATAAAGCAGGCATGACATTTACATTTCTGCAGACCGTTAAGTTGCTTGACCATATCCTACATTAAGTGTATATTATATGTTAATGTGGGCTTCATAACATATCACAGAAATGTGTCTGATTCCCACGTACTTTGCTGATTTGAAGTATTGTGATAGGTTTTATTTGGAGTAATTTTTGGAGTAACACATGGCTTCTGCCCTTAAGCTCTTTGCCAGAGAATCATTGCGACTTTGGAAAAAGTTTTTTCTTTGGAGATAACAAAAGATATTTTTTCATTCTGTCTTATTTTCAGTCAGAGGAAGATTGGGTGAAAGTACAGATACAGACAGCAGGGAAGGTATCTTGGAGTTGACTCTAGATGGTGGGGTGAACTGGTATAAGTTATGTGATGATGATAGTCTTTTTGACTCTAAGTACTTCAAGATTGCCACTGTTGTGTGCAAACAACTTGGTCATGGTCCACCAGTGAAAGCAGAGTACTTCCATTCATATGATTATGACCAAAAGTATCTGTGGTATGATAGTGAATGGTGCAATGTAGATATCACAGAGGTATCAAACTGCTCCTTAGAGGGATCCTCTTTGACTGTTCCTGACAGTTGTACTAGTGGAACCATCAATGTGGAGTGTCTTACGGCTGAAGCTGAAGGTATGAAAACTACTGAGTAGACATAGGTTGTTTAACAAATTATAGTGTTAAGGCTTTAGCAAGAAATCCCCCAACTATTCTTCATATAGCCAACACTTCTCCCTGTGCATATTTTTATATTTTTACAAATCAGAAAACGGCATGCCCAGTACAGTAACATTTATTTCGGGGTCATTGGTGCTGTGCTGCATGGGTGCAAGATGAGTCTAGTTTCATTCCATATTATGTCAAAGTAGAGATTTGACATCCTGGCTAAACGGCAAGGTCAAACGATACCAGAGGGACATTTGACAGTACTCAGGGCCGGATTAGCGTTGTGTGGGGCCCCCGGCACTTTCTATAGCGGGGTCCCTTTTACAAGTTTAACCTCCTTCCCCTCGCCCACCCGCTTACACAAAATTAATAACACTCAGCAGATTAAATTTTAGCTTTTAACCGCTAATAACTAATAGTTGCTTTTACACATTATACAGTGATAAATGACAGTTATTATACATTATATGCCAGATAGTGTTAAGGCATGGCAAAAGTGTTCACACACTATGGGGGCCCCAAAAGCGCGGGCCCCCGGCATACGCCGGTTCTGCCATGGGGTTAATCCGGGACTGACAGTACTCCTTACACATTTCATCTCTCTTTGCATTACATTTAATTTAAAAGAGTATTTCCCAATTTCTTATGTGATTTTTTAGGTAAGGACCTACTCTCTTGATTACCATATCACAAATTGTTCTTTCAGTTACTATGGGGAAATTATGGTACAAAAAAACATCATGGTAACAGAGGAATGCAAACTTAACATCTTTTTAAACTTTTTTTGAAAGAAGTCAAAGCCACGGTTCTTGAATAACAACATTTATTAAAGTTGTATCATATGTTGGCTTGTACATTGATTCATACATTCCATGAGAAAAGTAGGTCAACATGTATCATATTACGAACAGACTTGTTTTTTCATGGTAATGGAGGGACAATTCTGATGGTAAATGAAGGGATATATAATGTTCACTACCATATGTGTGATGCATACTAAAACCTGTTTTGGCATCTAAAGTAGGCAGTATCAATATGTTCATTCATACAGGACTTAACAATTAATATTTGGACATCATTTCCAGTGTCTTTGAAGGAAACAGTGAAAAAAGGAAGAAAATGATGATAACCTAAAACAACATCACTGACACTGTACACTGTTCTTAATTAATACAGTGAAAAAGCATCACACTATGAATGAGATTGTACATACAGGTCTATCAAGAATAATAGGCCTAAGTTTGATACTCTTCAGTTCATATTAAACTGAAGACTTTTTAGAAACCTTCAGTAAAGTAAAATAGCATCAAAGTTCTACTGTCTTAAATGACAGCCCACACATACAGTACAACAACTTTGCATTCATGAGGTTCATGGCAAACCCAGCTATTGGCTCTTGGGCTTGAAAATTGCATGCATGTAACACCATGGAGCTACTGCAAGTAAGTTTGGTGATTTGGTTTGAAGTCAGATTTAAATAAATAATAAAATAACACCAGCTTGCGGCATTAAAACCATTGTAGAGTTTTTGGTTTCGATGATAAGAGAAACCTATGCATTCATGATGGCGTGTGTGTGTATGTATGGGTGTTTGTGCGTGTGTTTGTGTGTATGTGTGTGTGTGTGCGGGGGGTGTGTGTGTATGAACTTGTCTTCCTATCAGACTGAGGACCTGAACAATGGATTTCAGGTCCTCTGAAGGAAATTCAATAGATTTGTCAAGTCCTCGAAAGTTTGAACAATAGAGAGTCTATTGTCAAGGTTAGGGTTAAGGAAGTAAACACAAAGGAAATAACAATGAGGTCCTCGGATTGTATGTAAAATCGACTTGTATGTGTGTCTGTTTGTGACACTTTGCTCGTTAACACGATATATCAAGAAGGGAAACTCTGACAGTTCTCAAACTTGGTACATAGATGCCCCATATTGAGAGAAAGAACCCTGTTGTTTTTGGTGGGGTCAAAGGTCACCTGGGGTCACCGGGGGTCAAACTCTGAAAACCTTGTTAACACAATATCTAGAGGTAGGAAGCTTGGATGAATTTCATACTTTGTATGTAGATGCGTTATAATATGAGGAAGAACCCTATCATTTTTGGTGGAGGTGAAAGGTCATCTGGGGTCACCGGGGTCAAACCTTGAAAACTTCATTAACACGATATCTCAAGAAGGGAAACTCTGACAGTTCTTAAACTTGGTACATATATGCCCCATATTGAGAGGAAGAACCCTATTGTTTTTGGCGGGGGTCAAAGGTCACCTGGGGTCATTGGGGGTCAAACTCTGAAAACCTTGTTAACACAATGTCTTGAGGTAGGAAGCTTGGATGAATTTCATACTTTGTATGTAGATGCGTTATGGTAAGAGGAAGAACCGTATTATTTTTGGTGGAGGTGAAAGGTCATCTAGGGTCACCGGGGGTCAAACCCTGAAAATCTTGTTAACACAATGTCTTGAGTTACAAAGCTTGGATGAATTTCATACTTTGTATGTAAATGCATTATGGTAAGAGGAAGAGCCCTATTTTTTTGGTGGAGGTCAAAGGTCATTTGGGGTCGCCAGGGGTCAGACCCTGAAAACCTTGTTAACCTGTTATCTCCAGGTAGGAAGCTTGGATAAATTTCATACTTTGTTTGTAGATGCCTTATAGGTAGAGAAAGAACCCTATTATTTTTGGTGGAGGTCAAAGGTCATTTGGGGTCGCCAGGGGTCAGACCCTGAAAACCTTGTTAACCTGTTATCTCCAGGTAGGAAGCTTGGATAAATTTCATACTTTGTTTGTAGATGCCTTATAGGTAGAGAAAGAACCCTATTATTTTTGGTGGGGTTCAAAGGCCATCTGGGGTCACTGGGGGTGAAACCCTGAAAACCTGGTTAACACAATATCTCAAGGTAGGAAGCTTGAATAAGTTGCATACTTTGTATGTAGATGTGTTATAGTAAGAGGAAGAATCCTATCATTTTTGGTGGAGGTCAAAGTTCATTTGGGGTCACGGGGGCTAAACTCTGAAAATCTTGTTAACACGATATCTCCAGGTAGGAAGCTTAGATAGATTTCATACATAGTATGTAGATGCATTATAGTGAGAAGATGAATCCTATTGTTTTTAGTGGAGGTCAAAGGTCATCTGGGGTCACCAGAGGTCAATGTCTGAAAACCTTGTCAAGACGATATCTCCAGGTAGGAAGCTTGAATAGATTTCATACTTGGTAAATTGATGTGTTATAGTGAGAAGATGTACCCCATTGTTTTTGGTGGAGTTGAAAGGTCATCTAGGGTCACCAGGGGTCAAACACTGAAAACCTTGTTAACACAATTTCTCAAGGGAGAAAGCTTGGATAGATTTTATACTTAGTATGTGGATGTGTTATGGTGAAAAGATGGACCCTATTGTTTTTGGTGGAGGTCAAAGGTCATCTGGGGTCACCAGAGGTAAAAAAGTGAAATTTCCCAAGAATTCCCAAGACTAAATAGGAATACAAAACTGTATTTTTCCAACATGTTAAGATAGCATTTGACCATTGACTGAAAGATATGGGACATGGCTTTATTTGGAATAGAACATATATCATCGAAACCTCAATGCATTTTTGCATTCTGGTTTCTTGTTTACTTTCTATACTTTAATTTAAGTACAGTAACTTCACAATGAAATTGTCAACTTGAAGTTGAAACCACAGTGCTCAATCCAAGAGGCAAGGAATCACAAGTTGTTTGGCTTTCTGATTGATGAATTATAAAGGTCATGGAAAGTTCTGTAAACAATTAAGCCAACTTCATTCGGTGAATATTGAAATATTTTTCAAAGGCATGCACATAAAGAACTTTTTACGCCTTTGAGTTTCCATAGTAAGTTTGAAGACAGAGCATCATTTTCCTTTTGTACAGAATATGATGTTGCACTTGTGCGTGATCCTGCATATGGATACCGTGATGGCTTGGTATTGATTCATGTCAATGGACAGTGGGGACCAATCTGTTATGGAAGTGCAGGGGATACAGTCTGTGAAGAGCTGGATTATGGGCCAATGTATGAGTATTCATTTCAGGGAGATGCAAGTACCTTGACTTATACTCCACCTGTGCTAGGATACCTGGAATGTAACAGCTTTGATAAGACAGTAGAAGAATGTGATAACTCTTTTGTGATGGACAGACCATGTGATCCAGAAATGTATGTTACAGTGAACTGCATGGAAAGAGATTACCCTCATTATGATGAAGATCCTCTTGATTCTGGTGGTAAGTGTAGAAAATATCTTAAGTACTCTTCCTTTAGCTTCCAGACAAGGTAGTTTTTGTTCAAGTCCCAGAAGTGTCATGCCATTATGGTTTATGCTGGGAGTTAATCTGTAACGTACCTCAGTATGGAGACAGATGAACACTTCTTGGAAAAAGCAAAGAATACAAAGAGCAGTATGATACCAGCTAAAGTAAACTAATGGCTAAACTGTATTCAGGTCTTTTTGATTCCTTGCTGAAGGCTCAAGGAATCTACGTGATGGTGATGTGTGTGTGTGAGACGCTTTGCTTGTAAACATGGTATCTCAAGAAGGGTAACTCAAAGGGATCTCATACTTGGCATGTGGATTGCCCATATTGAGTAGATGATTCCGATTGTTTTTGGTAGAGATCAAAGGTCATTTGGGGTCACCAGAGGTCAAAAGGTCAAAACCTTGTAAACACAACTTCTCAAGAAGGGTAACTTTGAGGGTTTTTATACTGTGTGTGGGGTGTGACACCCCCCAAGATCCACGCAGTCGGCAAAATCCTGCACTTGTCGGCAAAATGAAGGAAAGAGGGAAGTGCAAAGGAAGGAAAGTTAGAGGGAAGAAGAAAGACAAAAAAAGAGGAGAGAGAAAGACCGAGCAAACAGAGAAAAGAACGGGAGGGAGGGACAAAGTAGGGCAAGAGAAAGGTGTTGGTGCAGACGGAAGACAGGAGATTGGAATGCATTTGTAGACAACGTTTGTCACAATATTTTCAAAGCCTGTAACCAACACTTTTTGAAACTTAAAACATATTCTGTTGGCAAAAAGCTACGTAGGGCTTTTCAGTATCATTGTATACTAATTAAGGTTATCATTCATGTGGTATTCTGGCATTGAGTCGGTAAATCTGTGCACTGGTCTGAAAAATGAAGGAAACATGAAAATAAGTGAAAGAAAGAGGACAATTTCTGTAATCAGAACCCAAAATTTTCGACGCGCTATGCATGCAGTAATCTCACTCCAGTTTCTTTAGTAATTCCATTCCACATAGCTACATAGCATAAGTCCTGTCAACTTTACCAAGTAATATGTAGGCAGGGTACACAGGTTATGTAGAGGTCGTTAATTTTATCCCGTATTGCAAAGCCTAGTTGCTGTGGCGGTCAGTTGGTGTGCTACTGTACTCATGGAGCAAAGTTTGGCTATTTCACTTCGGGTAGTCCAGGTAGTTTCAACACAGTGTAGGCCCCTATGTTGTCCCCGATACAGTCTACAACTGCAGTTTTTATGTTTCTTTTTGTTCTTAATGATAACATGTTTTCTTCGTGTCAGCCTACCAAAAATTATTGCGCCCTTTCCAATTTCACAATTCAGACTCAAAAGAACAGTGTCAGTGTGCAACTCAGCTCTTGACATATTAAGTGATATAATGCAAAGTATACGGTACTCTGCAATTGCATGGGAAAGTTAGGCTCCTTCATATCCCCTTCTCACCCCCTCAACATGCTGTCAGAACTTGGGGTCGCTGGCATGACCCTACCTCATGTCGGGAAAATTCTGTTGCCACCCACGCCGGTTTACTTATTTTAGCTTTCAAAAGGGTCATTTCTGCGATAAAACACAAAATTTTTGGTGTGCTTTGCCCACTCTTCCTCAGTTTTGTTACTAATAGCTAATATAGAGCAAACCCTTTCCATCTTTTCAAGTAACTTAAGTAGAATTTATCATTTTATGTAAATGCCGGGAATCTCATCTCATTTCGCTAAACTAAGTTAACGTTCTCTTGAGTCTGTCATTCTGTACGGCTACTGACTCAAAGAGGGAAGTTCAATGTAAGTTGTGCCTGATAAGGTCCAACTGCCTGGACAGTTGACCTCAGTGGCGTACACAGGGGGGAGGACATTGGGCCATGTCCCCTCATGTATGCCAATAATTTTTCAGTTCCTAAAAAAAAACGTGTATGTTTTAACACAAGTTTTTCTTCCAATGGTGGTATATGTGGCACCAGAATGCATGTAAGGACACCTAATTTTTCAAAAATTTTCAGAGGGGAAGGGGCACCCCCTCCCCTTACACCCCTTCCCCAGGCCGGCGATCACACAACATATTGCATGCCTCCCCCCTTGAGAGAAATCCTGGGTACCCCATTGGTTGAACTATATAAGCTTTAAATAAGTACAGAATCTGTTTAGTGTAAGCTTACCCCAAAATTTTGCGTGCTTCACGCGCTTTGCAATTTCATAGTTTAGATTTTGGGAAAAACCTTGAATCGGGCGGAACTATTTTCCTCTGTTATACAAAATTTAATGCAATATATTCCCCGCAATGGCATGGTATAGTACACAGGTTTTCTTCATATCTTCCCTTACCAACCCCTCGACGGTATCGGGGCTGTCGAGGCTTCCGGTCGCTCCCCTCCCCCGCCCCATCTCCTGCCCCCCCCGTTGGGCAAATCCTGCCGCCACCCTGCACGACCACTACCGGTTGGACTATCGGTTCTCAGCTCTATCTGCATAGCTTATCAACACTTTCAGTCGGCATTTGTTTCTTCTCAGGTGGCAAATACGGCACCACACCCCCCATGATAAATGCTCTGGTGACACTCCTGTTATTCATATTGAGTAAATGATCGGTATTGTTTTTGGTGGAGGTCAAAGGTAATGTGGGGTCACCAGAGGTCAAATGTTAAATACCCTGGAAATTGCTTGTAAACACGATATCTCCAGAAGGATAAATGTGACGAATCTCATACTTACCACGTAGATTGCCCATATTAAGTAGATGATCCCTATTGTTTTTGGTGGAGGTCAAAGGCCATTTGGGGTCACCAGTGGTCAAAAGGTCAAAACCTTGTAAACACTATATCTCAAGAACGGTAACTGTGAGGGATCTCATACCTAGTATGTGGATTGTGTATATTGATTAAATAATCCCTTTTATTTTTGGTGGAGGTCAAAGGTCATTTGGGGTCACCAGAGGTCATATGGTTAAAAGCTTGTAAACACTATCTCAAGAAGGGTAACTTTGAGGGATCTCATACTTAGCATGTGGGTTGCTCATGTTAAGTAGGTGATCCCTATTGTTTTTGGTGGAGGTCAAAGGTCATTTGGGGTCACTAATGGTCAAAAGGTCAAAACCATGCAAACACGATATCAGCAGAAGGGTAACGTGAGGGATCTCATACTTTACATGCAGATTGCACATATTGAGTAGATGATCCCTTTTGTTTTTGGTGGAGGCCAAAGGTGATTTTGGGTCACCAGAGGCCTAAAGGTCAAATCTTTGTAAACACGATATCTTAAGAAACATAATTGTGAGGAATCTCACACTTGACATGTGGATTTTTGGGGTTGAGGAGGTACTTGCTTTTGGTTTTGGTGGAGGTCAAAGGTCATTTTAGGTCACAAAATTTCAAAAGGTCAAAAGCTTATAACAATATCTCAAGAAGGAAAACTGTTAGGGATCTCATACTTATGGTGTGTATTGCAAATATGAGTAGATGATCCCTATCATTTTTGTGGAGGTCAAAGGTCATTTGGGGTCACAATAGTCTAAACCTAGAAAACAAGATATTTTAAGGAGGTTAATTCTAAGGGATCTCATACTTGGCCTGTGGATTGTTCGTATTTAACATGCAGATTGCCATATAGGGTAGGTAATCCCTATTGTTTTAAGTGGAGGTGAAAGGTCATTTTGGTCACAAGATTTCAAAAGGGTTTGACCTTATTAACATGATATCTCAAGTAGGATAACTGAAGGGTCTCCTGGTTGTCATGTTGGTGATTCATGTTTGGTACAATATGTCCATATGGCAAGGAATCACTAAGCCTTTTGGCTTTCTGGTTAACACATTCAGAAAAGTTTCACCAAAAGAGTGCAGAAAATGTATCTTAACTCCCCAATAAAATTAAACGAAATATAAGCCTCTTAATGTGTAGGGAATGGTTGAAGTATGTACACTATGTAATTCTATGACTCAAGTTCCCTGCAAAAAGACTAAATCGGCACGCAACTTGGCACTCAAGTACATACGGAAATAGTACATCTGGTTTGGGCAAATCCTTGCAACCAGTTGACTGAATCTTGAGGCATAAAGAGGAATACTGAGCTGCGATTCTGGTGTGACCAGACGAGTTATCAAGATTATAGTAAACAGTTACTGTAGGATTGAGCCAGCAGCCTCGTAAAAAGTAGATAAGAAAGAAAGAAAAAAATTAGGAAACAAAGTCTCATGTGCTACAAAAATCGAGTCTATTTACACAATTACAGACCATCAGCTATAAAGCTGCAAGTAATAACCTTGTGTTAATGCATCAGTATGCCTACAGTGCATTAATTACCATTACAACAACTGAGGTGCCAGGTCTAGTTGGCTCCTAATTGCCCCACCCGTCACTACTATTGGGCACTCCCTTGTACATCAGAACAACTATAAACTAGAAATACTTGGCTGACTACTAGACATTGGTCATCTCACCTACTTGAATACTTGCTCTATTTCTCCCTTGCTTCCTTGCCAGTGGGATTTTATTTAAGTACCACTGCTTTGAATTTCAAGCTGTGCTTTGTTGCATGTACCTCTAGTAGATCTCAACAGGCCATAGTCGAATAGACTTATGTACCAGAGGAATCCAGCTCTGTGCCAACTTCAGCAGGCAAGGCAGTCAAAGTGTTACCAGGTTACCAGCCATCTCCTGCTCTGTCCTAGGTTAATATGTTCCAATAGCTGAGATGCCAAATTGCGATATTCATCGCAGAACTGTTGCAGTAAAAAAAACTGACTTTTGATCAAGATAAGAGGATGGGGGAAGGAAACATGTCCCTCTGCCCCCGCCCCCAAGATTGACTAATAATCAATAAAAGGACTTAAATAAGCCAATTTAGTTATAATACTTCATTAAAACTTGCAAAAGGGCACAAAATTAATATAAAACTTAATCAGTCAAAACATTAAAGTACAGTTTCTATGAATGTACTTCAAACTATAGGAAATTTCATGAGTAGCTACCCAAAGGACAGAGGAAGTTGCTACCCAGGTCCCAGTCAGTATTGGTGAAGTAGAGTCATATAACCTGCCCAAGCCTTCTGGATAAACTAATGTTTTTCCTTTAATGCAAGCATTCAGAAAGGGACAGGGCTTGGTCTTGTATGAGATTTTGGGATCCACTCAAGCTGTAGTTTGGATCAAGTGGTATTAAACTTGAGGAATTTGATTTGAACTCAGTGACTCAAAACCGAATATCTATTCAAATCATATGATCTGAGATATGGAAGAAGAGTTGCAACAGTGATTGGTACCCAAGTGATACTCAAAGAAAAGGCTATGTGGCAGTTTCTTGTAAGACACGTCCTATTGGTAGCTGTGAAAAGTGGTTTTTAAAAGTGTTTCCACTATTGTTCATTAGTCTTAGAAGTGCAAATAAGACCACTGTTGGAAGTATTTGGTAGGATACCTGCACTTACGTAGATGAAAGTTGGTCACATCAAAATTGAACTTTTAGAACCTGCTTTACTTTGTACTTCCCTCATTGTAGTTTTAGAGAGTCAAATATGGAGGGAAGCTCAAATGCTTCATAGTTTCATCTGATCAAAAATTTTATTTTCCTTATTCCTGTACAGGTTTTTCTCCTTCATATCTGTCCTTTATGGTGATTGTAATCATTGTGATGGTAGTGGTCTTTCGTGTATATGCTGTGAGGGCCAGGGCTCAGCAGAGGCAACAGAATTCTGTTGGACGGACAGGTGTCCCATCCCTCTCTTCTTCTGTGAATCGACAGCGGAGTGTTCCCTCTAGATTTGCTAGAGCAAATTATCCTCGTCAACAAACACAGTCATCTTCCTTCCAAGGTTATCAACCATCAGGGATGCCAGCAGCAGACAGTGCACCTCCTTACCCTGCTACTTCATATGAACGTACTGCTGTTCCTTACCCTCCACCAAATGATCCTGACCTACCCTCCTATGAAGATGTAGTGAGAGGTCAGACACCCACATAGCAGTGAGAGGGTGGAAGAAGCATTGTCTGGGAGAGTTTACCATTTACAACACCCTCTTATACTGCTCATAATCAGTAGGTGTTCATTTTTAAGCTGGTGGCAATTTTGGTCTTCCTATTTAATCAAGCAATCGAAACCTATCCTCCTATGAAGATGTAGTGAGAGGTCAAACACCTTCATAGCTGAGAGAGAAGCATTGTCTGACACTGGTTTATAAATAAGTTGTAATGAGAAATGAAATGAGTAAGAAAAGTCACTACAAAATAGGAAACTAAGGGGAATACAATAAATGAATGCATAGGTGTACTAGGGGAGGAGGTTTAAGCTCATGTGCAATTCACACTTTTTGCAGGAATTTTATAGTGGAAGAAAAAATGAAGCTGAAAGTATGTTGAGATAATGGTGAATTGTATTATGGGAATGAAATCAGAAGACAGTAGCAGGGTGAAAATGGTTGACAGGGATGGTTGGGGGGAGGGGGAGATCTTTAAAGCAAAGGTTGAAGCAAAAATATTACTCTTGATATGTGAAATATGGAATAAACCTAAGCATTGTAGTGAAATTTCCCTCCAGTTCTGGCATGAAGTTCTCAAGATAACAGCAGTGCAGTAACTGCATTTGTGACCTGAAGTAAGCCTGAAGCAAACAGGGGTTACATCATTTCATGGCATTTATTGGCAATGTTTTATTTGCTGTGCTTTTCTATCTGTTGGCTTTGTCCTTGAAGTTAAAAGGGATATGAGATCCTCATGGGGAATCTGAAGTTTGTAGAGTTCTCATGCCTCTCATGCACTCACATTACAATATTATGAAGGAGAAACTTTGTTGTTAAGTTAAAAGAAAAACAAAAGAGAGCTCATTAATGTAAGGTTATGATAGTCCATGATTAAACAGGGCACAAGGGACAATGCAAGATACAAGGAGCAATGGATTATGCAAGGTACAAGGGATGATGCAGGGTATAAGGTATTATGCAATCTGAATTTGAGGCTGGTAAATAATCTTCTCATTTTGGAAAGCTACATCATTCAGCCCCTTCCATTTGATATGTAACTATATATGAACACTTGTGGTGTCAATATGTGACATCATTGGCAATCACTTTTATAAAACTCCAACACTTAACCCAGGTATCAACTCATATGGACATTGCATTTGAACTGAGACTCTACTGCTATGTAAATGGTGTATATTGCTATATATCTGGGAAGCTGCTGGAAGTTTTATGACCTTGAAGTGCATTGTTGTGTTAAAATTTCATCAACAGGCACAT
Organism: Holothuria leucospilota; assembly: GCA_029531755.1. NCBI lineage: Eukaryota > Metazoa > Echinodermata > Holothuroidea > Aspidochirotida > Holothuriidae > Holothuria > Holothuria leucospilota. Next base: position 39,352,540 of record CM055975.1, read on the forward strand.
ACATTTCCAAATCAACAGTGCCTCTTAGGCTTTGAAAGAGCTACATATCCTGCCTTTCAAAGCTCATATTGAGTATAAGATTCTCCTTCTGGTGTTTAAATGTCTTCTCAATTTAGTTTCAACTTATTTATCTGTGTTACCTGAATTCAAACCCTATTATTCTACTAGATCCTCAGAGGGCTTGCTTCTCAAAGTTCCTTTTACTAGTTGCAAGTCCTTTGTGGATCATTCTTTTAGCATGGCTGGATCTAAGCTTTGGAATGCCCTACCGATGGATATAAGGCGGTCTTCAACCATCTTTTCTTTTAAGGGTGCTTTAAAAACTTATCTTTTCCACAAATCATTTTCATGACTCTTGAGATTTTTGTCCTTTTGTACAGCGCCATTGAATGTGGTACACAGTAATGCGATATCAAGTCTTTCAACCTTATCCTTTACAGAAACTGGCTGTCTGTCACCTATGAACTAAGTGAGTAGCTTTTATTCCCCAAAATATGCAATGTAAGCATTACACATGTTGAATCATTAAAAACTGTGAAAATTTGGGTCAAGAAATTATTTGTGAGCTACAAAGCAGTGAATTTTTCCTGTGATAACCATATTTCTTGGGAAGAAAGTGACCAGTCTACCTTACTTTGTATTGCCTTTCATTCTACCTTTATACATCATGATTTGGAAGGTTTGAAAATTTTCAATATCATAGATGCAATCTTTTCCTCTAATGTACTACCTAGTCATTTATAATTTCAGTTTCAAGTATTGTTGTCTTTCTGATTTACACAGCAGTTGATTTGTATTGAATTCACTACCACATTACCCTTTGTAGCCAAAAAGAAAAAAATTGATCGGTATTCAGAAGGTGAATCATTTACCAACATATTGCATTAACAACAGACTTCCAGTTCGAGTTTGTTTTTGCAGAATTTTGTGTTAATCTTTTATTTGTAGGGTTTGGTCGATTTATTACTTGTGTTGTTTTGCATGCATAGTACAATATGCCTGGTATTTTATTGGACTTCTGGCAACACTTGGAGAATTCTTGAGAGTGTACAGGTATTCCTCTTGGTGAATAAAATTCTGCATTTGTACTATTTTATTTCTGTTTTTGTATTCAGATGATATATATATATATTTACATCATTATTTGAATGAGTTTGATACTGTATAAAAGAAATTTTCAGGTGTGCTTTATTTTTATAGTTTTCTTGTAATCATATTAGTTTCTTTGCACAAAACTCGTTACATTTCTTGCCTGTCGTGTATTTGACATTTACATCTCTTAATATATTTGCAGGATCTCTGTTATGTAAAACATTTCTTCTAACAGTGCATGTGTTAAGCTGAAAATGATTTTAATTGGTATTTTGAGAATCACATTAAATGGATTTGATCACCCTAACTTTAAGGAAAAATATCCATGACCTTACCTTGTAGTCAGATGTTGATTTAATACTTATTTAGGTAAATACATCTTACTCTCAAGTTTTGAATCAAATTGATGGTCAAAAGCTAGCTGTACTCTACATGACTTGGCATGACCCAACTCCACTCACATGTTGTGACCTACTTTTCTGTATTCTGCACAAATTTCAGAGGGCATGCACAATGGACAATGCACACTACACAACTGGCTAGCCTGTTTTACTGTGGTTGCACTGTTGCATGTGAGAGCCCTCTTCCATCTCAGTGCACAAATGCAGGCATATGATTGGTCAAGTTGCTTCAATCTAAACACTTTTGCAGACGCCACTTGTGAAATACCAACATGTTTGTTTCCCGTCTGGAGGCGACACATCTTAAAATGTGCTTAAACTGGTCATAAAAAGTCTCCGTCTTATTTTAAAACAACTCACTCTACATGTTCATTTACAATGTTACAGTTGACTTCAAGGCAATAGGCAGTCCCCCAAATTGCTTTGAAAAATCAGCCAACTCTTACAAATCTAGTAATTGCCTTACAAGTACCTCTGAAGATGTTTTTGAACATAAATATTACAAACAAAAAGATGAAAGAAGGAGTTATTCTCCGTGAATTTAACAATTCAGCAACAAAAATAATGTCACATGATCAGAAAAAGCCATTCATGAATTAGAATGACGGGGTATACTAACCCTGAATGGCATGACTGTATTTTCCCTTGAAGTTGCATCATGCAGAGTCACATAGTGTGCAGCTAGCTGTAGCAAGCTCATGTCAGTTTCTTGTGACTGCACTGGTTCAGCATCAATCCCAGTTGAAAAGTACAGGAAGGAAGGGATTTGAAACAAATCATCCCTCTCTGTCCACCCATGATTTGTAGGCCCATGACTCCACTGCCTGCTTGTAGGAATTTGAGTCTAAAGAACAATATGTTACCACATTCTTTCTTGTACAACGATAGGAGCATAGGGGAAGGGTATTCATCATGTGCAAAAAGGGTAGGTATTTTATCATGTGTAATCATGTGTAATGTGTAACAAGATTTAATACCTATTTATATCAATGGTATGTTTTATGTAGTGAAATCCAAGTTAAGAGATTGGCAGTTAAGATGTAATGCTTGGGTCTTTCATATTAAATTTTATATTCATGCATATAAAATTCATAGTTCTTTCTACTGGTTTTCTTCCAAATATAACACATACGGAAAATTCTTGGCTTAAAAATTTTGTATGTCTCTGTGAAATGCTAAGTTTTCTATTAAACATTTATCAGTCCAGTATCATTCATGATGACTGATAAATTGATATTACCATTGGCACTGCTGTGGGATTTATTAGTGTAATAAAAAGACATGGACAGCTACAGAGGGGAGTTGGGTCCACAGGATCCAGGCCCTCATTTCATCAGGAGTGAAAAAATGCTGCACTACTTTTCTGGAAAAATATTAAGTTCATCTGCAGGAATGGGCCAGTCAGTGTCTGCTCTTCATATTGACCAGAAGTAACATGAAATGTAACCCAAGAATCAGAAATTTCTGCCGCAAGTTCTGTTACATAGCTTGGTTGTCTAATGGGGAGGATTGCTTTGGATTTCAACACAATTCGAGGGAGGATTTATAAAGTAATAAATTTATGAATGTGAACACCTTCCAAGGGGTAGAGTGCTGTCTGAATGGAGGTTACACTGATAATTTTTGAATAGTAAAGGATGCTCAGATGCTAACAAGTGCAGCCTATAGCAAATTTTGGAGAGAATTTGTGTTCAGGAGTTGGCTTGAGCAGAACCCTCTATGGGCTGGGAGTAATTGAGGGTTCTTCTGACCTCTCTTAATCCTTTCAGTTACAAGCCAGAACTTCATCACATAATGCATAACTTGTCGCTTGCTCTGAGTGTATCTTTACCTGCTATTATGCTGTCAGCAGTCAAAAGTGGCACCAACATAGGAGCACAAGCAGTGTATACCAGGGGCGGATCTAGGGGGGGCCCACCCGGCCCCGGCCCCCCCCTTTTTGAAAATGCAAAAAAAAAAAAAAAATGAAAGGGAAAAAAGAGAGAAAAAACCGGAAAGGAGAAGAGATAGAAGGACAGAGAGTGGAGTGATAGAGAATGAAGCTGCAATTAGCAACCTCGAAGCATGGGAGTCATAGCGCACAGCAGATCAGTTTGAACGTCGCTTGGGACAGTTTACACGCATGCTATCTTACTACACATGATTGGATACAATCAATAAGATACAATACCGATAAAATACCATCAGCCAATCGAAAAATACCTTACGAGACAGTGCGCATCAGTTGAGATGGGCTGCTATCAAGCCTGGCAAGTGCCATTTCCGGGCATCTGGGATGTATTAAAACCTCAAGTTTTCTTGGAACGCTCCGCGCCAACCTATGGTGGCGCTCCGCTAAGATAGTAAACGCAGTGGCGTACACAGGGGGAGGCCATTGGGCCATGCCCCCCCCCCTCACTGATGCCGATTTATTTTTTTTTTTTAGTTCCTAAAAATACGTAAATTTTTTAACACAAATTTTACTTCAAAAAGTAGCATTTTTGGCACCAGATTGCATGTAAGGACACCTAATTTTTCAAAAATTTTCAAAGGGGAGGGGGACACCCCCTCCCCTTATACCCCTCCCCCAGGCCGGCGATCACACAACATACTGCATGCCCCCTGTGAGAGAAATCCTGGGTACGCCACTAAGTAAAACGGGATTCAAACTTGGACAAAAAAAAGTCCCACCAGCTAAGCTAATCCGTCCTCACAGAAATGTGTAATAAAATAAAATCAAACTTTACATCTTGTTCACAAAAATTGCACTTCTTGATGGCTGCTGTCAAGCTTGGCAAGTGCCATTTCCGGCGATCTTGCATGTATTAAAATCTCAAATTTTCTTGGTACGCTCCGCGCCAACTCATGGTGGCGCTCCGCTTAGATAGTAAATAGAGCCATCCTTGAACAGGATGCATTGTAGTAAGGCACTGTACCTATGATAACTGTCTTCTGTTAATGACTTATGGAAAAATTAATGTGTTGAGAGTTGAGACATGAAATTATATGAAGCAGAAAATGCAAAAATAAGAAATGGGAAGTGCTATTTCCGGCGATCTGGGAGGTCTATTTTGTCAAAAATTTTCTTGTACGCTTCGCGCCAACTGATGGTGGCGCTCCGCTTAGATGGTATAGTACCATCAATCACAGGTCGAACAACTTCGGCCCCCCCCCCCCCCTTTTCAGAAATCCTGGATCCGCCCCTGTATACCCCAACCAATCTTCCACCAAAATTTAAAATGACCCAAGTATATGTTAAAGTTGTAGATTCTGCATAGACCAGGTTCTTTAAGGCTGCTTGTGGGTATGACATCTGACCTGCGAGGCAATTGTACATTGAAGTAAAATTGTGATAGCAAAAATAAGTTCAAAAAACAAACTCACGTGTCATAACTGTAATCAGTTTTATTCTGAGGTAACTCTTAGTAGTGCAAATGAATTTGAAACTTTGCTTGAGTACCCTAAAATGTTATTTTTGGTCCCTTCCTTGTACATCTCATATGGTTTGTTCATAATAAAGGTATGGGTTGGTCATGTTTTGATGTCCTGACTCACTCAATCAACTCTTTAAACACAAGCAGGATCAACCTAGACTAAGGAGGCATGATACTCTGGTGGGCACTCGATACCAAACTGGAATCGGTTTGGGGGTAAACCAAACTACCCAAACGAGGATGACAAAGCCGGCCCTCAGACTAGCAGGGGCCAAACCAAAAACCTGAAGCAAGGTTTCATGGAGCTACAAGTATGGGGTTGTAGTTGATAACAATTTCTCCATGATTAAAATAAAAATGAGAGCAGTGGAAAATGGTCTATGACCACCTTTATTTCATATTACTTCGCATTTAGGTGGCATGATTACCCCAAGGCCTCACTGTAGATTCTATCATCATCCATTTTCAATATAGGCAGCGATCCTCTGAGGTGAGGAATGTATCCCCCCGTTCAAAGGAACGATATCATTCTGATGACAATTGCCCGCAAGGCACGCTGAAATTTTTCACTTAAGACATATTTTTCATGCTTATGTTGCATTTAGGCATTTGCTAACAAAAATGGGTCTGTCAAGAAGGTAAGTCTGATTTATCAATGCTTTCTGCTAGAGAACACTAGTTTGCCTCAGATGTGTGGTATTTGTCTTATCTTTTCAAAACAAGTGGAAGGCGGAAAGAATTCCCCTTCCTAACAAGTTACAAAATTTGCTCTTGCTCTATCACGTCCAAACAGAAGAGTATAAATATCTGGATATAAAACCCATTAATTGCTGAATCAAGTGAAAACGTTTCAGATGGTATTGAAGAAGAAAATGAAATGAATCGAAGAAGAAGGTGCCAAAATTTAGGTAGTATGTGAAAAATCTTCGTTAGAAACCACTGAACTACGCCAATCATAGGCGGGATAACGGGGGAGGGGGGCAAGCTGGGCATTTGCCCCCCCCCCACACACACACACACACAACTTTTTCCAGAGCTTAAAAAATAAAAATAGGCTATTAAAATATGAGCGAAAGTAAGCGAGACCAGAAATATAAGAGAATTTTCAAAAGCCTATTATCATTAAATTTTGTAATGTTTAATGAAGGAAAATGTTAATATCAAAAACCATAAATTGCTCGGAAATTTTTCTCGGCCCTCTTCGCCCGCACCTCCATAGAAAACTGACTAATACAATAGAAAATTTTTTCTGGCACCGTAAAATTTCTTTCGTCCTACGCGCTACACTGTTGTGACTTGAAGCTCTGAATGAGGGTAACTGAAAGTACTAATTAATGTACGTCATAAAATGCACCATGGTCCTTGCAAACAAAGTCCCAAATCCTACCTATGTATACGGAACGCAATTCTTAAAAAAGAAAGAAAGAAAAAATCGGCGTGCTTTACATGTCCCTTATATAAATCGATGTCTCATTAGTACTGCTGTACTCCTGTGCGAAGGAAAACTTTGTTAGAATTGCCTCGGTATTAATTCCTGTGGGACAGATTGACTAAGTTACCCATTTTCAAAACCCTCGCTACACCTCTCGTTGTTCATTTTCCTCAGCAACTACCACCATCCTCAGCAAATTGACTGACAGTTACTACCTTAAATTTGTGATCATCATATGAAATCTATTTCCTATTTCATAAGAATTTCAAATTACACCTGGGAGAAGCAGGATTTTCTCAATAAATGGTCCAGAATGGCTGCAAAAGCAGTCAAATTTAAGAAAGATTTCCTGGGGAGGCACCAGCCTCGCGCCTTCGGCGATCGCGGTTAAAGGTTTCGCCGGTCACAACTGACAACTCCCTATTCCCAAGATGCAGCCTTCCCTGGCACTTTAACTGCCGATGCCCTTGGCAATGTCCATGTAAAAACTACCAACAAAAGATTTCATTGACTTCTTTAGTATCACATGATCTATAACATTCAAAATCGACCCAAACTTATTTTTCACACTAACAAAATAGTTGAGGGTTACTTGTCCCAGACCATCGGCAGCCTCCATGGAGCAGGATATAGGTTCCTATACTCTGCTCTATGGAAAGAACAGGCACTTGAGGAAAGTAGGAATCTTTTATGGAATAAAAATACTGCATTTAAAACTAAAGAAAAACAGTGGGTTACAATTAAATGTCTCGTACGCTGTCTGAACGCTGTTTTCTTCTGCGCGCTTCGCGCACCCGTTTTAAATATTGCTTCGGGGTTACTTCCTGCAGAACATCCTCCCTCTTGTCATAGTCAAAATTTTTTATCACCATCGATATGTGTAAATTTACCGACTCTTTAAAGCTTGTTTAGCTGCAAGTTTTCAGGCACGGAAAGTGTCATTTCCGGTACCGTAATAAGGGACAGGCGCTTAGTGAAGGAGGGTGGGGCAAGAGCCTCTCATATCACTAAAAAGTATGAAAAATGCGGTTTTTTTTTCAGCGCTTTTCACGCGCACTCATTCTGAATACCAGATCTCCCATTCTCGAAGACAGACAGTCATCACCCCAAAGTATATTTTAATGTGGGGGTATCAAAATTCTGAGTTGGTGACTGTTCTTTGATTGACATCAAAGTTTGAAGATTTGAAAGATGCAGAGTAGCTCACATTCCACACAAGGCAGAGAGAGTGCTTTTATTACATTTTATATCCTTGTATGCTCACCAGGACATGGCCTTAAGCAATAATTTATTCCTGCACAAGGATGAGCCTCATACAGTTATGGGAGGAGCTAGAAGATGCATAGTTGGGAGAATTGGAACTGTCTGGGATCATGAAAATTCCCCTTTAAAATTATTGTTCCAAAGCTAGGTGAAACCCTCAGAATAATCCATTCTCTCCTTCAAAATAACCCATTCTCCCCTACTTCCTCAAGCCTTCAGCATTATCGATCTCATCTGACTGTTAGACACACGTAGTAGCAATAGGCCGATGATTGAAAAAAGTCAAATTCAGTGTAAGTTTTGAGGTATGTTAATTGCCCACATTATGTCATTTAAAGTTGAAGCATCGTTTAGCTGAATTTCTACAATTCGTAAAATGCCCCAGAGCTTCCAGGGGCCCCGAGGCGGGCCCCTGGACCCCACGCCGTGAGGGGGAGCGCTTTGCGCTCCCGCGGCGCCTTCGTTTAACAATCCACTCAGCATTGCCCCCCCCCCCCTTTTAGGCATCAAATCCCACCCCTGACACCAGTCATTCATCCCAAATGCATTTTACCCCACCTCCAATAGAAATCGTTTGCTTCAACTTCTTTTGCATCATTTTAAATTTCGATTGGGAACCGTTTAACCTGCACTCGCCCCCATAAAATACGTTCTGGAGTCATTGTTTGTCGTTAGTATAATTTAACAAGAGATTTGATAAATCCGGGGGAGGGGCTCAGTAGTCGGCGCGACAGCATGCACCTCCCCTTACCATCCTTGCTTCTTTGATCATCCTCGATCCTCATTCCCCCAAAATTGAAGAAAATTTCACTCTTTTAAAACAAATTTGTTACAATTCAATTGCGCAAACAGTGCCTCTTCTTCTTAGTTCTTTAAAGAAACACCATTGCTCAGCCATTCAGGTGTTTTCCATCATTTTATAGCCATTCATCTCATCGGAAACCACTTTAATGGTCGGATGATTAGGGATGATTTCAACTCCATCCAACCGCTGCAGAAAGATATATTTTGAATTAGTTCCTCGAAAATTGTATACTTCTTTCCTCTTCTCTTTAGTTCTCCTTCCCTTTTACTTTTCTCTCTCTTTATTCACGTTCACTTTTTCCCAGCAAGAGGCCCTAGGCCCGCCGTTTATCCACGCCCGGTCCTTGATGAACCCAGGTGGCTTCCTGACCCAGAAACGTCACAATTTAGAGTTTGGAAATAGGTGAGATCATTTGTTACGGGGAAAGCCCTCACTAAAGAGCTTTCAAGGTGCATCAAACTCGGGGTCCTCCCCCAGAAGTTTGAAAATTTAGAAGTCTTTATGTGTGATTCCCCGGGCCCTGGAGAGTGTTGGATTCAAAATTTGTAGGCCTAAAATGATTTTTTAGCATTTTCAGCAACAATAAAAAGGGAAGAGTAATCATTTGGAAACAGAATAGGCTACCTGAAAAAGAAGAAAACTTGGACACACCAAATATTTCGTCAGCTATAAAAATAGGAAGGGAGGGGGGAGGGGGGGGGTTCGGGCTAGTGGAGTGCCTAACAGCATCCCAGCAAAGCTGAAGGTGCGTCTGCGGCTGGGGTACTGGGGTCGTCCCCTGCGAAAATATGGAAAGAATGATCTCATGATTTTCCAGGTTTTGACCTTGAAATTCATATAATCTTCGTTCATTTGCATACTTACCTGCTTGTGATGTGTTAGATCTATGTGAGAGAACAATGTGCAGTGGGGGAGAGCGGGGCTAGTTGTGACACGGGAGGGCAAGTTGTTACAGTCGTGATAGCTGCAATTCAAATAGAGGGAGCGCCCTTGATCTATCATTACGAACGTCCTAACAAACAACCTGGAAGCTGAACAATTCACCACCCCGTTAGAAAGATATGATGAACTTTGTTTTTTTCACAGTTCTAAACTTTTTTTATGCCTTGGACATATTGTATGCTGGCACTGTGTTGAAGGGTCAGATTCTGTATATTACTTTTTGTATGAAAAGATGATTTATTTTGTTCAATATCAACACAAAATCACATCACATGTAAGCCTAACTTTTATCCTACCACTGTTTCTTCTAACAAAATATTTATGGGGCTAGTTGTTACACCATTTACTGTAACAACTTACCCCGTATATGAACACTTTGCAATTAGCCTATATGTAAACATAGACTAGGTCGTGTAATATGTGGATCTAAAATAAATCATTTATAGACCACATATGAATGGCCAACTTCACTTTCTATCCTTAAGTTGTAATTTAAAGGAAATACATGCTGTATCAAATAACCCCATAACCTTTCAGTGTGTCACATTTTACTCCATGGTGTGTAACAACTTTCCCCGTATATGGGGTGCATTGTTACAAAAAATTAGGTGTATTTAATTAATTGTAACTAATTAACGAATGCCTGTTTCAAAATATTTGACCCTGTCAACGGTAAGGTACTAGCTCCCCACAGCTCCCCACATCGAATATAAATTTGTATCATTATCTCTTCTTTTTAAGTACTTATAGCCAAAAATACGAAAATTGTCACAACCAGCCCCGTTCTTCACTGATGAACAACACAAATTAATTGACTAATGAAGATACATATCCACGATTGTGATACGCTTAAAAAGAGTAGTGAGTTGATACTAGGAAATCTCTGCAACGAGCATGCTAACTGTCAGGCGAAGCTGCCTTTATGAGAAAAAAATCTGTTTGTCCATTTGATTTCTTTTATGCCAAGTTGAAAAGATAAAAGTTGTTAATACTTCTTTCTCCATTTTGAGAAAATATCGAGACTTCTGAATTACCAAAACACTGAGTCGTGATCAGTTTGTCGATTGTCGTTTTACATCATTTTACATTGTTCTGAGGAAATTTCAAAATTGTAGACAGGAAGAAACAACCATCTTCAACAACCAACTATTTGAACATAAGCATATTTGGACATAAGGGGGCCTGGGATGGCTATAAAGCCCCCAGTCAAAAATAAACGGGACGGAACTTATGCTCCCCCCACGATTCAAGGACGAAAAGCCCTAATTTGTTCCTTCTGTAAAAATGTTAAAACAATGACAAAAACAAGATATCCTTCCAAATTGCAGTTTAGAACCCTCAAATATTAAAAAATTTCCAAACGAGGAGGGGAATCTCCCTCACCTTAGACCCTTACCTGAGACCCCTCCCCCAGGACGGTGGTCCGTAACAACGGGCAAGCCATACATTAAATTTTCTGGCACAAGTGCTACAGCCCCTCCCCCTCCTGGGGAGTGGTCCCGTCCGCTTATGCAAGCTGCCCTGCAGGAAGTATATGGCCTAATCAGACCACCCTCCACGAAGGATGCGTGCGAAGGCGCCGAAACAATCATATTTATGAATACTCTTTAGCATGTTTTAAAAAAAATACGGTATATTCTTTTCCTCCAATTCCTCTCCTTCTCTTACCCTTGAGTCAAAAGGTATCTTGAAGACCCACTCTTGACTTTTGCACTCAGGAAACGTCACATCGCCCCCTCCCCAGGGCCGCCGACAAGGGGGGGACAGGGGGAGCAAATGTCCCGCGGCCCGGGGAAATTTGGGGGGCCCGGGAAAATTGGTCATAAAATGAATTGTATCATATCAAATTATTTCCTCGTGAACACCATACTTACTTTGGTGAGATGGAGCCCGCATTTAAATTCTGTACCGGGGCCCGGGTCGGCTGTCGGCAGGTCTGCCAATCCCCGTCTATGTTTATAGGCTTTTCCAGATTTGTGTACCATTTCCATTCAAATTTTTTAGCTAGGAGAGCTTTTATTATAATAGGGCACTGGTTGCTGCTTTGACACTAGACTTGGCCAAGTCTCTCTGGTGTCATCTTTTCTCTCTGCATAGCGTGTGCACTGTGCCGTTCTTTTGATTAACACGCCCTCTATCGGCTGCTTATTAGGTATTGCTTCACACCAATAAGCAGCCGATAGAGGGCGTGTTAATCAAAAGATCGGCAAAGTGCACACGCTATGCAGAGAGAAAAGATGACACCAGAGAGACTTGGCCAAGTCTACTTTGAAACCGCTCAAAAATTCAAAAGTTCCGCCGCAGAAAGATATAAATACCAGGATGGCACCAGGATTTGCCCGTCATGGAGCTCCTCGATGGGGGACCAGCAACCCGAAGCCCCGACAAAAGCGACCGATTGCCCATAGCCTAGGATGTGTCACGAGTGGGGTATATGGAGACTCACAATGAGGGTCAAAAATTAACGACAGTTCTGTAAGGTTGCTCCCAATGGTTTATTCGGGTACCATAAACCCATAAAAAAAACCTACAAAACAAAACAAAGAAATACATTTCAATATCCTCCTACAAATACATTATACACACACAATATAGATAAAATCGATGATCATCTTCATTTAAGGAACTCGCATTTCCAATTTCTGTTAACCTTACTCCTTTAAAAGATAGACAAATTGACTCCAATAAAATGTATTCTTCACCCACATTTACATTCTTTTATACAACGAATTTTTCTCCCTTAAATTTTGTATACAATATCTGAATTTGAATTGAATAATATCATTTCTTAGGTGGTACAATCTCTCTCTTTGTTAGTAGCCGCAAATACACTTGAAATTAACGAACTGACTATTAAATGGATTATAAATTATTAGCATAGCATAGCAGGATTCTAACTGTAGGCTAAAAGCCTGTAGTAGATCTTGACAGGAAACAGTGTGCAACAGGGTGAACCACTACTCCAATCCAACATAAAACTTTCTTTCACCATAAAATCTGTTCTTAAAAGTGTTCAAGGATGGAGCACTAATAACTGAATCAGGAAGATTGTTCCAAGTGTTTGTGACTCTCAAGCTGAAAAACCTTAATCTAACATTGGTCTTGCAGTGTTGCTTGCTGATTTTCAAACTGTGGCCTCGTGTTGTACTTGATCTGTTAATATGAAGTAATTGCTCAGTGCAGTAATAATTATGGGTATACTTATAAACTTCTATCAGGTCACCGCGTAGTCTTCTGTATGTTAAACTGGGAAGGTTCAGCTTCTTAAGTCTATCCACATAACTATAGTTCCTTAAATTTGATACCAATTTTGTTGCTCTCCTTTGTACATTTTCAATGAGGATAATGTCTTTTTTATACCATGGAGCCCAAATAACATTTCCACATTCGAGATGAGGTCTAACAAGACTAGAGAATAATATGCGAAACATATCACAGTCCATAAACGTAAAGGTATGTCTTATCATTCCAACAATTCTATTTGCTTTATTGACTACCACCTCAGCATGTGATCTAAACATAAGATCGTTGTCCATGTAAACACCCACATCCTTTTCACACTTTGTGCTTTCCAGGTTGATAGATTTGTTGTTAGTTTCACTCATTGTGTAACCTTGACATGCATTACGTGAACCCAGGTGCATAACTTTACATTTGCTGACATTGAAACGAAGTTGCCACTGATCAGCCCAGTTTTGTAAGTTATCAAGATCTAATTGGAGTTTTCAACTGGAGTAAAAATCTTTGCGTCATCTGCAAACATCCTTATGAAACTTTGTACCATATCAGGCATGTCGTTAACATAACAGATAAAAAGCACAGGTCCTAACACACTACCCTGTGGTATACCACTACTAACAGATGTCCAGTCAGAGAAAGATCCATTAATAGCTACTCTCTGTCTTCGATTGCTAAGGAAGTCCGTAATCCAGCTTAAAATATTTCCACCAATACCGTAACCCTTTAGTTTCTTTAACAATCTATGGTGTGGTACAGAATCAAAAGCTTTGGCAAAGTCAAGCTAAATTGCATCCATCGGCACTCCATCTTGATATTTAGTCCAAATATTAACAGTATCTAATAGCTGGGTCATACAAGAGCGACCTTTAATAAATCCATGCTGGGATGGTGACAAATGTGGCGTGAGATGAACAATAAGGTGGTCTCTGATTATACTTTCCAACATCTTACAAGCAATGGATGTCAAACTAACCGGACGATAATTCCCACACTGAGATCTGTCTCCTTTCTTAAAAATAGGTATTACGTGTCCATCCTTCCACTGCTTAGGAACAGCTCCTTTTCTTAAACAATTTTGAAACAAGATCGTGAACGGTTTCTTTAGTTCGTTGCTCGCTTCTTTAAGTAGCCTTGGATGCAAACCATCTGGTCCTGGGGATTTATTGACATTTAAACTTTCTAGTTTATTAAAAACAGTCTCCTCATTGATTGTGATTGTCTCAAGCACAGTATCAGTGGGCCTGTCATCAAAAGCAGGTATGTTTGTAAGGTTTTCCTGTGTATAAGGGCATCTGCTTTGTCTACATCACCTGCAGTAACTGTTCCATCTGACTTCATCAAATTTCCAATATAAGAACGTGTTTTTAAACTAGAATTGGCATATTGATAAAAAGCTTTTGGGTTAGTCTTAGACTCTGCGGCTATGTTCCTTTCGTAATCACGTTTGGCTTTTCTAATTTCCCATTTAGCCTGGTTCCTTGCCCTTACATACTCCAGGTAAGCAGCATTATTACTTCTGGAAGAATAAGTATTATTATGGTCATTTAAAGATGAAATAAATCTTTGGTAAAGCTTGTTTTTCACCTTAACCTTTTCTAAGGCAGTAGAGTTCATCCAACCTGGTCTTGTTCTCCTCCCTGGAGTACTAAATTTCCTGACTGGAATATGGCGCCTTGTTACCTCCTGCAATATAGCTTGGATAGTGTCAAAAGCATCATCTATATCTTTACCACCTAACTCTGCCTCCCAATCAATTTCATATAACTTTTTGTCTTATTTGAAAGCAGTCCCCACGATTGTAATTGAGCTTGTCCTGGTGAGGAGAGCCTTGATGATAATAACACTTATAGGTAAAACTTAGTCCGCTGTGGTGACTCTTCCCTAGGCTAAGAAACTCTACTTTATCAATCATATCCTCTTCATTAGTGAAAATAAGATCCAGAACGTTTGCTTGCTGATCTCCTCTATGGTGCGTTGCTTCTGTAACATGCTGATAGAGGTAACAGTCTCTGATACTTTCCAAAAATAATGAAGACATATGCCTGCAATCTTTTGAAGATAAGCAATTTCCCCAGTCTATTTCTGGGTAGTTAAAGTCACCCGCTATAAGGATATGAGAAAAACATTTACGACTAACTCCTTGAGTAATCTCATGGTTGAGTTTCAAATTTTGCTCATCAGTACTGTTTGGTGATCTATAAATACATCCTAATAGTAATTTATCGCTACCAGTAAGTTCAAACTCTATCCAGATAACTTCAATGTCCTTTGAATCGCTTGTGAACTTTCTCAGTTGGTGGCAAGTTAGCGTCTCCTTGACATAAACACACACTCCTCTCTTAGGATCATCGTTAGTAAATAACTGGTAGCCAGAAATACCTAATTCAGATACTTGAACACTAAATCTAGATGCTTTTGGAAGTGATTCAGTAATAAAAATAATGTCTGGGTTGATTCTGTTAACAGTCAACTCAAGCTCACCACGTTTGTTTAAAAGAGAATCAGCATTATAATACAAACAAAAGAAACCAAAACAGTTGTTATGTACATGACTATTTACAAGGTAAGTTCTTTCTAGATTTTGTTGTTGTCTAAAGCTGTTCTTTCCCTCTCTCGTACTTTGCGTACTCTCTTTTCTTGCCTGAGGCGCCGTTCCATTTGTGTTAGGTCCTTGGAAATGAAAATACTTCTCAGATGGCCAATTTCTTTCAAGTTTTTTGCCTTTTTCAAAATGTCTTTTTTCAAAGCAGTATCGGGGACTTCTACACGGAGGGGCCTGGGTTTATCTTGACCTATTTTCCCTAAAATTATTAATACACCATTCTCTCTAGCCTGTGATTCCCAAGAGTTAGGGCTAGGGTCACTACTATAACGGCTACACTAAATCAACTTCTTCAAACTTCAGACAAACTATACAATTAAAAACCATCAGCTCACACCGTCCAATTCTTTGGCTGCATATTTCAGACCCAGAGGAAGTCTACAAAACAAAAAAAGATAAAATATACTTACAACTCAAGACCTTTCTTGAATTGGTTTTCCCAGAATTCAGATCAGTAACAATAATCGTGATACAGTTAACGATGGACGACTCTCTTTAGTCGAGAAAAATTAGCTTGCTCTCTTTAGCAAGACAATGATAAACTTGCTCTCTTTAGCAAAGTTTTCGAAGACTCACTGCTCTCTATAGCAGCGGAGAAACTGTCCTCTCTTCAACAGAATCGGTCGTTTTTTCACTCTCCGTCGCAGACAATGCAATCTACTTACTATTTCCAAAACGCTTTTTATCACACACCTTATTTCCACCTGTTTTTCTCTTACGCTTTTTTAACCCCCAGTCCTAGGTATACAAATCAAATTCCCTTTCCTATGCCCAAACATTATTGACAAGCTTAGTTTCTTTGATAGGCAAAGTACCTTTCAACCTTTGGCTCCCAGCCAAGCGTGGCCAATGCTTCCTTGATACAATTGCTATACTCCTTACAAAGCTAATGCAAGAATCACGTGGGGTGAACCTAAATAATTTTGCGTCCTTCTCCGTGACAGGATGTCGAACGTAAAATTTTCGGCATCCAAAGCGCGCAGCAAAATTTCTGGCTTCTATTTACAACAATTCATAAATTTGGAGTTTTATTGAAGAAAATTTGAAAGAATTGGAATGGGGGGGGGGGATTTGAAAAATTTGGATTTTAATTGAAGGGAACTTGAAAAATTTGTTTTTGTTTTGTTTTTGTTTTGTTTTGTTTGTTTGTTTGTTTTTTTTTTTGAGGAATTTTGGAAATTTGGGTTTTTAATGAAGAATCTGCCCTTTCTATAAGAGGAAAATCAAGCAGATTATCGGGACGACTGACTGTCGTCGAGCGAGTGCCTAAAGTATCTTCAATTTTCTTTCTTTCTACATTTAATTAAGTACTTCCAATCTTTTGCTATGTACAATACGAATACCAAAATACAAGCACATCCTTTTTGCATCGTATTCAACTCAGCAGTCTAGTCTGGAGTTGCTGTATCCCACCCAAGACAAGTCGGGTCAATTCTAATTCCAGTGGCCCTAATTCCAGGCCAATTCAGTGGTAACGCCAGGATTTGCTCAGTGGCGTAGCTAGAGGGGGCAGGGGGCAATTCATTTGAACACTTACAACACTTATGTTTTTAAGCAGAATTACACATCGAAAGGTGAACGTGAAAATCAAAAGTCGGTCTCAAATTGCCCGGAAAGCAAAAAAAAAAAAAAAAAAAAAAGGTCCCCAGATAATAAATGATCTGTTGACCTGTCGGAAATTTTTTGCTTTTGCACCCCCCTCCCCACAAAAATATCTAGCTACGCCACTGGATTTGCTCGACACTGGGGTTCAAGCTCCCCGACAGGGGTTACAGTAATAAGAAATCCCGACAAAGACGATGGGTTGCCAACAGGATACAGAATGCAACGCACCGTTCTTGGCACCAGTAGTGTTCCGAAAAATTTGGGGGTTGCATTAAGATAGTTGGGGGTTTTATTGAGGAAAAGTGGAAAAATTGGGGTTTTTTATTGAAGAATCTGTCCTCCTTAAGAGCAAACCAACTGAAGAAATTCGTCGGGACAACTGGTCGTATGGGATAGCATACTTACTCGTACTCATTAAGGCTCCCCGACGAAATTGGAAACTGAGTCACGGACAGGAGGTGGGTCAGCCTTAATTCTCAGACTGGGGGCCATGTCTCCCTTTCCTCAACCACCTGTCGCCTCCATTGGTCCTCGGAGTACACCTCCTTCCCCCTGAGTCCGAGCCACTTCCGATTCCAGTAACCCCAATTCCTAGTCTGGCCGGAATAATTCTCGTAAAAGAAGGCCACTGTTAATCTTGTATCGACGAAGATTGTTAAAATGTTTTAACCTACTACAAGTAAGTATTTTTAACGGTGCTCAATTTCAGTTGGAAATTGCTGACAGGGTCTAGCTAGGGTCATATGTTTGGGGGTGTAAAGGTCCAAAACTCCGACTAGCTGGATGTTTTTATCTCATCGCTCCGTGAGGAGGATGAGATATTGTAGTCACTTGACCTGTTGGGCTATATTCGGCAATGCCAGCAGAAATAACAACCGTTGCCATGGTAACAGTTAATTTTCACAAGTTACTAGTCTAAAGTCCTAACCCATGGTGGGGTACCCAAGGGTGACCAAAAGTCCATAACCGAGGGAGGGGTCAAAACGTGTCCGTGTGTGTGTGTATGGGTGTGTGTGTGTGTCCAATTTTGTTTTCCAAATATCTCCAAAACGGTAATGCCGATTTTCTTCAAATTTGGTGGGAAGGTGCCCTAGGTGAAACCCCAGTTCTACATTGACTCCCGGAAGTAAAGTCAAAGGTCAGAGGTCAAAGGTCAAATTATGTGAAAATCACTCTTTTTATAATAACTCCAAGAAAAAACATCCCATGAACATGAAACTTCACACATATAATAAGAGTGTCTGGTACTACAAAAATATATGGTTGCCATGGCAACCGAGGTCAAAAGTCACGTGATATTCAAAGATATTACAAGCATAGATTCCAAACTTAAAATGGCGCGTTGACTCCTCATTAAGGCCAAAGTATCGGGGCGGAAGTGCTGATCACTGCTCAGTCGTTTTGACAACAAACAGGCAGATGAATGTCTTACAAAAGTATTAATACTTGTTATTTCGGAATGTTGTTGACTGAAGAAGTACTACGTCTCAATAAATTCCACTTAAACAAGAATAACTTATTTCTTCAACGCGGCATTCCACGTATTTACACTTGAAAAAGAACGCACAATGACTGGCATTGCAAGTTCATGGACATTCATTGGTCGGTTTCTATGGTATCTTCAAGTGACGCACTTTTATATGCGCGTTCAATTACTTACGCGCTCACAACGGGAAAGCAACTAGCGCGTTTGTTTCCAGAGCGCGCAGAACTGTGCGTCAAGTGTTCCGGAAAATACACAGAGAAATGTATTCTGCGCGTATAGAACGCGTTGTAAAAGTGCACGCACGCTAACCTCTTTTAACAATGGAATTTTCTGTGACGCGTTCTTATTTTTGTACGCAGATCGCGGAATATAACGGCGCGCATGTCAAATCCACACTTCCGCCCCGATATATGCGCCTCCTTGAGGAGTCAGTGAGCGTAACAGTGTAGGCATAGGAGTTTGGAATCTATGCTTATAATATCTTTGGTGATATTAACATTTTAAACGAAAAAAGTGTGCCATGAACTCCTCCTTGTGGGCCTGACCGATTCTTTTGAAATTTGGTGGGTAGGTACCCCAGAGTGTAAACTTGTGTCTCCGTGACTTTCGGCAGAAAAGGTCAAAGGTCAGAGGTCAAAGTCAATTTTTGGGAAAATTCACGGTTTTTTAGTATTTTTAGTATAATTCCAGAAGGAAACATTCCACATACATGAAATTTTGCACATATGATGAACGTGTCTAATGCTACCAAAATATATGGTTGCCATGGCAACCAAGGTCAAAGATTAATTTTTGTAAGAAATCACATTTTTTTTTAGTATTTTTAGTATAATTCCAGAAGGAAACATTCCACATACACAAAACTTCACACATATGATGAACTTGTCGAATACTACCAAAATCTATGGTTGTCATGGCAACCAAGGTCAAAGGTCAATTTTTGTGAGAAATCACATTTTTTTAGTATTTTTAGTATAATTCCAGAAGGAAACATTCCACGTACACAAAACTTCACACATATGATGAACTTGTCGAATACTACCAAAATCTATGGTTGTCATGGCAACCAAGGTCAAAGGTCAATTTTTGTGAGAAATCACATTTTTTTTTAGTATTTGAAGTATAATTCCAGAAGGAAACATTCCACATACATGAAATTTCGCACATATGATGAACGTGTCTAATGCTACCAAAATATATGGTTGTCATGGCAACCAAGGTCGAAGATCAATTTTTGTGAGAAATCACATTTTTTTAGCGTTTCTGTACACAAAGACATAACATTGATGATAGCAACGTAAATCAACAGTACACAGTGTAGACGCGCTTGTTACTAGTACTGACCAAAAATATTACAGGCCTAAGCATAGATTCCAAACTACTATACCTACACTGTTACGTTCAGTGAACTCTCGTGTAGACGCAAATATTGAAGTGTGAATTTGACATGCGCGCCGTTCTTTTTGGCGATCTGCGTAGCCGCGGGAAATAAGAACGCGTACGTTACAGAAATTTCATTGTTAAAAGAGGTTAGCGTGCGTGTCTTTTTACAACGCGTTCTATACGTGCGGAATACATTTTTTCTCTGTGTATTATCCGAAGTACTTGACACACACTTCTGCGCTCTTGGGAAGCAAACGCGCTAGTTGATTTCCCGTTGTGAGGGCGTAAGAAATTAAACGCGCATATAAAAGTGCGTTACTTAAAGATATAGGAACTGACTAATGAATGTAGGCGAATAAGTGTATGAACTTTAAACCAGTCATTGTGCGTTCATGTTCAAGTGTACTTATTTGTAATGCTGTCAGGAAGAATTAAACTTCTTGTAAGTAGAATTTAGTGTTGAGGAATGAATACTTCTTACATTACAAAGTTCCAAAATAGTATTAATACTCTTGTAAGACATTTATTTCCCCGTAGCCTGTGCTTTTTTAAAACTGCTGAACAGTGATCAGCACTTCCGCCCCATATTTTGGGCTCCATGGGGAGTCAACACGCCATCCTAAATTTGGAATCTATGCTTGTAATATTTTTGGTACTGACTGTCCATTCCAATGATGTGCATGCTAACACGAGCAAGCATGCACATCGTATTATGTGCACATATTTTCTGTATGGCGCAATGAAGGCGTTCTTCTTGCACAACAACAAAAGGGCGCATGAAGGGAAACTAGTACGCGTGCAGACGCCTCAAACATGGTCACACTGACATGTATGTTGATCCTACACATAGATCAGTGCGCTAAAGGGGCGGTAGTCCCCTCCCACAAAGCCTCCGAAGGCCTTTGTCGGAAATTTTTAGTCTCTGTCCAGGGAGCTGTCATTTAGAAGGAGATAAAACGGCAGCTCTCCCCTTTGTCCGCGCCCAGTCGCAGCCAAGGTCACTTGCTTTGTATAGCACTTGAAGATACAATGGGTTTTAGAGCTGTTGTTAGTATTTAACAAAAGGTTCATGTCGTCTGCTACGTTGAAAAGACATGTCAACAAATTTTATCTATATGCTATAGCATAAAAAAAATTATGGAGGCCAATATATCGGGGCGGAAGTGCTGATCACTGCTGAGTCGTTTTGAAAACATACAGGCAAATGAATGTCTTACAAAAGTCTTAATACTTGTTATTTCGGAATGTTGTTGACTGAAGAAGTACTACGTCCCCATTAATTCCACTTAAACAAGAATAACTTATTTCTTCAACGCGGTATTCCACGTATTTAGACTTGAGCATGAACGCACAATGACTGGTATTGCAAGTTCATGGACATTCATTGGTCAGTTTCTATGGTATCTTCAAGTGACGCACTTTTATATGCACGTTCAATATACTAACGCGCTCACAACGGGAAAGCAAGTAGCGAGTTTGTTTCCAGAGCGCGCAGAACTGTGCGTCAAATATTCCGTATAATGCACAGAGAAATTTATTCTGCGCGTAAAGAACGCGTTGTAAAAGTGCACCGGCGCTAACCTCTTTTGAACAATGGAATTTTTTTCTGTGACGCGTTCTTATTTTTGTACGCAGATCGCGGAATATAACGGCGCGCATTTTAAATTAACACTTCCGCCCCGATATTTGCGTCTCCACGAGGAGTCACTGAGCGTAACAGTGTAGGTATAGGAGTTTGGAATCTATGCTTATAATATCTTTGATTTGTAACAAATCGTACACGCGCGCGTAAGTCTACTACACGTGCGGAGAAATCTACGTCGTGAGTGCACGTTTCAGACGTGTGCTTCATTGTTTTCGCCCAAAATGACGTCAGTGTGATGTTTATGCATAAGGACTATTATAAGTATAGATGCCAAAGTCCTATACCTACACTGTTACGGAGATTGAATCCTCATGGAGACGCAAATATGGGAGTGGAAGTGTGGATTTGACATATATACCCGCTTTTTTATTCGGTGATGTGCGTATAATAATAGGTATGTACAGGAAATTTCATTCCTAAAATAGCGTGGCTTGTGTGAGCGTAGCGTACGCGCAGGATAACGTTCTCTGTGTTTTATGCGGAACACTTGGCTTGACACTTTTGCGCGCTCGGAAACAAACGTGCTAGTTGATTTCCCGTTGTGAGTGCGTAAGATATTAAAGGCTCATTTAAAAGTGCGTTACCTGAAGATTCAATAAAAACTGGCCAATAAATAAGCCCATGAACTGAGCTTCAAACGTGCCATCGTGCGTACATTTTCAATTGCACTTAATGCAATGCAAAAGGCCGCAAGGAAGAAATAACAATCTTCCTTTAAGTGAAATCTATTGAGGAGTGATACTCCTTAAATTTACAATGTTTCAAAATAACAAGTGTTCATACTTTTGTAAGACATCTGTCTGTTTGCTTTCAAAACGACTGAACAGAGCATGATCCGCACTTCCGGCCCGATATTGTGGCTCCATGGGGAGTCAACGTGCCATTTTAAGTTTGGAATCTACGTTTATGACATCTTTGTATCTTTCCATTTAGCGCACACCCTATTTACAATTAGGGCTGTAGGCCAATGGAGTTTTAGATTCGTATTCTTGGGGTTGGATTTACTTGTAAACCCAAAGGTAATAATAAGTAAGGGTACTTATCGTTTTTGTCACACATTAGTACATTTGCGTCAGATACTGTGATGTGTAGCCATTTCATTAAGTTGCTAAGGCAATCCATGTACTAGACGCAGTGCAATGATGTGGATGAGAGCTAATGCGTGATTGTGCGAATTAAAGCATTAGAGGCCGAAGAGGCGTTAAAGACATGCTACAGGTGTAGGGCGCGTTACCATGCCCACACTGCTCAGTGTTATATTATTTCTGAAGGTGACCTACATAACGTGACCTCCCATTCGGGTTCAATTTCGCACGGTATAGATAGTTCTCACGTGACGTCACAGGAGCTTTTCACGTGTATTATTTCAGCCATGTCTGAGGGCAACCCCGGCATGTGTGTACAGGCTTGCCCTCAGACATGGCGGTTGCTAACCCCTAGATGTGACGTCACTGAGGACTATCTATATTCCACACTTAGAGCAGGATATATATTGCTCTGTGATTCCACCACGGACTTCTTATATACATGGACAGAGCATATTGCACTAACGTCCTATGGGTAAATTGTCTCCACCGTACGTACACGAATAGGCTTACCAATATGGCTGCCTGCTATAGTCTTGTGTGTAAAAGTTTGGACTTGCTCAAGTGGCTCGGTATCGACAAATTGTGTGAGAAACTTGTAATATTTTCGAAAGAATGCAAGCTCAGGTCAAATTCAACAAATAGAATGGAGAACTGTGATATCGTTCTTCCATTCATACTGATATTTTGTCTGAAATGTTGCAGATTCATCGTCAAATTGGGCAAATGGTAGTAGCCCAGCGGCCATCTTGGTTAGCCTAAATTTGTTCGAACGGTGGCGACCGTATTGATTGCGTAATCCTCTGTCCATGTATTGAAGTCCGTGGATTCCACCTAAGAGTATTTATTGACTAGAGACCAAGGTCAAAATGGCGGAACGTCCGACCATGGAGGCCACAGAAGGTACGAATTTGCAGTGTCTCGACCAACCAATCGTTTCATCCTTGTGTATACTTTCTCTAACACTCGTGCTATTTATAGGGCTTGCCTGCGTATGCTGTGCACAGAATAGACGGGTTGGGAAATTAGATTTTGCTGTACCATTGTACTACCACAGATCAAGGCCAAGGATATCTGCGCACGGACACGAAGGCTTTGAGAAACTGTTTTTTGTCTTTCACAAGTTTCCGTCATACTGTCCAACCCTTTTGGTCCTAGTTAAGGAGATTTACTTTGAAAAGAACTTTTCCTGTAAAGAAAATTCTCTTTGATCCGTGATTGATGTCTAGAGAACCATAGTTTAACACTGGAAAATTGTGCGTGATTACACAAAATATCTGTCTTGCACATGCAGTCTCTGTTGTGGTACACTTTCCTCCCCAGCATGCATTGTAGCCCGAAGTTTCCCAACTCGTCTATTAACCTCAACATACGCCGTATCGCGTCTCATAATCATACAGAAATATAGGCGCTTTTGAAATACAGCGCTTTAGTGCGCGCACAAACTTTATCAGGTTGTCTACAGAGCGTCGACCGGCTGTACATAGCCAGTGTTATGTGTAGCGCGTCGACGCGCTGTAGCAGGATAATGTTTGTGTGTGCACACTCGCGCGTCCTTAACAAAACAAAAATACGCGTGTCTATGAAAACTGAAGTACGCGCTCACGAGCGCGCTCTGTTTTGCCACTTATAGCCTACATACAAGTCATAGCAATAGTTGCGTTTGCGTTCAAATTTGCTCGGCGTATAGTTTGATCTTACAAGCAGTTGTCTACTCAGTCAGTGTAAAATTCTGTATGTTTGGCGTTTTAGATATTTAGCCTAGGATTTGTAGTTCAAGGAGACACGCAAAGGTAAGTGCCTATTATCTATTCCAGTGTATATTATCCATGACAGACGACTTTCATTCGTTATCGTCGCCTAGGGTTTTGTAGTAAATCCTGTTGCTAAGGTAACGTTTTGTTATCTAAGCGTTACATTAGCGCTGTATGCGTTAGTAATGTGTCAAACATAGACAGAAGTTGACGTTAAGGATTGCACAGTCTATGCGTAAGCGAGGCGGCTCAGTAGGCAACTCGGTATCTCTTACCTTCGCTTTGCGACTCTGAAAGTTGAAAATAAATCTCAGATATAGGCGACATGCCACTAATTTGCAGCTCTCCAACTATTACATAATCAAACTAAAGGTAAAATAGTGCTCCTACAGCAACAAAAGTACTGCTGTTCATTTACTCTTCGGGAATTGCGAGGGAGAATATACCTCTTCTTAAGTTACGAAAAGCACTAAAATGTTTCGCCCACTAGATGCGCACAGCGCAACGACTGATCGTCGGAGACTAAACCATTTTGTACCTTACTCTTGCTTTCATTTTCAAATTGGCCAAAATGTTGTACAGGGCATGTATTAGACCTTGGTCTCTAGTCAATAAATACTCTTTTAGGCCTCATTCACACGATACGATTTTTTCACGCGATCTGTCGTACGCAACCATCGCGTGCAACAAATCGTTTCGTGTGAATGGATTTTCACGCAATATTTCATCGCGCACGACTTGTCGCGCCAAGTTAAGCAAAATTCGTGGCCCACAAAGTTGTTGCGTGTGAACGACTTGTCTTTGGTTGCGCGCGACTTTGTAAGTATTTCAAGAGATCGTTCCAAGTTCACCATTTCTGCGTTCAAACGATACGACAAAGGTGCGCGATTTTATTCACTGTGATGCAATGGATGTCGAAAAAGTCGTCGTATGAGCGAGTGTATTTATAGGTCTAGCCTCACATTAATGAACAGTCTTTTGTTTTTCTTTAAACTTTACAACCAATTTTCTCCTCAACAATCCCATGTTATCGGTATGTGATTGCATGCGAGGCATGAGAAAATTACAAACTTTACATTCCCCATGGAGAAGTACTATCCCATTTAACTTCAAGGTCAACACAACAGACTGCAAAAAATGAAGGAAACAAAGCATTCCTTATCAATGTGTTGCGTGTTGCGTGTGAACGACTTGTCTTTGGTTGCGCGCGACTTTGTAAGTATTTCAAGAGATCGTTCCAAGTTCACCATTTCTGCGTTCAAACGATACGACAAAGGTGCGCGATTTTATTCACTGTGATGCAATGGATGTCGAAAAAGTCGTCGTATGAGCGAGTGTATTTATAGGTCTAGCCTCACATTAATGAACAGTCTTTTGTTTTTCTTTAAACTTTACAACCAATTTTCTCCTCAACAATCCCATGTTATCGGTATGTGATTGCATGCGAGGCATGAGAAAATTACAAACTTTACATTCCCCATGGAGAAGTACTATCCCATTTAACTTCAAGGTCAACACAGCAGACTGCAAAAAATGAAGGAAACAAAGCATTCCTTATCAATGTGAGGAAATTATATAACCTTTACTTGCAAGAGCGTAGATCCATCTCCAAAGGTGGGGGGGGGGGGGGGGACTTTTCACCATTTGTGAATTGCCGTCCCGGGGGAAGGGTCTTAGGGGAGGGGGTGTCCCCCTCCATTTTGAAAAAAAGGAAATTTGAAGGTGTCTATATGGCAAATGGTGCCATATGTGGGAGCAATTTAGCTTTTAAAATGTAGTGTCAATTCGTAATCTATGTTATATTATTAAAAAAGTGGGGGGACTTTTTGGAGGTGTCCCCCCTTCCAAAAAAGTGAAGGGGACGCGTCCCCCGTCCCCCCATGATCCACGCCCATGTTTACTTGTTTCAAGCTCACTTTGGGTCACAAATGTAATAACTTCATTTGCTAATATCTCGAGTAATACACGTCCGGTTTGAATGGAAGTTTTACCAAATTGCGTACATTTAGTTCCTCGATTTTTTACTTATGAAAATTAATTTTTTGCTTAGACCCTTCCCACATTTCCTGAAAAGAGCCCAAGTGCACTTCCTGTCGAAATTTCGAGCCTTCTACGCTGGCAAGGAAGACTCCGCCCGTACAAGTTGAACCCCTTCCCCTTTTTAAAGTCCTGGACTTGCAACTGATGTGAACACTTCAGTCAAAATAAATTTTAGCGATGCTTTTTGTTATATTTTGAAAAAGAGAAATAAATATTAAAGCCTGGCTCATATTGAAAAGGGTGAACTGGTTCAAAAACCATTGCTTTATAGTGAATAACCAATTCAAATCTGATACTAGTCAATGCCCGAAAGTGACGTAAGTCTTCAAAAAATCGTAAGTTTGGCCTAATCTCCCCATAAACTTAACCCACTCTCAATTTAAACCATTATTTTGGGTCATTTATTCTAGGTTTAAGCCTAGGCCTAAATGGCTTTTCAAACCCCAAATTTGGCAAATTCTCACCAAAAACTTAATCCTTACCAACGTCACTAGTATTCACTTGGGCACTGATTCTAAATTATAGCTTTGAAACTTGTCATAACAGGGTCTTTGTCAAAATTACTACTCCTCTCTTTCCTACTTTCATCAGGTTCAAGAGTGACGCACTCGCCTCCGCAGTGCATACATATATGCTTGCACACTACGCGAGTGGTTTATCCCCTGGGGAATGAGAAACGACTAACTTTATACCACATTATAAGTCAACATGAACACACTTTCAATGTAACATTAGTTAGTTATTGATCTCATATCTTTTTTCGTCCCATTTCTTCTTCTCTCCACTCCTACTTTGACCGACGTCTGTCATTTTGTTTAGCTACTTGTCGTGCTGCCCAAAAATCGCACGCAGTAAGTTCAACAGTGTTCAACTTTCAACGAAAAGGTCGCGCACGACAAAAGTTAAGCAAAAATCCATTCACACGCAACGACAAGATCGCGCACAACTTTTTCAGAAAATCGCACGCAACTTTGTTGCGTGCGATAATTTTCATTCGACTTAAAACATTCATTCACACGCAACGACAAAGTTGCATACGACAAGTCTCACGCAACCAAAATCGCACGCGATCTTGTCGTTGCGTGTGAATGGATTTTTGCTAAACTTTTGTCGTGCGTCCTCCAGTTATACGGCTCAGCACAGTGCCTGTGCTGGCGATGAGATAAGCAACTCCGTGGATTGCCCTCTTGTTTTTTTTTTTTTCAACTGAATGGTGGGGCGTAAGATGCACCATTTTTATGAGCCCTGCTTTTATATACAGCAGTGGGGTCCTTCCCTTGTCACTACATAAAGGGACCGTCCTGGGGAAGGAATCTAAGAATTTTTTTTAATTTAGGGTTGCTTAGATGCAAAACGGTGCTATCTTTGGGATATTTTGGAGCTGATCATAAATGGCTATAGAAAATGTCCATATTAAGTGAATTCTAATTTTTCCGACTGACTAGATGTTTTTCCAACTGAGTGGCAGCGCGTAAAACACACCATGTTTTATGCGCCCTGCGTTTATATACAGCAGTGCGGATGCTTCCTTTGGTACTACATAAAGGGTGTCATCCTCGGGGAAGGGTCTAAAGGGAGGGGGTGTCCCCATCCCCTTTGGGAATTTTTTGTTAATTTAAGGTTGCTTAAATTCAAAATGGTACCATCTTTGGGTAATTTTTGGAGCTGATCATATAGATAGTTCTCACGTGACGTCAAAGGAGCTTTCACGTGTATTATTTCAGCCATGTCTGAGGGCAACCCCGGCATGTGTGTACAGGCTTGCCCTTGGACATGGCCGTTGCTATACCCCTAGCTGTGACGTCACTGAGAACTATCTATATGGCTAGAAAATGTCCACGCATTATTAAGTGAATTCTCATTTTTGCGAATGGCTGGATTTTTTTTCAACTGAGTGGCGGCACGTAAATTGAACCTTTTTTATGCGCCCTGCGTTTGTATACAGCAGTGGGATCCTTCCTTTGTCACTACATAAAGGTGCCATCCTGGGGAGGGGTCTAAGGAGGGCCCCTTTGAGAAATTTCTGTTAAATTAAGGTAATTTAGATGCAAAATGGTGCTATCTTTGGAATATTTTTGGAACTAATCATATATGGCTGGGAAAGGTCCATAATTTAGTGAATTCTAATTTTTGGTTAGGTAAAAGCAGAGAGCCTTTTAGCTACTTTACTGCCTTCTATTCGGGCAAAGCTTTTACGCAAAAATACGTGCATGCAGTCAACAGAAACTTTCTTGGACTATTACGAAAATTTTCCTTTCCTTCATTGTGCATTATAAAAGGGCATCTAAGGCTGGCAGATACCTGTATAGGGCCTCCTGGAAGCTCTGGATCAATTATATAAAATGGGGGCAATGAAATAATGCTTATTGCCTGGCATTCAAATGATAATATAGAGTATGACGCCAAGTACTTTACGTCTTTCGTATTTTTACCAATTTTGAACGAAGATCCAAACGAACAACTTCCCTCAATGGGGAATGGACAGGAGGGAGAGTATAGGTGCAGGAAGGTGTTATTAGACCTCCCTGACAAGTATAACTAGAACAACTGTATTTGCTTGCAAATACATTTCATTGTAGTGCTCGGTACAAGTGGTAGTTTGTTGTCATTCTGGACATTTAAAAGGAAACTTAGTAAGTCCTGCAGAAGGTACAATTGGTGAAAAGGCTGCAAAGTGGAAGCTGCATGGCAGGGCGAACTGGTAGGTCTTTAGGGCCGAACTGGTAAACACATGGGGACGAATTAACTGCCTGTTGGGGTGAACTGGTAGTGGGGTGAAATAACCGTAAACCATCTGAGGAGGGAGGCCAAACCAGGGAGCAGGGGGTCCTGGCCCCCAAATCCCCCCCCCCTTTGGTTACAGGCCTGTTGGCGACCCAGGTGATTTACAATGGCAGATTATGCATATATGACAGTAGTCTACACAGGTAATGTATCTATGCCATTTCTCAAGTGAAAACTGCAGCGCACGGTCCAGCAAATCAAAAGAGCGAACATTCGCTCTGCAGATGGATACGAATTCTCGTCATTTGCTAAATCATGTAACATGCATTGTGATTCGCCTAGTTCGCTAGTAGATGAGACTCTAGGCCAATCACAATGGAAGTTACAAAGGATTTATCGTATGAGAATGCAGTCAGCGTAAGACTAAGAGTGTAAAATAGGCAAAGTGTTGTCATCCTCAGAAATGCCCTGCCGTGTTAGTAAATATATGTAGGCTATAGCCTATGGTCAGCTATTGTATGTAGGATATGTACATATGCTGAGAATACCTGGGCACATTATACTTCACTGTGACGTAACGCAACGCACAGTCCCGTTCCAGGGCTAGCTTAACTTGAATTGGCCGGAGGCTTAAGTTCTAACTTTGAACCTAACTAAATTTTTAATGCAAAAATGCTGACACTGTAACACACCGGCCTGTATCATACAGCACTGTTGGCCTACGTACGTAACTTTAGGCCTAACGTCAGCCTAAGTCTAGGCCTAGGCTATTTACCCTGACACGGGAGTGGATGTTCCTGTAACATTACAACATCATTTAAGCAGTCCTTGAACTTCAGGGCTCAAAATAACCGGCAGCACCGACAGCCATATGGCTGTCGGGCCCTTACTGATGCAGTGATGGCCGTGGTGCCTCGGTCAATGTCCTATGAGATAACATAGACCGACAACCAATTTGCTCATTTTGGCTGTGCCCTTTTTCAAGCTTATTTCGAGCCCTGGAACTTGGTAGTTTTTAAACAGGTCACAAAAATAATATTTTATCAAGTTTCTCCTCGTCATCAAGTCTTTCAACAAAACCTACCTGCAATTCGTAGAATCTAATGAGTAACGTTTGTATCTTTTGGATCTGTATCACAATTTACAGTTCTGTCAGTCTGTGACAGGTTTGTTTTGGTTGCGCAATACGCATTTCTACAAGTTTCCACAACTCAAATTACAATTTCCTGTATAGTTATTTCTTGGAAATTTCAATGAAGCTCTCTGCGAGGGTACCAACAGTTCTGAGATTTGGGTGCTTGTGCGTGTGTGTGTGTGGGGGGGGGAGTTCCACCGGACATCCATTCAGTGCCATCACCAAAGGGGACGGGGTACGTCATCATCATCCAGTGTAGTGCCAACTTTTTAACACTTTAGAAGTACTTTTCAAGTAAATGTCGAATTTCTGACAAAGTGGAAACATTGTTGCTCACTTTCACGGATTAATACTCAATCGTCAAACTTCGATTAAAATTTTCTATTTTCATTATGCATTTAACCTTATCAGTATGTTCAAATGTGATCTGTCTTGTGATAGCATTGTAAACCACTGGCGTGAAAAACATGTACCTCTTGCACTAATACATGGAAGAAATACGTTTTTTGAAGCGGTCTACTTTTCTTTCCATGCAAAGGGAAAACAGTGGTCCGGCGGACATTTGCATATTTGCAAGTCTGCGAGCACTGGATTTCTCCGCGCAGCGAACCTGTTAACTTGAAACGCAGGGAGTTTAGTGTATCGCAAGAGCGAATGGAAAACATGTACCGATCAGGCAAGTAGTTGATCGGGGATGGCATAAATGCCAATATTGTAGCGCGCATGCGCACTACAATAACAAAAGGATGAAGGACTACAAGCCCGTTGTACACCTAGTTTATGCTAGACAAGTTCCCTTGTACGTTTGTGCTTGTGATGTTCATAAGTGATACAACGTGGATTGTGAGTTAGTTAGATGAGGTTTAACGTCCCAGTTTCCAACCAATTGGTTCAAGTCGAGACGACCACGGCCTTTTTTCCAGTTGTGGCTCACTGAGGATCATTAGCGGCTCGCCATAGGGGCACGGGGGGCACTTGCCCCCCCCCAAAAAGTTTGCAAAGCATGGTCTTCAATTTTCAAAAATAAAAATAATAAATAAAAAACGTGTAATTCGAGATGGGTTAGGCCCTCCCTTTTCCTTGAGTGGGCTTAAAATTAAAGGAGTGAATAACTTTCCAATGCAATGCGAAGGTTTAACATTAATTAAGTGCTGTCAAAACGTCATTTTTCGGCGCGCTTCGCGCGCGTTTTCTCAGTTGCGTGTTTGCTACTACCGTATATATACTTCACACATCACAAATGGACCTGCCGTTAGTGCGAGCTAAGGTAATCAAAACAAATGATCACGTTGTAATCTGATTAGCTTAGGCATCATAATGTCATTAGGGAGCTTACGAAACAGGACGGAGTGGCAGTGCGACGGGGGAATCGGCCGACCGTGACCGTCCTCGCACACCGTTCCCGTCCTGTTCTTAACTTTAGTTACGATGCGAAATGGACGGCGACGCGAGGGAGAGCGCGATTGCTAGCATCTCTTCGCTTCCTGGCGATAAACAGTCGTTTTGAGTTTTAGAACAGTGAGTCGAACTTGAAGGTCGGCAACTAGTTGGGCATCAAAGCATTGTTCAATGGAATCCTATTGTTAGATTAGCAGAGTGAGTGTGAATGAGGAAAGGCAAGGTTGGCTGAGAGAATTCAATACTCTTTAACCACATGATCATTCATTAGAAGGATTTTCTCCTCACGCTTAACTGGATCTAATAGGATTAGCATCAATTTAAGTTTCAGTCAGAACTCCTTCTAAATAACACCTCCTGGTCATATCTACTTGAGTACGATACCCACCGTCATGGCGAATCTTCACAGAGTTCGAGATATTCTTGTAAGTTGTTATGTTTGTGATATACTGGACGAAGAAGAATTTATGCTTCTATTTGACATCAACGCCCCGACTAATCCAGATTTCCAGTATGAAGACTATTGGTTTGATTTTGACAAGTTTAATGATGATGAATGCAACAGTTATTTCAGGTAGGATTCAAAACAATAATTAACGTGTTAAAAATAATGTTATTGACAATGTTAATTTATTGATTAAGACTTAGGTTAGTCAACTGGTGTTAGTAGACCTAACTTTAACGTTACTTTTAACTGTAATGTATTGCAATCGAATAAGTGGAGTAAAAAGTTAGACTTGTGCCACTCTTAAGCCAGCCGTACACTACACGACTTAAGAGAGCTTACGAAACAGGACGGGAGAGCGAACAGAACGTTCACTCGAGCGGAAAATCGATCTGCGCATGCGCCAATGCGAAACTCTCTCCGTCCTGTTCATTTTCAAGACGGTATTCAGGCGAAATAACGTCCGGTCTGCTAACAGGACGGATCTATGCAATTGTGTACATACACTGGATGTAAACAAGACGCACGCGTGTATGACAGCTGACAGCTAGCTACTTACGTTGATATGCACGATCACCTAGTCCAAGAAAAGAATTGTTATATTCAGGGGCGTATATACTCGAATTTCCGGGGGGGGGGGGGTGAACTATTTTGAGAGTTTGGGACCGACCACATTTCTTGGAGACCGACTTCCATTGTCACAGTTGTACCGTCCACAGATATTTCATTTCATTTGACATTTATTTCAGTCTTTTTTATCAGTAGATACAGTGTACAATTTCGTTAAAAGTAAAAGTAAATAGACTGGGGACAACTCAGAGAAAGCAACGGCTGCTTGTGGGAATGAGTTACCCCTTGACAAAAACAAAACAAAACAGGTACACGATTACTTATATAGTGGAATGAAAAAGCTTACAAGATTCAGAAAGATATAGAATAACACTAAACAAAGCAAAGACACTTAGATGGAAATAAAATATAATTAAGCCTTAGTTCGCATTTAAATTTGCATTAAGTGATCTTAATTTTCTGAAAAGCAAAAAAAAAGTCCGAAAAATCGAAGACCTTTTTTCTTTTTTTTTATTTTATTTTACTTTGTTATTTTTTTTTTAATTATTTATTTATTTATTTATTTATTTATTTATTTATTTATTTATTTATTTATTTATTTATTTATTTATTTATTTATTTATTTATTTATTTATTTATTTATTTATTTATTTATTTATTTATTTATTTATTATTATTATTTTTTTTTTTTTTTTTGCTTTTTTGCACCTGAAGTGCTGCTCGTGACCGGTCCACTGTTAGAAAGGCACACTGAACTGCATTTTAGACCGACTTTTTGCCTCAGTCAGAGACCGACCGACTTTTGATTTTCACTGCATGGGGGGAGTGTCACACCCCCCACACACCCCCCGCATTTACGCCCCTCGTTATATTTTACTGTAAGAAGTTCCAGTCAGTTGTGAAATATGGCTACCAGCATAAGTACTTGTTCGGTGTGTGAATTTGCAGATTTAACTTTGATGATATTGTCCACATTACAAAGTTTGAACACTTTTTTTGAAGCCTCTCAAATTATCTGACCCTGTAGGCAGCCATGCTAGCTTAACAGCAGCATTAATTACTTTTACAGTTTAGTACATACTGACATACCAATTGATATTACGGGGATCCTAAGTTACTAAGTCCCCACGTAAATACGTTAAGTTACACGTATACTGTTAACGGCAGGGGTCGCGCACGCGTCGCCGTCCATTTCGCATCGTAACTTAAAGGGGAATTTTCATGATCCCAGACAGTTCCAATTCTCCCAACTATGCATCTTCTAGCTCCTCCCATAACTGTATGAAGATCTTCCTTGTGCAAGAATAAACCTGTTTTATTGCTTAAGGCCAAGTCCTGGTAAGCATACAAGGCTATAAAATGTAATAAAAGCGCTCTCTCTGCCTTGTGTGGAATGTGAGCTACTCTGCATCTTTCAAATTTTCAAACTTTGATGTCAATCAAAAAGCAGTCACCAACTGAGAATTTTAATATACGCACACCAAAAATATACTTTGGGGTGATGACTGTACATTTAACGCTAGCTAGATGGTGGTTATCAATGGTGATTAGCAATGTAATGTGGCTCTCAGCATAATGTGGCTGGCCGCCTCAAATTCTCCAGGGAGATACTTCATGTAAGACTACTCAATCTGAGGTGAATAGACAACTGAAGGGAAATGAATAGGCTGAATAGCCTAAAGTGAATAGGATTAGTAGGTGTCTATTCACTCAGATTGAGGTTGGCTTACATGAAGTATATACCCAAATTCTTTCAAAATACCGTATTAGCGTCTTGTTTACATCCAGTGTATGTACACAATTGCAGAGATCCGTCCTGTTAGCAGACCGGACGTTATTTCGCTTGAATACCGTTCTGAAAATGAATGGGACGGAGAGAGTTTCGCATTGGCGCATGCGCAGATCGATTTTCCGCTCGAGTGAACGTTCTGTTCGCTCTCCCGTCCTGTTTCGTAAGCTCCCTATTTACAGAGTGTAACGGTAATGTTGAAATTAAATGCCCATAGTTTTGCAGACACTTCAGAGCTTTCGTGGTCATTAGATACACAACCCGTTAGCCGTGTTGATTATCATCCACGTCTAAAAGCAGTTTTGCCAGGGTGTCACCTGGCCAGATTAGCATAGGTATCTGTCTACAAAAACTTGTAACGGGCATGTAGTCTAAAAGTATTGTGTTTCCCACAGAAGGAGAGGTTTCCCTTCCCTTGTCCAAATTCACAGCGCCGTTAGCCCACCAGCGGTCTTATGACTGTCAAATGGCCTGTTATAAGCAAAATGTTCTCCACCTCTGTGCTAAAGTTTATACCGTTTCAATTGATTTAAAATAAACACACCAAACAGTCAATCTAAGCTCAGTGTGATGAGACTTTTGACTAGTGGCCTAGCTATTTGTATATAGGAAGAGACGTCGTTCTGAGTTAGGGGAATTCCCCTCCCCTGTCAAAAAATTCGTTTCGGAACAGTACTGAGATCCAAAATACTAGTGCTATCATTTCATCGTTCTCAAGTGTCTTTATGCTCGAAATTTTCGTTAGTTTAAGAAAACAATCCAGAAAACCAACATTTTATGGCTTCTTGGCAAAGCTGAAACACATTGTGGCACAATTAAAGAAACAATAAAATATTTAAAGGTGGGGCTCATTTTATACAAATGGATCAAGCCGCTTTGCCCATTTCACCTGGCTCTTACTCCACCCCTAGGGTAGTACGGTAGCGATCGGTTGATATGGTTGTATTTATTTTAAAAGGAGTCTTCTCATGACTATCTGCCTGAAATGGTTTGTGAAGAGCTTTTGAAAACTACATGGGGCATCGCTGTAATACATAATAATAACCATACTCCCATAGGCGTAGGAGGCAGGGGGCTGCAGCTCCCCCAACAAAATATTTTTGTGAAAATTCGGGCAATATTCTGAGAATTTTTCGGGCACCTACTGAAAGAAAAATAATGCAATATGTAGCTTAACGGAAGTCGATACTTTAAAAAAAAACTTCCTTGGTAATTAAAACATAGTTCTGATTTGGATTGCACCAGTACCTATATATTCGGTATTAATTCACCAGTGTGGTTTTTAATGGTTAAACTTATACATTATGATTATCAGTGGTGTATTTGAGGAGCCATTAGGCCATGACCCCGTCACTGACGCCGATTTTTTTTTTTTTTTTACCTAAACTAAAACACAAAATTTTACTTCAAAGGTAGCAAATGTGGCACCAGATTGCATGTATGGACACCTAATTTTTCAAAAAATTTTCAAAGGGGAGGGGGACACCCCCTCCCCTTAGACCCCTCCCCCAGGTCGGCGATCACACAACATAGTGCCTGCCCACCCCCATGAGAGAAATCTTGGCTACACCACTGATTATTAGCAGCATTTTTGTAACGAATTCCCCCAGAATTATAACCAATATGGAATAGCTGAACGTGGCAAATTATTGTATGTAATTGGTATGCGGTGTGATAACGGATGCATGCCTATATGATATGTACATTAACATTTTGGACGCGCGCGGAGCGCGCGGAAATTTTTGTTTCTATTTTTCGGGCAGATCGTTACAGCCCCCCCCCCCCCAAAAAAAAATCAACTTGGGCCCCTACGCCTATGCATACTCCTATTGAGGCTATATTACTATCCGGAGCTGACCATTAATATTGCTGGGATGGGTGTCTTCCGAACCTCCCTGAATACGGACTTGAGTTTGCCCCCCCAAACAAAATTTCTTAGAGCCGCCCATGCTGAGGATTGCGCGTCAAACGCGCCGAAATTTGGGGTATACTTCAAGGCTAAAATAAAAAAACTGCATGCAGGCTCAACCAGGGGTTGTGCTTTGATTTGCCGACAGGGGGGACCAAACGCCCTGACTGGCATAGGCGTAGGAGGCGGGGGGATGGGGGGTGCAGCCTCTCCCCACCAAAATTTTTTGTGAAAATTCGGGCAAAATGCCGAGAATTTTTCGGCCACCTACTGAAAGAAAAATAATGCAATGATGTAGCTAAAAGGTATTAATAGTTTAAAAACTTCCTTGGTAATTAATATAAAGTTCTGATTTGAAGTGCACCAGCACCTATATATTCCGTATTAATTCATCAGTGTGTTTTTTAATGGTTGAACTTATATTATGATTATCAGTGGTGCATTTGAGGGGCCATTGGGCCATGCCCCACCCACACTGATGCTAATTTTTTTATACCTTAAATAGGGAAATTTTTTAACACAAATTTTGCTTCAAAGGTAGCATATGTGGCACCAGATTTTATGTAAGGACACCTAATTTTTCAAAAATTTTCAAAGAGGATGAGGTAATGCCGATTTTTTTTTGTGTACCTAAAATACGTAAATGTGTTAACACAAATTTTACTTCAAAGGTAGCATATGTGGCACCAGATTGCATGTAAGGACACCTAATTTTCAAAAATTTTCAAAGGGGAGGGGGAAACCCCTCCCCCAGGCCGGCAATCACCGACTTCGGCCAAAATTAAAACCAATAAAGAAGGTAGTAACACGGCAAATTATTGTATGTTATTGGCATGCGGTGTGATAAACGATGCATGCCTATATGGTATGTACATTTACATTTCGAAACGTGCATGAAGCGCGCGGAAATTTTGGGTTATATTTTTCGGGCAAGTCGTTCCAGCCCCCCCCCCCAATCAACTTGGGCTCCTACGCCTATGCTGACTGGAGGCCAGGCTACTCTAAGCCCCGACAAATGCATTGGGTTGACGAACTGGAAATATAAGGCGCGAGAAGGCTTAAGCCCGCCGAAAAATTTGGGGTTATATTAAAAAATTTTCACATTTTTGTTTTCAGTGAGTAAAGTTGAAAAAGTTTAGGTTTTTATTGAAGAATCTGCCTTACTAAAGAACAAAACCATGAATGGAAGAAAGGGAAGAACGATATTTGTGGAAACGTTGAATAAATCTAATATGTTTGAAACGGTGGGTGTTATCACTAGCTATAGAACTTTAGATGAAAGCGCGCGTAGCGCACGAAAATTTTTTTGAAGTTAAAGAATCGTTACAGAACTTACTGGCTAAGAGCCTGATAAATAGCCATTTGGAATATTTTCTGTTCGTGAACAGCTTTCAACTTCTGCTGCTGTGCTTCTCCGAAAGTTGCTATCGGGAGATATTGATAATAAGAACAACACTGAGATACCGTAAGCTTTGAAGCGCGCGGAGCGCTCGAAAATTTTGATAGGTTGGGAAGAATTGCGAAAATTCAGATAACATTTGTGATATTCAGAGAAACATTTGTGATAGAAAATGATTACAATGGGTCCATCACATACATATACATACATACACAAATATTCCGTGACAAAGGGCAGTTTTGATACGATTTTGCGTGAGGAAAAGAAAGTTTGGTATTATTCTCACTTGATCTAGTTGGAAAATATATACAAAGTTGGCATGGGCTCAGCCGGAAAATTTTGCTAGACTGAGATATCAGAAATTCCAACTGGTATTTTAGATTTTCCGACCATCGTCTCTCTGACGAACTTTGGGGGTGGAACAACCCCACACCCCCGGTCGCGACGGCCCTGATTGCTGCACTCCCTATTTCCCCTGAATCTCCCTCAGTATTTTGGTGTTTGGAAAGTTGCAAATCTCATTATTTTTGTGAGGAACATATTGACAGGTCAGGCTGTTTCCCTTTTGTGGAATCGGATTTGGCTGGAATCGGCTCTGAGTCCGAGTCCAGACAATCCACTCTGGCAGTGGCGTAGCCAACAGGGGGCACGGACAGAGTGCTTCCCCCAACATAAATTTGGGGGACGCGATAGGTGATGCTGAAAAAACTCAAGGAGAGTCAAAAAGGCGAGAGGAGGGAGGGATGGGAAGTTGGTTGGGCGGAGTGGGGGATGATAGGGGCCTACTGGGAAGGTAATTGGGAAATACTGGCTTCACTTTTTATGGTATTGAAAATAAGACGAAAGAGATTGACATAAGTGTGAAATTCAGGGGTGGCGCAATTGGGTGGGCAGGGGGACATGCCCCAGTCTAGGAAAGGTTGCTCCCCCGTCGGGGAAATTTTCCAGTTTCGTCGGGGAGCTTAATCCGTACAAGATATAATATGTAATCCCAACAACCTTCAGTCGCCCAGACGACCTGCTTGATTTTGCTCATAGGAAGGGGAGATTCTTCAATGAAGACCCCAAATTTTTCACTTTTCCTTGAAAATAACCCAATTTTTTCAAATTTTCTTCAATATGTTTCAAATTTTATCAATATTTTTTCAAATTTTTGCCAAAAAAGGTCAGAATTTTTCGGCGCGCTTCGCTTGCCAAAATTTCTACCGTTATCGTCCTCTTGGCAACTCATCGCCTTTGTCGGGGGCATGGAGTTGCTGGCCCCCCCCTCTGGAAAATCCTGGCCCTACCCCTGGTGAAAATATCTGTGATTCGAGGTTTCGATTAGCCATACATGCGTCTGTTGCTTATAGTTATAGGCAGTTGAAAAAAAACACGAGTATGCGGCTTGGGGATGAGTAATGACGATGGAATCCGCAGCAGAACGGACGGCATATTTATTTTATGCAGGACGCATTGGCAATAGGCCTTCGAACAGTCAATCAAAACCTTGGATATTGATGATGACATCTGGAAATAGTGTTCAGGATCTTTTCTTCTTTTTTTCGACAGATTATACCTTAGGGACTGAACCCTTTGTCGAACTATGATCCTGATTTTGAAAATAAATAAACCCCGAAAAAGAATTAGTTTTTCAATGCCACCATAAGGTTATTGCAAAAGACTTGTCCTACAATAAATAAATATATGCGAACAGACGCTAGGTTTTGGGCTGCCCGGCCGTGTTTGCGTATATGACCTATCTACTACAAAACTGGATACTCAATTGGATTGTATCAAATTTCGTTCTCGCCACGTAAAAATGTCTCAGAACATTAAATATGATTGAGCAGTTTGAAAATCACAGAGATTATCATTTCATTTTTGAGGGCCAGCCATTATTTACTCAAAGACCGGGTCGCCCCTCTAAAAACCCCTGTGGAGAACACTGGGATCTCGTATAAAAAGAAGCAAAATACAGTACCATTTTGCATCAAAGCCCTTTGAGACAGCAAAAAATTTTAAAAGTGGAAGGGGACACCCCCTCCCCTTATATCCCTCTCCAGGATGGTGGTCAAGAATGGAGACAAAGTCGACTCCCCCCCCCCGGACCAAAAGCCCTGGCTAAGCCCACAGGGCGGAGATCACGGGGGCAGAGGGATAAGTCCCCTTCAATATTTTTAGTGGGGGATATAATATCATAATGTCCCCCAATAGGTATGCAGGAAAAGTAAATGCGATATATAACATAACAACATAACAGGTTAAAGGGCAAAGGAGGGCTAAGTCCCCATAAGATGCCCTGAAGTCCATACAAGCTTAACTGAAAACAAACAACCAACCAACACCAAACGAGCACAGCACAAATTAGATCCTACCACAGTTATGGAAGAACTTGTCAATGTTAACCTTAAAGCAGTGCACAGATGTAGAGTTAACTACCCACTCAGACAGACTATTCCACTCGTTAATTACAACTCTATGAGAAAAGCTGAACTTCCTAATGTCGAGCCTTGCAAAACACTTAACTAGCTTCTTACAATGGCCTCGAACCCGAGAATCACATTGAACCTTTAAATAATTGCAAGATGACAAAGGATTCCTATCAGAGAGAAATTTGTACACCTGAAGCACGTCCTTCTCAACTCCAGGGTGGTAAGCCCAAGATGCTTAAGTCTGACATGAGGTGTCTCACCTCGGGTATAAGGCGAGTGGCTCTCCTCTGAACTTGCTCTAAAAGAAACTTGTCCTTTTCATAGAAGGGACTCCAAGCCTGGGCTGCATAGTCGAGGTGGGGTCTTACCAACTGCTTATACAGATTTAGTACAATTTCTTCAGTACTAAAACTCCTGAAATTCCTCTTGATCAATCCAAGCACCCTATTAGCCCTAGCAGCAGCAGCTGCACACTGTCTAGATGGCTTTAAATCACCTGTAATAACTACACCCAGATCCTTCTCAAAAGACACATCACTCGTCATTATCTGTACTATATTTTAAAGAGAATTAGGGTCATCTTCTGTGATCTTGGAGGTAATACTACCATTCATGTTATAAACATAGCTGAAATGTTTAGGACCAAAGTGAAGGACTTTGCATTTATCTGCATTAAAAGACATTTGCCAAGTCTGAGACATGAAAATAACCTATCCAAGTCTTTTTGCAGTAATGAGGCATCATCCTTATCACTAACCTTCCTATAGAGCTTAGTATCATCAGCAAACTTACTAATACTAGATGTGAGAGAGCTATCAATATCATTGATGAAAATTAAGAAAAGAAGCGGGCCAAGAACAGAACCCTGTGGAACTCCACTAGTAACTTCTTTCCAAGAAGAGAAATTACCATTAACAACAACTCTCTGGGATCTACCATTGAGCCATGAATTTATCCAGTCAGCACAACTGCCCTTGATGCCTAACCTATGCCTAATATAACATATCCTATTAATGGCAGTGGGGGAACTTTAGATGAGAACTATGTGATTTGTATCCTCTAGAATGCTTCAAATCGCATGGCTTCCAGGGGCTAATTCGTCCCTGTATCTCAACAGGGGACCACCTTGGACCATGGTAGTCCCCTGTACCCCTGACCAAAGGCGCAGTGTTCACTCAAACAGGTACCCCTCCCCCCCCCCCAATAATTTTAACAAATCGCCGCCCCTGTAAGCTCCTGTGCTCTAGGTCAGTTCTAGGATCTTGAATTCCTAGTCAATTCCCAGTCCAGGACCCGAGCAGAGCCATATAGCCCGCGAGCCGCCCGCACTCTGACTTTAAAACCTGCTACACTGATACCACAATAGAGTACAGTACTGTATACGGTGTTTTCCATGAACAATAGCGAGTTTTCGATTTCAGGACGGTAGAGCAACAGGACGGAGGGTTAAACGCACGCGCGCCCGGCGTTCTGTCCTGACATTTAAGGCGTTTCGGTTTTAAAGACGACGGTGCGGTAGAATGACAACAGAACAATGACGCGCTCATTTATAAACTAAGTTGCAGTGCTTTGTTAGCATCCACATGCACTCATCGCTAAGTTGTAACAATGACGAACCTCGAACCTACACAGGATTATAGAGGCGCCATCGTTACTGGGCATTTTACAAAAATTTGAAAGTTTGTACCTCAAGATAGCTTTCCTTGGCTTAGCACAGAATCGTTCGTAAAATGGCTTTCCAGATATGCACTGTTCTTGTTTGTCATGTTCATTTTTGTCAGCAGCTTGCATGCTACATGAACAAACGATGTACATTTGCATACAGCTAACTTCAAATTTAACGTCACAGAAACACGTACGTTATGGACGAGGGAAATTACCTGTACCGTCCTGTTTCTAACAGAACGATCGGTCGACGACCGTCCTGAAAATCAACAGGACGGAGCGATGCTCGCTTCTACTCATGCGCAGTCAAGTTTTTGCTGCGCGTTCCGTCCTCTTTGTCTACCGTCCTGAAATCGAAAAGTCGCTAATTATTTTTGTGGAAGTGGACTGTAACTGTGAGGTAGATGACCTGATATTCAGAACTTCCATTTTACGGGGACATTCGTTACGGTTTAGTCATAGAGCTCTATGGGTTTAACCAAATTTTGGATATTTTAGAGACATTGCAATACATTTAAAAAAATACTAACTATATACTTCGATCTTTTGAAATAGATAATATTATAGAAAAATACTCTTAATATTAGGCATTTTGGCAGCACTGTGGGGAAATTAAAATTTACTTTGTGGAAATAAGTGTTTATTGTGCATGCATGGAAACGTACACAGTTACATCACTTAGTGAGTAACCTTCCAGTGAATACGTCGATTGTCACGTCCAAGAAATTCCCAAGCCTAGCACTACACGTACTGACGTATCATACCAGCACTGTACTGCACTGTACTACATATATGCTATATGGGGGTGCACAGTGCTGCCGCGCCTGTATATAGATAGCAGAGACGACAGCACGAAACTGATATGAAGAGTTAACGTTACTCGTTACTACTAGCCACAGGCGTGTGTAACTACCTAGATCAGTACGACGTGAAGATGTGAAACAAGAGAGGAATCCGGCAAGATTCATGCCTTTTGTTCGAGGTATTTTTAACTTTTCAGAATTAAACTTTTACCAGTTGATAGTGCCGACTTCATGTCATGGGTGACTGTGTGGGGCTTACCAAACAGTAACGTTAGTGAACTTAGGCTAGTCCTCTGTGAAGTCTTGTGTACGGTCGTTCGCCCACATCTCATCAATTCATACACACACAGTCCATTTATAGCTACATAGGCAAACGTAGGACTCTACCTGTGGAAAAAGTGGGGTGATTGGCCGTTAGTGTGATGGTCGCAATAGACAAAGATTTTCTTCACTTAGCAAATATTGGACCTAAATCTGGTAGGGTTACTTGTACTTCTCTAACATGACCTTTTCATCTCCAACACCAAATCTAACAAGAATAGGCCTAGGCCTATGCCAGTCTGGAAAGTTCGTATCTGCTACACCAAATTTTTATGCCAGTCACCTGTTTTCTCAACTTTTACGCCACGCCAAATTGTTGTACTGTGTTTTAAGTACAGTGTGTACGTGAAAGACAAGAAAATCACGCCATGAAATTGGCGTATAAGGTCTTTACTGCACGCCGAAGATCTTCGGCGTAACATACATGTTTTCCAGACGGGGGCCTATGCTACTGCAGATTAAAGGGGATATGGCATCCCTCCAAACCAGAGTTGCTAGCAACACTCTGCCCAAACATTTAAAGTCCCAGTACGACTTTCTATAAAGAAATACTTAAACCGCCAAAAATCGTCATAGCATGAGAGCCAGATATATGAAGAGGCTCTAACATACCTAGAAGAACAGTCTTAGCTTCTTTCAGGAGTAATCTTTGTCCGAAATGCAGATGTTGAATTCGGCTTGCCAACTCAAATTTGAGTTCTCTCCTCGTAATGAGCTTATCAGTCAGGAGTATGAACCAATGAAAGTCTGTTTGTTTATGATTATTCATGAATAAACAACTATAGGTGCCTTGCCTACATACTCAACTGTAGTGAAATGTACGCACGTAAACAGTGCAGAGCATTTGCTTGTATATTCGAACGGATGGACTTCACAAACAGCCTAGGACTATACTCAGGTTAGTGTAGGCTTAGAATTGAATTGCAGTTAGAAATAATTACCCACGCCAGCAAAATTGCAGCACAACTAACATGAAAAAGGAGGAAACCTCACCTGAAATCCTAAGCAAGATAACATTGCCCGGCACCGCCACAGGCATTCGAAACATTACGTACATATACTACACAGTACACACTATATATATATATATATATATATATGATAAGACAAGGTACGGTAAGACGTTCCGATCTGAGGAGTAAGCCCAGTGCCGTGGCTGCGCTGCCACCCAGTGCTTCCACACTCTAAATTTATTTTTCCTGAAATGGAATCTAAAATTACCTGAAATCGGCCATTTCAGGAAAAATGAATTCAGAGAGTGGAAGCACTGGCACTGAAGTGCGACTGGACCTACTTCTTCGCAGTACATATTGTGAGAAATGACTTACAGTGTCTTATTATAGTGTAATAGTGTATGTACATTATGTTTCGAACGCCTGTGGGCACAGCGAGGCAAAATACTGGCAGGCTGTACGAACATGCAGAGCCGCAGTCCGGCTGCTAATGTCACGCAAGTTGACTGCTCAGTTGTGTGTTACGGCCCTATTGCTACATTCTTCGTGCATCAAGCACATCGTAGCCTAGCATTCGCCGTTGGCTGTATCGTGCTGCGAAGTCGTCGACATGATGTGATCTCGAAGTCTCGAAGCAGCTGAGTAATGAATATTCCTAATGATCTAGAACTTCCCACTGTGATGAACCTTGTGCATATTGAAACAGCCGTTACATTTACATCCACGATTTGTTTAAAACAACCTTTCACTTTCGAAAATGTCTTTTTTCTCCAACAAATCATTTCTCTGGTTATGTTTGGGTTTGAAGTAACCTTAAGCACCACTCATTTTCTCTTATCCAAATTCGTATACAAAGTCGTACTGGGACTTGAAGAATATCCCCAGAGTTCTATACAGTTCATAACTGCACTTTGATTGACCTTCTTTTAAACAATACAGTTTCACTTTGGTTGGTCACAATGACTTCTACATAGTCTGTTGTGTTCTCCATTAAGCTCAGGCTACTGTGGCTCTTAGAGGTGTACTAAGACAGTAGGCTTTAGTTTAAAGGCAGTATGCAGTCACCCCAATCAGAGTGAGTGTATCCTGTCACTCTAGTTCATGATTGGCCTATTTTGATCATGTGACAATATTTTTGTTGGTAAATTGTGAAATTCAAGGAGAATTTCTCCTTGCTTTACCTATTGTATGTAATAGTTA
The DNA here is from genome assembly GCA_029531755.1 of Holothuria leucospilota. Lineage (NCBI taxonomy): Eukaryota > Metazoa > Echinodermata > Holothuroidea > Aspidochirotida > Holothuriidae > Holothuria > Holothuria leucospilota. The sequence continues at coordinate 39,397,453 of CM055975.1, forward strand.
TGTTCAAAATATCTTCAGAGGTTCTTGTAATGCAATAAGAGGAGATCTGCAAGAGTTTGCCGATTTTTCAAAGAAAATTTTGGGGGGACTGCCTATTGCCTTTAAATTGAAGGTGGGGCTAGAAGTTAAAGGGGAATTTTCATAATCCCAGATAGTTCCAATTCTCCCAACTATGCAACTTCTAGCTCCTCCCATAACTGTATGAAGCTCCTCCGTGTGCAGGAATAAACCTGTTTTATACAGTAGCTTAAGGCCATGTCCTGGTGAGCATACAAGGCTATAAAATGTAATAAAAGCACTCTCTCTGCCTTGTGTGGAATGTGAGCTACTCTGCATCTTTCAAATTTTCAAACTTTGATGTCAGTCAAAGAGCTGCAGTCACCAACTGAGAATTTTCATACCCCTACACTAAAAATATACTTTGGGGTGATGACTGTCTGTCTTTAACTAAGTAGGGAGAATTGTTACTGTCTGGGGTGAGCTTAGATGGCCTTCAGAATTGTTCATAGGCTACATCTGGATTTGGGGGTTAGTCAAACTGACCCAGTAGACAGTAAGTAAAACACCAGAGCAAACCTCCATGGAACAAGTATAGGACCTTTATAGTGACATGACCTAATAAGGCCACATTCAAATTTCGTGCTTCAGATTCTACCAACAGTGCTCGTCTATAACTGCCGTCACAATCAGTGCATCAATTTTTGATGCAGCATGTGCACAGCAAACTCCCTTGCAAATATCTGTGAACCTGTTGAATGTTTCAAGCACGCACACGCTAAGATGCAGTCTCAAACTGAATGTGCACACTACCTAGGCTACACTGAACCCTTACATACAGCTCTTTACAAAAATTGCAAACAGCGCCTGCTAGCCTTATTAGGTTACTCCTGATGTTGAGCTTGAGCTTGAAACTCTGAACTTGTCGTAATTGTATCTCTAGAAAGGAAAATTCTGTGGTAAAGATTTATAGCTCTCAAATAAAATCAAGTCTGCCAAAAGATTTGCAGGTACAAACAGATTCACATTCTTTCGTCACGTTTTATAAAAATGAAAACTTTCTTAGAGTGGCCTTATAAGGTCGAGCCATCATACTTAATAAGAGCTTCTTCATGGTATACAAATTAAAACAAAAAGTGCAAAATGTACTCAGAAATAATGTGGAATTTACAAGAACGTCCGATAGTGTTTACTCTGATACACAGAGACAATTCAGTCAGTAGCCTACGCCAGGAGTTCTGAAGTGTTTTCAGCCGAGGCCACATTTTTCCTGGTTTATGCATTGTCACTGTTGTAGTAGCCAGCAGGGTGAATCCAGGGTTAAGAGAAAGGGCTAATTCTTGAGGGCCAAAACCATACATAAGAGCCTTCATAGCAGGCAGTGGTCATTTTAGAGATTCTCAATCTGGTTGGTGGTTTCTCAATGGGGCGCTGTATGGCGGGGATCACAACCCACCTCAGCCCTACCATGGTTGCAGGTGAGGTGAGAAAATTTGACTTTCTATATACATAGATAGCAGAAAAATGCTTTCTACAAATGAAAATTTTCCATTGTATTTTCTCACTCCCATATGTGTGTTATCAGTATGGTGAAAAAATTTGGCATCCCAGTCTCTCTTGATTGTAGGAAGTTGCATTACAAGAATGCCTCTACCATGCACGGGTCACCAGTGTGAGGTGATCCCACCGTGGTACGGAGAAATCGTCGATGAGCGAGCTAGCTGCGTTACATAAATTGAAAAGAGGATCGATGGACATAGTCCATTTATGGACAGGGTGTTCGAAAATAGACGCTGGGTAATGGTCCTTTCTTGAAGTACCCCCTCACTAACTTTGGTTTTCTCCACTCCACATTATCGGTTCGGTGGATAATGGTAAGGAGAAATCATAGCTTGATTTCTCCTTCCCATATTTACCGAAGAAAGGGATGAGAAACTGGCATGTCAGATTTCACACCACCGCGATGTTCTCAGCTTCGTATTTATTATTGGTTTTGATGATAGGGGAAACCTGTGCATTCCATTCATCATGGTGTGTGTGTTTGTGACACACTTGGCTTGTTAACTCCATATCTCAAGAGTGGAAGCTCTGACAGTTCCTTTATTTGGTACATAGTCTAGATGCCCCATATTAAGAGGAAGAACCCTATAGTTTGGAGTGGCGGTCATACTCTGAAAACTTCCTTCACATGATATCTGAAGGTACAAAGCTTGTCTATATTTCATACTTGGTATGTGGATGCCAAATAGTGAGAGAAAGAACCCTTTTGTTTTTTGGTAGAGACAGTGGGTGGTACCTCCAAATTGTGTCCAGCGTTTCATGACCAACGAAAAGTTAGGGCTGCATTCTACCATTCCAAAGATAAAGTTATAGAGAACAACATAATTTTTTCAAAGCTGAACTCTTACAGTAATAACTAATATTTGAATTACCTTATGTCAACACTACTAAAGGATGCTGTGACTATACCATGATTAGAAATACCATACGTTTAAGGAGCTCTTTGGTGGCATACTGGATTAGTGCTGAGTTTCTCACATAGACAGGCCAGGTTCAGATCTCTTCTGCGGCACGTTCTTTATTTTCCTTTTTTGTTATTCATTTTTTTGTGGGTTTCTAAGGTCATGTGAGGTCAGCAGAAGTAGAATTGTGAAAACATCGTAAAAGTGATGAAGTCAAGAAGTATAAATCTGAGGGATGAACCTCAGTGTGTAACAAAGTACCTCCTTTTGGCAAGGAATCACTAAGCCTTTGTGCTGCCTGGTTTACTAGTATGTAAGTCATTGAAGAGGCATCATATACCACATTTTTTTATGAACATTTACAGTTGGTACCAGTGCTTTGATTACTTTAGAACAAAGGCAGAATTTGTTGAACTATTCTTGTACTAATCAGTCTATTCTGATTCTGGTGTCAGTCATGGAAAGGGAAACAATAGTAAGCTGGGTGCATTTTCACATAAAGTTGCAAAGACAATGGAATCTGTAGCAAAATAAACGATGTTATTTGGATATGCTGGGAAAGGAAGAGGACTTTACCTTGTCATGTTTCCTAACAATCTAATTTTGCCTTTAGGTGATTGTTACAGTAGTTTTGGCTCACATCACCAGGACCTCTTGTGGAAAGTGGAAGAATTGGATATTTATCTTCTGGTTTTTTTTTTGATTGGTTCATATATAATTTATTTTGGGTCGGGGCAGTTCGACATTTTTAAACATCTCTAATCTGTTTATTTTTCAGGAAAAATTCTTTGAGAGGGTACTGCAAAGAAATATTACAAACTTTTTGACTTTCATGAGAATGCATTTAGCAGAGACTTTAATTGTGTTCCTGCTTGGAATAGCATTTTCTTCTGCACCAGTAACTGGTAACAATATAAGTAAGTTGATACCTTCACTATAACACTTCTTTTTGTACACCGTGCAGGCATGGTTGTGTTCACTGAAGTATTGGAAAATTACCAGTGTCTTTCATTATATCATCGCCCAATGTTAGCTTGAAGCAACTGAAAACAGTTTACACTTAATGAGGTTACTTTATTTTGGATTGTGGAATAGCGTGATAGTTTATTGCAGTCTTTTAATGAGTTACAAGAAGTGGACAGTTTTAATAATAGTGGGTTTAATAATATTCATTTTAATCAGCAGTTTGTAAAATTGAAATGTCTTCATTCAATGCTGCTTTTCAAGAAATGTAATGAATGCCCCCCTTTGGTTATAATGCTAAGAGCAATATCATGAACTACTTTATATACTGTGCAAGGGGGGCTGTTTGTTCTCTATACAGTGGTAGGTTTGTGTTGTGGGAGGCATCAGTGGGGACTGGTAATTTGTTCCTAATGTATTCAGTACTTGTAAGGTACAGTACAGTTTAGCTGTGTTGCCTTTATCAAATGTTGTGTCTGGCAGTGATATAGCCAGCCTATATTTGAGTGCCATCATCACAGAAATGAAACAAAATGTTGCACACAAAATAATCTGATTAGCAATTTCTGCAACTTACTTCATTTTGAATAAATGCTTTATCATAAATAATGCTGGGTTTCAGTCATGTTTAAAATGCCATTTGTATCGTTACTGTAGAAATGGAGCTAATTTTGCCTCAAGTATTTCATGAGTTGCTATGATGCACCTTTCAAGTTCCAAGCATTTTCCAATGGCCCTGCAGCCCCTTATAGTGCCCCTCTACCCTAATCATTAAGTAGGTGGCAGTGAAGATTAACCTGGCTAATTGTGTATTTCCTTTTTTTATTCATATGGGTAAACTTAAATATGATGTGGTGAGGAGTTTGCAAACATTTGTCATTGTCATTGTGATTATTTTCACTCCAAGGTAGTAAAGGAAGCTTTGTCTCATTCTTTTCTTCTTTTTCAGTCACTGCAAGATTGGATGACAGTATTGATACTGAAATCAGAAAAGGTTTTGTGGAGTTGTCAGTAGATAGGGTGAACTGGTATAAGTTATGTGATAATGGTCGTTCCTCTTCCCCATACTTCAAAGTTGCTAGTATAGTGTGCCAACAACTTGGTTATGGTCCACCTGTTTTAGCTGAAGGCCACATAGAAACTTCTTATGATAATGAATATTTTCAGTTTGAAGATGAATGGTGCAATGTTACTACCACACAAGTATTACAGGAATGTTCCTTAGAAGGATCCTTTGCCAGTGTCCCTGACAGCTGCTATGGACGTATCATGTATGTTGAGTGCCTGCCAGCTGAAGCCAATGGTAAGGCATACTGTAACCACTGGTCATGCTACAAAGTACAGTACCCTACTTTCAACTGCAGGTTTCTGTGAACCAGTGTTCTTCAAATGAGCCATTGGCTATGTTGAGATTGTGCTACCAATTAAAAGAGAGATAAAAAAGCTAAGCTTTCCATTCAAATCCTTAAAACCTTTTAGTTAAAAAACAATATCTCTCAGAAGGAATCCTGGATGCATCTCATACATTGGAAATAGATTAGCAAGTTCCTTGTTGTTGATCTAGGTGAGGGGTTCTTCAGTGCTTTGGCTGCAAGCTACAGTCTCATGAGTTTTTTGCTCAAATTTACTGTAGTAGCCAGGACTATTCCAAAGCTTGTTTTCTGATTAAAATTTTGGGCCCCTCAAATCTTCCACAGGCCATTTTAGTGTGGACCACAAATGACCTGTGGGCCACCACTTGAGAACATAGGGTCTAGGTCTTTGGTTCTCAAATGCCTGCAACATTCATGAAAATGCAGCATGCACAATACTTGCTCTGCCAAAAATTTAAATAAGAAATCAAACTATACGATGGCGTACTGGGTCCAGCAATTTTTGCAAAGGAAAGACTCAGGGTGAAGTGGGCTGTGGTCCAAAACATGTGATAGCCCTGGTCTAAGATCAGTTGCAGTTATTAAAGGTCAATTCTGAGCACCATCTTAAGATGATATCCGAAGAAAGAATAATGCATACTGGTCATGAACTTATTGTGTGGATACATCACATTGAGTATTTTATGAGAGCCACACTTTTGAATGAAGTATGCATTGCCACAATGGGCTTGAACCTAACATGCCATAGTGTTATAGTTGTCAGTGATATCATACAAACATTATTTCTTGTGAACAGCAAAGTGGAAGTATCATATGATCATGGAAAGCTCCATATAGTTTAGATTTGAATGTGAAAATTACTGATACAGTCTTGTCCAGAACATGAAGCCTGTGATTTTTCAGGAAGGTAACAGTTCTGAAGTCACTGCGAGATCATTCTGTGAAAATATTGTTCATGATATTATACAAACATTATATCTCATAAACAGCAGAATGGAAGTATCATATGATCATGAAAAGCTTCATACAGTTTAGATTTGAAATATGACATAAGAGGTCAATCTGTTATTAAATGATATTTCAAAAACAAAAATGGTGATGAATGCCATACGTAGGGCAATAGTTTTCCATATTGGGTAGAACAAGAGTATTGCTTTTGGAAGGTGTCAAAGGTCAATAAAGGTCACCAGAGGTCAAACTTTGAACATCTGCATGCATGATTTCAAGCAAGAAAACTTTTAAAGGTCATCTCACTTGGCTGGTGGGTGTGTTACAGTGTATTGAGAACCATTCTGTTTTTTGATGGGTAGGGAGGGAGCAGTGTTTGTATGTCATGTGAGGTCACCAAAGGTCCAAACATCAAACATTGTGAAAACAATATCTCAGGAAACTTTAAATCCTTCAAAAAATGACCTGGATAGATTTGCATGTTTGCATTCTGGTTGATATCTAGATTTACCAAGTGACAATGTTTTGAACTTAAGAAGCCTATCAAATACAGACAGAACCATTTCCTGCAAAAGTTTGACTACTTTCAATTCCTTTGACAGCTCATTTGTTGAAACCTGCATTTGAAATAGTTGATTGTGCAATATTTGTGATGTCACATTTGTTTGATCTTGGAAAATGAGTATCAATTATTTATCAGCCTTCATGAAACCGATTTTCATGATTAGACGTTCATACAGTGCATGGCTAGTTCCACAGTGAGGCTTCACAGTTTAGCTGTCTCCAAATTCACTCAGCCATAAAGATCTTAGGTCTTTATCTCAAGGTCTTTTTCGGGAGCATGTTGCTAATAATAAGTGGGGTAGTGGGTCTTTTATATTTGCTGCTGCAAAAATTTGAAACAAACACTCTTAATATGTTGGTTTGGCAGGTCCTCTGGATAGCATAGGTTTGATGATTTTCATTTTACATTTACTTCATGTCACAGAGTATGATGTTGCACTTGTGGTTGATGACTCATTTGGAAGTTTTGAGGGCTTGGTGCTGATTCATGTCAATGGACAGTGGGGACCAATCTGTAGTGGAAGTGCAGGGGATGCAGTCTGTCATCAGCTGGGTTATGGGTCTGCATATTCTGGCATTTTTCATGGAGATGTTTCCTCTGATACGTATGCCTCCCCTGTGCTGGATTACCTGTATTGTTACAGCTATGAGGAAACAATTGAAGAATGCACCAAAAACTCTGAGATTGTTGGCACGTGTGATCCAGATATGTACCTGAAAGTGTCCTGCAAGGAGAGTGATTATTCTGATGAAGATGATCGTGGTGGTGGATTTAGGCCCAGTGGTAGGTGAAGAAAATACTTTGTTAGTCTTCCATGTTCTTATATACCAATGAAGTATGCTGTATGTAGTAGTGTTGTAGTGGAGGCTGCTGTCCAAGGCCATGGCTGCATCCGCATGGGCTGAGACTGAGGTCAATGCCACATCCTTTATAGCAGAGGCTCCCTAACTGTTCACCAATAGGATTTACTGTGCATGTCAGTTTGTAGAAAGATTTGTATAACTGGATACAGTATGATCTAAGGTACAATAAATTCAGAGAGACAAGCTTAAACATTTGTGAACAAAAAATAGAGTTCTGCTGGGGGAAAATGTGCATTTTTGCACACATCATCAAGATTTATTTCCCACCTTCAAGGGGCCCCAGCTAGATTCTTTATAGCAAAGGGTCCAAGGAGAGGCATTACTCGCCATTTTAGTTTGTCACATTTTGAACCCTCTCAGCACTACAGTGAGCAGCTTGCTAAAGACAAAACTCTTTGAGGCACCAGAAAACTTCCAAGTGATTTTACTGGGCCCTCTGATTGCAAGGTATACACACTCTTACTGCAAGCTTAGCCAACTATGCACAGGGTTGTGTGATTCCAGTAAGACAAACCTAATGACTTTTAAAAGCTGACACTCATGAAATCTTATGTGACTGGAATCACCCCAGCTTGTAACTTGGATAGAAATTTATATTGAGTGAGTCACGTATGGGTGAGTTTACAGGATATCATCCAGTCTTGGGACTTGTACTGTGAATTGACTAACTATGTGTTACAAGTTTGTCAGAGTCATAGTTGATTGTGAGTTGACATGCACAGTATGTTTGTAAGTCTGAATTTGTTGTACGCCTTGGGACCAGTGGAGATCTTCTCAATCGTTACATCAGTCTGGCCCTACTTGTAGACATATTTTCTTGGAATGTCACTTAATTAAGGGAATAGTATTTATACGAAAACGTGGGATGCTGTTTCACATTTTTTTTCTTACACAGGTATCTCTCCTTCCTACTTTTTATTTCTTGTGGTTATAATCATGTCTATGGGAATTTTATTTCGGGTGTATGCTGTAAAGGCCAGGGCTCGGCAGAGACAACAGAATCCAGTTGGAGCAACAGGGGTCCAAGCTCTCTCTACCACTGTAAATCAACAGAGTGATCCCTCTAGATTTGCTACTGCTAACTATCCTCGTCAACAAACACAGCCATTTACCTTCCAAGGTTATCAACCATCAGGGATGCAAGAAGCAGCAAGTGTACCTCCTTATCCTACTTCATACATATCTCCTACGCAGCCATCTCCCTTCCAAGTTTATCAGCCATCAGGGATGCAACCAGCAGACAGTGCTCCTCCTTACACTGCTGCTTCATACCAGTCCCCTCCTGCTCCTTATCCTCCTCAGCCAAACGATACAGAGCTACCCTCATATGATGATGCTGTCAAGAGCCAAACACCGACAGCCTAGTGGGAGGATGGGAGAGCATGGTCTGACAGGTTTGAAAGTTATATCTAAATCATGTACAGTTTGCATTTTCTGCAGCAATTTTCAATAGTGGAAACTGAGGCTGAAATTTATTGAGATGGTAATGGAGAGCAACTTATGAAAATTTTGGTTGTTGTATTTAGATAAAAGAGGTTGAATGCTAGAAATGTAGAAAAAAAGTGACAACTGTAGGGCAGTGAGTGAACAGGTAGCCTCAAGGTCTATCTCATCAAAAAGAAATGGTTGAGGGTAATAGGAGAGAAGTTTACCAGTTAATGTTATGTACATAACTAGATGGTGCAAACTTCAACTGAGTTGCATTTGCCTTGAAATGTGTGTTTGGTGGTGATTGAACAACATGTGGGGAATTCCCAGTTGATAATATTTGAAGCATAATTCAGCCTAGACAATTCTCACAGGACACTTTTCACTTAGATATTAAGTTACCTCACCAGTAATATAGGTGAAAGCAGTAACCATTTACTGCCCTTGAATGGCATCTCTTAGATTTCATAACAAGACAAGGGTTGACCTTTGGGTTATGTTTATTCAGGAGGTGGTCAAGAACAATTTCTGGGGTCTGTGTTAAGAAAACAGTCGTTGTATCTTTCATAGTTTGTTATTTGATTGCATTAAGTACACCCTGAACGAAGAATAACAAGCACATTTCATAGGAATGGAATAATAGTTAAAACTGAGACAGTTACTGGTTACCATGTACCAACACAGGCTGACAATGTACACTGTATAGCTGAAAAAGGTGCAAATAACTGCAAACAATGCAGAGCTTTGTGTAGGTTTGGCCCACACAGATTACCAATATGCTTTGTGGCTCCTTGGTGGAAACGTGAGAGCAAGTGTAAACCATAGAAAGCTATAATGAATTCTTTGTTTTTAGCTTGGGTAGATTAGCCATGAAGTTGCTTGTTTGGCCATTGGTAGCACAAAAGTAACTTTTTTATGTGAGGTCAATGCCAGATAAGCACATCTTGGCAAGATGGCCACCGTTTGTCCCTCCTGTGTTGATGTAATGCTATGCTTTATTTGGCCACCACTGAATGCCAAATAACCTCAGATGGAGTTATCCTGAAATTGTCTTGGTTTGTACCCTGTCAAAATGTTAGACAAATTTTTGTACTAGGCAGAATGCATGGATTTATATGAAAGAAAGGTAGTTTTAATTTCAGTTTTCTCCAACATTGATGAAATGAACTTTTAAATGCAACTTAGTTAAGTTTTCACTTTTTTTCCTATTAGGAGCAATTTCTTCCACCCGAGAACAGTCAAATTCAGATTCAAAATTGCCCCTAAAAGTGTGTGTTTCATTATATCATTTATTCCTGAACGAGCTTTGTGCATGAACAACCTGTAAAAAAACAGTGCAAAATTTCAAGCACAAACATCAAAATCTCTAGAAGATGGGAATTATGGCCAAAATTTGGAAAGTAAGCTATGGTGACTCCAAATAACCATCAATCAGCACAAATTTTTACAGGTAAAATCTATGTCATACGTTTCACATCCCCACCAAACTTGAGGTCCGCATCTTTAAATACAGCCAAGAAAACACAGTTGAAATGCAAAAAAATCTCGAAACACCTCACCAAACCTGCTGTTCCGGTCGCATTACTTCCACTAGTTGATTGAGTCAAAGTTCAGACTGGCATACAGGAAATATGTTAGACTGCATAATGCCATGGCACTGAAATATGTTATTTTGTTTTATATTTATGTGTTCAGATTAAAAGGTTTGGAATTCCAAATTGCTCAGGGAAGAGTTTAATTATCGTTGCAGCATTTTCAAGTACAGCACTGCTTTCTCTTACATTAGACGTGCAGTCTGTAACAATTGAAAAGCTGATACCTGTAATAAAGTATAGAAAATGTAGATAAGTAGAAAAATGTTTTTAGATCATTACTGGGCTTCAGAGCAAGGTTAGAAGAAACATTCCATGCATATGTGTCATGTGGTTTAAATATTTTGTGTAGATGTAATCATATACTGTATGTGTGATAGTGTTCCACAATTTTGTGTAGTTTGCTAGATGTTACACAGGCCGTAGCATCAAACTGACATATCAAACATGTATATGGAAGGTGAGGATCTCCACTCTGTATTAGCAGTGCATAACAGAGCAAATCATGCTGAACTTTAAAATTTCGGCCTTCAGTTTACCATCTGTGGCTGTGTAACATTCATATTAAATTTGTATTTACAAGATGCCTTTTTTCCTTGCATCTGTCGCTGTTAAGGCTTATTTACTTGGTGCATTTTTCCCTTTGTCAGTCACATGTGTCAGCTATACATCCAGAACACACTACTGCATGTGGGATTGCCTTCAATAAAATTTTATAACTTTTGGCTTGCAATGCCACATACATGCAGACACACAACATTGTAGTTTTAGGTGACATCACAAGCAGGATTCAACAACCCATCCAATAAGGTATGTAAGAATATGTTACATGATTAGTATAGATGACCTCTGATTATGCTGAATAGCTTTTGACTAATTGAACAAAAGCTCCATCTAAACTAGGTTATGCAACTATTTTGGACTGCAGGTCAGTTTTTCTTGAGTTTCCACTTTACAATCATTGTTTAAGCCAGAGCTTTACTCAGTCAAACAGTTTGATGTGTTACTTAAATGTTGGGTTGTGCGTAAAGTGTGCAAGCCATTTATGTGCACAGTCGAGGCCATGAATGGCACTCATACTTGAGTACTTGGCACAGACGTATCTGTTATCACAGAGGCGGATGGAGCTCTCAGCCATTTGGTTAAGATCATACGTAGTATCTGTTCTTTTCAGCCAGTCAAGAATGGGACATGTGACAGTTCCTTGACATAAAGGTCTGAGGGTTGAGAGGTTGGTCAGTTAAGTTTGCTGTCCTTTTGAGGATGTGGCTCCTTTGGGGAGCAGAACTCCTTCACGAAAAGCATCTGGTTTCACCCCTTGGCTCTTAGCCAGAGATTCAGGGGACTTTGGAAAAAGTACTCAGACTTAAGAACCTAAATGGATTGACCTATGCTAAGATCATGTGTAGTTTCTGTTCTTTTCAGCCAGTTGAGAATGGGACCATGCATGACATACCCTTGATGCAGAGGTCTGAGGGTTAAAGGGGAAATGCAGTCACCCCAACTTGAAATAGTGTAGTAGACTGTCCCGTTTCATGATTGGCTCTTGAGAGTCATGTGACAATATTTTTTCTCCTAAAATGTGAAATTTACTCGAAGTAACTGATTGGTTTACCTTGAATATGCAATATTGAAGTCCTAAAATATTATGGAAGGTACTTTGAAGAGAAATAAGAAGAAAATTGTGAGATTTAGCTGTTGCTTCAAAATAAGTTCGGGGCGACTGCTCTTGCCCTTTAAGAGATTGGTCAGTTAAGTTTGTGTCCTTTCAGGGATGTAGCTTCTTTAGGGATCAGAACTCCTTTGGGAAAAATATTTGGTTTCACCCCTGGCTCTTTGCCAGAGAGTCGAGGGGGACTTTGGAAAAAAGTAATGGATTGACCCATGTGTTACAAAACTCAAGCAACAGATACATGAATGCTGGATGTACATTTAGGAGGCATGGAGGCATGATGTAAATAGTCTTTAACATGGCTGTAACTATAGTTTCAGAGATCCCAGCCATCTGGGAAATGAAAAAAAAAAACATGGAAAGAAATTTTCCTTTTTCTAGCCAGGGAAAGTTAAGATTTTGAGAAAAATGCCTCAGATCAGGAGGAAAAGAAAAATGTGGTTGGTCCAAAGAGAAAATGGTCGGTGTTTGACTTTTTGTTATATCTTCAGTTTCATGCAAACATACAATCAAGCTGGATATATACAAAAGAACACCTGGAATTTTGAAACTGATAAGAAAGAATTTTGGTGTCATGAAACATTGGAAGCCTCTAGTGTGTACATGGCATCTGCTAAATTCTGAAATTGAGGAAAGTAATCATAACATTTTGCCCATGATTTTACACTCACAATTCTGATTTATATAAACATAATTCCCACAATTAATTGTACCTCAGGATATATTTGTAATACTGTAGTAGGAACATTAGGGTGCTTTCTGTGTACTACAGTAAGATACAAGGTCAAGTGTTATTTAGTACCTCAGATACTGTTAACCTACAACATATAAATAATTTACCAAAGAATATATGGTTTGTTTAAATTTTTAAAAAAGTTAGCAACTTATAAATTGGCATAAATTCAAATCTATGAATCTGGCACTAGGTGTCAGGCTGTCAGGTGAGGTTTACAGTGTGCACATTAATGTTGTAGTATAAATACTGTAATTCTACCAGAAACTTGTTTTGAGTGTACAGTAGCTTTCGTGTTTGGTGAAATATTGCTCTGAAGTGTATCACTGAAATTTTTTGACAATTTAAACATGTAGTGTGCCTTACCAGTAACATGTTGAAAGTATTCATTGGTAGAAGGGTGTGCCATATGGATATTTTTTTGGGGGGGGGGGGGGGTGGAGAGATTTTTTTTTGGGGGGGGGAAGGGTAGGGTTCTGAGTATTTTGTACAGGTGAAATGAAGAAGTTGTTAATCTACTAAAACTGTGTTTTATTGGTCTGAGGACCAGTAATAATTATTTCCTGGGAATCATTGATGTAATAATGAGAACTGCCTGTATTTTAAAAGGCTGATATAGAGGGAAGTAATGGAAGGAAGGATTCCAGCAAGGTAGATGGGATTTAAGTGAGGTAAGTGGAATTCAACAGTCAAAATATTAAGGTAGGTAATTCACTCATTTCAGAAATCTGCATTACACTGTGAGTTACTACAGGTTATTACATCATCATGCAACTAATGGCTAAGTGTAGTAAATTCCATAAATTGCACTTTTTCCCCATTTACAAAGTTGTTTATTAGTACTGAATATAAACTTTCTACCACATTTTTTTTTTGATGTATTCAAAAGTATTGCCATTTATTTGAAAAAAACTACTTGCTTTTTGGACATGCTTCATGTTGGACATTAGTTCTATTATTTTTACGGTAGGATGGATTCACTACTTAGCTCTTTACATGCTCAAAGCTTTTATTGTCATTTGACATGTGCTTGTAGTGCCAACAAGATGGACCTTTTTTAAGTAGAATAGTTAACTTAATAGTTTCATAGTTGGATAATTTTTAGCTCACACATTGTACACAGTACATGTGTGAGGTTATAAAATGGGGCAGATGTCGTCAACTTTTCTACAAAAGTTTTCAGCCTTTTGATGTGTGGAGATTTTGAGCTGAAATTTTGGGACATGATTGTTTGTCCACAGGGCATTAAAACTTGCCTATTTGCATTTTGATATACAAAAGTTAAATTTGGTTTTTAAGCAATTTTTGTAGGGCTGAGTTCACTGTGCCTGCTGAACAGGTAGCTGTTTATTCATTGCACTTATAGCAGTGTACTTGGTTGTGTGTTCAGTTGCTATCTCGCAACTGCCTGTGCAGGTTTGTTTTGAAATTTGATCCATTCACACACACCAGTCTTTGTTCATCAAGTGGCCCATGCAATCACAATGCCTTGGGGATAACTAATTGTATGATCATGATTCATTAAGCAAGGAGTTCCATGGGAACTCCCTGCATTGAGCAGCTACTTGATTCATGATAACAAAATCTGAAGCAACTCTGTGGTCAGTTTGGCTTACAAGAAACAAAAATGGTTTAACCTGTTGTGGGAATATATCCCATTTTGTTCCTGGATCAATTGAGATGGTCAAGTCAAGTAATTGCAATACTGTAACTATTTTGAGTTCAACTTCAGTAGCAGCTTTTTGAGTCTGTGGTTTGTTTTGATTGAGTGCAAACCTATGCAGTGTTTGCTTGTGGTGTTGTAGGTGCAACTACATGTACTTTGCAAACTTGAACAGTTTAATAACATCAGTTTAATTTCAGTCTTGCTGCTAATTCAAGTATGTAACCTTTACAGGCCTTCTTGATTTTAGAAAATATGCAGTGATATTTGTAGATCTGTCATCAAACAGTGTCAGTTGCAGTATTTACATGCCTAAACGTGCTTGTGATTTTTCAGTCGGGTTTTGAGTTCATTTATTATTATGCTCTTTTCTTATGTTTTGCCTTTGAAAGGTAAGGAGGTTTTGTGGAAGTTGATGAATAAATGATAAAATTTGGTTCTTTTGAGTTCCTATTTTTAACAGACAAGAGAAATTGTGTGAGCTACACAACAGCATTGCTGTTCTAGTTTATATTAAATGGTTATTGAAAGTTTGTATAAACTTTAGTACTGTACTGAGATTGATAAACATTATTTCCAGGTGTGGGCTGTTTTTTATAATGTTTTTGGTTGTAACCATATTGTTTTGCTTGCACAAAACGCGTTCACATTGCATTTCTTGCTGATGTGTATTTAAGGTGGAATATGTATTTAAGTTAATTTAAGGTTTTCTGTTACAGTGGCATATCACATTTGGTATACATAAACTAACAGTTCATACCCTTGGTTAGAAATAAACATAGTTTAAAGGGGACATTTTACTTAGAGGTTCTTACGTGTTTTTTGGCTGAGGGCAACTTTTTCTTGAGATTTTAGTTTGTAGCCTAGTAATCGTTGCAGTCAAAATTAAATTACATAGTGTACTTTCTCATTTAAAATTCGGGTTCCTTGAATTTTCTGTGGACCCTTTTAGAGTGTTTCTTGGCCTGCAAATGGCCCACAGGCTGCCACCAGAGTACGTAGACCCCTATGCAGGATGTCTGGATGTGCAAATGTTTCATGTTAAAAGTTAATCGTTATCACAATTTCTCAAGAAAGGTGACCTTTTTCCCTATTGACCTTTTTCTCCATTGTTAGCAGTAAAAGTTATTTTTATTGGGGGAGGGGGGAGGGGGGTGGGGCAGGGAGTGGGCCAAATATGATGTGGAGTTGCCAGAGATCAAACTATGAAAACCTTGTAAGGTGAACATTTCAAGAAGAATAATATAGAATGATATCATGCTTGACATGTGGGTGCCTCTTGTTGATTTTGGAGGTCACATAAAAAACCTTATGAACATGGTATCTCAAGAAGGGTGGCTTCTTAAATTTATGCTGGATACTCTGACCTTTAAATCCTTAGTTTTCCTGTCATAATCAAGACTGTGTGTGTGTGTGTGTGTGTGAGAGAGAGAGTGTGTGTGTGTGTGTGTGTGTGTAAGGTGGTGTGTGGGTGTGTAGTGCATCATATGGAGAGATACTTGTAAAAAAGGGGGGGGGTCTGATTGGTTGACTGATGTTTAAGTTGGATAAACTGCATTATTTGAATGTCTAATGACCTTCATTGTAGCATACTTCACAATGTGCAGGCTTTAACCTTGGGGAAATTTGCAAAGAATGGTGTGTGCCACATTCTTTCCTACACTTATATACAAAGGTAGAGAGGTATTTTATCATGCATTGGTGTGAAAGATTGCAGAAATGAAATATTTTGATATGTTTTCTGATAGATTAATTTCACTGGCTGAATTCATGTATTAAGACTGCAAGTTGAAATCATATACTGAGTCTTTCATATTAAACTTTATATTCGTAGTAAAAAGTCTTAATTTATGAATACTTTTGTTTTCTCCCAAATATATTGAAAAAAACATAAGATTCTTGAAATAGAAAATGGTCTTTGTGTAGTCTCTGTCCAATAATAACATTTGTATATGTCTCTCAGACGAGTAACTGGACTAAGTTAGACTCTGGCCCATGCGGTGGCACAGGGGCCCAAACACCAGGGGTCCCAATGAAGAGTATTAGTGAAGTGAGTTTCCCGGGGATGTATTCAAAATAGCATTCCTTGAAGGTGTCCTTAAAAAATTTCAAGCTTCTAGACGTTTAGCCATACAAGATGACCAGAAATAAACTTCATAAACATGAGATCTCTGTTAATAAAATAATTTGATGCATGTCCTGGGGCATTACACATCAGATAATCCAGTTGCAGTTTTGATAAGCTGAGTTTTCTTGGGATGTTACACACTAACTAACAATGGTGGTAATTGCCCTCTCCCAAGGGTATGTTACCCCTTGGAAGTTTAGTCCTCAGGTATGCCACTAGCTGGGCTGGTTTCTATATTTGCATTCAGAGACAGACCCTCATACATCTTAAAAGGATGCTTGGTTACAGGTGATTACTGTTCAGGTGCACAAAGCTGCCACTTACTGTAATTGGTTCTTAGACCTGAGAGAGAGAAGTAGAGCTATCCATGAACAAGTAAACTGTGGCCGCCATCTAGAAACAGTGTATTGTTAAATTGTAGCTCTTTTTCTAAGGTGTATGAAAACCAAGTGGTATCACAAACGAGCTTCCTAACCAAAATGTAAGCTTCGAGTATGAAAAGATTAGGAGATATGAGGGCACCCATCTCAATCGGAAGGAAAGTGGCCTGTTGAATGAACAATGTTCAAAATACACTCTCAAATGCGCTACTCAAGCAACCAGTTCTACAAAGAATAGGAAACCTGGGATAATATGCTTATTTGTGTTTGAAACTTCTAACACAAAACGGATAGTTTCGCCTTCCACTTTGGCTGTCACCAACAAGGTCAGTGGTAGGCTAACATTCTTCATTCCAGTAGTAGAGACAGCACATTTTTGCATTCAATATTTCGAAGGCATATCTGTTTATAGTTACTGTGTCATGATCTTTGGTTGGGAATAAGTGTAACTGTACGTCTGTCTTGTATTTTAGCTTCAACTTCAATTGACATAAGGTGGGCAATTAACATATAGGTCTACCACAAAAACCACAATTTGATATTTTTCAATTACATTCTTACTCCATGACACTAACAGTCATATGGGATCGACAATGCTGAGGGCTTGAGGAAGTAGGGGAGAATGGATTATTTTGCGGGTCTCCAGGGTCTTTGGAACAATAATTTTACGAATGGGAGATCTTGTATTGAGAATGGGTGCGCGCTAAGCCCACTGGAAAAATCGCATTTTTTACAGTTTTTAGTAATATGAGTAGCAGAAATGCTAAGAAAGAAAAGAATCCTACTGTTTGCAAGGACCATGGTGAATTTATCACATACAATCGTAATTTCAGTGTTCCTTATTTTAGAGCTTCAAGTCATAATTGTGTGGTTTCAGTTTCAGTTTCAGTTTATTCTCTTTTCATCCTCCGAAGAGGTATAAGAGCCAATAAATATAACATTAACAAAATTATTTTCAATTTACAAAGAACTTCAGAAAGAGAGAAAAAGAAAAAATAAAATGAAAACAGAAAGGAAAAAAAAGTACAAAATAATTCCGGCCCCAACCTAAGACTTAAAAGCTATTCTTAACTTTTCGCAAAATAGACTCAACTTCACTAGTTTTTTCTTACTTTTAGTTTGAAGTAATTGCTCCATTTTTAAAGTATTTGGATTCTTCCTAAAATAAGGTTTAATATACAATTTTTGGACATCTTTAAATGCATCACACTCAGCTTTGCGGATTCATAATTACGGTGTCCCACATGTATGATAAGCCTGTCTTATTAAATACTGCATGTACTTTAAGAATCCAAGGAGATGAGTAAATTCCGTTATCATGTAAAGTTCTTAAAAGCCTGTACATCATACACGAAAGTTTATGTGTATCACCATTGACTAATCTACCCCAAAACGACACCATTCTGAAGTCAACCGTATTAACTAACTTATGTCTTCTCAGCTCCCCATATGCCATACAATTTGATGTATATTTGTTTACTCTAAGGACGTTTTTAAGAAACTTTAATTGAAATGACTCCGTTATTTTTAAATCTTCGAATCCCCATATTTCACAATCATAGTAAAATAGGTAAAACTAATTGATCAAACAATTGCAACAGTAAATCAACAGGCAGATTAAGACTACGAGATTTAGTAAGAAGACTATACAATTCCCTTTGAGCCTGATTTACTTGCAACGCTTTTCCCTTTGTAAATTTATTATTAAAGTTAAATTGAACACCTAAGTAAGAATAACTGTCAGTGACTTCAAGAACTTTATCCCCAAAATAAAAAAACGGTTTTCTTCTAATCTTACCTCTGGAAATACAACTACTTTTGTCTTATTTATATTAACGGTCAGATTCCAAGTATCACAATACAGTTGAACACCATTTAAAGCTAGCTGTAGGTCCTTTGCACTCTCAGCTAGGACTACAGTATCATCTGCGTACAGTAAAGTAAATAATCTGACAAAAACCTCTACATCATTATCACTTAACTGATCTTTAAAAGACTCATTTAAATCATTTAAACCCTTATAATAACGACTAATAAACCTTTCAAATCATTCAAAAAGATGGCAAATAACACTGGGGATAGGTTTTCCCCCTGTCTATCTCCCAAATTACAATAAAAAAAAAATCAGACTTCTGTCCCATATTTTCAACACATGATTTAGCATTTCTGTACAAAGACTGGATTACTTTAAGAACTCTTCCATTAATGCTACTCTCAATTAACTTAGACCACAGAAAAGTCCTATTGATCAAATCAAACGCTTTCTTATAATCGATGAAGGCACAAAATACTCGTTTTCTTTTACTCAGATAAATATCAATGACTGAAAATAATACAAAAATATGATCTAGTGTAGAATGGTTATCCCTAAAGCCTGCTTGTTCATCCCCCAAAGACCCAGTGTTGTCTAAATATTTTTTTATACGCTCATTTAAAATAGCAGTAAAAAGTTTTCCTAAACAGCTCAATGGGGTAATACCACGATAATTATCGACATCATTAAGCGAACCTTTTCCTTTATATAATGGCTTGATTAAACCGATTGTCCAGTCCATCGGCACTACTCCAGAGGCCAAAACAATGTTGAAAAGTTTGGTTATCAATTTTACAACATTAATTGGGCTGTACTTGAAAAATTCATTAATAAGTTTATCAACTCTTGGTGACTTTCCACTTTTAAGTTTTCTTATTTGTAAAGTCACCTCTTCTACTGTTATATCACCATTCAAATCCTCGTTAACAGTAGAGGTCACAGTAGTTAAATCTGGAAATACATTTAAATGTACAAGATCCCCTTTAGAAAGATTCATGAAATGAATTTTAAATTCTTCAATAGATATATGAGAGGTACATTTCTGTGGTAAACTAGACCTATTAATTAAATCCCAATACTTCTTGGGTTCAGAATGTTTCATATTCCTTATTTCGTTATGTAAGTTAGTAAAATAATCGGATTTGCTTTTTTCAATATTTTCTTATACTGCTTGCACACACACCGTAGCTCCTGCCTAGACCTTTGGCATTTATTAACTTTGTCTGCTTGTTTTGATTTAATATACCTTGACCTCGCTAATTTACAGTCATTGTTAAACCACTTATTAATAGGATTTCTTACTTTTCTTTGTCTGATTGACCTCTCCCTTATCAAACCCGCTCTATCGGTGGTGTCAAGGAAAAGTGTCTTCATGTTGTTAGACAAGTAATCCATTTGTTCCTGAGAAATGTTAGTATCTTTAATCAAGTCAGTTCCACAAGAGATTTTATCAGCATTATCTAAATCAAACAGATTTTCCAAATCATGTCTTTTTCCATTATCCCAAACAATTTTAGTAATAGCAGCATTACGTTCAACTTTGAGACCGCATGCTAGCGTAACAGTTGTACACGATGATGGTTCTTCTGAATAGCCTTTGATTTCAACATGTACAGGATTATGATTATCTGACATAAGTTTATCACAAGCGTCGATTTCAAAATTTACAATGTTCGGAAAAATTTCAGGAGATACTATGACGTAATCTATTGTGCTCTTGTCTGCAAAGGTAAAGTTACCTACACCTTGATCACTTCCACATCTCCCATTTACAATATGTATATCCAAACTCCGACAAAGGTCAACAAGTCGCCGACCGTTGTTATTACTAGCTCTGTCCAAGTTAAAACGTTGGGTACAAATTCCTAAAGCATTAAGTTCTTCCCTGGAATTCATTCCATTATAGGAGGCGTCTAGTCCAGCTGCAACCGAGGCAAAATCACCCAAGTCAACGTAATCACTGATCACCCCAGTTCTTGAATTAAAATCACCAATCAGACAAAAGGGAGCGTTGTATAAAGCCCAATGCAATCTGTAATTATGTCGTCAAACATATTAAAGGCATGGTGTTTCGATGCTTCGTGAGGAATGTACACTGCACAAATTATTAAGTCTCCCGGTGGGTAGGGAAAAGAAATTTTTGCGTTGCCATACAAAACTTTCAACAGTCAGTTTTCTCTGAAGGTCTGCTCGAAGTGCGCCGAGAAAAATTATCCCAGCAGTTTTATGGTTTTTGATATTAATATTTTCCTTCTTTTAATATTGCAAAATTTAATCATAATAGGCTATTGAAAATTATCTTATCATTTCTCTCGTCTCACTAACTTTGACTCATTTTTTTTTATTGTTTTTAGTTTTTAAGCTCTGGAAAGAAGTGGGGGGAAAGTACACCCGCCTGCCCCCCCCCCCCCCCCTGTAATCTCGCTTATGATTCCAAGCATTCTGGTGAGTGAAATTTGTATTGAAATCCGATTTGTGGTTCTCAAGATATTAGCAGTTAGTCACATTTTCAACACAAAGTGAACTTGAAGGAAGCACATATGACATCACATCCTCACATTATCGAGCAGTCTTTTGTTTTTTTTTTAAACTTAATAACCAATTTTCTCCTTTACAATCACATGCTATCGGAATGTGATTGCATGAGAGGCATAAGAATTTTACAAACTTTACATTCCACATGGGGAGGTCCTATCCCTATTAACTTCAAGGTCAGCACAACAAAATAAAAAACAAAGGAAACAGTGCATTTCTCATCAATGTGAGGAAGTGATATAATTCCTGCTTGCCTCAAGCTAACTTTGGGTCACAAATGTAGTAACTTCATTTGCTGATTTCTCAAGTACTGCATGTCCGATTTAAATGGAAGTTTCACCAAATTGCGGAGATTTTGTTCCTCTTTCACATATGAAAATCAATTTTTTGCTTAAACACTTCCTTTAAATTTGTATCGGAATATATCGGTACCTTTTTGTAAATGTTCTGGACCCAAAGGGCCCTGCACCCGCAGATGTACCTGTGGTACTCTTTGCGTGAGAGCGTCTTCAGTTCGAATGTGCCTTATTTCCGCAACCGTTTCGCTTTCCTGAGGGTGATAGTACCGAACGCTTGTAAAGAGGGCGCATTTGGGATAAAAAATTTGCCAACAAAACAATTGTGCCGACAACTCGACAAACACATCAGTTTTGGAAGCAAAAGAGGGTGAGCTAGAAGTGAGGTGTCTGGCTACATCTTGGTTAAATTAAAGTCTATAGATTGACCTGTATGGACTACGACAGTTGGAATTCTCTGGCTTCAAACCCACCTTGAATTTCAGCTCCTACATACCATCACTAATCCCTCTGCTACATCCCTGTGTGCAAACCGTACCATAATCCAATAATCCCCCACCCACCACGCACCCACTTACATGCTCACTCGGGCTGCACTTAAATTGACGGGCCATATAGTTTGACGTGTGTAATCCAGTGCTGGTGAGGGGGAGCTGGCAGACCAGTTGAAATGAACTTACGAAATCTCAGGAGACCATATGCCCCTTGATAGAAACATATTTAGGCCAAATATTAATTCCTTTCCTCTTATTTGCCTTTTCTTATTTGAACTGTGCATTTCTAAATAATGGTATTTCAGAATAGAGAATATGTACGGTATCGAGGTTCAACTTTTGCAGCCTGGTAACTTGCCACCCACGGCAATCTAGGAAGCTTTTTTGGCAAAAAATATTCTTGCTACACTACACGAGCCAACAGATAGTGACGCTCCGCTCAGATAAAGTCACGCCAAACCACCTCCTGCAGCAATACACTTTTCAAAAAAGATATGCCCCACTTAATCTGACATTATTTTATCCGCTCTGTCAGGCCTGGTTTGGGCCTATATACTTGTGATCATCGAGTGCGCATTCAATGTCATTTACAGATAGTGTAGATAAATGTTCGGGCTTCACTGTAAAAATAGACGTCTTCATTTTTTAACACATAGGCCTATATGCGTTTAAGAATTAGAAAACGAACAACAAAATGGATACGCACAGTAAATGACTGAACGAATATTAACACATGATAAGGATAATGACGTCAATTAAAGGTGATCGGTCGTCTTGATATATTGTTTGTGACGTCAGCCTTTTCTTGACATGTTCTGTAGTCGTAACTGTTGAACGGATACACCATACAAGTAGCTATGATGACATCGGTATACCTAGTAGGTATGCAGCTACATGCCGTCTCGTCTTGCTTACCGATTAGCTATACCACGCTTGTACGGTGTATCTGTTGAACAGTGACGCCTCAGAAACATGTCAAGAAAAGGCTGACGTCACAAACAATATTTCAAGACGACCGATCACCTTTAAAGTGCACTCCGCCAACACGTTTACATGATTTATATATATATATATATATATATATATATATATATAGATATATATATTAATTTTTCTTTATTAAAAACAACTTGATGTTTACAGTCATCATGAAATAAACGCGTTTACGAGATGGCGTTAAAGTGGCGTCAATGTATTAAAGTTGGCGATTAGACGTTTAATTTGCTTATGAATTTTATTGTTTTTTTCTGTTACATAAACGCCAAGACGCGTTTATTATCTGTAACAAAAAAGTGTTAATCAATTTTTTCAGTGTTATGTCCACTATTTTGTAAATACCCTCAGAGCTTCCGAGGCTACGTCCTTTTTATTCCACTCGGTGCTGCTCTGAACCAGGGAGCTTTCGACGGACCTAGACACCACACATTCAAGTGAAACGCTGACCATTTCAACATGGGCGTAAATCCCGGGGGGATCGGGGGATCCCCCAACATTTAACTAGGGGGGTGGCCCATGTAATCATCCCCCAATGTTTCAGTCTACAGATACGTGTATGATGGAAAGTATATTTTATACTTCATTTTCATAGGAAAATTTTTCAATCTCGCTGCCCTTTCTATCACAAATGTTTCTCAAACTATCAGAAATTTAGCAAATCGTTGGCAATCTATCAAAATTTTCGCGCTCTCCGCGCACTTCCAACCGTACGTCAGTGTCACTCATATTATCAATATCTTCCGATAAGCAGCAAAAAGTTGAAAGTTTACGAATAATAGGTAAAACACGGGCTTATGGCAGTGGCATGTAGGTTTGTTGGGCAATTGAAAGTGTCTCGATGTAGAGTCTGAATGTAGGTTTTGTAATGGAAATATTATTCGTCACTGTTTACACTCCATGTCATGACCATTATTAAGATAATAATACACGAAACTGTTCTGATCACAACACTTTCCGAAGAACAGATGTACATCTCCGAACATCTGTGGGGACCTCGCGTCAATATGGGATCTTTCAATCTAATATGTAGCATGACGTAGAAGGTTGAAAGTACGTATCTGCCGTTATACATTTTTCAAAGAATTTTGCCAGAGCTTCGCCAGTTCGCGCTGAGCTATTATCGGTGTAGGTGGTGATTGTTAATACACTTATGACGAAAACATCACTCTTTAACGCTCTTATTAGTCCTTCACCCCTTTTGCTACACCTATCAGGGAGGTCTAATATCACCTCCTTGCACCTATACTCTCCCTCCCTCTCATTTTCCATTGCTGGCAGCTGTTCGTCCCGATTTTAGATCAAAAGTAGTTAAAATACGATAATTGTAAAATGTTCGGCGTCATTATCTTTTGGATGTCAGGTAGTATATGCATTATGTCATTGCCCCCCCCCCCCGCCCCAAATTAACATGATTGCAGAGCTTCCAGGGGGTTCTATTCAGCTATCTGCTAGCCTTAGATGCCCTTTCATAATGCACAATGAAGGAAAGGACATATTTCATAATAACTCAAGAATGTTTCTGTGGACTCCACGCACATAGTTTTGTAAAAAGCTTTCCCGAAACAGAAGGCAGTAAACTAGACAGAAGGGAGGGGGCTTCAGGAGATTTGTTGACAACGTATCTCTCTCTTTATAGACAACATACTCTCCTCTTTTACCTTTCCAAAATTTAGCATTCACTAAATTATGGACATTTTCCGGCCATATATGATCAGTTCCAAAAACATCCCAAAGATAGCACCATTTTGCATCTAAAAGACCGTAAATTAATAATAAAATATTCATAAAGGGGAGGGAGAACCCCTACCCCAGGACGACACCTTTATGTAGTGACAAACGAAAGATTGAAACTGCTGCGTGCAAATGCAGAAAAGCATGAAAAATAAAGGTGTAGTTTACGCAGACTTGGGGGAACTGAGGTATTATTACGACATCATCTATGGTACCCCCAATCACAAAAAAAAAAAAAAAAACCTGGCCAAGCCACTGATCTCAAGCCAACTTGCAGGTCTTGTAATGATCTCCGAATTCAAAATCCAGCTGTCTGAGATGACCCTATATGTTGATCCCTGCCTTTTAAAGCTTAACAGGACATTGTTGCTCTTGTACAATTTTAATCCAGTGCAGCTAATCAACGAGTTTTGTGCTCAAAATGGCATTTCCTAAATGTATGAATATACTAATAGCCAACCAAAGAACATTGCCACTGAAATTAACCCATTAAAACAGTCTTCCTGGCACTTCTGAGACATTAAAACCCAGGAGCTTCCGGGGGCTTCGCCTCTGTACCCCCACCAGGGGCCCTAAGGCGGGCCCCTGGCCCCACCCGACATGGGCTCGCGCTTTGCGCTCGCTGCATGTGCACACTTCGCGTGCACATTTTTCACATTTGCGATAGCTCACCCCATCCCCCCAAAGTTGAAAAGAAATCTACGCCCCTGCATTTCAAAATGAGGCCTAAAGGCAAAATCAAGAATACGCGTCTGGCTGTGGCCCGTGAGAACTTCCGGATGAAACATGTGGGCCACCAACGGAAATAATTAAGGACACCCATGCAGGTTTTTATGGACTTTAATATCATCTACACTATACAGCGCATATTGTAAACTGAGACCGTATGGAGTTGTATATGGAAACTGGAGAGGACAAGGTAAAGCTATGTGACGACGGATTAATTGCATAAAAGTGATTCCCAAATTCTGCCGGTCTCGAGCTAGTCTTGTGTTAAGACAATGGTAGTTCTCTTCTTCAGTCTAGTTACTCTAGTAAGTTATTGTATCCTTCATTTCCAAAAACGAAACATACAGCGCGCCCTAATTCCGATGTCCAATTGTCATTGTTCACGCAATCAGAGGGTATGTACAGTTCTAGAGATCCTATAGTGTCTCTATACAGTTCAGAGGAATAGCGCCACTAACAAAAAGTATACTTGGTGTTGTGGGAATTGGGAAGGGTAAAGAAAGATTCACTAAGTCTTGACCAAGACTAGTCTCAAGCCCGGTCTCGGGAAATTTATAATCGAGTCACGAGTCCGGACTGTACGAGACTGAGTCCGAGTCCTTGCCTTCCGAGTCCGAGTCACAAGTCCGAGTCCTTAAAATCGTGATTCGAGACTGGTCTCGAGTACTGAAAATGACGTCAGTGTGTTGTCAACTGGTCAATGCGTAAGGTCTATTGGATGCAGAAGGACAATGGGCGTACACTTAAATGTATCAAGCCTCATGGACTAAATGAAAACGATTTCTTTTTCAGGCAAAACAGATCTATTCAATGTCGTCACGGTAAGAGTTAAAGGGAGAATGCAGTCACCCCAATAAAGAATTGTATAGTAGACTATCCTATTTCCTGAATGGCTCTTGAGAATCATGTGACAGTATTTTTCTCACTCAATTGTAAAATCTACAAGGAGCAACTGTTTGGTTTACTTTGAGTATGCGATATTTATGTTCTAAAATATCATGAAAGATACTTGAAAGCGAAATAAGAAGAAATTTGTGACATTTAGCTATTGTTTCAAAGTAAGTTTGGGGCGACTGCTTCTGACCTTTAACTCTTTAATTTCAGTAGTAGACGCGTACTTTTTACATAGCGCGCCGCCGCGTAAGCTACTATGGTAAGTAATATAGTCTTTACTTAAAGTAACGCTCACTTTAGGTAGCGCACACATCGCGCGCTCGCCGCGTAGGCTGCTATAACGTTTGTACCGTACTTAAAAGGAGGGTTTAAGCAAAAATTTATTTTTCGTATGTGAAAGAGAAACTGAATCTATGCATTTTGGTGAAACTTTCATTCAAATCGGACTTGTATTTTTCGAGATATCAGCAACAGAAGTTACAACATTTGTGACCCAAAAGCAAGTGGAAGTTATATTAGTAGGCAGCTCCCTGATATGACTGATATCACTTCCTCACATTGATAAGGAATGCCTTGTTTCCTTTGTTTATTCAGTCTGTTGTGTTGACCTTGCAATTAAAAGGGAGAGGACCTCCCCATGAGGAATGTCGTTGTAATTTTCCCATGCCTCTTATGCAATCACATTGCGACAACATTCCATTCTTGAGGAGAAAATTTTTGATAAAATTTAAAGAAAAACAAAAGACTGCTCATTAATGTGATGGTATGACATCATATGTGCTTGCTATAAGTTCGCTTTGTGTTGACAGTGTGACAACTTTATCTGATATCTTGAGAACCACACATCGGATTTCAATGGAAATTCCACCAGACTGCTTAGAATAAGTACCCCTCTAATATATCAAAGCTTGATTTGAGCTTAGACCCTTCTTTTAAGGTAATGCGCACTATAAGTAGCGCGCACAATTGATTCAAATTTAAAGCCTTGGAAAACAGTACGGTCAGAAAGTGTCGACTGCTCGTGCTCTGTTGCTTGGCAAGATTTCAGTGATGTTCATTCAGTTCTATGTTTTACTAAGTCTAAGCATGGAGTTCGTTGTAGCTCCATGGTCTAAGCTTCTGAATGACATAAAAATATATCATAAACATTAAACTTTTATAGATTTCGAAGGCAACTTTTTAAACTGTAAGCCGAAGCTTTGAACTGTTGACCTATTAGACCATTCCCGGTTACGTCACTGGTTGGCATTTGTTGGCATAGAGCATGCGTAAGAACATGCGTGCATGTTAGTTGTTGCTCGTGAAAACGCTTGCCTAATTGCACTTAGAAAGTATAGACAAATTAGAAATTACTTTTCACTGTGACGACAGTGTACGCTCGCCTTATCAACTCTTTTGCCAGCCGACCAGGCCCGCAGCCACACAAGGTACTGGAGGGGGGCAAAACTTTTTCTGGGGGCGAAATTTTTTCAGGGGGCCAAATGTATACAAATGTATTAAGTCAATGGTAAGATTGAAACTCAAGGGGGGCAAAAAAATTTCAGGGGTGCTTCGTCCCCCCTGTCCCCCTTGAATACGGGCCTGCAACCGACCGTGCCGTCATTTTTAGAAAACATGAATGAATCTATTGTTGTTTGTACAAACAGGGAGCTGCTGTTTGGACTGATACTTCAAGTATCAGCTCCCTGGTACAAACAAGGTTCGATCGGAATTGTGCCGGATTGGTATTTCAGTAAACTTTCCAATGGTAGCCTTAGTTTTCAGATTTACAACACATATATGAATAAGCGTAAGTCTAACACCAATGGGAACTTACGCCAAGCGATGCGTGAACAATGTAAACGTTACGCGCAATAGACCATGTATTGAGCGTGCGTTGTGTATGGCTACAGCCACGAACTAGCGTGCAGTGGTAAACAAACATTTCATCACTCGTAAAGGACCATTGAAGTGTCAGAATGAACGCAACAGCTCAGCTGGGACAGTACATTGAATCAAATTGATATGTTTTTTATGCTTTTTAAATTCTGTACATTCAGTGCTTTTCTTTTGTACGAGGGCCTCGGGGGGATTAGCATTTTTGCTAACCGAGTCTTACCCTCCTTTCAAATGTTAAAATAAAATAAAATAAATAAATGCACATTCACTCATGTACAGAAAATTTTTCTGCGTTTTCTGAAACATCAGAACACTTTTAAAAACAACAGTCTCAGATCATGTATTCCAGATGTTTACAACCTTCGAAGTGATACTTTTATAGATAATATGTACTAACTTAAGGACCTGACTAAAATTGAAAATGTTGAACTAGCAATTAGAGCGGTGGATGTAAATAGCGCCACTGAACAATCGGCGTATCGTAGTCAAGTCCCAACGACAGTATATGACGTCAGAGTGTTTCATGGCAGCAAAACTCACTGCGTAGCTGTTCGTTTCTATATTACTAATATGCCTTTTATATGTACAGTAGTTAAAACGTTTTACACGTTCTGCAGCTTCACAGTTCACTTATATTTACATTTCTCTTGATAGAGAGGATATTGAGGACAACTGCTATAAGATAAAAGATTGAAGTTCAAATATCAAAGAGGAAATCTTAAGGTCGACGTCAACAGGAAGCAACAGATCATGTTCGAGTTTTTCAAGTGAAGCTTTGTAAAGGCAACAGCTCGTCACGAGAGAATGAACATTAGGGTAGCATCGATTCGTACGCCAGTTCAACCGATTCAACTGCCGTAAAGCCCAAGGTACAGTATGCTTACCGTAAACTTACCCATGTCTGTGATCATGCCTAGGCCTACTACTATACGATGTGATGAAGTACCCCCAATAGTAACATAGGCCTAGGCCTAAGTAATTGTTTTGAAGTCCTTGATCCGGATCAAAATGAGTATCAAAATGTCTCAATTACTCACGCGGAGTCACCTCCTCCGAGATCGAAGCACATTCTCAGTCATAAGACTGCTCACAAAAAGGAGATTTCCTTAGTTTCAATTAATATTAATGGCATTCGTGGTAAAAAAATTGATCTTCAAGCGTTCCTTAGTGTGACCGAACCTGATGTTGTGGCTCTCCAGGAAACTAAGGTTGATGACTCTATAACAACGAGTGAATTGTTTCCTGCTTCTCTTGACTATACCATTTTCAGAAATGACCGTATCCTGGGGGGCGGTGGCACTATGCTGCTGGTAAAAAAAAATCTGACCCCATCAAGTGTTAGATACCTCACTAACGGTTCTGAGTCAATTTGGGCTAAGTTCTCTATTAATGGTACTATGCACTATGTCCCCTCTTGGTACAGGGACCCTGACGCTCCGTCTGAGCACATATCTTTACTTCGGGAGCAATTAAGTAAAATTATGGCTAATCATAAATCCAGCAGGCAACCCTGCTTTCATGTTTTGGGGGATTTCAACTTCAGCAAAATTGATTGGCTTACCAGATTAAATAAGGATAGTGGGTTGTGTCTGACCAACAGTACCGGCAAACTGCTCCTTGATATCTTAAACGATTTTGCTGCTGATCAACTTGTAAATTTCACTACTAGGGGTGATAACACTCTTGATCTACTTCTAACCAATTCGCCGAGTCAGTACATTGAAGTCTCCCCCTTAGACCCTTTTAGTGATCACGAAGCTATATTCTGTAGACTGAAGTGTATCCTTCCAAAGATTAGGCAACCTCGTAGGCTTATCTGGCAGTTTTCTAAAGGTGATTATAGTACCATGAGGAGTGATACCCGGAGTTTTGCTCTTGGTTACTTTAACGGGGGGCAAAAAAATCGTTCTATTGACGAAAATTGGCAATTAATAAAGTCCTTCCTCGAAAGGACTGTAAAGAAGAATGTTCCCACCAAAACTACTAGGACTAGGACATCCCTCCCTTGGGTCACTGACGGCATACGTAAGCTGATCAGGAGACGGGACAAGTTGTATGCTATTTTTAAAAAAACTCATAAGCTAATATTTACGACAAATGGGCTGACTTACGTAAGAAAATTAAAAGGGAAGTTTATATCTCCCATACCAACTACATTAATGGTATGATTGGGGACATAAAAAATGACACAAAGCCTTTTTGGAAGTACATAAATGGACAAGAAAAGGATAAGCACAGTATCCCCCCTCTCCAGACAAATGGCAAATTGGCCATTACTGATCTGGACAAGGCCCTAGCCTTCAATTCTCAGTTTACTAGTGTCTTCACTAAAACTTTGTATAGTGTAATTCCATTCCGTAGACCGACTCATAGCAGAATGGCTGATATTACTATCTCCACACAAGGGGTTGAAAAACTGTTAAAAGGTCTTAACAAACATAAAGCTGTTGGACCGGACAACATCCACCCTTGGGTCCTCAGGGAAATCGCATCGGATATTGCCCCTATGTTGAGTCACCTTTATCAACAATCCCTCTCAAGTGGGCGAATACCCATCGATTGGAAGAGGGCAAATGTTTGCCCTATTTACAAAAAGAATGACAGTTCCCTCCCTAGTAATTATCGGCCTGTCTCGCTCACCTGTATTTGTTGTAAATTGTTAGAACACATTATTAGCTCAAACTTAATGGACTTCTTTGAATCCAAGAATGTCCTTTCATCAAAGCAGCATGCCTTTAGAAAATCGCACAGCTGCGATACTCAGTTGGTGTCAGTCATTGAAGACTGGGCTTCATCCCTGGATTCAAACAAGCAAATTGATGTTTTCATTCTGGACTTTGAAAAGGCTTTCGACACGGTGCCTCATGAGCTCTTAAAAACCAAGCTTTTTAGTCTTGGTGTTTCAAGACAGATTCTCCAGTGGGTTGATGATTTCCTCTCTGATCGTAAACAGGCTGTCGTAGTAAATGGTACTAGGTCTTCTTTTGACGATGTTGTGTCTGGAGTCCCTCAGGGGTCCGTTTTAGGACCAATTCTCTTTTTAGCGCACATCAATGATATCGTTAGTAGTGCCAGTTCTAATGTCAGGCTTTTTGCTGATAATTGTGTTTGCTATCGAGTTATTGATGATGCTAGTGACTGTCGTAAGCTTCAGGTTGACATTGATAATCTAGGTCTCTGGGCTAAGACATGGGGTATGAGATTCCAGCCTTCAAAGTGCAATATCATCACCTTTGCCAGAAAAAAGAAGCCTGTCTGTTTCGATTATGTCTTAAACGGTGAAAAGTTACTTAAGGTTGATTCAATTAAGTACTTAGGGGTTTTTATTACTAGTGACCTTAGTTGGGATAAACATGTCCAATTTATTTGTAATAAAGGTAACAGAATCTTAGGGGTACTTCAAAGAAATCTGTCTTTTTGCCCTAGCGATGTGAAGCTAACTGCTTATAAGGGCCTTCTCCGGCCTGTTTTGGAATATGCCAGCAGCGTGTGGGACCCACACCAGATTTACTTACAGGATAAGCTGGAGAGTATTCAAAGGAGATCGGCTCGTTTTATCAGTTCGACCTTTTCACGTGAGCCTGGGTCTATGACTTCTGTACTGAAAGACCTCGATCTCCCTTCGTTATCGGAACGTCGTAGGCAAAATAGAGTAATTCTTTTTACTAAGGGTGTTTTTGGTAAGGCTCAGATCCCTGTTGATAGACTTCGGCATCCCACTCGCAAAATTCGTGGTATGCATAACCTACACTTTTGCCATCTTTATACTAGGACTAACTGCTACAAGTATAGTTTTCTGCCTAACACAGTCAAGGATTGGAATAGTCTCCCTGCCTCTCTAGTCGAAAATCTGTGCATCATAAAGACCCCGTTCAGTTTATTACAAATAGCATTAGGGCTTAGGTACCCCTCGACGCATGCGTGGTGAAGTAATGTCCCTTTGGATGTGTCACCGTATTCCGAAAGAAGAAGAAGTCTAACAGTTAGGCTATGCACAGGCGCTCGGTACTAGTATAGGCTGGCCAACACTATACATATATATGGTGTTGGCCAGCCTATACTAGTACCGAGCGCCTGTGGGCTATACCACAGGCGTCCCTGTATAGTATACCATACACTATGTATTATATAGACGGAAAGGTATGTCACAAATCTCCTAACTCGAACAAACAACTTACGTTTCTGGCACAATTACTGCACTTTTCTCGCCAAATTTGTCTGTGTCGGGACTTTTGATCATAAGGTACCTCAAGACAGCTCTTTTCCCCGAATAATTTCACTTGGCATTGTCTGAAGGATGAAATTTCGATGGAGTAACAGTTTGAGGATGGTAGCTGCTGATACAGAGCATTCAGTACTTCCACACTGTATAATAAAATACTCCTAAAATATTCCCTAAAGTTCTCTTAACTTTCTGAATTTCTTCCAAAATTTGTCAATTATGTTTTGCTTTGATTATTACAAATCTTACAGATACATATTAGTATTAATATGCAAGATTTTTGAACATAGAAATTCATAAAATTTGAAAACCTTTTGAAAAGTGGAAGGGCTTGCATTTACTAAGAGTTGAAGACTGTAAAACAGTTACAGTTCAACTGTCACAAGTGCTTGTAGAAAATGCTAGCCCTTCCACTTTTCAAAAGGTTTTCAAATTTTATGAAATTTAATGTTCAAAAATTTTCATATTGATGCTAATATATATCTGCAAGATTTGTAATAATCAAAGGAAAAGATAATTGACAAATTTTGGAAGAAATTCAGAAAGTTAAGAGAACTTTAGAGAATATTTTAGGAGTATTTTATTATACAGTGTGGAAGTGCTGAATGCTCTGTATCAGCAGCTACCATCCTCAAACTGTTACTCCATCGAAATTTCATCCTTCAGACAATGTCAAGTGAAATTATTCGGGGAAAAGAGCTGCCTTGAGGTACCTTATGATCAAAAGTCTTGACACAGACAAATTTGGCGAGAAAAGTGCAGTAATTGTGCCAGAAACGTAAGTTGTTTGTTCGAGTTAGGAGATTTGTGACATACCTTTCCGTCTATATAATACATAGTCTATGGTATACTATACAATGTTAAGGGGCGCCTGTGGGCTATACCAGGCTCGAGTCGGCTGCTAAGGCGCTAGTTTTGCTAAACTGCTGAGTTAAGAGTATACGTAGAAGGGTCATCATGAGTCAATAACTTACTGAACATTGTGACGGTAAAAATACAAAGAAAGTGAAGTTAGGCTAAGTGAATAAGACTCTCCAGTGATATTTTCTAATTGGTCTTCCTCATGGTGCTGTGTTTTGGTTGTGTTTGGCATAAGCAATCCATAGAAAATAAATTTTGAACAAGTTGGTGGCAGTACTCAACACATCACATGATCAGGTTTGATGTTGTTGGCCACAGGCCATTTCATTGTTCAGGAAAAAGGTTGTGACCAATACTGAAAAAGCTTCTTATAAGTAGATGTAGTAGTTTTAGCACAGTCCGGGCAAATTAGCCCAAAAACTGTTTAGCCTTGCTTTGAAACAAGCTAAAGTTGGTGCAACATTACAGGACAAAGAAATCCAATGGTCCATTGATCGTAATCTGGTATTGGCCCTTGGTTGGCTTATTATAAAGAGTGGCAGTGAGTCATAGAATTGAACGCCCCCTGTGGGCTGGGGGTTGTAGAATATGCCCACGGTATTCCCCGCCTGTCGTAAGAGGCAACTAAAGGGGAGGACTTGAAACGAATTTATCTAGTTGACACTATATAACACATTCGTGTTGGTGTGTCGTGAAATATTATCTAACTGACAACTAACTAACTAACATAGAATTGAACAAGATAAGCAAGTTCTGAGTAGAGGTTTGGAATACCTTTAAATACTTGTAAAAGTAAATCATGTCACCACGTAATTTCTGTAGTCTAAAGTATGAAGTTTCAGTTGCTGGAGTCTCTCCTCACGAGTTTGTCCCGCATTCCTAAGATGAACTTTGTTGCTCAGCACTGCTTCTAGCATATCTACATAGTGTAAGTGTGTATGCCTGGGATCTGGAGTCAATCCCTACCAAAAATAACAGCTAAAATACTATTGAATAACCATGTAAGAATAATAATGTTGAAATACCAAGTAAATGTCAAAATTTTGAATGAAAGCTTCACCAAAGATGTTTTGGTTTAATACCACTTTAACATTTTTGGTAACATTTGTAAATTCTAGTTCATTCTTATGCTAAAACTTGAAAATTAAGCCGTGAATAAAATGTTTTCTTTGAAAATGGAAAATAAGAATGTAAATAGCCTTGTTGTTTTTGATGTTGTTTGAAGAAAATGCATTGCAGGTTGTGCTTTAGTTGGAATTATATTGCATCTACCATTATACCAGCATTTAGAAGGCACTAGTGATTGACTCAAGATATCCATATAGCACTCCCTGACTCAGAGTAGGCCAATGTGGTTATAGACCTAATGCATATGACGTCACAGAGTAGAAAGTGCTCCCTCGTTTGGAGGCAAGCGGGTATCAGGGGCGGGTATGTAGGCCTAGGCCTACTGTAGTCAGTAAGTACTGCCATGCTAAGTTCTTCCCAAGTGGCATTCTCATTGTACTGATAGTATCCTACACGAATAAGTGCAGTGAACAATTTTTACAGTACAGCACTAAACATAGACGATGCATACAATTCATTCTTCTCACAGGGGTTTCTGAAAAAGTCTTACAAATTTAATCATTCTCTTGGATTTGAATATAACGTATTTTCTTCTAGCTTTCTTGTGGCTTTTTTTTTTTTTCTTTTTTTGGCTGTTTAGGTGTTACTCTCTTGTGCTCTTTTACTGAACATTTGTAATTTTTGTACAAGGATCACAGTGCAAAAAAGCCTGCTGATCAGACTTTCCTGTGTTATCCTTACCCCGTGCATTCTGTTTGTGTGTCTTATGTTGGTGTAAATAAATCAACTTGAAGTACTGTAGCCTAAGTTTGGCCTAGGCCTATCTGCTCAAATATGAGTTAATTTCATCAGAAAAAAATTAGTTGCTTGGCATTTTTGGTCATATGGCTATATCATTACTTAGGTGGTGAATCAGAAGCATTTGTACGAGCTACTGCAGGAACTAACAGGGGAACATGTATCCCACAGTGGTAGCCTGTCTTCTTTTATTATACAAATCCATTTCTGCTAACTCTTGTACAAACTCATGGAAGAATGCTGTTACCAGTAGTCAAGTTGAGATGGAGAAAAGTTGGACCCGCTTAATTTTGAGCTGACAGTTCAGTTGAATATCAAGATTAAGAGTTGGCTTTTAAGTCTTACAGTAATTAACAAGGTTCAGCAAGTTTGCTCAGTCAGAGCATTCTAGCATGGGTTCCTCCTAGGGTTGGGAGAATTGTAGTAGTAGGTTTTGTTCTCATGATAAGTGATGACCAGTACACAAACTTTTCATTA
This sequence comes from Holothuria leucospilota, assembly GCA_029531755.1. Lineage (NCBI taxonomy): Eukaryota > Metazoa > Echinodermata > Holothuroidea > Aspidochirotida > Holothuriidae > Holothuria > Holothuria leucospilota. The sequence continues at coordinate 39,433,012 of CM055975.1, forward strand.
CTGCAACTTGTTGGGCTGGTCTATGGTCAGAACCAGCTCAACCAGCTCAAGCTTTAGGGGGGATGGGAAGTTCCCCCTTGGTGTAAAATCCCTTGGTGGAGGGGATCTGTGAATCTTGGGGTAGGGGGGATTCTAGCTATGCCAACCGTAGACAAAAATTGACATGTACCTTCCTGCCAGCGGTACAAATTTACAAACCAAAAGTGTTGTAACCATACCCCACCCCGCACCTCTTCCTATAATTTCCAAGTTGGCCAGAGTGTGGCCTATTGACTATTTATAAGTTAACCCTCATCAGTAAGGTTGGGCGATGTATGGAAAATTAATATTATAATGTTCAAGTGAAAGACACAATGAAAGCACAGTAAAGTCAAGGCATGTGTAGGACCTTAACTGTATGCAAGCACCAATACATTAGACAATGCACCTGCTCTGTAGAGAAGTGGACACACATCACAAGAAGATGGGGTATGGTACTGTATGGTACTGTATTCTGGTGTTTGAAACAATAACACTTTAAAGCAAACATGTGTGAACCTACTGTATTTGTCGTGTTTATGTGTAGATAATACATGGTAGGATGGTGTGAATAAGCCAAGTAACTGTGCACTGAAATATTGAAGGGCATGGAAGAATTTCCATTTTATTGTTGTTTCTGAGAGACTTGGGCTACAATTATGGTCTAAACTGAGCAGAAATAAAACAGGCTAGGGATAATGGAAGCAGTATTTTTCCTCTTAATTTTCATTTCTCAAGAACCTGTAGTGGGACCACACAGGTTTTGCAGAATGGCAAAAAATGATCGACTTATTAAAAGATTTGTAAATTGATCTTGACTATAAATATTCCAGTATGAGTAGAGAACTTGTATGGAAATAGTTTGAGGAAAAGAATATCAAATTATTGCAATAAGTTTTGCCGTAGGGTCATTCTCTGCCAACTCAACAAATAGGTCGGTCGGGCACCGACTCAGATTTTGCTGAAACTTTTATGAAGCATAGTTCCACTTATGGAAAGAACACACCGAAAATTTCAGGTCAAAATTCCAAACCGTTTGGGAGTTATGGCCCATTGAAAAATGGCCCGGACCCCATCTTTTCATGCCCAATTTGTGCGCATGCCATTTCGATCATTTTTGAGGGCCTATAACTTCCCAGAAAATAAAGATACAAAGCTATAAGTACCTACCTGGGGTATTTTCTGCCCAACTTTTCAGAATCTGGCTTCAAAAACACTGTATCTGGCTTAATTATGAAGATAAAGAGCTCTTAACATTGCATTTCATTTTAGGCATCCATGTGAGTTTTGATATTTGGACCCCTGTGGTTCAACCAACTATCAGATAAGTACCATTTTTCATATAATGTCTGGTGGGTGCACTTTGCTCTCACAAAGTTACGGACCTGAAATAACTTCCATGAAAAAATGGTTGTTGGTCAAACATGGTCCCAGAGCCAAAAAAACAAAATTTTGATGTTTTTCGGGTTGACCTTTGACCTTGTTTATCACCTCCCATGAACTAAAATTTTTTTCTACCAACAGCTCTATCCCCTTTCTATATCTGGTTAAAATTTCAGAGAGGGGTTTACCCCCATTTTTAATTAAAAAATCTTTGAGTTGGGTAGGTGGTGCACCATTTCACATAGCAGTATACAGTGTATACTGTACGCATGTATACAGAAATTAGTAGTGAGTGTACCACAAGTGTAGCCCAACAGCTGTATACCTTGTTTGCAGTGTGGTAATACAATTAATGATCATCATTCTTGTTTAAGCACAGCTCATGGCTTTAAAAATAAGTATATCTTTCCACAAGTCTTAAATGGGCATGACAGCCCCTTTGATTTCTTTAATAGACAACATTTGTTATGTGTAGTGCTGTATTATACAGTATCTGTATACTGTACATACAGTGCATACTTGTTAAATTTAATAGTACAATTATTACAAGTTTGTACTGTAAGTTAAAATGTCTTTTCCTAAATAGCTAACTGTAAATGAAAATAGAATTACTTCTGTGGTTGAAATTATACAAACAGGCCATGATATAAGGTCATGTGTGCTACACGAGTAGTTTGTACTATTATATGTATGTACAGTACTTAGGCCTACATACTGTACAATGTGTATGTGACATTGACCACCTTCTACCCGAACTCAAAAAATGATTTGGCAAGAATGAGGAAAAACCCCTCTCTGAAATTTTAACTAAATATAAAAGGGGGTTGGAGCTAATGAAAAAAAAATTTCAAGTTCATGGGAGGTGATAAACAAGGTCAAAGGTCAACCCGAAAAACATCAAAAATTTTGGCTTTTTGGCTCTGGGACCATGTTTGACCCCCCACCATTTTGTTATGGAAGTTATTAAAGGTCCTTAACTTTGTGAGAGCAAAGTGCACCCACCAGATATTATGTATATGAAAAATGGTAATTATCTGATAGAAGTCGATTGAACCACAGGGGTCCAAATATCATAAATCACATTGACGCTTAAAATGAAATGCAATATTTAGAGCTCTTTATCTTCATAATTAAGCCAGATACAGTGTTTTTGAAGCCAGATTCTGAAAATTTGGGCAGAAATTATCCCAGGTAGATGTTTTCAGCAATGTATCTTTATTCTCTGTATAGATATAGGCCCTCAAAAATGACCAAGATGTGGACCATGCAATTCGGGCATGCAAAGAAGGGGGTTTGGGCCACTTTTCAATGAGCCATAACTCCCAAACGGCTAGGAATTTTGACCTGAAATTTTTGGTGTTTTCTATCTACTACTTGAACTACACTAGGGAATTTTTTCAGCAAAATCTGGGTCGGTGCCCGACCATGATTTTCTGAAAATTTGTTGAGTTGGCAGAGAATGACCCCTTTATTATCGCAATGGTAGAAAGTTATTTATCGCCCAGCCTTACTTATCTCAGTAGATATAGACACATAACCTCCTTGTTATGTAGCCTTTGGGAAATCAACTTCAGAGGAAGTTTTAAATGTCTGTATGAGAAACTATGTACCAAATGTTGTATGCAAAGTATTTAGTTTTATTTTATGATTTGAGGCAAAAAGTTGTCTTAAGGTTGTAATTTGCACTCAAGATCTTGTCTACAAAAGAAGTCATGAGTGTAAGATTTACATGGAAAATGGAATACAGTGTGAACAGTTTTTACTTTTAACTTCCAAAATGGAAGGGATAGTTTACATACAACCTTTGGTGTTTGTAAACAGTTGATGGGAACAGCTCATTACAATTGAGTGGATCCATGACTTTAAAATGAACACAGACTTGATTAGACAGAGTTTTTTAAAAGCCATAAGTAGTCTTTGGGAAGAGGATGAGGTGAGGTAGAGAAAATAAATAATTATTGCATATTAAATTGTTTAGTTCTCTTGTTTAGAAGCAAATTTGGGTAAGAAATTCACTTGGGCATGTGTATACAGTACCAGTGCAATGTTACACTTCTATTTATGTGGGAAAAAGGACAATTTAGAAAAGGGGCAAACAGAAAAACAAAACCATACAAACAAAAAGAATGTTCACCATCAAATATTAGTGTTATTTAAAACACTTGTGTAGTTGATTGCATGATTATTGTCATATTGAAAAGGAGGTAATGTTTTGAACTTAAAGTTGCCCAACTTTTTTTTCCAGTTGGCAAAAATAAGGAAGGGGGGGGGGGATGGAAATGGAATGGGAGAGAATTTTCCTACTCGCTTTTTTTGAAAGGGGACCAGATCTGACACCCTATGGCAAAAACCCTTATAAAATTTTTCGCATAATTAATTAAAATCCTTTTCAGCCACATTTGTTTTTTAAATTTTAAGTAAATCTAGAGTTTGCTGAGGACATCTTGCATTTGGGACTCCTACCCAAAGGATATTCTACAGATCTTCAAAGAAACCTTTATGAAGTGTTGATCTTTAAGTGGTCTCATTTCAGACCTGCCTTCACTGCAAGGGTTGGAATTGTGTGCTGTAGGGAATTTCTTCAAAATGTCCAAATGTAATGCACAAATTTTGATACAATCTCAATTTTGCATGGATGGCAAATAGGCCATTCTATTGTGGGGGTACAAATTTCTGTTAGTATCCACCCTTACTCTGACAATATGAGGACTTTTTTGTTTTTCAGAAGACTCAAATATGAAAGTATCAGTAATTCCACTCATTTAAGTATTACTCTTCTTCATCATTGTGGACTCTGCAAAGTCACGCTTACCAGCATAGCCTAGTACCGCATTATAAATGGCTGGCTCTCCCCCAGTAATGATGTCATTGTTTCCTCATTAGAAGTAGGAAATTCTGGTATAGCCCAAGTTCAGGTACAGAAGTATCCTGAAAAATCTAGTTTAACTTGTGGCCAGTTTAAACTTTGGATCCAGTGCATCTGAAGTCAGTGCAAGTTATCTTCAGTAACAATATTTAACATGCAACTAGTAGGTGTGTATGCATTAAGTTTATGATGGACACATGTTAATTTGTAGCCAAGGCTTTCTGATGACAATAAACAGCAGTAATATAATCCATTTTTTGTTTTCTAAATTTTCAAAGCTGTTTCACTAAATACTGTACTTTACCTGGCTTGTATGCGTCTTTTTATTTAGTGGATTTTTCATTTTTGTGTCATTTTTGATTTAGGTTTCATTTTAATGGGTGATGCAATTTGCTTGTATAGCCTGTACAGTGTCTAATTTGTATCTTTTATACAGGTCTGAAACTTTGGATGGACATTGCCCCTTGTGGCATTTTCAGAAAGAATCATTGCAGTTAACTGTGGAAAGCTCAAGTAGCCAACCAGCCATCACACAAACAAATTTTAGTGGTAGCTTGTGGATTTTGCCATTGCTTTGAAGTTATTTAAACCTGAAGTAGTATACCTTGTTGTGTGCTGACCATGGCTACTTCTTCCTATGTGAATAACTCAGGCCAACGCAAAGGACCTACAAGTGGACTAAACATTATTGTTGAAGGAGATGTTGATGAAGGAATTGAATTAGATAGCCCTTCAAGTACTAGTTCTGCACAATCATTTAGTAGCTCTGGAATGTTTACAAATGGTGACGTCCCAAAAGACACAACCAGTCAGTATAGTCACGTCATGCCACGGTCATCTCCAAAGTTTGTGGATGAGAACAGAGCTCTGAGATTTGTGGGGAGAAGAGGCTTAGCTATAGGAGATGGAGAAGACATCAGAAGTTCAAAAGGAACCAGTCAGTATAGTCATGTTATGCCAAAGTCACCTCCAAAGTTTGTGGATGAGAACAGAACTCTGAGATTTGTGGGCAGAAGAGGCCTAGCTATAGGAGATGGAGAAGACATCAAAAGTTCAAAAGGAACTGTTCGTGGTGTAAAGAATAGAGTGCGAGCTGGAATAGCAAACTTTGAATTTCAACCTTTACATGAGGGATCGGTAAGTGAGTTTTTTGTATGGACTCATACCGGTGTATACATAGGTCCATTTGGAAAATTTCCTTGTAGTATATATTTGTTATAAACATGAAACCACAATTTAAATGCCATTGGGATTTCTCTTTTGGAATATTTATGCAGAACACATCCAGCTAGAAGGTTACACATAAGCAGTGTTAACAGTGTTACCCTATAGACTATGCAGAATTTTTGGCATAGATGTTGTCCACTACAATACTGTACAGTGTACATAGATTTCACAGGGAAGTCTGCCATTAAAATAAATGCACCAACTGTAGTCATTCTACTAGAATGCTCATGCCCTAATGCCATACTTAAGCAGCATACATGCAATTGTATTTGCTTTTCCAATTTTTATAACGCAGTTTATTTAGTTGGGTTTTAATTTACTGTACATTGCTGTGAATGTAGAATTGCATATGTAGAAAACTTTGTCATCTGCAAAGTATCTGATGTGAAAGGGTGGTTACAGTGTTCGAATTAGAAAAAAAAAAGTTACATGCACCTGTGCATGTAGCTACAAAATTTTACCTGCACAAATAAATTCTTACATGCACCATTAAAATATGATAATGAATTGCATTTGTTCTATCACCAACTCACGACAATGTGTTAGGGATGTCGATTTGCGATTTATTAACAATGAGTTAATCATTTAACCACATAGATATTTCTGCAATTAAACATCGATTAATCACACTTGTATTCCAGTATGCTGATTCCTCAGAATTGCAGAATCTTTCCGTGTAACGATTGGCTGAAATTAATTTACAGTTTACGTAGACACAGTTTTAGCACAGCCTGATTTTGTATTTTGTTGTTCATAACTTCATATTAACAATGGCAAAGTTATAAATAAACAATCGTTAAAATCGGTAGTGAATAGGTCAGACTTACTAATTTTATTATGGCTCCAGTTCTGTGCATGTGAAGCATGGTGCGGTAATGTAGTAGGCCAATACAATCTCAGAGGCAGGCCTACTGGGCTATGGACTATGGGCTATTCATCACTTGCAACCAGTCTACGTAACTCATTCTAGGCCCTGAGATTTGTCCCGCCGATCATTTCCAAAAGTCCACAGCCTTGCGCAAAAATACTGCAATGATGTGCTGAATCTCCCATTATTTACTTTCTTTTAACTCTTCTGAAAAATACCTGTAATACATACAGAATGTTTCTTTGTGTCTAAGACAGAAAAAATTACAAACCTAAGCCTACTCTTCTTACTTCCTCTAACGGAGCTTATCCCGTACATGTGTGCATGTACGATATGACATAGTAGGCCTATGACGCACACTGTTTAGTACAGTGCATGTAGGAACGTTTTGCAAACTGGCGATTTTACATACGTCAGTCGAAATCACCGAACTGTTGTCTCGTAAATGAAAACGGACATTGCACACTTGCACTAAATATCCTAACGTATGTTGTGTATGTTCTTTATGGCCTATGCTACACACGTGTTTCTTAACTTACGCAAATGAAGAACACATGAATGACACACTGTCTACAAGTGATCCAAACATAAATATACTGCCGTACGCAAGCTCCTGCAATCACATAACACGAATGAACGAGTAGATTTCTGTCTATTTAATCTTTTTCATTAATCTCCAACCAGTTTTTAGGTTGTTGGAGAAATCTATCTCACTCGAATGAAGGACAATTTTAGGCAAGAAAAAGCCAGTCTTTGTGCCCTAGACCTACATGCACGCGTGCAGGTACGCAATTCAAAGTTACATGCACCACCAAAAAGTTACATGCACTGGTGCACGTGTGCATGCGTTATTTCGAACACTGGGTGGTTATACCTGATTGTATTAAAACAGTCATGTATTGTAAGGTATTAGATATTGTATTGCACACCTGACCTGTTGCCTTCAGCATAGTATTGTTGGTTCACAGGTGTAAAACAGTAACCCTAACAAAGGTGCATACTGTTCATCTTTGTACAGTAGACACTATTAAGCTTGATATGGTATTTGAAAACATTTTATGTGAAGTTCAAGATTATTAGGCAGTTCTTTAATCATGTAAATTTAGTGTCACCTTTCACATTCATGAAGTAACCTAACAGTAAGTTTTTCTACTGTTATACAGTTACTGTATGACCTTTCCTTGGAAAATTTAATGGAAATGTTGTTAACTATAAATTAAGCTCATCATGTTTTGTAGACAATACTGTACTTTACCCTTATAGGTTTTAATAATGCCTTTGAGTAGTCAATTTAGTCGCCATGGATGACTCCAAAGAGTGCAAAGCCATGAGTACTACAAACAAATCCTTCCCCAGTAATAGTGTCTACCATGTAAAGACTAACCTAGAAGTATGCACCTTTGTTACGGTTACTGTTTTACACATGGGGGCTAACTGTCTCAGTATTGACTCTGCTTCTGCTGTAGAACTGGTGGGGCTCATACCAGGACCATGCATACAGTGAAAGCCAGTCATGTAATGGGTTGTAAATCAAAATGGGGGTGCTTTATAAATAGGCTTATACACTGTTCACATCATTCGTTCTGGTAGTTTGTTCCACTTACTCAGTGTTCGAAATAACGCATGCACACGTGCACCAGTGCATGTAACTTTTTGGTGGTGCATGTAACTTTGAATTGCGTACCTGCACGCGTGCATGTAGGTCTAGGGCACAAAGACTGGCTTTTTCTTGCCTAAAATTGTCCTTCATTCGAGTGAGATAGATTTCTCCAACAACCTAAAAACTGGTTGGAGATTAATGAAAAAGATTAAATAGACAGAAATCTACTCGTTCATTCGTGTTATGTGATTGCAGGAGCTTGCGTACGGCAGTATATTTATGTTTGGATCACTTGTAGACAGTGTGTCATTCATGTGTTCTTCATTTGCGTAAGTTAAGAAACACGTGTGTAGCATAGGCCATAAAGAACATACACAACATACGTTAGGATATTTAGTGCAAGTGTGCAATGTCCGTTTTCATTTACGAGACAACAGTTCGGTGATTTCGACTGACGTATGTAAAATCGCCAGTTTGCAAAACGTTCCTACATGCACTGTACTAAACAGTGTGCGTCATAGGCCTACTATGTCATATCGTACATGCACACATGTACGGGATAAGCTCCGTTAGAGGAAGTAAGAAGAGTAGGCTTAGGTTTGTAATTTTTTCTGTCTTAGACACAAAGAAACATTCTGTATGTATTACAGGTATTTTTCAGAAGAGTTAAAAGAAAGTAAATAATGGGAGATTCAGCACATCATTGCAGTATTTTTGCGCAAGGCTGTGGACTTTTGGAAATGATCGGCGGGACAAATCTCAGGGCCTAGAATGAGTTACGTAGACTGGTTGCAAGTGATGAATAGCCCATAGTCCATAGCCCAGTAGGCCTGCCTCTGAGATTGTATTGGCCTACTACATTACCGCACCATGCTTCACATGCACAGAACTGGAGCCATAATAAAATTAGTAAGTCTGACCTATTCACTACCGATTTTAACGATTGTTTATTTATAACTTTGCCATTGTTAATATGAAGTTATGAACAACAAAATACAAAATCAGGCTGTGCTAAAACTGTGTCTACGTAAACTGTAAATTAATTTCAGCCAATCGTTACATGGAAAGATTCTGCAATTCTGAGGAATCAGCATACTGGAATACAAGTGTGATTAATCGATGTTTAATTGCAGAAATATCTATGTGGTTAAATGATTAACTCATTGTTAATAAATCGCAAATCGACATCCCTAACACATTGTCGTGAGTTGGTGATAGAACAAATGCAATTCATTATCATATTTTAATGGTGCATGTAAGAATTTATTTGTGCAGGTAAAATTTTGTAGCTACATGCACAGGTGCATGTAACTTTTTTTTTTCTAATTCGAACACTGCACTTACTGTACATACTTTTTCTTCTTGGGAAATAAAACATATACTGTAGATATTGGTACAGCACCAAGGTTGTTAGAAATTTTGAGTTCTCTTTCTCTGGAAGCCTCACTATGTCACTGGATGTAATTAGGTTGCCCGCTTGGCTGACATGTATTACTCCTGCACCTATATCGGCTGCACTTGTAATATCAACATCCATGAACTTTGCAAGAATTTTTGTCCAACTGTTTTTTTGAAAATTTGTAATTTCTTTGCTTCTATCCATCAGCAAATGTTTGAGGAAGATGTAGGCAAGATAGTCATCTACACAACAAGTATGCGCATAGTTCGTCAGACCTTTGAGGATTGTCAGCTGGCCCGGAAAATCTTCCAGAATCATAGGGTGCGATATGAAGAGAAAGATTTGTTCATGAACTCTGATTATCAAGAGGAGCTGATTGCCCGTCTTGGAGAGGGTCACCCTGTTACTCTACCGATTGTTTTTGTGGATGGAGAACTGATTGGGGTATGGTTTTATTTTTGTATTATAGGTAGCAACTTAGTACACATCTGTTGGAAAATATTTTGGACCTGTGTGATTATGTTTGTCACTTTTTGAAATTATCACAGAAGACAGAAATATGAGATGTTTGGTTATGTGTGATAATCATAGTATACTATTGAAGGATATTTGAGGGGATAAAAAACTTGGAATTTAGCAAGCACCAAAAGGATTTGTGGAAAGTTTCCATCTTTACTACGCTTCAAGATTTACATTTAACATGCTTTTTTGCTATAAAAGTACCATAAAAATGTAGTAATATTTAATGTTTGTACCAAGAAAAAGGAGTTAGAAGTCTTATGTGCACAGTGTCATTGAGGATGAGGATTTTGATCTGTCTCTGAATGTCATTGAGACAATACAACTCTTACTTGGACAGTTATTTCCCAGACAGTCTCCTTGGACAACTCTCCCTTTGGACAGTTCCCACTCAGACAATTTTCTGGGTTTTAGAATTCCCAACAGTGACAATTAATCCTCAGACAAGGACAAAATTCCCTCAAACCACTCTTCCACCATAAATTTTTTCATTGTTCTGGGTGGGAATTGCCTGGGAAATTGTTCTGGGTGAAAGTTGTGTGGGTAATTGTCCAGGTGGTAATGGGGGGTGGGGTTACATGGGAAATCAATGCTGTAACTATTGACAGATGAACATGCCACAGTACTACTGTATGGCATTTGCAAATTTGTCATCAGCCTTTCGTAATGCACAGAAACCTGTTATCTGCCAAAGGATCAAGTACCCCATGGCTTATATGTTTACTTAGTTGTTATAAAGACAAAGTGCGTGGTGTGTTCCCAGTGGCTGCCTGTGTCAAGTACAGCAAAACATGTTGCTGCAGGTATACTGTACTTCATATTGTAAATTTATGGAGGACTGGAGGTTGTAGCATCTTTGTTTCATATATGAGTATCTTTCTCAATAGGAAATGATGTGTTACATTATCATTATGCAAATGTTAGTACAAATACTCCATCTTTTTTTGATCAGTCTATTAAACCCAAGAGTTTGGAAATGGGTTGACATACCCTGTTTGGCCCTGGTAACTTTTGATTGTCCCATGAGGGCTCAGGAATAGCAGAATGTGGTGGGTGAGGAAGGTACTGAGACCTGCTCTATAGTTGATAGTTTGTTTTGGGGGGGGGGGGTAGGATAGCCTTCTAAAAAGTTTTGGGATTGCTGGTCAACACTTTGGTGGGGACTTTTCTGCTTTTGTATCAGGAATTTTTTGAAGCCGTTTTCTGGGATGGGGCTAAGTGGTTAAAGGGAAATATTGCGTTTGTCTGGCTTTTTGTTGAATGTTTCCTCGTTTACTTGTGATCGGGTCCCATTTGATGAAAGAGAGGTAACTAAGAAAAACATTCTACCCTCCCAGCACTAATTAATGAGTAATTAACCTTTCTGTAACAACTAATAGATTTGTTCACCCAAACAGTTATGCATGCAAAACCACACCTTCATCAACCCTGATTTGAAATCCACCAATCAAATCATTTCTATCACATTACATCAGACAATAACAAACACCTTCTACAGCATGTACAAAAAGTTCGGAAAATACGAACTAAGTACAGTACAGTACATTAGAGGGATGTATTACTACATTATGTCTGTATTACTGAACCAGGGAGTTTCTATTTGACAACCTAACGGAACCACCGTTATATTACAGTAGGTGGTCTTATCACCTCCCTGGTATACTATACACAGATACACAAAGTTACAGTTATTCCGTAATTCGAATTGCAGCCCTTGGGCCTTACAGGTTTGATTTACTTTTGAAACAGCCGGATGTAAAAGAGACTGCTGGTGCTTCGACAGTGGTACAAAATGAAAATTTTACGAACCTGTGATGCCAGTGGTTGCCACTTGTCCTAAACAAAAGAAACATGCAGTACCTACAAGTCCTTCGCAGATAAGTTAACACGTTTGTAGTGACTGGCCTGTAACGACTAATAACGCACACTCACGGTGAACCAGGGAGATGACACTGCGTCTCCATGTGTGAGTTTTGAATTCCAATATCCTGTACAGCACGGGGCGGTACAGAAACTGTGGTGGGAGTTTGTTGTGAGCAGGGTCATTGGAATGACGGTAAGCAAGGTCAACACGTATTGCATAATGGATGCATGTATGACCTGACATGACCACTCTTCCTAAATGAATATGCAGCAGTACGAATGTTGAATAGTGTGGGCGAGGCTTATCGTTTTATAATGAGCCCGTTAGATACAAAAATTGCTGCTTGTTTCTTTCCATATTTTGTGAGATAAGTGTTGATCTGCTGCAAGTTATTTGTGTTCCATGTTTGGAAAGGATAAAAGACCACAATGGAATTAAATTAGAGTCACGTCGTGGTAATTTTTCAAACGCAATATTTCCCTTTAACAGCTGTGAGGAGGGATACAAGGGGATGGGGACACCCCCATTTGCAGAATTTGCGTACATGAAAGATGGCTTATATGTGAAATTGTACTTTCTTTAGTAAAGCTTTCAACTTTCAGAGAATTTCAAAATCCCCAAATCCTGCTTTTTGGAAAATTTCAAGGGCTACACTGGCTTTACACTTTCAGCCTGTGAATATTCTGTTTCAGACTTCTTTGCAATGAAAAGTTGACAGTGTTCTGCAGAATTTAAAGTTGTGGTAAAAATTGATCCATAGTCCCATATTAGGGTGACACAACAGGAGATAGTTGATTTGGTTTTAGACAGACTAAGGAGTATTTTGTTGTGCAAGCTGGACAAAAATGCTCAGCAATAAATTCTGCTTACTGCTTAGTAGGGCTGTATCAGTTAAAGTGGACCTAAAGTCTAGAATTACAAGAATACATATTTTAGAGTTTGGAAAGTAAATTTCATTAATCCAACTCCCATTTGCATAGCTTACTCCATTGCTGAGATATAAAATGTTGGAATTTATTCACTTTATTTGAAATAGTCGATTGCGCAATAATTTGTGAAGTCCTTGTTGTACAACTCACATGAACTGCTTTTGTTTCCTTTTGAAATTAAGATGTTTATAGGACCTTGAAACAATTACAGTTCCCTTGCATGGTATGTTGTACGGAGAGGACTTACATAGCCAAGTCACCCTATAACAGTAAGACAGTGATCACATTTTGGCACAGAGGTGCAGTGACTTTCGAAAAAACAAAGAATAACAAAGACTGTAATTTGAGTAGTACAAGAATGACGTCACAAATTATTGCGCAATCCACCATTTTAAGTTGAGTGAATAAGCTTCAGCATTTTATATCTCAGCTCAGGAATGTCCTGTGAGGATGGGAGTTGAACCATTTGGTTGCATTTTTCAAGCTTTGTAACATGTATTTTTGTAATTTAGACTTTAGGTACACTTTAAAGGGTTAACTGGTTAAGAGAATGATTGATCAGTTAAACTTCGGCCATATCATTTTGTTCTACGGTATTTGTATCCTAATTAATCAATCCCTGTGGTTCAGCTTTGTGCTGAAATCCATTTGTGCAATAAACCACAGAAGTTGCTGCTCAAAATTGTGTAACAAAGGCTAAACTTTGGACCAAACATTACAACAGGATAAATAAATGTTCCAGAAAGTCCTTTGTAATGCTACTTACACAGTCTTCATTGCACAGCTACGTGTATGTCTGGTAAATCAATCCATTTGCACAATGTGTTGCAAGTCTCTTGTGGAAAATAAATTTCTGTACCAATAAATTCTTTCATGCAACCTTTGAAAATGTTTAAAACTGTTGAAGGTACAGTAGGATAAAACTAGACAATGCAAGCTACAACAATCCAATAAGTTGGAATAAATGTGTAATTTGCTTTGCTTTATACAGTCCAGGGAATAATTTATGTGGTATTGCACCGCAGTCTACTACACAAGGTGGCGAAATTGCTACACGCAAAAATGTGTAGTACTTTTTTGTGTTCATAACCATAGGGTTTTCAGTGATTTTACACTACAGAAGGAAGAGTTCTCAAAACTGCTATGCAAAATCTGAATACTAAATTATTCCCTGCAGTCTGATCTCCAAAACTGTGAGAATAATGCAATTATGCAAACAATTTGTTATGCATGCTACATTGGAGAACATCACTCATGGCACTGCTTAAAAGGTATGAACTTTTATATTTAATTTATGGCGCTCTTCAAAATGTTGATTTGGTTGATATACCTTGACTTGGTTTCAAATTCGGTCAACAGCTTTTGTTTGGGATAATGAAAATGGTTTATAAACGGTGTATTAGCTTGAAATGCATTGCACAGCTCTATTGCTTAAAGGCATAGTCATTGGGGTTTACACATATCCATGATGAGCAAATCAATAAACTTCCAAAGTGCAGTTAAAAATTTAAATACTGAATTGTTCCCTGAAGGCTGAAGTTGCAAACATCCCCAGTGAATAATTAGCAGTACTACTTCAGGTTACATGTAAAGTTGTATTTCATTCACTCATTTTCATTCTGCCATATGGCAAGTTTATCATCTAAAAGTCATCTTTTGTAGTTTTCCCTGAAACCAAGTTTGAGCTTATAATGTTGAATTATAAGCCATACATTTATTCGTTTGTGAGGTTGTCATTGACAAGTCTCAGGGGACTTTTCCCTCATTTGTGATCCATCTTCTGTTTTTATCAAGTAATTGTCTTTGAGAAATGAGATTTTTCTTGGTTCATTCATACCGAAGGCACTTTTTTACCATGTTCAGAGGAAGCACTTGCAGAAAATAGTAGGCCTACTGAATGACCTATGTATCATTTGTGCAGTGTTGCTATAGTATAGGGGTAGTATAAATGCAAGTAAATTACCAGATTGGCAGAAAAAAACCTGCAAAGCCAAATGTTGGAGACCTACTACAGTATTCTTGCATTGAGAAAAGTTAGAGGGTAGTGGCTATGGCCGATGGACACTGGACAGAGACTGAGAGTTAAACACTATTTGCTTGGTACACAATTGAAGTGTGGTAATTTAACTATTTAATGGTAGCAAGTTAAACATGACCTGGTAGGGGTGATCTAAAGGACTTTTGGCATTACATTTACAGAAGGAAAAAATGAAATACTTTAAATATGTTTACCTTAAGTACAGGTATGCCACTTACCATCTCCTCCCTTAAAAAGAGGAATTTTAAGTGTCTTGTACGCACTTTTCTTGATCATTAACGAGTTATGAATGCAGGAACTCCCAGTACTTACTTTAAAACTACTATAGCAACAGTGCTAAACAAACCTATTTGTATTGGCATGGCAGGATTAGGCTGCTTAAGTTGTCACTGTAGCAGTTTAAGATTTTACATCAAAAGTTAAGAAGAAGAAAGCTTGTGATCGTGGCCAGAATATGCCTAAATTACATTTTTTGTCACAGTTTGTATGTAAGAAATTATATATTCCACACACGCTGCCCTTCTGTTTTCTCTCTACCCTAAGAAATGTGACTAATGTTCATTTTGCAAAAGTTGAAGTGCACCATATAAAATAATAGAGTGTCATGTCATCTACATGTATACCCTCGTTTATATATGTCCCTGTTGTAACTGCAACTGCCTTTTTGTTTTGTCCTTGCATTATTTCTTGCCCACAGTACATACTGTAGTGTACATACTAGCATCTACTGTAGACTTGTTTGTGTCAGATTAGTCCATTAACAAATGGTGAAGTAGTTTCATTTTTTGGTTTCGATGATAAGAGAAACCAATGCATTCATGATGGCGTATGTGTGTATGTATGTGTGTATGTGCGTGTGTGTGTGTGTATGTGTGTGTGTGTGTGTGTGTGTGTGTGTGTGTGTATGTATGTGTGTTTGTGACACTTTGCTCGTTAACACGATATCTCAAGAAGGGAAACTCTGACAGTTCTCAAACTTGGTACATAGATGCCCCATATTGAGAGGAAGAACCCTATTGTTTTTGGTGGGGGTCAAAGGTCATCTGGGGTCACCGGGGGTCAAACTCCGAAAACCTTGTTAACACGATATCTCGAGATAGGAAGCTTGGATAAATTTCATACTTAGTATGTAGATGCGTTATGGTGAGAGGAAGAACCCTATCGTTTTTGATGGAGGTCAAAGGTCATCTGGGGTCACCGGGGGTCGAATGCTGAAAACCTTGTTAACACGATATCTCAAGGTAGGAAGCTTGGATAAATTTCATACTTAGTATGTAGATGCGTTATGGTGAGAGGAAAAACCCTATCGTTTTTGATGGAGGTCAAAGGTCATCTGGGGTAACCGGGGGTCGAATGCTGAAAACCTTGTTAACACGATATCTCAAGATAGGAAGCTTGGATAAATTTCATACGTAGTATGTTGATGCGTTATGGTGAGAGGAAAAACCCAATCGTTTTTGATGGAGGTCAAAGGTCATCTGGGGTAACCGGGGGTCGAATGCTGAAAACCTTGTTAACACGATATCTCAAGGTAGGAAGCTTGGATAAATTTCATACTTAGTATGTAGATGCGTTATGGTGAGAGGAAGAACCCTATCGTTTTTGATGGAGGTCAAAGGTCATCTGGGGTCACCGGGGGTCGAATGCTGAAAACCTTGTTAACACGATATCTCAAGATAGGAAGCTTGGATAAATTTCATACTTAGTATGTAGATGTGTTATGGTAAGAGGAAGAACCCTATCATTTTTGGTGGCGGTCAAAGGTCATCTGGGTTCACCGGAGGTCAAACTCTGAAAACCTTGTTAACACGATATCTCAAGATAGGAAGCTTGGATAAATTTCATACTTAGTATGTAGATGCGTTATGGTAAGAGGAAGAACCCTATCGTTTTTGATGGAGGTCAAAGGTTATCTGGGGTCACTGGGGGTCGAATGCTGAAAACCTTGTTGACATGATATCTCAAGGTAGGAAGCTTGGATAAATTTCATACGTAGTATGTAGATGCATTATGGTAAGAGGAAGAACCCTATCATTTTTGGTGGAGGTCAAAGGTCATCTGGGGTCACCAGAGGTCAAATTCTGAAAACCTTGTTAACACAATATCTCAAGGTAGGAAGCTTGGATAAAATTCATACTTAGTATGTAGATGCGTTATGGTAAGGGGAAGGGCCTTATTGTTTTTGGTGGAGGTCAAAGGTCATCTGGGGTCACAGTGGGTTGAATGCTGAAAACCTTGTTAACATGATATCTCAAGTTAGGAAGCTTGGATAAATTTCATACGTAGTTTGTAGATGTGTTATGGTAAGAGGAAGAAGCCTATCAGTTTTGAAGGCGGTCAAAGGTCATCTGGGGTCACCGGAGGTCAAATCCTGAAAACCATGTTGACACGATATCTCAAGGTAGGAAGCTTGGATAAATTTCATACTTAGTATGTAGATGCGTTATGGTAAGAGGAAGAAGCCTATCAGTTTTGAAGGCGGTCAAAGGTCATCTGGGGTCACCGGAGGTCAAATCCTGAAAACCATGTTAACACGATATCTCAAGGTAGGAAGCTTGGATAAATTTCATACTTAGTATGTAGATGCGTTATGGTGAGAGGAAGAACCCTATCGTTTTTGATGGAGGTCAAAGGTCATCTGGGGTCACCGGGGGTCGAATGCTGAAAACCTTGTTAACATGATATCTCAAGATCTATAGGAAGCTTGGTTAAATTTCATACTTAGTATGTTGATGTGTTATGGTAAGAGGAAGAACCCTATCATTTTTGGTGGCGGTCAAAGGTCATCTGGGGTCACCGGAGGTCAAACTCTGAAAACCTTGTTAACACGATATCTCAAGATAGGAAGCTTGGATAAATTTCATACTTAGTATGTAGATGCGTTATGGTAAGGGGAAGAACCCTATCGTTTTTGATGGAGGTCAAAGGTTATCTGGGGTCACTGGGGGTCGAATGCTGAAAACCTTGTTAACATGATATCTCAAGGTAGGAAGCTTGGATAAATTTCATACTTAGTATGTAGATGCATTATGGTAAGAGGAAGAACCCTATCATTTTTGGTGGAGGTCAAAGGTCATCTGGGGTCACAAGAGGTCAAATTCTGAAAACCTTGTTAACACAATATCTCAAGGTAGGAAGCTTGGATAAATTTCATACTTAGTATGTAGATGCGTTATGGTAATAGGAAGAGCCTTATTGTTTTTGGTGGAGGTCAAAGGTCATCTGGGGTCACCGTGGGTTGAATGCTGAAAACCTTGTTAACATGATATCTCAAGTTAGGAAGCTTGGATAAATTTCATACGTAGTATGTAGATGTGTTATGGTAAGAGGAAGAAGCCTATCAGTTTTGAAGGTGGTCAAAGGTCATTTGGGGTCACCGGAGGTCAAACTCTGAAAACCATGTTGACACGATATCTCAAGATAGGAAGCTTGGATAGATTTCATAGGTAGTATGTGGATGTGTTATGATGGGAAGATGAATGCTATCACGTTTGGTGGAGGTCAAAGGTCATGTAGGTCACGGGGGGGGTCAAACACTGAAAATGTTTTTAACACAATATCTCAAGATAGGAAGCTTGAATAAATTTCATACTTAGTATGTACATGCATCATGGCAAAATTTTAAGAATTCCCAAGATTGTCTCATGGGTTCACCAGAAGGCAAAAAGCAAATTTTCCCAAGAACTCCCAAGATCATCATCTTGAGTCATCAGATGTCAAAATGCAAAATTTCCCAGGAATTCCCAAGATCAAATATGAACCTAAAATTATTTTCCAACATGTTAAGATAGCACTTGACCAGTGACTGGAAGATATGGGACATCATGGCATTATCTGGAATAGAACATGTATCATCGAAACCTCAATGCATTTTTGCATTCTGGTTCTGATTTGAGTGAGGGGTGTCATGATGAATCTCCTTCAAAACACAAAATCAAAAGGGACAACCACCCCTTCCCTCCCCTCCCACTCTCCCCTTCCCCCACTTCTCATTACAGTTCTCACCATTGTCTTACTTCAAGTTGACAAAGAAAAAGAAAAACAATTTCCAGTGATAATATCTTGAAATTACATCTATGATGAATAGAGTCACCCTTCAAATCTTTCAGTTGCAGAAATATTTCTTGGAATTTTTATGGCCTCCTCTTAGTCTTTGAACAAAGACCATGTCCGCAATATTGTATACTACATTGCATTGGTAATGGATTCCGACCTTCATGATGGATACCGTAACTGGGGATGTATCACACTGCAGCTACAGTTTAATATTAGCTGGTTTAAGCAGTGTGTTGATTATTAAATCTAATTCATTGTATAGTTTATCAACTGCTTGCATGCAATCAGTGTATTATCTTGGGAAAATTTACTCTTGTTAAACACTATTGCATTGTGTTTCTGTCACCTCTTAAACTGTGATGACTCACACATATATGTATTACAATTAAACACTTCTTTCTGATTTAAATATTGACACTCCTCTATGCATTGAGTTATAATATGTTTCCATTGTGTAAAAAGCAAAAAAGACTTAATAGCAAAAAAAGAAGAAAAAGGTTCTTGTAAGTTAATTGTGAAGGTCTGTTTCTACGTGTCAAACTGTACACTCTTTTGGTAATAAAATTGGCAATTATTAATCAACTTCAGTGCATAGTAGAGGACTGCACAGAACCTGAATGTGCCAAAATGTGAATATCACATCATTAGTATTCATTACATTCAATGTAGACAGTGTAATACATTGTCTGGTTGGAATGTCAATATTGCTGTATCTGTCTGTCTGTCTCTCTGTTTGTCTGTCAGTCTATCTACCTGTGTATGTCTGTCTGTCAGTCCAGTGGTCTGCTACTGTATCTGTCCTCACATGATAGCATGAGATGTACAGTACCACCCAAATACCTGGAACACACTGTACTGTATATTGTACAGTACTGGTGTGTGTTGGTTTAACTTTTTTCAAGTTAGAACTCACTTTCTTTCCATACAGTATGTTGATCATAACATTTTCATGCATTTTGAAGGACATTTGTAAGGTTGTTTTGGGTGTAAACTGTGCAGGAATTCAGGTAGCTTTGAAGAATAAAAGAAAGCAATATGAGAGTTGTACAGCTAATTGTTTTGTGGGATATGTTTAATTATGAACTTTAATTGACAATGGATACAACAGTTGATACTCTTCATACTTGATATGTGAATGTGTCTCATGGAGTAAAGGAACCATATTGTTTAAAGGTGGAAGCCAGAGGTCATCTGGGTTCATCAGGGGTCAAACCCTGAAAAACTTTGTAAACATGATATCTCACCTTAGGAAGTTTCAATCCTTTTCATTGGTGTGTGGATATATCTCATTAGGAAATAAATCTTTTGTTTTTTATGGAGGTCATAGTTCATCTTGAGGTCATCAGAAGTCAAACCCTGAAAATGTAAAATGAATGTCATGTGAGAAATTTAGCTTGGAGTCTTCTCATACTTGGTGTGTGGATACGTAGGCCAAATTAATTACTATTTGGAGGGGGGGGGGAGTGCAGATTTGTACTGCTACATTAGAATAACATGTTTTTATCCATTATACTGTATTGTGTGCTTGTTCACCAAATAATGAGTTCTGGACATGCTTTATAGCTACATTTTAGCAAAAAGAGTCATGGAAACCTCAATGGAGTTTTGTATTCTGGTTCTGTATGTTTTGACATAATGGAAAATTCCCTAGGAGTTACAACTAAAGGGAAAAGAAAGTCACTTCTCGACTCCTGGCCAGGAGTAGCAAAGTTCTCGTAAGTCAGGTTGTCAGGTAACCCTCCCTAACCTTCTGTGAAATGTTCTGTGTGTAAACCTTCTTCATCTAGGAGGGTAAATTAGTTCAGTGGGGTGAAAGAATTCAAGTTCATTGTTGTAAGAGGGTGTTTCCTCTTATTCATTGTGATGAGCAAGATGTTCTTTGTAATTACTTTTCTCTTCTGAAGAACTTGTAAAGCTGCACCTTTGGGAAATAATCAATTACTATTTTAAGCATTGATCCTTATCAGAATGACTCATTTTTTGAAGGGTATATTGTCTGTTCTAATGTTCTACAGACTGTACTTTAGTCTAATAGTTTATATGACACCATGCAAGACAGTATCTAGAGTTATAAAACCAGTATAGAGGAGTCAATAAATGAAGCTCTTGAAATGTTACTGAACCTATCAAGTCTCAAAGTCTCTAGTCAAGATAAAAACTTGTAAGAGCTCGAGAAGGAAATAAACTAAGGTTTATGGCAATATTAGTGTGCACCTACCTAGAATGGAATGCAAGGTGCAATTTCAACCGTATATATACCTTCTGTGTTATACCAGTGCATTTACAGTTACAGTTAGAGTACATGAACAATAGTTTCACAGCAAAGCAGTCTTGTTGTGTATGATACTATGGGCAATATCTACACCCACTGTATATATTGTACTCCTGTATTGCTTAAACTGTCCATAACACTGTTAACATCAGTAGCACTTTAAAATGATGCCTGAACTCTTGTCCCTCCTTGCAAAGTGTTAAATCACATCACATTTTCTGTGCAGCTTTTCTTTCTTTCTTTGTTCATATTTATCTCTTTAACAACTGTTTCTCAGAAGAAATGGTTTGTCAAAGATGATGTTGTTTAGGAATTTTTTAAGAGTATTGTGATATTGACATTACATGGAGTGCTGTAGAATGATGTACTGAACATCCTGTATATATAAATGTGGGAAAGAGTCCTCATTTTGCACTTCCTGTGCCCTTCTCATCCTCAGAGGTAGCTCAGGGAGGATGATTTGAGGAAAGAGCAACAGAACAGTGGGCACATATTTGCCAGAAACTGCCATGTATGTGAAAGGGGCAGGGCCATTGCTAGTAGTAATATCAGGGTTGGAATATCAAGCAATTGTTTGTCATTCCCTAAAACTGCCAGTGCCTTCAATTCTCTAAACTAAAATGAAGTGCCAACTGCACATAGCGAAAAATGCATGTGTGTCTGTGTTATTTAGTTAATGCTAGATGTTTATCCTTGTGAAAAGTGCTAGTGCCTTATATTTCTGTGTGACACTTCATGAAATTTCTACCTCTCATAATTAGCAAGTTTGGTAGTGTAAAAGTGAAAACCTGGTGTGGAAGACAGGTGCAGATCCTGAAGGGGAAGTATAAACTACCACTAGTTTAATAGTAAACTAGCATACTAGTCAGTCACTCTTTAATTAGTTTACATCTAGTTTCAGTTGTATTCCAGGTGACAAGTCCATGCAGTACACAAGAAGATAATTTAAGTAATCTTCCTAAACCTTTGAAGGTTCTACCAGATAACAATGTTTGCCTTTTTTCTTCTGATTCATCAGAACATTAAGTTAACTTTTAGTCTTACAATGGAGAGTAAATAAGAGCATTGTTAGATCTGTAGGAAATAAGCAAACATTTAACTCTGTAATTAGGAATTAAAGTGTTGACCATAAGAAGATTAGCTGTTTATTACTTCCTTTGGAAGAGAAATTAGTACTTGTATCCAGTGGAGGGAAGCAGGTGCATTTTTGTGATGAGCAATATTGTCATTAGTGTTTGCGATTTTGATTGTCTTCATTTTGTTGTAAATTCCTGTAGAAAATGCAGAGCTCATAGCCTCATAACAGCATCCCTGTAGCCTATCTTCAGTGCAGATTTTGAACAAATTTTACAACTGTGTACATGTACATTTCATTAAATTACAAATGTAGCATACCCTCTTGTCCCCCAGGCTATGCCCCCAGCCCACTATGGCTTAAGGCCTCAAGTACTAGAACTGAAGGAGCTTTATTTGATAAGGGCAAGCTTCAATACAATTGTTGATCAATTTTTAACTGTTATTAGAGTAAACATCAATGTATTGTTAGCCTCTGCATTTTGTGCAGTACTGAACCCCTTAAAATTGTAATCATTTTAGTACTCATCAGTTGGTTTCTCTGAATTCAATTTGTTCTGGGCTTTTGCAGCTAAATTGTGTTATGGCATGCCCGGAAGGTATAGAGCTTATTTATAGTCACACAACAGACACATTTAAATCATCAGAATTCACGAGGATTCAGTAAACTTGAATATGGGTTAGAGTTGTTACAGTTAATATTGATTTATCCAGCTCTACAGTAACACTATACACAGCTGCATGTTTGGTCCTTTTTTTTTTTTTGTTCATTTATGACATCAAGAGTGTTTCAGTACGTCACTATAGTTATCTCACACACGCCCTTCATCGTGGAAAGTAGTGAGTCATAGGCACAATACGTCATTGAACAGTTGACAAAACTATCAGCTGTTAATATATGAAGTTTGGTATCAAAGTTCACTATACACGTACTGTAGTCAGAATACAGCCATCCAGCCATTTGTCTCGATAAGTGCTAAATGGAAATTTATGATAGATAATACTTCCTTGTTTCCAAGTATTTATGTTTTTCTCATAGTTTGCACCCAAAGATGAATGTATACCATATATCAGGGCTGGTATGATTAGGGTTGAAATATTTCAAGGTTTATAGTTCAAGTAGTCTGCTACATTGTTGGTCACCGGAAAAGTTACCCCAGCTCCTCCCCACCTCCTTCATTCTTGCCAAGACTCACCTTGAGTTGGATGAGAGTTTTGTAGTCATGTGACATTTGTCATAATGGTAATAAAATATAATAGGATATACTTTAGTTTGAATCTTTATTTTTTTTTAAACCCAAGACCTGTACTAAGTATCTTGATGATTCTGATTGAAGAACATTTGGCACTTGACAATATTGCTGGTTTAGTGAAAAGAAATGAGAAATGCACTAATATGATGATGTTTGTTCACTTTGTATGTACTTTATTTCCTTGCAATTTACATTTTACTAATTTCTAGCAAAAGATGACTTTTGGCAAAAATGCAAGATGAAGTCATTACTATTATTATCAACTTCGAATAACATTTATGTTTTTTCTTTGGGGGGGGGGGGGTGTAGAGGGTAAGGGATAAGGATGGTCTCAAAACGTTACAGCTTTAAATTTGCAGTTAATCGATAAAGCAGAGCCTTCTTTTAGCATCAGTATTTCTGATTTCTTGCAGGATGTTGAGAGGCTTGAAAAACTGAATGAGAGTGGTGAGCTGCGAAAGATCTTGGAGAGATTTGAGGTATGTTTAATAGACGAATCCGATCAGCGCTTGTGTTTAGTGACTGTATACATGAATTTCAAACCCACATATTCAGTGAAATTGAACGAATCAAGATACAATTTAATGTCCAACCATCCATCATACAGGTAAGCAAGGAAATTGAAAGATTAAAGGTGATAGACCCCAGGTATGGCCGACTGAAATCAGACCATCACTTGCTCTCCGGATTCGTCTATACATAAAAAGTCAAAAGCAGTGCTGGAAATCAATCGCAGTTTGTAACTTTTTGTAGTACTTGAGAATATGGTGAATTATCACCCACAACCACATTGTGACATAGAAATTCAATGCATTGTAAGTAAAACAAGGATATAAATGTACTGGAATAATGCAGGTATGCGGAGACTATGTTTAATGATCTGGCTCCTACAGATGTTAGTAAATCAATTGTTTTAAATTGCTAATGAAAATGCATTCATGGGTTATCCCTAATTTACAAACGTAAAAACTGTAAGCTGTACAGTTTTACATAGATAGTAGTTTTCATTGTGGCAGTGGTTACTTTTAAAAAGTTATGTGTTACAGTATGTTTTGCCTACTAAATTTTCCAGAAACACAACGAGAACAAATTCGCTTCTACTTTATTTTCTGTCCCATCACAGATTTATATACACTAACTAAGTACTAAGTATCTGCCTTTGCACATACATGACCATGGACTTACAAAATAAAACTGATCCTGCTTCTAATCTATTTGGTATAACCTGTTAGGTAGCTCCAATTACTTGATATATTTTACCTGTGTTAAATTGGTTCCACTGGCCCATTCATCATTCATGGCCTGGCTTTTCAGGTGTAGTTCAGTGTGGAAGTTGAAATTTTAGTGTCATTCCAAGACATTATCTTGGGATTTCAATATTTGTAAGTAACACTTCTTTTCAAACAAAAGTGAGCTACCAAAAATGTGGGACTGCAAGGGTTCCAGGGGATATGTATATATATAAATTGCTTCCTAAATAATAGTTCAGTCCATTTGAGGTGGGGTCACATGTTTAGTTCTTGTCAAAACTGACTGGATCAAACTTATTGAGCTTAAGAATTAGAGCAAGTCAATTCACTTGGCAAGCAATAGACCCTTTTCCAAATAGCAATTACAAAGGATTGTGGGATTGAGTTTTGGTGTGTGTCGTTTTCGTCAATGGCATTTTACTGTGGACAAAAAAAAATGCGTACTTAAAAGTCTATCCCATAATCCTTTGTAGTTGCTATTTAGAAAAGGGTCTATACCAGACACACAGTGAGGACAATCAATTACCCCTTCCTGCATCTCATACACATTATTCTAGAAGGGAGTACAAGTGTGGAGAATTTGTAACAGTGATGTGGTCAAAATACATTAAACTGCCATAATTTGTACAAAAAAGTGAATTCTGTCACAAAATGAATGACACAAGAATTCACAAAGAATGACAACCCTTACTTCTGGTTTTGGGTTTTGCTTCATTTTCAATATTTTCTTTTTCTTTTGAGGTTTTGCAAATTTGAACTGTGTGAAGTCTTATGCCACAACTTCTGTTTTGTAATGAGTATTCATGGTTGCGTACATGTTTACAGTATACTGTATGCAGTATGTGTAGACTGTTCCTGCTGCTACAATACTGTGTTATTACATTGATGAAACCCATCTTCTGTTTACATGTTAAGATCTGCTGTGTGATTTCCATCATCCACAATATTTCCCAGTCACATGTATGCCATGTATTATTGCCATGGTATGAAAAATGAAATAAAAAATCTTAAAACAATAGTTTGTAAAAAAAAAATGTTACCTGCGTTTTTCATGAACACATATATTTGAGTTTTGTCTTTGCTTTGCAAACAATGCTTTAGGAGAGTGCAATATATCATTGCTTCTGTTTTAGGTACAGTAGTAGAAATCTGTATGAAAGTTGAATATTTGATTTTGACTATGCAATCTTAAATGATAATTCCCAGAAAAATGAAAAATTTAGTATTAAATTTCTTTTTATATTAAAAAAAATAGATGTAGCCTACAGCTTATCACAGTAACTGCATATCCTTAAATTGAAGAGAGCTTTCATGGAGATATTACTATGTTGTGTACTGATGTTTTCAATTGTTATTCCTATGAGTGAGGAGAGAAATGGCAAGCGTCATTGAAAAAATAGCTTGGAAATTGATTGCCGTAGGAGCAGGCTTTAATAAATCTACACTCACAGTGGTAATGAGATTGTGTGATGTTCTCTACATAATATATGAACTAAAAAAAATATTACTTGTGGTTCTACAAGCATTTGAGCCTCATGGTAGCTGTGATAATTGTATTTGTGTAGGAAGCAATTGTGATGTATATTTTATGATAAAAGTATCCGGTGTGTGAAACATGAGAAATTTATGTCAGGTTGTATCCTATTGGTACAACATAGTGGTAAATTGAGAGTGTGTACTAAGCAGTGTGTAATGTCAGGAGTGTGTTCATGTTTTGTGGGGAAAATGCCAGTGGTGTACTGTATGATACTGTGCTGTTTGTTATAGGATGAAACCCTCAGGTAGCTATGGTATGGTAAAGTATGGTGCTGTACAGTATAGCACAGTACTGGCCAGGACAGGACAGTATGACACAATACAGGCTAGGACAGGACAGTACAACACAGTACATTACAAAACAGAACAGTGCAGCAGTTCTTGAAGCTAACAAAGATTGGATTACACTGTAATCTCAGCTTGCTTCAGTTTTAACTTAAATTTTAGGTCTCTAAAGGTTTTGCGGGCGGGACGCGAAATTTTTTATCTCAGAACGAATGGGGCGATTTTCTAAATTTTTAATAGAAACAAATTTGCCCCTGTTTGTCCTGGGATAAAAATTTTCGCGCCCCGCCCGCAAAACGCAGCAGATTTCGGTTTTGGTGTGAACGCACCTTAAATAAGTGTGGTAAATAAGGATAATCTACAGTACTATGGCCCAGTCACAATTTATTTGACAGACTCAAGATTTTTACAATGCCTGACATCATATTTTTAAATTAATTTCTTTGCTGTGAATCTTTTGCAATTTTGAACCTCAAAAACTAAGTTGAGAGGTCTATTTTCTTTTCTTTTTCTCTTTACAACAGAAATATACACCAACTTCAAACTGTGATGTTTGTGGAGGTTTTCGTTTTATTCCTTGTAAGAAGTGCAGTGGTAGCAAGAAATCAAATACAAGAAATGATTTCACAGACCAGTTTCATTCTTTGAAATGTACCAGCTGTGATGAAAATGGCTTGATGAAATGTCCTGACTGTAACCAGTGACAGGGAAATGGGATCTCATTCCAGAATAATCAGTCACATTGCATACAAGTTGCATAGGCATATATGAGGCAGGGGCTGGGGGTCTGCAGCCCTCCCATTTTAGCAGGAACTTTGTTTATTTACATCACAAACCAGGGAGTTTTGGGGATTTTCTGGCAAAGTAAATGCCATTTTCAGGCAGACATGCATTGCATCATGGGCAAAAGTGCTGCATCCCCCACCCACCCCCACCATGGGCTTACAGCAATGTGAAAGCAGTAAAG
This sequence comes from Holothuria leucospilota, assembly GCA_029531755.1. Taxonomy (NCBI): domain Eukaryota; kingdom Metazoa; phylum Echinodermata; class Holothuroidea; order Aspidochirotida; family Holothuriidae; genus Holothuria; species Holothuria leucospilota. The sequence goes on from CM055975.1 coordinate 39,460,416, forward strand.
GGCAGCATTTTGAATAAAACTTTATTTTGTTTGGTTACTATTGCCTATTATTTCTGTTATACATTGGGAGTAATAGTGTGTTGTATGGGTGTGACTTATAGTGGGAATCACACACGTAAAATGTGTTGCTTTGGTTGTGAAGTTATGCTTGACCAAGTAACACAGACCACAGTTAGCATAAGGCCCTGCTGTATTTGCAAAGTTAAAACTATTTCTGGCCAATACTGAAACGTTATTGGGAATTATATTGAAACATTATTGGGAAAAGACAAGACATTGCATGAAATAGAGAAGTGTATTCAGTATCATTTTGCAGTATAAATACTGGAGATGTGATTTAAAGATATTCTAAAAAAAAATGAATCTTGATACTTGTATAATATTTAAACACCAATACCTTATTAAGAATGCTTGATACACTCTTACAGTTTTTAACCGAAGAATTTTACAAAAATGGCTGGAAAAGAATTCATTCTTAATCACAGTTTGAAGGCTCCTAGGAAAAAAACTTTTAGTTCTTAAATATTGAAGTAGTGTATCTACTACGTACATGGAAGAAACCGTGGAAAGAGCATTGCTGTAGTTCTACCTCATGAGAAGAGTAAATTTTGTTGATTACAGGTCTATAAGCTTGATATATAGAGCTTGCCTGGTTGATTGCTCTTGTGTGCCTGTTATGTCTAAATGAAGAATAATCTGTATTTCTCATTGTATAAAATTTTCACCCTTGAAGCTGTTATATTTGAGTGATTTGAACTCTAATATTTAAACTAGTGGTTCATTATTCAAAACATGTCAATATACATTATGTATGCTTCAGGTCTCGTCATGTAATGGTTGTCTGGGATTCATTGAATTTCTGTTATCTCATTCAAATTTGAGATTAAAATGAATCTTGTATTTCTTCATCAGCAATATTGTCTTACTTCAGTAGCATCGATTGTCTTTCATAAAGCTCTTTCACAAAATTTAAAACTACTGATGGCAGTCATATTAATGTGTTCTGTATGTGTGAGGTTTCTTGTTTGGCAGGTGTGAGTTACAGTATTTTACTTGAAAGCAGTTTTTATTCATTTATAACAAGTGAAACTTATTGCTAGATGACACGGTACTCCTCCTAGTACTAGGTAATAAAGTATTCCATAGTTTAAGTTTTAACTACAAGATCATATAGTTTAGTTCACACTGCTACAGTAGCTGATACAGTATTCTATAGTGTTATTTAATATCCTGTATTGTAGTTTAAACTAAAGATCATACAGTACACCATAGTGTAGTTTACACTGCTAGCTGATAAAGTATTCTATAGTATTATTTAATATCCTGTATTGTAGTTTAAACTGCAAGCTGCTAATGTAGTTTACAATTCTACTGTAGGTGATACAAGTCTGTAGTGATGTACATTTGCCACATGACCACAAATTGCTAGATGATACAGTATCTCATAATGTTTTGTACACTGCCAGCTGATACAGTATTCTGTAATGTTGTTTAATATTCTGTATTGTAGTTTAAACTGCTAGAAAACACAGTATCCCAGTTTGTACACACTCATTATACAGTTCTTCAGTTCTCATTGTACAGTATTTCAAGATTTTAAAAAATTTTCACCTGTATATAAATATGTATAATTTTGGTCGCATCTTGGAATGACCAAAATTGCCCCTTTCAACTTTTAAAATTTAATTATACGTAGTTTTGATTTCATTCGGTAATTTTTTACTCACTATCATCTCATGTACCTCCCTTGGAGATTTAATGACAATTTCACTCTGAAGATCTCAGAAGTAAAATTCATTAAGATAACTTGCAATGGGAAGAAGTATTATACAAAAAATGTACAAACCTGAATTCCTTAAGTTCCTGGTTAAATACATTGAATACGAATTACGAATGATGAGTTGTTTTAAGAAGCGAAATATTTTTTGGTATTGAAATGACAGGAACAAGTTATTTTTGAAAGAGAAAGGTGGTCCAGCAGCTTGTGAGAGATATTTTATATTATGTCATGCTACCTTAAAGAGGGTGTAGTTTAGTATTATTTATCAACCTTCAATGATAAATTTGGAGGTATAGTACTGAGTGAAAGGGTTGGCATTATACTGTACCTTCAACAGTAGACATGGAGTGTGTGTACACTGGTATGACCGTAGGACTGCTTTCTTACAGGTATTGTAGGAGTATAAAATATTGGATTAGAAATATTAATTAAAAACAAAATCCATTATTATGAATACAGTTTTGGTCAAGAAGGTATTTAAGTGAGATTGTAGTAAGTGTTGCATAGTAGGCATTGAAATGATAGATTTTGTGTAAGGTAAGAGGGATGAAATAATTTTATGATTGGCCTGTACAGTACATCATCTTGTCTAGCCTATTGGCCATTAAGAAGAAAAGTACACAATGTCTGGCAGAGTCTTTGTATAGTGATAAAATTGACTTGACTTCTGATGAAAGGAATCGTGGGATGTCAACTGTTTATGGTCTAGTGAACATTACTGCTGGTTAAAAATGTGTCATGACACTTTACAGATGACACAGCATAGGTGACTATACATAATATGGAAGGGGTTACAGCTAGGTGTGAAGGTTTTAGAGAATTTTAGGGAGAAATGGTAAGTTTTTAAATGCATTCCTTGTGAGACATACTAATGTATGCTTAAATTTTAAAAAACGTCTTTCAGTAACATAGTTCTAGAACTTAAAGTGGGTTTCTTTGTGCTCCTGACCTCAACCTGCCAAAATAGTAACCAGTGTTCAGAATGAGAAAAGTTGTAACTCCTAAAAGCTATTCGTTGTGTAGTAATGGTTAATATCTCTAGCATTGAATGGGATTAGTTTAAAGGTTGTGTGACATGAAAATAACATAGTTGGATATTTGATGTAAAAAGCATTAAAAATCCAGAAAATAGCTGCAATTTCCATTAAAATCCATCAAATATTGACCATTTTACAGGGAAATTTCTGTTTCACACTTGTATCATGAATAAACATGAGCTAAATATGCAAATATGTGACATCCAAAGAGGGACATACCATATATGGCACGTTAGCCTTTGTTTTTTCAACCTTAATTTCAAGGACATTAGTAGCATTGTTATTCCCTGAGGGGTTCATTATAAAACTTAAAATTTTTTCCTTGAAAAAATTGATACCACTCACCAAACTGTAATCTATCTGATCAGTAATTAAGAGATAATTTATATAGGGTTAACAAAAGAAATCATAACACTGTGCAACACTCCACATCATTATTTTTGCATAGGCAATTAGTTTCATCAGAAACCATCAAACTTTGAAGACGTATATTTTGAGAACGGTAAAAGATATTGAAATAATTCCAACAGATTTTTGATTGGAGGACTTAATTCTTTAAGTGACAAGTGAAACAGCTCTTTTTGGTGGCATGTCACACGACCTTTAAAGTGTCCTTGTTACATAAGGTCTGTAAATAAGTTTATGGAAAAATGTGACAAAGGTCAAAAAGAGTAATTTTGAGCAAAAATATGAGTGCTGTCCATTGTGGTCTATCACTTAACAGTTATATCAGTTGATGTGTCAAGTGATGAGAAACTTGTGAGACACTTTTTTGGAAATTTTAGCCTAAAATGCTGATATAAGAAAACTAATGTAAGATCCTGGCATTAGATTTATGGTAGATATTTCTCTATGTTTGATAATAAGTCAACTTGAGCGGTCAAAATAGTAGTTGATTCTTATTGATTGAATAAGAGAAATTGAAGTAACTGTTTCTCTTGAAGCATGCATCAAGTAATATTTCTCTGGCCAATCTCTGGTAAGGTTGTTGTGATCGTTTGCTCTGCTTCCTTGCATCCCAGTTGTAAGCTGCTGCGGTCCGTGTCTCGTATCAAATGTCAGTACGATGTTTACTAAGTCAGTCCAGTCAAGGAAGGCTGTAAAGGCAAACATTTGTCACAAATATTACTGAATATTTGCAAGTCATTCAGTAATCTCTTTGTAACAACAGTTGAATATAAAATTAAGAGGAAAGAGGACAATGAAAAAGTCTGATTGGAAAGCTTTTGTGTTAGGAGTGAGCAGGTGTTGGAGTTTAATATTGACTGATGATGAATTTACTAGTAGCCTTATGTGCAGTCAATAATGATGCTTATTCTGACCTTAAAAGGCCGTTTCCATTACAATGACAAGAGATTCAGATTTTGAAAAAACCTTTTGATGTGTAAAGTACAACTTTATGGCAGCTGGTCAATAACCAATTGAGCAGTTTCTGTCCAATAATAAAAAACTTTTTTCTTTCTTCACATGGAAGGTTAGATCAGATTGAAAAATTGTAAAATTCCCTTTGGTTCAGAAAAAAGAAAATGGCTTAGTGTATCTATATCTAGTATGGAATGGAATGACAATTGTAAGTAGATGTAAGCTTGACATGACCCTCAAAAAGGGCATAGTAAAACTGAATCTCAAGCAACTGTACTACTGCATTGATGTCTTTTCCAAGGACGCAGTGGCAAACATAAAGGACATCACTGCTTCTTTGTTACCAAAGGCACCAGGGCTTTTTGCTATCTGTGTTGTCAGTTATGTCAAGCCCTGGAAGTTGCAGAGAGATGTTGTATTTCTCTGCCTCCAGAAATTAGCTCTTGGTGTCTTGCTTGACCTACACAAAATTAGACATCTGTGTATCAAAACATGCTGCATCTCTACAACACATAGGCATATCAGGTTGGGTGGAGGGGTGGGGGGCACTGTGCTGCCCCCCCCCCCAAATTTTTGGAAAATCCCAAAATTCAGGCAGAATCTGTTGAAGTTTGGGCAAATTTTTTTTAAAAGGCACAGAGATTCGGGCAAAAAAAAAAAAAAAACTTGTGGCCTACCCCCTCCCCCCAAATCCAAATAGTCTCATATGCTTATGCATTAAGCATATGGGACCACATATCACATCCTGCACATAAGTTTTCAGCACTGTCTGCATTACTGTGGTGTCAATTTCTGGGATAGGGAGCAGGTTTCTCATATCAGTTAATACAGGTGGGGGATATCTGTTCACCCCCACTATTTTGTTACCAGAGTGTTCTTTTTGTGCTTGGAAGTTGACACCTGTTATATGCAGGGGGGAACTGTATTTCTAGTGTATATTTAATCTTCTTTTCCCAAAAGTCTCTCAGTGTTCAGAATAAATATTTTATTTGAGTGTATTGTAGATTGTAGCGCTTTCATTTTGAAAGATGATTTAACTGGTGAATTATCATAAATCATGTGTGCATTACATTTTTAAATTTGAAAGTGAAAGGTTTATAAGATCTCACATGAAGACTAGTAGATGTCGTGTCAGATTTAATACTTTTATTATTTATTGCATTTGACTGACCAGTGTACCCAGGTAGACACAGCAGTTTGGCTCATCATCAGGATTATACCAGGGCTCAAAAAATTGGGTCCTTGAGGGCACCCTGTCTGATGACTCTGGCAACTGAAATAGATAAAACTCTGCAAATGAAATGATGCTCCCATGTCCTGTAGGCAACAAAGCTGTAGAAAATTTTTCAAGCCTTGTATTCATTAGGCACTACATCAGGGCTCTGATTCATGCTGTATAGCAGGGGTGTACTGTTAGGCTTTTGGGGGTTCTAAGGCTTTAGGCTCTTCTTTAAAGGCAATAGGCAGTCGCCCCAAAATTTTCTTTGAAAAATCAGCAAACTCTTGCAAATCTCCTCTTATTGCATTACAAGCACCTCTGAAGATGTTGTGAACATAACTATTACAAACAATAGGTAAAGCAAGGAAAAATTCTCCTTGAATTTTACAATTCACCAACAAAAATATTGTCACATGATCAAAGTAGGCCAATCATGAACAAGAGTGACAGGGTACACTCAGTCTGATTGGGGTGACTGCATACTGCCTTTAAGGCTTACAGGTGGCTGTTCAATAGGGCCATACTTTTAAAAGGGTCTTCTTCATAACCACACTGCCCTGAGCTGTCTTTTTCATCTCATTAGTCAACAAATCAAATAGTATTTGTATATGGTAAGTTACCTTACTTTCCACTTTAGGACTGATGTCTGGCTCAGAGTAAATTATATCCTTAGTATCACAACCCATTCATTGAAATATTTCAATTGTCTTTCATCTGAAGAGATTTCTGTATACTATCAAATTTCTTGGCTGTTTAAAGTGTCTTAAATGTTGGTAGCAGGCAGACTTGACTTTAACACCTTCATCAGGTGTCAGGAGAACTTGAATCTATATATAATCATTTCAAAGTATGTTAAGTATACAGGTGAACCACTAATTCTGTTGCAATATTTTTACTTCTATCAGTGCAACTGTACACAACCAACATGTGTGTATCACAATAGATAACATTCCTTACAACAATATTCGTATTCATGTGCCAAGAATTATGATTGTCACCTTGCAGTTCTACTGATTAACGTATTCTAGCTTCATTCCAACTTCAACACATGCCAATCACACTTTCTATAGATCTGTTATTTAATCCACCCAGCTGTAAATTTAAATTATTCTTCTATCATATTATATGAAGCATGTAGTTATATCTTTTCTTAATAAAGTAACTTTTAAGATGCAAGTAGGAAAAATTGATTTCTGAATGGAAGATTCAAAATTTATAATTTATTACCTGCCAAAGGTGTCTGCTATGTAAAGTTAGCTGTTAAATATTCATGAGGCACCGTGCTCGTTGCCATAGATGCTTTTCCAAATAGCAGTTTACAAAGGACTGTGGGATAGAGTTTTGGTATGCATCGTTTTTTTCAATAGCACTTTTTTTTGGCCAGAAAGAACACACACCAAAACTCTATCCATCCCACAACCCTTTGAAGTTGGTATTTGAAAAACAGTCTATTTTAAGGTCAATTATAAGAGCTGCCATATTTCTACCCTTCAGTAGTTCGTATATTTTTCTTTTTGTTCAGTGGGACAAAAGCCACATTTGTATGTCTGTAATAAGTAATGATTCGTTTAGTGTGTGCCTTGTAGAGTTTTAATTCAGTTATGTACATAAATGTTAAGTGATCTTACATCTTTTGAACTGTATCTTTCAATCACAGTTGTAACTTTCCAAATGTGTGCCCCAAATTTATCATACTATAAAACTTATATAATAGGAGCATAAATATTGCAGGTACAAAAGCACATTCCATGGAACAAGATTACATAAAATATCTTATAATTTCATAATTTCATTGATTGTTGATTTTAGTGTATTGTCTTTCACTTCACTATATATTAAGGATATATATGACAAAACCCACTTTGCTTTCTTTTCCTGCAATTTAGTTCTAGTTTTAGTGTTTCATTTTGTATATTTTGTCGTTGTTTACTTAGTGTACATTGTAAAGATTACTTTGCTGCCAGCATCCTAAGACAATCAAGTTCATGCTACATACCACCTGAATCAGCTTACAGCTTGTTTAATCTTACAGTAGTAATCTGTATATAAAGCTTGATCACTTTTTTTCACTCTAATTATCCATATTTAAGTGTGTGTGTACACTGCTGGTACATTTCTGCAACACTTTCAAGGGAGCTCTGCTGCAAGTAACAAGTGCATATCCAGATGGGGTTGCCTGAACCCTCCCTCCCCTCCCCACCAGTGGTGCAGTCAGGAAGAAAGCAGGGGCAAGCAAAAATGTTATGAAGGTGGGGAGCAAAGAGTGCACATTGGTTCTCTAAACTACCTTTATACAGGAATGAACTGGGGGCAAAGGCTTTGATGAGGAAGGGAAAAATGTTCCCATCACCCTTGGCAGGACCTGTCTCCATACTTTTTAAGGGTCTCAGGATTTCAAAAATTACGTAAAAGGCATCCTTTTTCCTTTAGTACTCTTAAGTGAGGGTTTGGCCATCACAAATGACCTTTCCACCTCTTTATTCATCGACTCCAAATCCTGGATTCACCCTGAGTGCATCTCTCTTGAAGCTTGAAGCATAGTCATATTGAAAGTGAATTGCTTGTGCTGGCTCTCAACATCTTTTACACAAAAACTATAGAGTTGAAATACTCTTTGAAAGTAGTAAATGTATTTTCAAATATCTTTTGTGATTATTTATTGCAAGTCTGATCTTTTGTGTTTCTGAGTTTTGTGCAATTTTGTAAGTACTAATATTTTCATATCACATTTACCACCATTATGTAAAATATAAGCTCTTTATTGCATCACTCTTTTGAGAAAGAAATATACTACACAAGCCTTTGTCATCCAAATACAGCAACGAAATGTAAAAAAAATGCATGCTATCATAGTCAAGGTGTATAATGTGATAAACATTCTCAGCTAATGTAACTTGCATAGGACTTTATAATTGAAATAGTGAAATATTTGTGTAGGGAGTTGCAAGAAGTGTTGAGGTAGAATGCAGAGAAGATACACTGTGTTCACTTAATACAGAGTTGTAGAAGCATGTTGTGTCTGAATTATCAAGTGACAGGCTGACAGCACAGCTAAACTTTGAATAATAGAAATACTGTACATTATTTCATGTGATTTACTTGAGGTAGGCATAATTGTGCATCAAGGGTATCCTCAGAGATATAGGTTATGCTGCACTGAAATAGAGAATCTAGCAGATTACAAAAGGGAATGAGAAAATTGAGTGAGGACTGGGTAGTCACCAGACTTGATGGAGTAAGTACAATGTATGTTCAATGACATATTTGTACAAGTACCATGTCTCTGGTTGTGGGTCCGAGTACCTAAATTGTTGTGTGAGTACAACGACATGAGAATGAGTCAGTAGCTTAGCCAGAAAACTATTTTGTGAAGAGGCTGCATGGGGGGAGGGGGGGGGGGGCTTCAAATGTGGAATCATAATATATACATGTTTTCACTCTTGTATTTTCCAGTGGAGGTCTCTGGGAGGGGGAGAGACTCGGGAAGGCACGAGACCTCTCAATCCCGGTAGCTATGCTACTGGAATGAGTTCAAGTGAAGTGACACTGGTTGTGAGTATGAGTGCATGTCATTTTTAATGAGTGAAAGTACAAAATTTTGCATATAAGTACCAAAGCATAGTTTTCAAACTGTGCAAGCCTCTTACACAAGTAGAAATCTATTCTCATGAGTAAGAGCACAGGTGAAGTGTGTACTCTCTACAAGTCTGGTGGGTAGATTGTCTTGAACCCAGCATGGCTGTGGAAAAGTGCATGTAGTTTACAAATACAAAGGAAACAGTGCAGTAATTGACAGGATGTGCTCTTAAATCGATTGTCAAAGTTCTTCAGTTATGGGACCAACAATGTGCTAAACTTTATCATACTAAATTAAAATTAAAAGTAAGTGGTAAGGTGTACAAAGTTGTAATAACCTCTTGGGTATCATTTTGATTGTTTATAATTATTTTGTTTCTTTTACATTCTGATTTACAATGAATGAAGTGTCCTCATCTTCAACATAAATACTGCTTACATCATGTTGCATTTTATGTTTACATTACAATATGAAGTTTGCCATAATATATAAAGTTTCTATCAATAAAGCTGTTATTAACATATGTATATATAGTCATCTGGCTTTTTTGAAAACATGAGTCTCAGCAAGTTTGACCCTTACAGTGAGTGATATGATATTCTACAACCCTAACACCCTAAGTACCTGTTATTGCATTCCATGGCTCTGATTGGCTATTGCTCTGGTATGATATATGCTTTAAGCAAGTTTATCTCTCAGAGTGCCAATTCCTGGCTAGGAATCAAGTAATGACCCCACTTTGCTTGGGGTCCTAACTCCTGTAATTATATGCAAAAAGATGATTTGCTTTTGTGTTCTTTGCAAAAAAAAAATTTATAAAAAAAAATGTGGCTATTTCCCTACTAAAATACTTCACCTAATACAACTTTTAGACAACCATGTTTATTACAGAATATCATCTGGCAAAGCTTTAGATCACATTAGGTGCTGCCTTACCTACTTTTCCAAATGCTTGCTTCATTGACTATGGAAGTTTATTGTTGTCAATTTTCTGGCCTTGCTTTCAGTTTGTTTTTACTTGGTTTGAATAAAAGCTAACAAAACCCCCAAAACAAGGCAGTTAATGCCTTGCTGTCTAGAAGTTTCTTAAGTAACCTTTGTTGTATGGGTTCTTGAATTAAGGTAAGTAGACATTGCTATTTTGATCTCTTCCTGTACTAGTTTCCTTTCGGTTGACTTGTACAATTCTCTGATGAGCAATTCAGCACTTCATCAGCATAGAAAAGCCTCTTGTGTAAATCTACTGCAGTAGCAGTTATGACATAAAGAATGCAAGTTAGAGTACCTAGGCTGTAGGTACCCAGCCACCCAAATGTTAAGAGTTTTCCAGGCCTTGTATAAACTACAAGCTGTGAAACAGGGGTGGATGTGGAGCATGGGAAAAACTATTTTCATATCAGAGTTACCCAACTGCTGCTAAAATAACAATACGAGATAGGATCCAGTGCCACTGATGGACATATTGAGCACAGTTTACACCCGTTATTGTCACGAACATACATGAAGCAAATGTTCTTCATCATTTACGCTTCTGTGTAAGGTGCACATTTCATCAGTTGAGACTTATTCCCAACTTGGTCCATAATGAAGGGCTGCAGAGGTCTTAAGGCAAGGTGGGCAAGAAGGATGCAGCCCCCTGGAGCTGTGCATGTGAATCCAATTTCTTGCCCATTTTACTGCAAAAACTCAGGCAAATCTGTACCCAGAAAGGATCCAATTAAAGGTTTTCTCTGACAAAAGTGTCTTAGCTCACTCCCTTTTCCCTCCCTCTCCCTTCGAAAATACCCCATTGCCTGTAACTATTTGCTTTGAGAATGCCCTCACATCTTGTGTACAAGCACCCACCACTGGAATCACCCTTACATGGTAAATGCAATTGGTGAAACCATGTTATTTTATGGTAGGGAACAAGTAAAATGGAGGGCTGGACTATATTTAGTCATGGCTGGACTAAATTAATCATGCCTGCTACATGAAATGTTTAACTAAACATGTCTCCATCTATAATGACACTTTAACTACACAATCAAATCTCTACCACTAAATATATACACATTTCCTTCCTTTTGTTTGATTCCATTAGTACATGTCTGATGAATAAACAACTGTTGCATCACTACCCTAGGGCCTTGGGTAACACCTTGGGTTATTAAATACTGAAATTGTTTGCAGTATGACTGTATTGCAAGGACAGCATGTATTCTGCAGAGGAATCTGACTCTACATAGATAAATCATATGTGGTCATTATCATACCACTGGGTAAGACACTTCTGCAAACAAATGGCACTTCAGTAACTCCTTAGGTTGACTAAGTGAAACATCAGTTATGTAAGGCACAGCAAACTGAAACCAACATAGAACAAGGGAGAAGTGTGTAAAAGACATTGTATGCATCATTTTATTTTACAGTTTGGAATACAAAATTTAATTGAATACTATATGTAAAAAATGCCCCCTCTATATAGCATGAATATATTGATATCTAACCACACTTACAGTATCAACAATATTAGGGATGTTTAATGCACACAGATCCATTCCTGAATGCTCTAGGCACTATATAAACTCACCATATATTCATTGCAGAAGTCCATCATTAGCCCCTGAAGACCATGCTAACATTCAGGTGCAGTTTTACCATCTACAATGTAAAATTATCTGTGGCATAGCTAAGGGAAGCTCCAATGGAGGGATGTGGCCCCCTCCCATGTCTCTTGCCCTCCTACCCCCCCCCCCCCACTAGAAAAGTCAAGATCGCAAAATACGTATCAATACTGTACGTACCCAATGAAATGGTTGCCCTCCCCCTCATCCTCATTAAAATATCTAGCTGTGCCACTGATCATTACCCCTATTTTCAAAATTTTCTGTTGAGCACCAATTGAGAAGGCACTAAGTTCATTTTTAAAGTGTCCAGTACGTATGACTTGACTTGGATTTAATCTCTGGTCTTCCAGCATAGAGATACATGCTCCATTGCTAATTAACACAGAAGGCTTACTAAGTAAATGTCAAGTATCCATTGTCTAATAATGCTAAGTTTGGTGTTTAGTATTAAAAGTTTTTATTGTTTACAACAAACTACCTTTCTATCATCCAAAAAGAACCTGCCAAGCACCTTTGAAGAGACGGTAGGAGGTTCCTCACAAGGCCCACCTTACCTGTCTCCTAATAGTTATAATAGCTTTTAAACAACCATACTGAAAGGTTCTACATGATGATACAAGAATACTGAAACAATTTTTAAATAGAGAACAACCCCCCCCCCCCCCCACACCACTCCAATATACATACACATACAATATATTTACCCAATGTACCCATTTTGAGCACTGCCAATGATCATCAGCTGAGAAGACATACATAAACTGTATCCACTGTCCAATCATGCCTTCTTTAATAATCCTCATCCAAAGAAAAGTGCTGTTCTTGATTACTACAATAATGCAATAAAATTTCAGTAGTTTTTAAGTCAAATGTGTTAAAATAATGTGTATGCACTACTTTTTAAAAAAAAAGACGCACTGGTCAAGTTTCAAACTTACCCTGCTCTTTTTCTTCAAGATCTGTTACAATTATTTAAACCTGATTCACACAGGTTTAAGTGAAATGCATGGCCGTTTACAAGTCCAAATGAAGACAATACATATATAAAATTTAAAAAGAAAATGATAGCACATTCAAGCCTCTTTTCATTACCAAGTCTTTTAATCACAAAGATAATGAGTTAACCTATCTTGTGCTACCATTCCCCCCACCCAACCCTTCTTACATCTGCAACAAATACTGTTTGTTTCATTGATCAAATCATGAAGCAGTTATGTGACCCAGATACAAAAGGTCCTTGACAGGTGTAAAACTTTACTCTCAACCACGAATCAATAAGAAAAAAAAATATCACCACACACTTCAAAAGGAAAGGTTAAGGAATAAGTAAAATAGAGTAACCCTGTTATAAGGCTTAATAAACGGTCTTAAGGCAATTTTAAAAATAAGAAAATATATGAATAGATTTCAATACAGCCTTTATAAATATTTACAGTCATCAAGGCACATCCCTTTAAAAGGTTAAAAGCCTCAGGTTTGAATAACATGCACCAATGAAAGACTGGCATTGCAACAGTATACAAGAATTATGTATAAAACACCCTCTGAAGATTAAAGGACATATGCAGTCACACCTATATGATTTAGTATACCCTGATACCCTTGTTCATGTACAAAGGTCTTTGGTTTATCCCCGATATGAGATATCAAGACTTTGTCCAATTATTTGAAAATTGGGGTGACTGCAATTACCTACTTCAAGTATACACTGAGCACCTGAGACATTAAAATTATTGAGACTTGCTTACTTGTCACATTATTCAGTTTCAACAAGTTGGAATGAAGATATTTATGAATGCCTCAGAAATGAATGATTCAAAAGAAAATATGGGTCATTTCTCTTCTTAAAAGAAATAATCCCTGGAACTAAATATATTACAATAAACAAGCCCCAATATGATTCTGGGATGAATACTGAGTTTTAATGACAATGTCTGTTCCATACTTAAATGGATTATACTCCAGTAAAGTTTGCTGTTAAGTGTAATTCTTCCATTTAAATTTTGAAACATACTTTTGAGCAGAACACCACGTTTCAGCACTGACAACTCTATTGAATGTTAGGTAAAAGCAATTTCATGTTGAAAATGTTCATCTTTAAACCAAACCTGCTCAAACGTAATAGCTTCATACATATGATGTGTCTCTAACAACTAAGTGCAATGACTAAAGATGTGCAACATTTGCTTGAATGTGTAGAGTGGCTGTGCAGAATACCTGGAAGAAGTCATCTAGGTAACTAAGTAGGCAGAAATACTGTCACAAGACCCTACAGAAATAGTGGGATGAACCAGTCTTGTAACACACGTTATATAACTCAGTTAACTACACCAGTTTGACGTTGGACAGAACTGAACTGGGACTGATTTTCCTGAAAACGCATGATGAGGGCTTTCACTCCACCTGAGAACGTGATGAAAAGACAAAGTATTAAGAACAAGGTACCACTATGCATCAGTTTATGTTACCATGTACTGCAGTGATAATTATGACCATAAGCACCATACCAGGAAAGTAAAAAAGACTGATCCCTGAAATACAATCCACTTACAGAGCATAGCAATAACAGCTTCCAATGGTGTGTAATACAAAACGATGGTTTCAGATTCCATGAACATTCTAGTACTTCTTAGCTAACACCAGCTCCAAGTGCTGTTTGAGCAATTGTAACCTGCCACTGCCCTCCCCCCCCCCCCCCCACCTGTCCACCAGCCAGCCCACCTGTCCATTCGTCTGTCTCTTTCATGTCTGATCACACTTGCATACATGCTCTCAAACATGCATTCATCAGCACACTTTGATGAAACATGGACACAACAATCCTTGCTTATGTGGCAACTTTTATCCAACAGGAAATTGAGGTCAAAGGTCATTTGGGATCATAAATGCTTTCATGTGACTATCTTCACATTTATCTTCCCTTTAATAACCCTCCCTCTATTTGTCTCCAAAGCAATCAATCCCAACTGTTAATCAATTGATCAGTCATGCTCTCTAAAGTGTAATTCCTATATGAAAACTGTAATTGGTATGTTTTTACTGAAATTTTTATAACATCCATCTCTCAATTGTGAGATGCCTAAACCAAATGTGTTAAAACTTCAATTTCCATCACTTGGAAGTGTCATTTCTGGTCATCTAGGGAGAACTTAATTTCTGCTACAGTTCACCTGGCAAGGCTTCTAGGGGATAGTGCCATGTAATGCGTTCACTTAGGGTGGAGAAGCCCACTTCACAATGCCATCAAATGTACTAGGTGGTGGTGGTACCGGGGCAGACAGTATGAACAGAGCTCCAAATTTTGAAAAGGCCCCTTCATATCCTAGCTAACCCCTCTCTGTGCCCTGTCCCCCTCTCCCACTCCAATCTCACCTTTCTGGAAACTTGCCATGCTATTACTTACAATCAACCTCATCTAAATGTTGCTTATGTGATGTCATCCTGTTTCCAGTTGTCATGCTGGGTGTGGGTACATCTATTAATGGTGTGTACACAAATCAGGACCATTAATATTTTTGAACAACTAGTTCTTGATGGCCAAAATGTCTAACAAACAGGGAAATATCACATCAGGTGGCATTTATCAAAACGTTTTGCTTTGTCTCTCATTCTTACCTCTGACTGGCAATTCAGTTAAATCCTCTTCCTTGTTGGTAGTGTGTGCTTCCTTGTTGGTAGTGTGTGTGTCAGTTTGTTGGGTGGGAAGTTTCTTAGGTGGGGGATCTGTATTCTTTGTCGGTGACAGCTGACCTGTTGCTGGAACATCAACTTTCTCACCAGAAGATGTGACACTAGCTTCTGCCTTCACAGATACCACTGGGTGTGATTTAGGTTTTGTAACAAGACTCCTGGGGGACCTTATGATGGGAGCTACGGGAGCTACAGGTTGTGCATTCATCTGTAACCTAATGAAAGCATTCAAAGAGGATGAATAACCATTTTAAGTGAAACCACAAATCATATGATTGTTTAATCTGTAATTTCCTTTAAATTCTGATTGATCGCCTAAAAATAATTCACTCAAAATCTTCCTACAGTAAGTAAGCAAAAGATCAAGCAAACTTTTACGGGCCAGTTGTGTAAACTAACTACCAGGCTTGAGATTTCAGTACAATTTCATGAGTATAACTAGACAGTGCAACATCATCTTTCATGAATACCACTGCAAGTTTTGCATTAGCATCAATGCTTAACTTTCAAAATCTGTGAGTACAGATCTATTCTCATGAGTACAGACAAGTGTACAAAGTGTGAGTACCAGAATATACTTCAAGTCAAAAACCTGCAAAGGAAAATGAGAGAAATACTACAATGAAATTACCTTGAGATTCTATCCTTCACACTTAATGTTCTGTTGCTGTTATCTTTGTTCTCATCTTTCCTCCTTCTCCCCACATCTGTATCATTCAAAAGATCAACCTTTGGAACAGTTTGTGGAGGAACTTTCTTCCGTGGCTGAGGGCTAGGTTTCATTACATCTGTTTCTTTACCTGTATTCTCCTTCACTTCCTCCCTGGTTTCTTCTTCCCTAACTTCCTCTTTCTTCATTTTTTCAATGGAGGTATTTTCAACTGTAGAACTGATCCTAAGAGTAGCACCCCCTGTCTCTTCTTTCTTGTTGTCACCACTATGTATCTCTTCCACATTCTCATAGTCATCTCCTGTTTCCTTTACTTTCAAAGTTTCAGTCCTAAGTTCCATCTTCTTTTTCTCTTCCTCATCTTCTGTCCTCTCATTTTTCTCATTTTTAAGCTCACTCTCATCTTTGTCATCCTCCCTTTTCTCTGCCACTATCTCCTTCACTGTTTCAGTCTTGTCACTCTCCCTGTCTTCACCTCCAATCCTTTTTTCATCTTCAGGTAGCTTAAATGTAAATTTCTCTTCAGTCTCTTCCATTTGTTCTTGTTCTTCAACATCTTTTGTTTCTTCCTTTACAAAAACAGAAGGTGAGACCTCTACCACCACATTAGTCTCTCCCTCTAGAGAGGCTTCTTTGGATTCTTCAATAAGTTGGTCTAAGATACCACTTATATGATTTGCTTCACCTCCTGAAGGACTCATCGGCCCATACTTGTAGCTTGCACTAAAGGCAGATTTCTGTTCCATTTCAGTTTCTTCATCAAAGCCTAATAGAGCCAAACAATGAAAACAAAAATTATCCAGAACTATTTACAATATAATGTCCAAGAGGCATATGGATGTAGAGAATTGATTTGTAACAAAGTAAAACTGGAATAACAAACACAGTTTAATACTTTTTCATTTTACTACAATTTTTCCAAACTTTGCCCAAGAACTATATTGCAAGCTATGGAATCAAACACATGCCTATTTTCATTAGGGTTCAAGGGAAAGAGTGGTGGGGGGGAGAGGGGACAATACCCCCCACCGGTTGACACCTATTGATTGGATGATGATACAAGAGCATCAACGATGCTGTAGCTCAACTGCGATTTCCCTTACACACAGTTACTGTTATGTATTTTCATTAGGGATCCAATGCAAGGAGTCCAGACAGTCATGATCTAGCACTTTCAGTGCTATAGATGTAGATGTTGACACCAGTGGCATGTCAGAGTTGCCCAGCTTGAGACAACTTTTTAAATGTTTGTGGGCACAATACTGTAAAACAAAAATGAAGTGTTATTTATACCCCAATTTGTCAGGCCCATCAAAAATGATTCCTATGGCAAGATAAATCATAAAAAGTACAACTGTGATGACTCATTACCTACTGACCATTCTGGCCAACTTTGACAAGATTTGGATATAAACAATAGAAGTTGAAAGTTTTTGCATGATTCCAGTGTATGACCTCTCTTTGATCCCAAATGACCTTTGACCTACTTCAGAAGTACACTTTTTGTGATCAGTCATCTACTGAAAACTCTGGCCAACTTTGAGAAGATTTGGATATAACCCCTAGGAGGTGAAGGCTTTTGAGGGATTTCACTGTTTGACCTCTCTCTGGCCCCAAATGACTGCTGACCTACTTCAAAAGAACACCTTTGATGACCCTTTATCTACTGAACAGTGAACACTCTGGTCACATTTGATAAAATTTGCACATAACCCCTAGGAGTTGAAGGCTTTAGCGTGACTAACGCTGTTTGACCTCTATATGACCCCGAATGACCTTACACCTACTTCAAAAGTACACTTTTGATGACCCTTCATCTACTGAACACTCTTGCCAAATTCGATAAAATTCCAAAAAACACTTAGGAGTTGAAGGCTTTTGCATGATTACACTGTCTGACCTTTTGTTTGACTTCTCTTTGACCCCCAAATGACCTTTGACCATTTCAAAAGTACACCTGTAATGACCCATTATTTACTTAACACTCCTGTCAAATTTGAAAAGATTCCGAAATAACCACTAGAAGATGTTGGCTTTGGCATGATTTCACCAGGGAGGTGTTAGGAAGGAGATCCAACATGCTATAGACTCTTTGAAGCGATGTTTGTTTCTGACAGTAACCTTGCTTTTCTTCTCAAAATTCTTATCTCATTACCTAGATCAACTAGGATCAGTGAGGCATTGTCAAAGTGACAATGAGAAGACACACCCCTTACATTGAACTTGTGAACTTTTTGTTGCCAACTGTCATGCAAAAATGTGAAATTTTAACCTTTAGTCCTTCATCGCTCTAAATATCATTTCATTTAAAGTCAGGAAAGAATTCCTTTTCAATTTACTTTTCGAATGTGTTTCTTAATGACAGCAAAATTTGCTAAAAGCTGAGAAAAATGTATAGGCTTGAACAATATTTCCAGGATATGCTGTATTAAAATTGTGGGGGCACAACTGAAGTGCATTAATTTTTTAAACCTTTGCTGCCAGTCGTTTCAATGAAATTCCTGATTTAAGTTTGGTCATTGGCAGAAACAAACCTCACTTCATAGCACGTATAAACAATGGCCTTTGTCTCAGGATTACTTGGAAAAGAAAGGAGATCATCATTGAAGGGGCTCATTAAATTAATATCAACGATTTTGTAATGAGTTTGAAGGAAACCATTGCATGACAATGTTTCTAATTAGCCTCATTACTCATGTATCACTTCCTATAGTTACCGAAAATGTGAGAAATTGTGGCTTCTGCAGACAGGGGTTGCATATGATTAATACCTAATGGTAAAAAGTGTCTGGTCTCAAATTTGTAATAATGATTTTAATCATTAATTACAATAACAATGCCAATTCAGTTGTGTGTCAAAACTCAACAGGAGTGAAAAAATTATGTATTTCATGAATAAACTCATTAAGCCCTTTTAAAAGTGCTTAGTCAACAGAGACTTAACAATAGGAATAAAGAGACCTATCAATCAAATGGCAGTGCCTGAAAAGAATTAAATCATTTTCAAGTATATCTGTCTGACAGATTTGGTTATTGTATCTTATTCCCAACACCGCCTTGATTTCACTGACCTCTCACGACCCCAAATGACCTTTTACCTACTTCCTGTTACCATGATTATCAAGCCCATGATATGTGTCAAATCAGATTCCCTGGTAAGCTGAGAACCCTGTGCAGGACAAGCTCACATACTCCACAAGGAATTAGATAACTACTTCTAGCTGCATGCAGATGTTGACATCATCAGAAATACTTAGCAGTGTATATAGTATACTCTTACCAGATCTTCCAACACACACATTCAGCTTTGTAGCTAGTATAGGGCTCATCTACAATTTGATCCTCTACAATTTAATGACCTATTGATGTACTGTGGTGTACATGTTAGTCTTTCAAGCAGTTGGAATGTAATATCCAGAACTTTATTTTAGACCAAAGCAAGTTAATATTGACACCATTCTCCAGTTTAAAACAGCATGAGCAAAGAAAAAAGTTTATCAACTATCACACTTATTAAGAAGCATGCATATGTTAATTATGCATACTTCTGTTATCATGCAAATCAGGTTTAAGTACGTAAGTTAAATGAAATGGACTGAACTGGGTTTACTGGCACAACTAGAACTGTGTGACAACCTTGCATAGCAAAATATAAACCTCCATTGACAAATGGAGTGACTGTTTCATACTAACACTGCATTCCCACTTGATTCCCTGAGGCCAGTTCCCCAATGGCCAACCACCTGGGAGATGTGGCCAACCACAGGAGTGTTCCCATTTGAACCCCTCCGTGAGATCTGATTGCCTCCTCCAGTTCAAGCGACATTAAGTTGTGTCATTGAAAGGAAATCTGCAGGTCAACTTTTTTTTTGCCTATTTGTATTATACATGTGCTGTGATCTCAAGTCACCTGATCCAACATTGTGTTCTCACTTGTTTCATTGATCACCTGCTCAGGGTCTGATCCTCCTCAAGAGGGCAATCAAGCCCTTGAGATCTGATCCATGGAAATGAGAGTGCTCCCACTTGCCAACTGATCCCCTACGTGGGGTAAGATCCGGATCTGAGCTCTTACTCGTACTGAAGTGGGAACACACTCCAAGCTGCTATTCACATTTCCCTTGTGTAAAAACGGCTAAACTTACTAACAAAACAAAGGGATTTACCCTAACGTTATTTTAAAATACAAAAAAGCATGCTAAATCTTAATCATACTAAATCGTACTTTTAACATGACTTCTCTGTATGTTACATCTCCTGATAATCCAGATAACTCACATTCTCACACATAGAGGAAAGCAGCATGCAAGTAAGTTATTCAACATTCATTTTATCAAATTCATGGGCAAATAATATTTTTCAAAGGCTGAGAAAATTCTTAGTTTTCAATTGCCTATTCTAATCAATTCATCTGGGGCAACTGCCATTACTGTTAAACTGTTCAAGGTTCATTGACCAACTACATGATTAAACATTGGCCAAGACACCACTGTAACTGTTCACTGAGGCCTAATATATTGCACTACAAGCCAGGGCATCATCAGGAGGGATTGACCCCCCCCCCCCCACCCAGGAAGGGTGAGGACAAAATCCACTTCTTGACTGGGGTTGATGCTAATGAATTTAAGTTATTGACCTACATGTGCAGGATTTCTGATGACATGCTTTAACTGCGTGCTGATTTGCAGTTTTAAGAACATGCACAAGAGGGCAGATGTCTGTAATTTTCAAGCAGAGTCACAAAGAAGCATGCAAAGCTATCAGTAGTCACTGGGCTTGTATGTGCATGCTTGGTTGTACCTCTGATAGACCTAAGTAAGGTATCTTTAGCTCTCATCTCTGTCTGACCATATGACCTATGTGACCTTTCAATTCTTCTCTCAGATGTGTTTGGTACTCTCCTCCTCTCCTTTGAGTTCTTTGAACCAACGTCTTGCAATCTTCGTTCCCATTTAGAAAAGATCTCTTTGGTATGATTAACAAACTGCTCTGGTCTTCTCCTAGAAGAGCCAAACAATGATTGTCCGAAGGGATGGGCGGCCCTTGGGGGTTTGGGGACAGGACGATTGATGAGGTATGAAAAATCACAAGTGTCTTCCCCATAACACTTACTTTCTGATGCAAAAGAAAGTGAGCTGGCATCAAAATCAAAGGCTTGACCAGTTGTTCCCTGCAATAAGAGAAACAAATTCTGTCATCCTGTCATTTAAAGCACAATTTAACAATCAAATTAAGAAGGGTGGAGATGGCTTAGTGGTAAGAGTGAACTCCCTTGCATTCAGAACCTCCTCAGATAAAATCCTGGTGGAACCACTTGGAAATTTTCTGATGGTTCAGAATTGCTTGGGGACAATAAATGGTGGTCTCATGCATATGACTGGGATCAATCAATACACAGCTCTCTCATAACCACTGTCTGACAACCTTTTGAAAACAAGAAGTAACTGTCCCCTGTGTTAATCCCCAGTCAAACTGGTCTGGGTTCCTTGATGAGCTTAACTAGCTTTCTTACCCTGAATGACTTAAAATAATTTTTGGCTTAAATGTTGTTTTTCAAGAACCAGCAAATTTGAACTTATTGACCTTTTTCCTATCAAAAGATAATCTTCTTAAAGAGGGCATCAGAAGTCCATAAATATGCAATACACCCTAACTTCTCATACATGTTTAATAAGAATTGTGGCTCTTTTCAGAGGCAACCTATTGGTTAGAGGACCTTCTCCATCCCTCCTCTCTTTCTAAATAGATAAGGGTAATTTGAGAATCCGACAGATGGCATAATGCCATCTCTGTGTGGTGAACTATCCCACTCTGCAATGTGAGGCATATCTCACTGATCTATCATTGTCCAATCAGAGTGGTGCAAGTACATCTGTATGAACAATTTGATCTATTTTGGAATCAAGAGAAATGCTGTGACCAATCACAAATTTTAGAGATGTTATCATGGATGCACTGTGGGGTGATGAGGGACTATCTTTAAATGTTCCCATGGTTTCTACATGATACTTACCGGAGGTGACCGGTAACGGCTAGATGGTCTACGAGATGATGGTTTAACAGAGATGCGATGTTTTGCAGCATCACTGTTCAGTACCGTTGTACCACTGACAGAATCAAACACAACACTGCTATCATCTGCAAGATGAAACAGAGCTTGTAGAGTATCTTATGAATACCTAAGGAATGGTCTGACTGAGAGGGTTGTAAAAATGAGATATTCTTACTGAAAACTTGGAACACAATGACTTGAACATAGAAAACCAGAATGCAAAAATGCATTGAGGTTTCGATGATACATGTTCTATTCCAAATAATGCCATGATGTCCCATATCTTTCAGTCACTGGTCAAATGCTATTTTAACATGTTGGAAAAATAATTTTACGTTCATATTTGATCTTGGAAATTCTTGGGAAAATTTGCATTTTGACTTCTGGTGAACCCATGAGACGATCTTGGGAATACTTAAAATTTTGCTTTTTGACCCCTGTGACCTCAGATGACCTTTGACCTCCACCAAAAACAATAGGGTTCTTCCTCGTATCATAACGCATTTACATTCTAAGTATGAAATTCATCCAAGCTTCCTATCTTGAGATATCATGTTAACAAGGTTTTCAGGTTTTTACCCCGGTGACCACAGATGACCTTTGACCTCCACCAAAAACGATAGGGTTCTTCCTCTTACCATAACACATCGACACACTAAGTATGAAATTCATCCAAGCTTCCTACCTTGAGATATCGTGCACACAAGGTTTTCAGGTTTTGACCCCCGGCGACCCCAGATGACCTTTGACCTCCACCAAAAACAATAGGATTCTTCCTCTTACCATAACACATCGACACACTAAGTATGAAATTCATCAAAGCTTCCTACCTTGAGATATCGTGCACACAAGGTTTTGTTGGTTTTTACCCCCGGTGACCCCAGATGACCTTTGACCTCCACCAAAAACGATAGGGTTCTTCCTCTTACCATAACACACCTACACACTAAGTATGAAATTCATCCAAGCTTCCTACCTTGAGATATCGTGCACACAAGGTTTTCAGATTTTGACCCCCAGTGACCCCAGATGACCTTTGACCTCCATCAAAAACGATAGGGTTCTTCCTCTTACCATAACACATCTACACACTACGTATGAAATTCATTCAAGCTTCCTATCTTGAGATATCATGTTAACAAGGTTTTCTGGGTTTAACAACTGGTGACCCCAGATGACCTTTGACCTCCACCAAAACCAATAGGGTTCTCGTACCATAACGCATCTACATCCTAAGTATGAAATTCATCCAAGCTTCCTATCTTGAGATATCGTGTTAACAAGGTTTTCAGGTTTTGACCCCCGGTGACCTCAGATGACCTTTGACCTCCATCAAAAACAATATGGTTCTCCCTCTTACCAATAACACTTCTACACACTAAGTACCTTGAGATATCGTGCACACAAGGTTTTCAGGTTTTGACCCCCGGTGACCCCAGATGACCTTTGACCTCCACCAAAAACAATAGGGTTCTTCCTCTTACCATAACACAAGCTTCCTACCTTAAAACATCTACACACTACGTATGAAATTCATACAAGCTTCCTACCTTGAGATATCATGCACACAAGGTTTTCAGATTTTGACCACCGGTGACCCCAGATGACCTTTGACCTCCACCAAAAACGATAAGGTTCTTCCTCTTACCATAACACACCTACACACTAAGTATAAAATTCATCCAAGCTTCCTACCTTGAGATATCGTGCACACAAGGTTTTCAGGTCTTGACCCCCGGTGACCCCAGATGACCTTTGACCTCCACCAAAAACGATAGGGTTCTTCCTCTTACCATAACACATCTACACAGTAAGTATGAAATTCATTCAAGCTTCCTATCTTGAGATATCATGTTAACAAGGTTTTCTTGGTTTGACCCCCTGTGACCCCAAATGACCTTTGACCTCCACCAAAAACAATAGGTTTCTTCCTCTTACCATAACACATCTACACACTAAGTATGAAATTCATCCAAGCTTCCTACCTTGAGATATCGTGCACACAAGGTTTTCAGGTTTTGACCCTCGGTGACCCCAGATGACCTTTGACCTCCACCAAAAACAATAGGGTTCTTCCTCTCACCATAAGGCATCCACATACTATATATGAAATCTATCCCAGCTTCCTATCTTGAGATATCATGTTAACAAGGTTTTCTTGGTTTGACCCCCGGTGACCCCAAATGACCTTTGACCTCCACCAAAAACAATAGGGTTCTTCCTCTTACCATAACACATCTACACACTACGTATGAAATTCATCCAAGCTTCCTACCTTGAGATATCGAGCACACAAGGTTTTCAGGTTTTGACCCCCGGTGACCCCAGATGACCTTTGACCCCCACCAAAAGTGATAGGGTTCTTCCTCTTAATATGGGGCATCTATGTACCAAGTTTGAAAACTGTCAGAGTTTCTCTTCTTGAGATATCACGCACACAAGCTAAGCGTCACAAACACACACACATACACACACACACATACACACATACGCCATCATGACCGCATAGGTTTCTATTTCATCGAAACCAAAAAGTATTACAAACATTTAATTGGCAAGAAGGATTTTGATCTCGCTTTTGCAAATGTAACTTTTAATCTCTTGGAAATATTAAGATACTGTAGGCAAAATACAACTAGTTCACTCATTACAGATTTTAGGCTTCCACAGACACTACTGAAACAATGCAATTTGCAAACTTCTAAATTCCAACAATATTAAGTGATGAAGAAAAGTTATTCAATACCTACTATCAGAATTCTTTACGTAAACAAATTTCATTTTCCTTCTCATGTTTAACTTTCATCAGTACATGGCTGGAGACAGTGGGGTAGCTAGGGGGCATGAGACCCTGTCTTACCGTCAGAGGCCTCCCTCCTTCCCGCTGGAAAATCCAAGAGTGCAAAGATGTAAGTAAATATAGGAGTCCACATCTGAAGCCCCCCCCCCATGAAATGGTGGAGCCCCTCCAAGCCTCCATACAACTTTTCTGGCTATGCCACTGATTTGAGCTACTCTCCCTTATTTGGTATGTGTTGTAGTGAAAACTGATCTCATAAAATCATCTCAGAATTTCTAAGATTTTCTTTATTGATTTTGCTTGTACATGAGATGGAATTATAGGTGCATTAACATAAGTTACACTGTACAGTTGTAATCAAACTACGGTACTTTATAGATGAGACATTCCTTTCCAAATAGTCAAAGAGAATTATGGTGAGACACAAATGAACAACGAATATGCACAGACCGTATTTGAGATTATTAGTATGTACTGTTGTTTGGACATTAAAATGTTTTAATTTTTCCTAAAATGCTCATTCTACCCATCAATACACATGAATGTACACCAGAAACATACTGGAGGCATGAAAATGCATTGCACAGAAGCAAAAGTGTACCAAAATTTGTGCTTGACTGGATTCTGAGCTTAAAGCATTTAAGTTCACAAGCACAATATCACATGATCACACACATTCAAACACAACAACATGACTGTGTAATTATGTGTTCAGAAGGTATCAGACCCAACATTTACAGACACACATTCACTGCTCAATTACATCAAGTTTGGCCCCAAGATGTGATAAATGCCAAATTCAAACATTTCAAAGCCCAGTCACCATTATATCAACACTGTATAGCTACAACATGTCCCAAATTCATTTCTTTTCAAAACACAATATCTGTAATAAATCTACACACTGCATTATGCAAATTATTTTCATAATGTGGTAAATGTCAGGTATTTGCATTTTGTCACTTGGCATTTATCGTGTTTTGGAACCAAACTCTCAAACTGTGTGAGAAACTACTTGTAAATATTGCCATCTCAGCCATGAGATTGCTAGCTTATCTTTCTTCTAGGTACAATATACCATACCAGTGCTAAACAACACTCACACTCACATCCAGATATATGTATTTATTACCATATCCTTTCAATCAATTTATGTGTCACATCAATCTACACCCCACACCAATAAGAAGTCCATCTATACTCAGCCAAACATAACAATTTGTGATTTTCAATACAACTTCTTTCTCTCTAGTCTGAAAATTTTACCACTGAAGATTTTTTTTTTGAGTGAATGAAATGTTCCCCAATGGGATGAAGCAGAATGACTGAGATTGGGATGAGAAGGGTGGGGGGGGGGGGTGGGGGTGGGAGGTCACAAAACACTGCTCCAAATCAGACTAATAGGTAGTAAATCCCTGTACTCACACTATACTTTACATGTCAAACATTTGTAAACAACAACTTACCCAAGTTCTTTCTTAAAGATGTCCTTGGACTAGGTGTAGGCTGATAATGTCCATTAGGTGTCTGCAGAGACTGTTCCTGCGAATGGACATGACGCAAACTCATCATTACCAACAAAGCTGGGGACTAATCACAGCTATAGTATATATTTATCCATAAAAAGATGACACAAGAATCAATAATAGCCCTAACTTCATGTGTATTCACAGTCAGACTTAGTCACAGAATATGCTCACTTTCTTCCCAGTAAATATTTCCTTACACAACAAAGCCACAACAAACAGTACAGGTGCAATCTAATTATCTTCACATGAATCTGAAATATTCCCATACAAAAAGGCACAAATTATGCAAAAGCTTTCAAACTTTCCTCTGAACAGTCACACTGTATATGTTAGGTGTGAGAGATAATTTGAAGTCTCCACAAGCAACCACGAGACTTGACCATGGAAGACAAGAAAAAACCCTGGCACATGATCATTCCATTAGTGATGTGCTTCCTTTTCTAATTATAAGCTGAATGCTAGGTGGTCTTTATGACAGGAAGTCTGCAGAGAGTTAACATGCAACTTAAAGCTCACTGCTTTTAGTTACTTTAAAATTATCACATTAAGTTAATGTTCATGTTTGATAAATTTTCACCCAGTAGGGTAAGAGGGAGGGTTAAACTGAAGTCAAGTCCCAACATCTCCTTGTTAAGTATAACACTTTCAATGAAGGACAGTAACAGAATCATTTTGGATTGCTAGTGTGAGAGTGGATGTATTGGTCCAATTATCAGCATGGGGTTAAGAGCCAGGATGTGTTATTTATTTGATTTGATGTCTTCCTACAGGACTCAAACAAACACTCTTTGACAGGAAGCAGGAATGAAAACTGTATCAAGACTTTGAAATCTAGAGCAAGGACTAAAACTTTCAGTAAAAAGTACTTGTTACATAAGTAATAAACACACTTTTTGTGCAGTGCTCTTTGCAAAATAAAAGAGGCAGGAAGGTTAACCTTTCACATCAAGAACAAAACATGGATGCTTTTAATTATTGATCTGTCAAAATTTGTGATGCTCGGAAAAGAAGAACCTCTATCCTAACTCACTATTCCAATTTTTGCTTTTGCATGTCCACATAACAATTAAAATAAATGTCTGCATTTTTATGCATCAAAATCTAGACCACAGGGGAAGAGAAAGTTCAGCTCTTTTTTCTTTTTTTTTTTTTGGGGGGGGGGGGGGGTTGGGAACTTCCCCTCCCAAAATATTTTGAAGCCCTATTTGTGTGGAATGCTTGGCTCAGGCAAATAAGAAAGTGACTCAAATTGCTTATTATGGTAAATTTTAGAAATAGTGTGTTTCCCCTGTGCCAGTAAAGTATCTTGTATGCATGACAGGAAAACTCTCCATGCGCAATTTCCACTAAAGATGCCCCTCACCCCCCCCCCCCCCACAACTCCTCTGGGGACAATTCCCACCCACACAATTTACACCCAAGAAAAATTTGCCCAGACCATTCCCAACCTGGACAATTCCAAATTTCCTGAGGGTCAGTTGCCTGAGTAGTTACATTGTCATGATTGTGTATAGTCCAGGTGGACCCTGTCTGAGGGAGAAACTGCCCAAGGGAAGTTTTTGGGTAGAATTTGTCCAGGGAAAACTGAGAGTTGTCATATGTCCTGGTAGGAGTTGTGTGAGAGCTGTCATATGTACCATAACATCATTATTACACTAAACAAATCATTATGTTACAAAATAATACAGGCCCAGGCCAGCTACCTCCTACCTAACTAAAAATATTTCTTTGGTCCTTTGGTTCATGGTATCCAACTCTGATCTAAGCAAATCCTTAGCAAAAAATGAAAGCATACCCCTTGTCTGAATCAATTATGTTTAAAAACAAAGAGGAAGCACCTAAATAAAATCCATCTGCTAGCACCTAAATAAAAACGTATTTGCTACAACTTATTTTTGTATCACAAGCAAGACAGTCTACTTTAGGCAAGGATGAGCAAACTTGTCAACCACATACAAAAAACTCAGCTGTCAGTCTCAGCAAAGATACTATCACAAGGGTGCCCAAATACCACAAATCCATTTGCAATCATATGAGACAGTGTTGCATTGTCATAAGTAGCCGTCTTTTCATAAATACATCTATTTGACAGGTCTACATATGAAGAAGGGGTCAGCAACCAACATACTGATCTGGCCCACCACTGAGATGAGTCAGACCTATGAAGGATGCTTAAATTGTGTATACAAGGTGCTCCCTCCCCGTTTTAGGCCCTTCCCCATGTCACAGGTCAATAATATGGCCTCAACACACTAAATGGTTGCTGACTTTGGATATACAGGTATGCAGAAGGCCACCTACTGTAAGAAGAAGGGAGCAACAATCTTCCTAATAAGTCAATTAGGCCAAATCATGGCCCAGGGAGAAGATCCGAGGGTCTGCTGGGTTGAGGAGGAACTGTTTCCAATGCAGGAACTTAAAGACAGGCAGTCATCACCCCAAAGTATATTTTTAGTGTGGGTATATCAAAATTCTCAGTTGGTGACTGCTCTTAGATTGACATCAAAGTTTGAAAATTTGAAAGATGCAGAGTAGCCCACATTCCACACAAGGCAGAAAGAGTGCTTTTATTACATTTTACAGCCTTGTATGCTCACCAGGACATGGCCTTAAGCAATAAAACAGGTTTATTCCTGCACAAGGAGGAACTTCATATCCAGTTATGGGAGGAGCTAGAAGTTGCATAGTTGGGAGAAATGGAACTGTCTGGGATGATGAAAATTCCCCTTTAAAATAATTTATGGATATAGGGCCCTGTGGGATGAACATCACAGGCAGTCTTCACAACCCTTCCACACACATTCAAGAAATTATGTCTTATGCTTCTGAAATTATATCTTTTTCTATGACATTTAATTTGAGATATTTTTTGTGCTGCCTCCATTCCATTCATGTTTTGCTTTGTTTGCCTGGAAGAATATCCTTCCATAAAATGGTAACTCTTGGTAATGTAACATACTCTGGTTGCTATGTGCCCATCCTTTCATTTTCATTTCCAAAGTCCATGCTTTTTATGACTATATATCTTTTTCTGTTACTTTATGCTTTAGTCAATTTCTAAAAAACTTCTTATAAATTTTATATTCTCCCACTTTACCTCTTCATCAGCTGTGATGATGCTTGTCTCCCCAGCTGACCTCTCTTCACTGGATGGCCTAACATCTAGGTCAAAGTTCAAAGATGGTGTGTCTGGAGAAAGAGGGAGCCCTTCATCTGATTCTGTCCTCTGACGAGAAGGCTGCAATGACAGAAGTGCATCAAAGCAGCTCAACTTAAAATATGATGGAGGTCTGAGTGATTATTTCAGTATGACAAAGTCCACAACACTCCCTGGATTAAGAATCGAAAACTCCTGATGCTTACCTAATACTTACACATGTAACCCTCACTTACCTGTAGCTGGCCCTGGCAAATGAGAAGACAGCAGAAGGGATAGCAGATTGGAGGCCTCTGATAGAGAGAACCCCTCAATGCTTCATCTGCCAAGTGGGGAGGTGGGGGGGCACACGGCAACATAGGTTGTTCACATACCAGTATTTACATGTGTGTGTCAATCACCATCAGGAATATTCACTACACTAATATGTGAGTATGGTCTTACGATGTGTGGATAGCTTACTGAATGAGGTGTGAAGTGTAAGCCTAATTGAAAATAATTTTAATATACCGTCATGACTGCATAAGGCTAACCTATATACTCTATCTTGCTCAATGGGAGCATTTACAAAAAGAAAAGTATGTATTAAATGTTGTGCATAACTTTATGGAACCTTTGGAGTTGTCAAAAGTGCAAAAAAGCCATAGAAATATACACTAAGACATGCTGTATCACATAATTGTGCTCAACATAGTAGTGTCTGTGTAAACACAGAAGACAAAACAACTGTGTTGTTGCAACAGAAGCAGTCAATCCAATTGACTGTAGATTTAACACAAGATGCATCAGTTAATATGATTGGCTCATGTGCACTGGCTGAAGATACACTGTGTTATCATCATGAACAGCATAAGATGGCTTTGTGAGTACCACTCAAGAAAGTTCTTATGCAGTTCATAAGTATGTGCTATTTTTACTTGCACAAAACATACACATTTCATAGTGAATCCAGCCCAATTACCAAGAGCAATAACACAACTCATAAAATACTCACTCCAGACTGCCATAACTTCAGCTTTGATTCTGCTAAGATTATAAGATGGCAACTTTGTACGAAGTGAAAATTTGTATTGAAAACGTAGACTTACAGATGATCCATTTCGAGTGTCTTTTTCTGAAGTCAAGTCTAGTCTGTCTGTGGGTGAGTCTGAACTTGTAGAAAGTATAAACTCTTCTGTAGATCTGCACAAACAAGAATGTTCATCTGAATGTATAAGGACTTTATTAGAGATTGATTCCATCTTAATTTTCTTCCAAACGAAAAGCAGCAAAAACAAGAAAGAAAGCATACAGGATTACAAACTATTATCCTCAGACAAAAGGTATCAAATGGTTTAATGCAAGTCTCCATCACCTAAAAAAGTACTGCTACATTATTACTTTCATTGATGAATACTTTCTTTTTTAGGTTTTTTTCAAGGAGGAGGGTTTTTTTCAAGGGGAGAGAGAGGAGGGGTAACATCCAAAAGCATTTCAGGGCACTTTCCTCCACTTCATATCTCTATTCTTTATCCCCAGTTTTTACCAATATTTGTGTGCATAATGTAAAATAAATTATGCTAGTAAACAAAAAATCAATTTAAAATTCAAATTTAGCATACACAGGAAGCTTGTTATCTTCCTCATCTTGCTCCAGCAGCTGTGATGGTACTGACTCTTCATGAGACTTATCTTTATCATTCTGGCTGCCATCAACAACAAACTTCCTTTCTTTTTTGAATATTCTTCGCAATTTTTTCCATGGTTTGAACTTTTTCTTCTTTTTCACAGGACCTGACACATGAAAAAAGAGATATAATCCATCATCAAAGATACTGACCACTGTCATACTGGTGGCTGACCACTGTCTACTGGTAAGTGGCTGACCACTGTCATACTGGTAAGTGGCTGACCACTGTCATACTGGTAAGTGGTTGACCACTGTCATACTGGTAGGTGGCTGACCAATGCAATACTGGTAAGTGGCTGACCACTGTCATACTGGTAAGTAGCTGACCACTGTCATACTGGTAGGTGGCTGACCAATGCAATACTGGTAAGTGGCTGACCACTGTCATACTGTTAGGTGGTTGACCACTGTCATACTGTTAGGTGGTTGACCACTGTCATGCTGTTAGGTGGTTGACCAATGTCAAACTGGTAGGTGACTGACCACTGCCATACTGGTGGGTGGCTGACCACTTCCATACTGGTAGGTGGCTATGTTCACCACCACACAGTAGCTAACCTGTCTTTTCAGTAAAATTTCCAATACAGGTCACAATATCATCAGATTTCAAACAGTTTTTGTATCTTAAATTCAAGGATTAGAAACTAAACACTATTAAAAGCTCAGCTTTCCTGATTTGTCACCAACATTGACTTAAAGGTAAACAGTCATAGCGATTTAGATTTGAATATTTGCAGTCTTCCCCATTCATAAAACTCTTTGATCGTGTGACAATACTGTTGTTACTGAATGATTCAATTTATACAGAACAGTTCCTCACTTCACCTTTAATACTGTAATATTTACAGCATGTTCTAACACATCATGAAAGATACTTAAAGGGGGTAAACGAGATTTGAAAGATTTAGCTCATGTTTGAAAACATTGTTGGGCCATAGCTTATATCCCCTTTAGGTCATTCAGCTGTAATACCCTATTATGCACCACTTTTGTGGTGCTGATAATAGCAGGTACCAAGGGACAAAGGTTTCAGTACAGGTGTCCTTGTAGGTATGGACAGTACTTAGCGTGGGAATAAGCTAACCATTGTGTACATGTGTGACACAATCCACTAAAATTATGTATTGTCAGAATACAGAGAAAGTGGGTCATTATTGTCAAACTTTTACATGTACGTTTGACAACTAAGTTGTGTGCACTGAGTTCAGACAAAATGTGCATAGCCATCTAACAAACTACTACACTATGTGTATGTATTTAATTCTGCATCTAGATATACATTTAATAGACTGGTTTACACTGTCAATGACACTACCCAGTCTGTGTGGGGAGACTTAGCCCAAGCACCTTGGATCCACTCATGTTACATGAAGATCTTTTACATGTTTTAGTAAATGTAAACATCAGCTGGTGATAAACAAGTAACTATTAAAGATAACTAAAAGTTTCTTAGTGATATTATTTAAGGAATAAATCACATTTGGCAGACTACTATTGGTGAATAAACCATCGAGACTCCAAATTTGGGAAAACAACGGACGAGGCGAAGCCAACTCCATTATTTTGCCAAACTTGGAGTTGAGATGGTTTATGAGACAATGATAGTCCGACAAATGTAGTTTATTCCTATCCTACCACCGAAAATGTGTGAAAAACTTCATTTTTATCAGTTCTTACATTTACTGACCGTTTGTTGTGGAATAACAGGTCAGTGTTTAACCAATCAGAATGCAGGATTCTCAATAACAGATGGCTAGAGGTGATAGAATAGCATATTAACAGCTACAAATATGAAATTTTCATGTCAACCTTCTAGAAACTACACAAAAATGACAAGCTGAGATGAAGACTTGAAGCTATCAGCTGGCATACAAGAAATTATTAATAACATACTTAGTTTAGAAGCTCTTTTGCTTTCATGCAGGCTGACAGTTGCTTATTTAATATTCAGTTAATAATATTTAGTTCTTATAGTGCTTAACTTTTGCTATTATCTGAATGGGCTTTACAGCTTAGCAGATATATTTTTAAAACCTTTTCAAGTCCTGAGGTATGTACACAATCTGGCAACTACTGAGTCGAGTCACTTTATCTAGTACTAATTTCAGATCTACAGTTATCCTGTGATGAGCACCACTGCAAACATTTTCTAGTTTTAAGGTATTTGGAATGATCAAACTGGAATTACATCCCTCCCATGTAAATGATGACGCTACAATTGCTATGCAACAAATTAATTTCATGCAATATCTATTGTTAATAACCTGCACAAAATAACATGACAGGATTAGTAATAGTGGGGTGGGGGAAAAAGTGGTTGGATGGATAGATGTGCAGGGTTGATGAAAGGGAGGGGACTGGGGATTATAATATAATCATGCACTCACCAGAACGGTCCTTCTCTTTCTCCTCTTCTGAATGTTCATCTTCACTGTCACTGTTAAGACCATGATCTTTGGTAACATCAAACTCAAAGGAAGTCACTTTTTCATTACTTTCATTTTCTTCTACATCCAAATCAGCCATCTTATATTTTGATCTACTGTGCTCATGTAGATTGTAGAATCCTTTCCCCTCTGAGATGAGAAATAAGCCAAAATCTAGTCTTAAGAATTTAATCTGACAGAAACACAAATTAATGTATGATACCACGTTGTTTTAACAGGAAAATGTTTTCTTAGACCTGAAAATAAGTGCCATATTCAGAAGGACCATTCCAGGACACAGCATGAAGTACTGCACAGTAAAGACAACTTTCAGGAATCAAGTAATTTCAAGTTAAATAACGTACATTACAACATATTAAGTGAAACTCCCTAGAATGAAATGTATATCCTCTTGCAGAAACACATTTCAGCAGCCTACAAAAGCAATGATTTAACCTCCATGCAACTCGGTCTATGAGACTCAAAACTCTAAAATCCTACAAAAATACAAATTCCTTTTTATGATCACTCTATTACAATCCATTTTCAAGGCACACATAATCTTTTTTTTCCGCAGCTTGTTTTTCATCAAGTGCTGCAAGTTGAGAGCACAAAGCCATTTCCTGCATGTAAATTGAGAAAGTTTATCCTTGCCACCTGATCAATGAATAATTTAAACTCAACGTGTTGCCAATTATGAGTATAAAATGGAAAAATAAGATTGAACACAATTAGTAGACACCATACAAAACATATATGGAATTTCAGTTAATAGTAAGTACTTGCATGAGTACTAAACTGTTGGATATTTTTTATTCACTAAGTGTCATTTAATGTAACCATAGATACATGAAGAGAGTTGAAACACCTGCTGATAAACAAACAAAGCTATGTACAGAAAATATCTCTAAAATTTAAACTAATTTACAAACTTGACCTTTATCCTCTCACAAAGAAGGGAAGGAACAAACTTTAATGCCCCTCAGTTTCAAAGACAACAGTTATTTAACAAAACTGTGTGAATAATAGTTTTTAAGATATTAAATAAAAGTCTTTGAGGACAGAATCAAGTATTGTAATACTGCTTATATATGCTTCAAACTGATTTTGTTCAAAACAGTAAGGTTCAGTGTAGAGGTCACTCATTTTTAGCACATTGCTCCAATTCTATAGAATAAATTAGCAGTTAAGATTCATGGTAGTCCATCTTTAGAAACTTTTGAGACTCATTCAAAACCTATCCTTTGACTCAAGCTTTTAATGTTTAACCTTATCTTTGTTTTTTTTTTTTCTTTTTTCTTTTTTTTTTTCTTCTTTGCTTTTATTTGTTTATTCTGTTAGTTCTTTGTCATATTTAGCTAGTTTTCATTATTTGTATATTTTACGCTCTAGGTGTCTGACCATGTTTCAAGACATCTCTTACTTTTAGTCACTACCGTACCTTTACTGTTTTAGTTTATTGTCTTCCATTATCTTTGTTCTTTCTTTTAATGCTTTTCACCTCTGTACAGTAACTGCACCTTTGATCACATTTGTGGAATTGTTGCTCACCATAAATACTCATTTATTTTTATTGCAGTAAATACTAGGTTCTCTCAATGTGACCTTTACTTCAAATCTGTATAGGTCATAACAAGTTACACCTAAGCAAATAAGATGAACTTGAAAATCTATAACACACAGCAATAGGCCCTCTCATTTCATTAAAAGTAGAACACAGAATTTTATACTACAAGGGAAATTATTGTCATTATAAAAAGAAGGGATTAGGCTTGAATCATGTTTTAAATGTGTAAGAGGGTATTTTATCTAAGCTTTTAAGTGAAATCTGCATTGAAATAGGATGTGTGGTTCTTGAGATGTTAGCATACGAACTTTTCACATTTTCAAATCATGTGACATATTAACATCACAGCGATCACACTAATGACCTTTCTTTTGCTTCTTTTTAAACTTAACGACCAATTTGCTCCTCCATAACCTTATGTTATCACAATATGACTCCATGAGAAGCATCATAATTTTTAATACAAACTACAAAACAAACTTCAGACCACAAATGTAGTAATTTTGTTTGCTGATATCTCGTCAACTACACATTACATTGAAACTGAATGAAAATTTCACCAGAATCCCTACCTTTAGTTCCTCTTTTACATTTTTACATATCAAAAGGTTTTTTTTTTTTTTTTGGTGCTAAAGCCATTCCTTTAGTCAAAATTTTAAAATAATTATATACATGAGCAAAAGTGAATGTACTTTATCCTAACAATATATACTGGGCTGATGATGACTTGATGAACTGTTAATACTGTACAGCCTGGGTTCTAAGATGGTGGCCCATGGGCCATATCCATCCCACAAGGGACCTTTTCTTATTGAAATATTTCTAAATCATGCAATCCCTATTTTTGATACAACTTACAAAGCTTGGCAAGTGCCACTTCTGACAATATGACAGATATTTTTAAGCAAAATATTCTTGTTATTCTATGTGCCAACCCATTGGCAACCCATAGAGCTGATCTGGTTACAGAGTGTCATGACAAAATTACCCCATCCCTGCCCTTGGACACTCTTTTCAAGGTGGATGTTCACCTCTGTATCTGGCATCAGTTAATTACCCACTCTACAAGGCCCAGGATTTTGGCTATTACAAAAATAATGGTCAAGTTGTTATACTTGTGACCATCTGTTTAGTGTGCTTCAAATGGAATTATGGAATTTAGAGATAATTATATGTTACTGTCTAACATACAAAATTTTGTTAATTCCTAATCTTGAGCTTCTGGGGTGCCCTATTGTCAGACCCAGGAGTTTCCCGGGACCACACCAGGTGCACTTCAAAAGGCTCATCGAAACCATGCTGTGGAATGGAAAGCTTTGCATTTCCATGGGGTCATTTAGTCAATCAAAATGAGACTCCTACAACAATATCAGATGTTCGTGACAAAAAAAAAAGGTAGCCCGCAAATGAAAATACTCTATTTAAGAACCCCTGCTGCACATAATTATAACTTTTTTTAGACTGTTTAAGTAAATGGAAACCATCACCAAGAAATTTACTCACATATTGTAGTTAACACTACCTGTAGATTTAATGTAGGACTGACATTTTAACTCTACAATGTGAATATCAACTGTCAGTCTGTATGAGAAGGAAGCATTTTAATGGTTATAAAAAAAGATGATTACTGTATTTCAAAAATTTACAGAAATATATGAAAGAATTACACAGAGAGAAATTAAATACAAAAAGTTAAAGCATTACAGCACAGGATATTAAAATCCAAACCTGAAGAAAAGTAACTTTACTTTCCACAATGCACACTGTGTCTATTAACCCCATACAGCGACTGCGTATGTGACGTTGTTCAGTACAGACTTCACCCAAGCAGTGCTCACATTAAGAAGAGGAATAGCTGGATTCCCTTTACTCAGCATCCAACACTTTTCTAAGCACTCCCGCACCTTCTAAAATCAGATGTGGGCATTTCCCGCACATATTAGGAAAATGGTGACCTTTTTATGTTGCAACTTATCCAGATCCCCCCTCCCCCCCCCCCCTTTGAACCAAAATCCCCTCAAAATATTTTAAGAAGGGGCCTTCCCCTCCAAATTCTGTGACTTAGTGCCAATTAAAAATGCACCCAAGCCTTCTTTTTACGGAATATTACCCTTCCCTTCCTACACCCACTCACTCTACTACAAGTCCTTAGCTCAGGGGAGAGTGAGTCATCCTTAGCTATGGGGAGAGCGTTCTGGGGTAATTTCCTAAAAATATGTCCATGCATGCAGCCCCCCCCCCCCCTTTTTTTTTTTTTTGTGCATCACTGTTTAGAACAATGGGCCCCATACAGGTAATTGGATGCAACAAAACATACATTCTGCTCCTTCCAAAGAAAAAAAAAAAACAAACCCAACCCTTAAAAATTGACAAGCTGGCAATGAGAATGCTTGTCTGGCACCTGCTCAATGAACAATTATAAATCTTTGATCACTTACATGACAGTTTACCTACATTTGACACCTTCTATTGTCAATAATCAATACCAGTTTAGCAGTTCTAACAATCACTACCCCCAAGCTCTTAGTAAAGATCTCCAATGTTTTACTTTTTAGTAGCCCCATCCATGATGCAAAATGACTTCACCTCAACCTTCTTAACACCACCTTCTCTTATGCATGCCTCCCAAAATATTTTTCATGTGTATGAGTACCACACAGTCCAACCTCTGCTAAACACTGAAGAATTCAATCAATGTCAAAAAGAAAACTCGGTGCTTGAAACCTAAGAGTAATTCTGCTCCTTTCTCAGTACAAATGACTTCTGACCTGATTTATGGATATGTGACAATATCTTACACTATTCTTTATGAGGTGATCAAAAAGAATGGCAAAAAAAAATCATACATACTGTAAATAGCTTTCTATTCAACTGACCTCTCTTTAACATTCATTAATATCAATAAACCTCATTTCATGACATTACACCTGATTTCTTCTTTTCTCTTTATCAAGAAGTTGAGACAAAGCCAGATAAATTTCTGCACATCAATAGACTGTTCAAGGCACTGTGTAAACAACTTGTAACCTTCAAAAATAGTGCTGCTCAAATGGCCTTCCACTTTTTATTATTGTACTCTTTGATGAGCAAAAACTTTTCATATCTTGTCAAGTCTGACCCAGATAACATTCCCATGTTTTTGTAAATATTGTGTTTGGTGTATGCTGTTAAGTCTATGCCTTCATGAACCAGAATGGCTTTTGACTGGACCATGTATTAAATTTAATCATTAGGTAATGACTTTCTCTGTAGCACTTTTACCCAGCTGGACTACTTAAATTTCAACTTAAAATGTCAGTGTTTCTAGAATCACTCCTTCCTTCATATTAAGCACTTGTGTAATACACTGACACCTACAGTAGTATGTGCCAGACATGCATCCACATGCAAACACACACACACACACAAGTCGATTTTACATACAATCCGAGGACCTCATTGTTATTTCCTTTGTGTTTACTTCCTTAACCCTAACCTTGACAATAGACTCTCTATTGTTCAAACTTTCGAGGACTTGACAAATCTATTGAATTTCCTTCAGAGGACATGAAATCCATTGTTCAGGTCCTCAGTCTGATAGGAAGACAAGTTCACCCATACCCGTTCAGGGCGCCTACTGGGGATACTGGATTTTGAGACGTGAAGTGGGGATACACTTTCTGGGGGCGCTAGAGCCAAAACGTCATTGGAATTACAATGGCTACGTCATAGCTGTAGATATCCCGTGTTGAAATAACTCAATTTATGTTTCTATCTACTTGGACCGCCAGCTATGGAAATGGGGAGCATATTTCACACACTGCGAAAGTTAGGGAACCGGGAATAATTACTCTCTATTGAAATATCCCCAGTTCACCTGCTCAGCGCATGGTCGTGTGTGAAAAAGGGGCGTGTTTTCCACACACAGAAACCGGGGATAATTTCACAAGGGAGTGTATGGCATTTAATCAAAGCTAAAATTACACAGATTTTACACACGAACGTGCAGTGAGCAGGTGAACTGTGGAACTTGCTTGAAACTGTATGATAAGCAGAGGGCATACTACTTTGACTCCCAAAGGCACATTTGAAGTGATACTAAAATCGGGGATATCCCCGATTTTCATCATGTCCCCAGTTCACGTCTCAAGGATCGGTGTGTGTCCCCAATAGGCGCCCATTACAAACGCACACACACACACAAACTAACAAAAATGCACACAGAATGACCAAAATATGCTACAACCTGCATATTTCACATTGTAAGTACAGATAAAGGGTGTAAAGTTATAGTAACTTGACAACTTGTGTAATATTAGAGTTACATTACATAAAAGGATTATATTTGGGGTGTTATTCCTTGAATGTTATGTCACAGAGATGGGTAGACTGTCAGCACCACGGTTAGTCAGACTGGCATATACACCATGGTTACCACAGAAAACTCACCCTCCTCATCACTGTCTAAACCATGATCATTTAGAACATCAAAACTTCCAAAGCTTTCATGGACAGCATCTGTCTCCAATTCCAATTTACCATCATCTTCTTCATCTTTTTTAACTCCTTCCATGCAATGGTCTTCCTCGTCTTTTTTATCTTCCTCCATGGAATCTCCAGAGAAATCACTCAGAGATGGTTGGTAATGACCTTCCTGGTGATTCAAGTCACAACTTTCAGGACCCACCCCTTCATCCTCGATTTTACCCCTCCCATCTCCTCCATCAGATTTTAACCATCCATTTGAAGGGTCTTCAACCGACTTGTCTTCCTTTTCATGTATGATGCTAAGTCTTTCTGAAAGACCTTGTGTAATGTTCTCCTCCAGTGACATAGTGCTGCAAATTACTACAATGCCATGAATTTAAAAACTTACTGTATGACTGTTCTTTATTTTTATAACATGAAAATAAAAAGAAATAGGAAATGCTATACCTTCTTGCTGGTAAAACAGAATAATTAATTGAACTCACAGACAAAATTTTATGAAGTCCCATCCACAAATATTAATACAGTCATCCAAAACTGAAGAGTGAAACAGTTCCCAATGAGACTTTTCAAACCCACCCATTCCCAAAGAAAACCAAATGCATAAATTTGTCATTTAAGATGGATACGAACTACCAACTTGATTCTCTCTTGATCTTGTGGGTCATCCTAAGGGAGCCTCTTCTCAAGAAAGCAGAACAACTTTAAACATTATTTAGATCCCCCTCCCCTACCCCACCCCCATCGCTTCAAATATTGTGAAACATCAGCAAAACATTTCCACTGTCCTCTTTTTTTTATCCTTCACAAGTACAGTGTCTTTCACCAGTTTCACAAATCTTTTATAGTGTTTCACAACACTGGAAATGAACTGCATAATTATGTCCATAAGGTGGGACAAGGAACTTAAAGGCAATAGGCAGTCGCCCCAAAATTTTCTTTGAAAAATCAGCAAACTCTTGCAAATCTCCTCTTATTGCATTAAAAGCACTTCTGAAGACATTTTGAACATAACTATTACAAAAAATAGGTAAAGCAAGGCAAGATTTTCCTTGAATTCCACAATTCACTTACAAAAATATTGTCACATGATCAAAATAGGCCAATCATGAACTAGAGTGACAGAATACACTCACTCTGTTTGGGGTGACTGCCTACTGCCTTTAAACACAATTTTTAAAATCATTAATCAAAACATACTCCACATGATTTAAATAGCTTTACATGACTCAACAAATGGTTATTCAAACTGTAGTTACTGTATTTGTTCTTTAATCTTATCTGTCTGAATGCTTCTTTAGTACACACTCTAAAGAAACACACAAACACAAATGTTATTTCCACAAAAATTCTTCATACTTTGAGCAAAATCTAATAAAATAACCTGTTTCATAATATGTAGTATGGGCATTTAACAATAATTCTTACATTTACCTTGCTGCAATATTCATGCAGTTTCCAACCTTTAATTTTAGTCACTTTCTTTTCACTATAGACGAATCCGATCAGCGCTTGTGTTTAGTGACTGTAGGCAGCCATTAATGGGGTCCACCAGCCTTAAATCGTCTTCATTTATTTTCTACATGAATTTCAAACCCACATATTCAGTGAAATTGAATGAATCAAGATACAATTTAATGTCCAACCATCCATCATACAGGTAAGCAAGGAAATTGAAAGATTAAAGGTGATAGACCCCAGGTATGGCCGACTGAAATCAGACCATCACTTGCTCTCCGGATTCGTCTATAGGTATTTACTTTAAAGATTGTTGTTATATTACATTGTTTAACACTTGTGTTTGTGTTGTCTATATCCTCATTTGTAACTCATTATTTAATTTCACTGCTTTGCATTAATAAAAAATGAAAGTATTATACATAATGGTTGAAGATACTTTTTGGTAAATTAAGAGGAATTTTATCCAGGTATCTTCGAGAAATTTGCATTAAAATCTCATGTTCTTGAGATAAGAGCACATGAACTTATCACATTTTCACCTCTTCTTTGAACTTTTCTACACACTTTAATCTCCTTAGGATAAACTTGCAGTTCAGGATAATTCAAGCTCAATTGCCAAAATTGAAGCGAGGAAGACAAAACATTGTCCATCAATGTGTGGACATCACATCACTCGTTTGCTCCAAGATCTCTTAGGGCAGGAAATGTGATAACTGCTAATATCTGGCACTGAGGCACTGATTGCGTAATTTTACATGTACCAGAAATAAATTTTAGCTCCTTCTATTCTTTTACCACAAAGATTAGCCAGGGGAAATGATACAGATGTTCTTTTCACATCGTTGCTTCCTTTCAACCATCCTTTTCTTGTTTAAGCTTTACAATACCATACTTGACAGTTAAATGAACTTCATACTAATTATAACAGTGACAAATAAGGCAAGGCCTAATGACAACCAGAAAGCCAAAAGGCTTAGTGATTCCTTGCCAAAAGGGGGGTGCTTTGCTACACTGAGGTTCATCCATTAAATTTAAACTTCTCTACTACATCATTTTTTATGATGTGGTCACAATCTAACCCCTTCTCATGTCAGCTCATGTCACATGACCGTTGAACAAAAACTTGAATAACCAAAAAAATGAAAAAAAAAAAAATATTAGAAGGGCTTTGTCTGTGCTTCCTCCCTTGTAATGACATGTTTACAAAGTTTCAGTTTTGACCTCTGATGACCTCAAATGGCTTGTGACCTCCATGAAAAACAATAGGGGTTTTCCTCACACCATAACACATGAACATACTTAGTATGAAATGTATCCACGCTCCCAACCTTGAAATATTGTGTAAACAAGGTTTTCAGACTTTGACCCCAGTGACCCCAGATGACCTTTGACATCCACCCAAAACAATAGGCTTCTTCCTCTTGCTATAACACATCCACATACTTAGTATGAAATCTATCCAAGCTTACTATCTTGAGACACCGTGTAAACAAGGTTTTCAGACTTTGACCCCCAGATGACCTTTGACCTCCACCAAAAACAATACGTATCTTCCTCGTACCATAACACATCCACATACTAAGTATGAAAAGTATCCAAGCTTCCTACCTTGAAATATTGTGTAGACAAGGTTTTCAGACTTTGAACCCCGGTGACCCCAGATGACCTTTGACTTCCACCAAAAACAATCTAGGCTTCTTCCTCATGCTATAACACATCCATATACTTAGTATGAAATCTATCCAAGCTTCCTACCTTGAAATACCGTGTAAACAAGGTTTTCAGACTTTGACCCCTGGTGACCCCAGATGACCTTGGACCTCTTCAAAAAAACAATAGGTATC
Source organism: Holothuria leucospilota (assembly GCA_029531755.1). NCBI lineage: Eukaryota > Metazoa > Echinodermata > Holothuroidea > Aspidochirotida > Holothuriidae > Holothuria > Holothuria leucospilota. The sequence continues at coordinate 39,503,332 of CM055975.1, forward strand.
TTCCTCTAATACCATAACACATCCACATACTAAGTATGAAATGTATCCACACTCCCACCCTTGAAGTATCGTGTAAAAAAGGTTTTCAGACTTTGACCTCTGGTGACCCCAGATGACCTTTGACCTCCACCAAAAACAATAGGCATCATCTACTTAATATGGGCAATCTACAGGTACATGCCAAGTATGAGATCCCTCAGAGTTAACCTTCTTGAGATATCGTGTAAACAAGCTACTGTAAAGCATCACATACACACACACACACACAACATCACCATCACACAGATTCCTTGCCTGCCTTCGGCAAGGAATCAAAATATAAATAACTGCATAGAACACCTTTTTAGCTCATTATATTAATCTAAATACAGACTAACATTACTACCAGAATGATGTAGTTTCTAAGATTTACATTAAACAATTTACGCAGTTTTTTATGCACCAGTGTATCCATTGAGAAAAGTGTAAACAATTGCAGCAAGTTTAACTGTCAAAACCTTTGCCTCATTTTAGTTACTTTACTGTATATGGTACCATATCCTGATTTCTGATTACGTAGAGTTCATTTGTTCAAACCCATTGAACAACCCTTGGCCACGCCAGACTTTGCACAGAAAATGCAAGAAACTAGAGCAAAATTATAGCTTTGTAATAAGGTTTGTCCACTCACCAGAGTCACCTCAACCACTATCAGTTAGACCTCTGATATCCTCAGAAATGTGGATTTACAGTTAAGTCACAGTCAGGCACAACAGGGGAGGCAGCCAAGATGCAGCACCAACAATTTACAGCACAGCCTTAAACCTGTGAGGAATTTTGATACACAAAAAGTATTAACACAGAAACTGAAAGTTCTTGACTGTTTCTTGTATCCATTTATGCATCAATAATCACACAGAATGTGGCAATAATCCCCAATAGTTGATTGGACAAAAATTTATACAGAAACAGACCTATGTCTGTCCCTGATGGGCACTGACAATAGGTATTTACAAATACAAGGACCAAACTGTACATAGCATATATTATATAACTGAAAAGACAGTTAAACATTTTCAAGTTTTGTAATTTCAATACTGTGTGGAGACAGCAAACAATGAATATGAAAATAAAGTACAATGTGAGTACATAATGTTACATAAAATTTACAACAGCTTCCATCTTGAAAGCAACAATAACCATACAAAATTTTAAAGTACCTGAAATAAGAATGTCTTTTGAATTTGAACAAGGATACATTATCAGATACAAATGTGACTTCCTGATATTTTTTTTTACAATCAGTTGGCTCCATACAGTGTGCATGAAACAGTAGACATACCTAATTTATCAAATAATTTCTTATAAAATGATCTGTATGGTCACAGAATTGAAGAATTACAAACCTAACAAGAAATCCTAATTACTTTTATGGTGGAATTTTAGTCTTGACAAAAATACTTTTTGGGGCAGTTTCCAGGACAACATTATGAAGAATGCATGAAATTGTTTTGCATATTGTACAGCAGGTGTCAGAATGGGACAGTAGCCATGCCAACATCATGCAAGTAATAATATATTACAGTGTACATACAAATTGTACTAAGGAAACAAATACTTCCTCATAATATGTAATAACAATTACCCCATTCAGGTTCCTCAATTTAGTACTCAATAGTTTGAACAATAC